>CM033323.1:62205226-63405226 GCA_019359835.1 Pharus latifolius
TCGAAGTTAGTTACTCAGTATGCAGACATGCTTGCAGATCGCCATGTCGAAAGACCAATATGAAAATACAAAGATTATATATCTTCGACAAATCTGGGCACAATATGTCATGGAGGAAGTAGTGCCCAACCATCCAGCATGACAATTTTCTCCTTTTTGTGTACTCTGCATAGACTGGTCATATACATGTGAATAAATATATATATGTGAATAAATGTCCACATTGGATTGCAATCTGTATTTGTCCATACATATGTGAATAAATGTGAATAATTGCCTAATGTGTCAATTTGTTCTGTGAATTTACCTTGCATCTGTACTGTATTGTGTATCCAATCTATACTGTATTGCATCTGTACTGTATATGTGAATGTACTGTATTGTGAATGCAAATAAAGTACTGTATATGTGAATGCTCTATCGGTAAATTCATCAACAACCGAGAGACTACTGTACTTTTTTCTATCGGTACAATCAAAATTAACCGTTAGAAGAGTGTGACCTTTCCTGCCAGTGAACTCATACATATCCGATAGAGTACTAAGCTTTTTTCTGTCGGTAATATTGTAATTAACCGTTAGAATAGTGGTACTTTTCCAACCGCTGACGACGAGTTTTCTATCGGTACACTCCTAATATGCCGATAGAATAGTATGATTTTTTCTGTCGGTAATCTTGTAGTTAACCGTTAGAATAGTGGTACTTTTCAATCCGCTAGCGACGAGTTTTCTATCGGTAAACTTGTAAGATGCCGATAGAATAGTATGATTTTTCCTATCGGTAAACTTATAATTAGCCGTTAGAATAGTGGTACTTTTCCGACCGCTGACGACGAGTTTTCTATCGGTACACTCCAAATATACCGATAGAATATTATGCTTTTTTCTGTCTGTAAACTTGTAATTAACCGTTAGAATAGTGGTACTTTTCCAACCGCTAACGACGAGTTTTCTATCGGTACACTCCTAGTATGCCGATAGAATATTATGATTTTTTCTGTCGGTAATCTTGTAATTAACCGTTAGAATAATGGTACTTTCCCTGCCGCTCGACGTAAGACTACGACGGGTTTTCTATCGGTAGATTCATATATGCCGATAGAATAGTGTACTTCTTCTGTCGGTTATTTACCGATAGAAAATGTCCAGTCTTGTTCTATCGTGTCTATCTCTATCGGTACAAAAACCGATAGTAGAAGGGTGTTTTTTACCAATAGAAGACTGCATTTCTGTACTAGTGGGTCCAGCTAGTTGATGTGATCCGTATAAAAGTTTCTCTTCGTCGCTACACCTAAAGGTGTTCAACTTTCTTTGTACATCTCTTAGCCAATCATCGGCCGCGATGGGGTCCTTTGTACTCGAAAAGGTCGGGGGACGCATTTTCTGAAAGTCAGTCAATTTCGCACCAGTTGCTGATCCCTCAGCTTGTCCAAATGCTATGTGTTGCATCAACTGTCCTAAGATCTGATTCTGCACAGTTGCTGACTCTTGCCGGTTTCGCTCCATCCATAACAACACGTCATTGATGTCGCCTCCTTGTGGCATCGTCAAAGAAGATCCTGGTCTGTCTGGGTTAGTACGGCCTCTTGTTCTAGGTGTAGCCCTTGCATTGCCGAGATTTCCCTCGAGTTCTCCTTCTTGGGGTCTCCCTCGCGTGTTAACCATCCTATTCAAACAGGAGGTTAAGAATAGAGACGTTGATTCGGAAAGAATCACACACGGAGATGCTACCAGAATGCTGGCATTAACTCAAGAGGTAAGAATAAGGATATGCGAAATGACTTTTTCATAAATTAGCTTTTTAAAAGATACAAAGCTTTTTGCCTCATCGGCTTACAGAGCTCATCTAAGAACCAGCACACAGGCATACATCAACCAAACTAAGAACAACTACTACAACAAAAGGAAATCTAACGTCTGCTGGGTCAGGCACAAAAGGTCGAACCAAAGGAAGTCTGTGGTCACTCATCAGCATTGGAAGAATCACAAGGCTCTACCTCCTCGGGATCCTCCTCCTGATCATCATTTGCATCCATCGGATCTACATCCAAATCCTCATCATCATCCTTGTCGTCGTCAACATTGACAATCTACTTTCCTTTTCCTTCAGGGGTCTTCTTCTTTTCCGCAGTGCAGGGAAGCTCGAGTGTCTGACCATTGATAACTATGCCGTGTGACGCAGGCGTGAAACCACTGTGATACTCCTTTAAGTTTCCCACTCTCTTACGAGCGGTAATCCTTAGCTTTGGGAAACTCTTCTTGACAACTAACTTTGAAGCATCAAGGTCCTTCTCTCCACTTGATTCAGCTAACTCTTGAATTTGCCTCTCCTTCTCTTGGAGACTTGCACGAGCCCTCATAAGCATGCCCTCAAGGTAATGGCAGTCATCGCGAACACGCTCATAGTCACGAAGTAGGTGGGTGTATCCAATCTCTGAAGCATGAACGACGTCTCAGGTCTTCGTCAAGATAGCGTCCTCTTGGTCGCTGGATGGAAGAACGACTCGGTACTCTGATCCGGGGACCTGATAAGGCACGAAGCGGTAGGGGGAATCTGAAAGGTAGTCACTGTATAATTGCCGGACGGTACCTACGGCACGACGGGCAGCGTCTAAGATGGCATCTTCTTCTTCTTCTCTGCTGGCCTGACGTCTTACTGAGCCTCTCCCATGCTCGGGAATCTCATAGATGATGACTGAAGCCCGACAACCAATGGGTCATCCATTGATCTCATCCTGCCAGACGCAGTATACTGGCCTTTGACTATCCCGCGCTCCAAGAAATTGCAGTATCATCCATAGCAGCAGCGCCCATGATCCAAGCTAGTCACCATGAATGTATCTCCTGCCAGAAGCCATCTGGAAGATAGAACGAAAGGCACCTATGAGTTTAAAATGGAGACTAAAACCTTTTTCAAATAATCAAAAAATAACATTTTTCTTAAGCAAAATAGGTTTTCGTAAACAATTTTTTGTCAAAGAACTAGCGATCTTTTATCTTCTAGGGACGCCAAGGTCTATCTATGGGCTGTGGGACCCTCATTTGAGGAATCTGGTGGCAACCGCCCAGGTGGGTTGCGCTTAGAAATGGTACATTGTAGCTCACAACAACAAGATGCATTATATAAAAATGCAAGAAATTAAAACAAGTGCTGATCACAAGGACCAACATTACAATAACATAGCGCCAAAATGATGCACTTTAATGTTGATACAAAATTAAGGAGTTTTCTTCGACACAAAGGTCGACACAAAATAAAACAACGACAGTAAGAAAAAGGACTTCAATCGCCTTCATCTTCAACTACAGCGCTGTCACACGGGCCTTCTCCACATCAGACTCCACTTGGTAAGTGACCCTCTAACTGGCTGGATCTTCTAGAGCAGTTTCTGCTTGTTCCATGTTAGGTTCAAGACCGTAGGACTCAGGGTCAATGAATCCTTCTTCTAAATTTTGTTTGCAAAAGCAAGGGTGAGCACATTGTCCACATGGTGCTCAACAAGTCCCAAATAAGAATGCAGATATATGTAGATGAGGGGGAAAGTTCTCAAAGAATGGCTCTTTGGCTTATAGAATAGATTTTCAAAAACTACTTGTGAAAAACCTTCCGAAAACTACTTGTGCTGCATCAACGTGGATAGAATCCACCGCGCGCAGACTCCATGACCTGGGAGCTCAGAGTATCCGATACTTTTTATAACTTTGCAAAGGTGTACCACCTTAATCCACCGATCACTCAGCTTTCAAGTCGGTACCTCTCCATGTGACTTTTACGCATGTGACAATGCAGAGATCACACAACAGTTTACAATCCTAGCATTAACAATTCCCTGCCCGGTAAATAGACATTCCAGTCCTCATTACCGTTGTGGGTCCTCCCCACTGCCTTACTTCCTAGCCTTGGTCTATGTTCTCGCAAGACACATAGCCGCTTTTGATTACAGCCGTGCACGACTTAATCAGGCGTAGGGCATCTTCCTTCTTTCCACCTTTTCCTCTCATAATTTTTCTGAACTCACACCCGTCCCATACCGGGCAAGTGGTTGGTACGTTTTTCATGCCGCATGGAAGTACAACACAAGGTTCTAGTCCTTATGAACCTTTAGTGAGGAGTCTTTCACATTCCCAGTGCGCACACAGCACCATCCAATCAAACCGTCCTCACTATCGATTCCAATCACATTTTCTTTCACACAAAAAGGGGTTTTGAATATGCTTTTCTCACATTGCGACCATTTAACATTTAACATATAATCTTGAGCATAGTGTAGCCTAAGAATGATATTCTAGGGTGACAAGGGTGCATAGATAATCAATCACAAAAGGGGCTTTACAATTATTTAGGTCATATCTAATCACTTTATTTGAATATTACTCTTATTTGAATATAAGGCATGCATATACTTGAAAACAGCTAACATACTTTATTTCAAAATATTAGACTAGACATGATCAAGGGTTTGAGACTTGCCTTGCAGTGATGGGTCTAGTTGCTCAGATGATTCTTCAAAGTTCTCTTCCACTCCTTCAACGTCTGGTTCCACGGCGGATACAAATAATGCATACACACCATATAAGCACACAGAAATAATTGTACTAGAAAATAATAAGTAAATATATCATGCATGCAGGGGAAAGGTTTGGACAAGGTCATTTGGTGTTGATTGAAGAGATGGGCTCAAAAGGACTTGAATGTCGAAAGGCTGACATTCGGTCTACGACTAGACATAGCTCTAAGTTGGCTCTAGGTATGTTTTTTGGAGATGTGACAGTAGAGAATATTGTAGAACATGGATCCAGGAGATTAGTGGACAAAGTGGCGTTTCAATTGCTCAAAAAGAAAGGGTTAAACAAGGCCAATGTCAGTGGCTGACATGCATTGACACTGCACTGACACTGTCAAAAATTAGGGCAGAGGGTTAAATCTGGTTCTGGGCTTCAAACTCTTCGCCAACTATGTCTCAGAGGCAGGCGTGGATGCCAGGAACATATTGGCGGTGGTTTCAGGGCAAAAGATGGCTGGACGGCGAAGAACGGCAGCGATGAAGCACAGTGGCGACACGGCACAGACATGGTTCTGGACAAAAATTTGGCAAGAGCATAACTCTTGATCTGGGTAGATTCAGGGATCGGGCTAGTGGAAAGAAATACTCAGGAGGTTGAGGCCTAGCTAATTGACAAAGTGGCGTCGGCTAGATCGGCCGGGAAGCGAACTCCGGTGAACTGAGCCGAAGACGAAGACACAGGAATTGGGCATTTTCGATCTAAGGCATTTGAGCTCAATTCATGCTTGTGAAGCATCCTGGGGATAGTAGGAAGCTACTGGGGGGTTCAATTTGGCTAGGGGATCACTAGAGAAGCTCGGCGGCAATCTCCGGCGAACTGACAAAACCCCGAATTGGGGATTCTTCGTTCTGGGAAAAATTGAAGGTTCCCATCTTGCAGGCTTACTCTAATTGGTTCACTGGTCACTTTGCTCTACTGGCACGAAGGCCAATTTGGCTTGAATCGCTCGGCATTGGGGGAACCGGGTAGAAGAAAAATCTGGCAGTCGCCGGCGCTAGGATTCGTCGGGGTTCAACTAAATGCTATGAAACTGAGGGGAACTCACCAATGAACTCAGATTGAAGAGGGAAGCAGAGGCTTGAGCTGGCGGTGAGAGCTCCTCAGGTAGCTCATCGGGGAAGAAGATGGCAAGCACGAGAGCTAAGCTACGAGTTGCTGGTGAGGTGTGGTGTGAAGTGGGAAGCTCTGGGCGAGGGGGTTTATATAGACAGGGGCTGGGTCCTCAGTAAGCAAATTGAGCGGGAGATGCTCGACTGGCGCCGGAGAAGAATCGAGGTGGCATTGGGACACGGCGGTGGCTCTGCCAGAGGAGAAAAATTGCACCAAATTCGGTTTGGCAGATCGACCGGATGACAAGCTTCGGCATGGCGATGAAGTGGTGCAAAGTTCTGATAGCAGAAGGCACGTGCGCGCGAACGTCATTGCTGGCGGTCACCGGTCGTCGCCAAGGTGGAGTTCTTTGGCGCGACGCGAACACCACATGCGGACACTAGGACACAACCTTTGGTGAAGGCAAAACTGGCCGGCGGTGATGTTTGTGGTGGCGGTTTACGGCGAACAGTAGCGGCTGTGGTTGACGTGACCTCTGGTCGTGGTCGCACAAGGGCTCAGCCCTGGTCGAGGTCGAAAAAGGGGCCAGGGAGTAATCCGCGAAGTTTTGGACTGAATTGCGAGGGTTCTCTTCAGGATTTTGGATCTGTTTTCAAATCTGGGGATTTGGAGGGCTGATTTGAAATCTGACTTTGCAGATGAGTGTCACCAAAATACTTGAACTCATCTAGCAAGAAGAATGGCAAAATCCGATAAGATCTGATAGTTTTGACAAAAATCAAAAACAGGGTAATTAGGGTTTGCAAATTTGGCGAGGCTGACACTAGGGTTTCGGTTAAGATTTTTGAGTTCTTCCCGAAGGGGAAAATGTTCAGAAAAGTGAAGGGAAGACAATCATTGGATCAGATCGGAATTTGGAGGTGGTCTGAGACTGTTAGTCTTTTTGGGCTTTTGACAATTCAGAAAAGGACTAATCTGAAATACTTTTGGACTGAAAAGTGAAAATGATCTGAAAGGTGAAGTTTAGCTGCCAACTTTTTAGGTTAAGGTAGTGGCATACCTAACATCATGATTTTGAGATAAGAGATCAAAATAGGGTTGAGATATCTGGGATTCCAATGAAGATATGCTGACTAGCAAGCAGAAAAGATAGCAAAAACTGGGATGTTACAGGTTGCAAACAAAAATTTCTTTTTTAGAAGAATTTTCTTTGGAAATAACCCATAAAAATGAATTACAGAAATAATCCACATTAATTATTTTTTAGAAAAAGTAACTCTCTATTTGAGCCTGTCTTTTTAGAAAGATAAGTATTTTGGATTACAGGAGGTAGTGGAAAGACTGTGTATTGATGTAGTTATTGTGAAAGTGATTTGTATTATCTTATTATATAGAATGACATGTATTTTTGACCCGATATAGTTTTTAACTAATGGAAAATTTTCATCCATGCCATTTCAAAACCTCTGAAACTGTGGTTTCTGATACTGATAAGATAAGGCTAGTCATATTAATGAGACATTCAATGATACATACAAAATATAAAAAATTTGTAGTAGCAGAAAAAATTTCTTATCAACTAATTGGACATCTCGTTCCACACACCCCCCCCCCCCCCCCCGAAAAAAATTATGGCTCACCAAATTGAAAGATTATGATGGCCACTTGATATTTGGGGATCATCCCTACTAACAGTCCTAATCAATCTTTTGTAGATAAAACATCAACATGAACTTTTTTGTTTTTCTTGCAGACACATTATGTGCTGCTTCTTTGTTCATTCAAAGAGCAACTCTAGCAGCATGTACGTGTTCATGTAATTTGAAGCAATGATGGCTTGCTGGGAGCTTGAACAAACTTTGCAAAGTTTAACACGTAGCTCAAATCTTTTCTAATTGATGACAGTTCAACATGAAAATAGCATTAACCACTTTAGATATTTCGTACTTTCCACTGTTTTATTCATTCTGATGGTTAGATCAGACTTTGTGGTAAATCATTGATTGTAACATCTTTCGATAACTGAAATAAAAAAATTTTGATAAAAAATGAAGAGTAGTATTGTACAAAACCGAGCATTTGAGACTAAGAGCTCAGAAATAAGGTTCTCGGTTTCATGAGCTGGTTTGCCATTTGAGAGCTTACCACTGTTGCTATGTTTGTCTTCACCATTATTACAATTTTGGGAACAAGTAATGTAAGAGTTGTGATTCATCAAATAGGTGGGAAACTGAGTTGTGCTAATATGGGTTGTTCCTGTAGGGGCAACTCGTGAAGGCACTGGGGCAACCATGTCTGATGATGAAGATAATCAGGTAGATAGTGAGAGCAATTTGTTTGATGGAAATGATGTGTCAGATGGTATGGGCTTCGGTCCCGTAATGCTGACCGAGGGTGAGAGAACCTTAGTTGAGCGTGTATGACAAGAGCTGAAGTATAAGCTTAAACAGGTAGCATATATGACAACCTTCTAAAATGTTAATTAATTATCATGTTGTTGGCTAAACAATGCTCCCAACCTGCAGGGTTATAGAGAGAAACTTGTCGATATTAGGGAGGAGATACTACACAAGTGAAGAGCTGGTAAACTCCCAGGAGATACTGCATCCACTTTGAAAGCTTGGTGGCAAGCTTGTTCTATATGGCCATACCCTACTGTATGTGACAACATATTGATGCCGTGATAATATCTACTTATGGTATTTGGATACTGTTGCTCATGAGCAGAACTTCCCTAACTCATTCAGGAAGAAGACAAGGCTCGACTAGTGTAGGAAACAGGGTTACAGCTAAAGAAAATCAACAATTGGTTCATCAATCAGCGTAAACGGAACTGGCACAGCAATCCTTCCTCATCCTCCACTGAAAAAAAGAGGAAAAGGTATCATCTGGCAAAATATTGCTAAAATTCTTCTCTACAAGCTTGTCACATTTTCGCTTATCATATCCTGTCTGTTTATTCTTGGAAAAAAGAAGCAATTCAGGTGATGGCACCGCCAAGCAATCTTGGTAGAATGTGGTTGGAAAGATCCACCTTTGCTTGCGCTGATGAGCAAGTAGCCGTCGGGCGTGACGCGGCTATAGAACAGATCTACCGCACCGCCTCCTCCCTCCGCCGCAAGCCGCTGCCGCTCCGCCTCCTCCTCCCGCAGCAGGCCACTGCAACTACAGCTTTCAGGTGGAGGTGTGGTGAGGAATTTGTGGGGATTGGTAGTGGAGAGGTGGGGGTGTCTGCTAGCTGTGGGGGAGAGGCGCTGTGAAGTTAGGAGGAGATTTCGATGGGGTGTCAGCCGGCATGTGAGGGAGAGGGGAAGTAATTAGCGCGAGGACCGGGTTTTATATTCGGCTGAACGCATATATCTCCCAAATATTTTGTGTTACTTTTTTCTCTGAAAATTTCCCTGTCAAAATAATATATTTGTTATTTTTCTGCTGAAAATTCTCATTTTTACGCCAAAAAAATATTATTTATTCCTAGCAGTAGATCTGCTAAAAATGATAACTTTCCCAGCTGGCACATTGGTGAAAAATACAAATTATATTTTCATCTGTACGACTGCTAATAAAAAAAAGTTTTTCCCAGCATAAAAAATATTGCCAGTTGTTCCACATATCCTATATATCCTTTTCCAAATTGATCTACAGCTTGCTATATATTATTTATTCCAAGCGGTAGATCTGCTAAAAATAATAACTTTCCCAGCTGACACATCGGTGAAAAATAAAAATTATATTTTCATCTGCAGGACTGCTAGAAAAAAAGTTTTTCCCAGCAGTTTTACAGCTTGTGCTGGCCTACCGTGTTGTAGTGGCTCTCGATGGTGATCTTCACCCTTTCTTTCGCCAACAGCTCAAAGTAGGCAGCGTACTTACGAGTGTTCTTTCCGATTGGCCTCCCAAACTGGTTGAACTCACAAGAAAGGTCGGTGCCTTTCGCCAAACGGCCAAACATCATCGTACCTCACACCATCCTCTTACGCTGGGATGAAGCAACATGAATTATGTTGCCCCTCATCGAACCACTGCTACCAGCCGAGGAAGACGCCAACATGGCTTTCCCTAAAATTCCATCAACAAACCATCAAAAAGGCTGAATACATATACATCGAGACATTTTGATCCTATGATGCAATTCTAGCTAAAATCAATAGCTAAACTAGAAGTCAGCATTATATCAGAGAAAAAGAACAAAGCAAAAAAGAGTATTCATAGCCTGACCACCGCAAAATCTAAGCAAATCATGTACATTATTTACAAAAAGTATAGTTCGAAGCACACCATGTTTAAGTGTGTTAAGCTAAATTACTATTTACACTTGATGATGGTGTTATAATTGTCTGTTAGAAACATGCCATCTAAGGAATAACAGCACAAACTGACAAATTGAATGGAAAGAGAAAGCAAAAAAACATAGAAGGATCAACAATTGTTGAAGATAAAGAGTTATAGGATCAGCAATTTCTTCTAACAGTTAATACATGAACTATCGATAGAAGATGTGCTTTCTTCTAACAGATAATACATAAAATACCATTAGAATAGTACATGGTCGTCCATTACAAATGAACACACATGGTACTGAACAAAATTTGTGCAAAATTCAACCAATGCCTGTGAACAAAATTTATCCCACTTCCTCTAACGGCTAACACATGCACTACTGCTACAAGATATGCTTTCTTCTAACGGTTAATACTTAAACTACTGTTAGAACATAGTTCTGAACATTAAGCAATATATAAACTACAATACATGGCAATTCAATACAAAGGAACACACATACTTCTGTATAGATAATTTAAAATCTCAAAATAGGTTCATGAGATCATTGAAACATATTATGTAAACCCTAGTTTAAATCCTAGTCTCAACAGTATGATAATTGTCATATCTATGCATATTTTCCATATGTTTAACCCCCCGATCATGCACATATAGTCATATAAAGCGGCATTTGCCGATTTTGGTTGAGGGAACACATTTCTTTAACTTTACCTGACCTTCGGTTAATTCCGATAGAAGCACGTGTTTCTACGAACGCGTAGGACTGACAGTGCTAAAATCGGAGTCTCTGGGGGCCCGGAATCTCAATTCCTTTCAGTCGAGGACCTTCCTATAAATTCTTTAAACCTCAAGCACCCTTTTGCAAAATAGCCTCCACTCAGAAATCTAAACCCTAACTCAAGAAGAACCTTTTTGTGATTTCTAAAATCCCAAGGGCCTTTTTGCAAAATTGCCTCTCTTCTCTAAACCCAGCCGCCGGGCACAGTTCCTCTTTGAGCCTGATTTTTCTTTTTTTTTCTTCTTATCTTCTTCCCCCTCACCATTTCCACACCTTCTTCCCCTTTCCTCTCTTTTTCCACCACGCCACCAAATCTCGCCACGTCGCCTCCTCCACATCCAGATCTAGAGCAACAAAAGCACCAAATCCGCCATAGTCGCATCTCCTGCGCCCGATCCACCACCTCACGCTCATCGCGCCGTCGCCGAGGTTGCCGATCTCGCCTCACCTCCACCCAACGCTGTGCTATGCCTCCGTCCTGCGCCGTCGCAACCTTCCCCGCTGTGCCAGAACCTTCTGCCATCTTCCACCGCCGCCGCCTAGATCAGGCCGCCGATCTCGCTCCGTGCCATACCTCCTTCACGCGCCGCCGCGCAAAGCTCCTGCGACCATAGTCGCCTCTTCACGTGACGTCGCCGCCGCCTTCCTCCCACCTCTCTCTCTCTTCTAATATCTCCCTCGACCGCGCCATTCCCACTGCCACTCCACTCCAACCACCACCGCCGCGTCCATTACGCCGCCGGTGCTTGCCACGTCCCATGAGTTGACAGCAACATCAGCTACGTCAACCTCGACCACGACCTCCCCCACGGCTACTCCGGCGACCTCTGTGCCTGACTTCTTCCTCAACCTCAACAAGCCCAGTTCCTTTTCCACTTCGACGGCCACGATTGAGCTCTAGCTACTCCAGCCGCTATCATGACTGGTTCAACTCTTCTCACCTCCTTTGTCCTTGAATTCTGATGAACTGAAATGGATTTGATGTATGAGATGAATGCTTGTATGTAATTGTTGAATTGAATTCTCAATTTCCAATTTATGAGTTGAATCAAAGTGAATCTATTCTATGACTAGATGGGTAGTTGATCTGAGATGAATTATACTGAGATGAACTGAAAGGATAGTCTACTAAGTTCTAAAGCAGTTCTCTTTTTGTTGTTCAAAGTGACTGTCTTGCACTGAGTTAGTGTATTGAGCAACGAATTGTTTAATGATTGTGTTGACTCATGCTCAGATGAAATGAAATGTCATTTGTCAGCTCTATGACCATCCCAAATTCTTCGGTTATGTTTTGATTGAGCTGCGCCTCTGTGTTCTGAAGAACTGAGCTCTTAATATGTTGTGATTTGAGTCGACTAGTGTTCTCAGTGAATTCAGTGAGCTACTATTTTTTGAGAAAAAAGCTTGTCCCGTGTTTGCCATTTCTTGAGAATTATATTCTTCATTGCATGTTTTTGAAGTGTTTGTATTCATATGCCTGCATTCTCTGGAATTGTGAGTGGAACTTTGATTTGGCCTTGTGTTTGTTGTTGCCGAATTGAGGGGACCTGGGGAACTATAGATGTTTGGTGTTTGCTTTGTACTTGTGGTTCGTTGATACTCACTGTAGATTGCGATCGATGTTGGTTGTCCGCGCCACCTCGCGCGCTACCACTACACGATTTCTTTCTATCGCTTGTATGATGAAACGCTAGTCCAGAACGAACACTAGTGGCATGTCGAGGCAATCACCTCTCTCTTTCTTTGCATTCTTCTGACATCTTCTCTCTTTCTTTCGTCTCATTTATTTTCATTTGCCATCGTTTTAGTTTAGTTTTACACGTTCGTTTTTCTTGTCCCTGTGGAAAGAATGACAAAATACTCGCCTTACTGCTCCGATCTCATTCTCTTGCGAGACGGTCGAGGCTGGTATTAATTTTTGGCGCCGTTGCCGGGGACTTGGTTGAAAGTGAATGTGTTTGACTATATTAACATGTTTTGTTTTTTTGTTTCTTTTTGGTTTTTGTTTGCATCTTTTTCTACCCCTTTTTCCCTCCCCGCTCTTTTATTTCTCGCACATGTCCTTTTCTCATTGATTGATTGATTTACATTGATTGAGGATATGGATGGTTCCCAATCTTTTTATGGTGCGTGTGACAATCTCAGTGCTAAATTAGATGATTTGTCTCGTCAGATTGATACATCTCTTCATGGATTATTTCCTCGTGTTAGCGCTGATACGAGGTCATTCGCCCACTGCTTGTCAGTGTGGTCGAGCATCCACTACATATCATCCTGGATGGCCTGCATACCCAAATACACTGTACAGGAACAGCCATCTTACTATCTCATCATCTTCTAGCTATCATTTTCAGGGTTTTAGGTACGGAGAGCAGCCCCTATATACATCATATCAGCCTCCATACTCATCATATCACCAGTACTCACAGCAACCTCCTGCATATAAGGATACATCTAGATTCGAGGCGATGTTGGAGTCATATTTGAAAAAGATGAACGAACATCCACTACTACAGAAGTCCCCACAGTCGCCTCCTGAAGTTGAGGATACATCTAGACTTGAGGCACTGATGGATGGCATGATTAAGCAGTCCGAGCGCCACATGACCCATCATTCAAAGGACGTCGAATTATTGCGGGCTGAGATATAGGATGTGCGATCTTGCATGGATGAGTTTAGAGGATATCGAGATTCAGTCCACATCCTACCATCTCAAGTACCTACATTTGAGGCCATCACACCTCCGTTGAGTGTCCCAGAGCTCACCCATGACATCTATCCCAGAGACCCTCACGGAGAGACCATAGTATTGAGCGACGAGCTTCGACTCGATCTTGTTCCTTCGACATCGCATCAATTACCTCTATCTCCTACTGATTTGATCATATTTGCTGATGATGGTGAGCCTGTTTTCAAGACACCTCTACGTCCGTTTGGACCGTTTTCTTTTGATGATCCATTGGCAGATGGACCAGAGATGGAGGTTCATCCTACCCCAGACTTCACGCCATCTACTATTCAGGTAGATCTGAAACCTTTCTCGTATCATTCTAAGCTGTTCAGTTCTGATGAGACTTTTCATATCCCTTCGAGTTGTCATTCACCCTACATCGACATATTCCATCCTGATGATATGTATTATCAGTCGATCTACGTGATAGGACTTTCATCAGCTGACCTTTTGGAGGGCCTTGTCCCTACCATACACACGTGCTTGTTCTTTCTTGATCTTATTTGCAGGTTAGCACATGTGGCTTTTCGACCACGAGCAGACTTGCTTCGAGTTGACATTCCCTAGGATCCTGGTGGATTCTCAAGCATTCTACTTTCGACAAGAGGGTGGATGTAGAGCTTCTACCACGTCCCATACTTGCCTCTCCTCCACTCACGCTTCAATGCTATATCCTTTGAGGGTCGAGCTTCTGACTTAAAAAGAAGCGCTTCTCAGGAGGCAACCCAAGTGTTTTCTCTTTTTTCTTTCTTTTTGTTATTTATTTTCCTTTATTTTGTAGGATTGTTTTTAGTTTCTTTTGTTCTTCTATTTTTCCAGGCTGCTGCTATGTCTTCATCCATACATGTGCGTGGGACTTCGATATGCCTCACCGTGACGACAGTGACTTCATCCATACCCGATGAGCTGTCTCGGACACCATGTGACTTATTTGTGCAAAAATTTACTTCGTGCATCCACCTAATTCATTTTATCACCTCTTGTATGCATCGTGGACTATGCATCATTTAAACTTGGGGGTATGGGAGTCACTTGGTCCTTCATTGCTTGCATTTTTGGGTCAAATTTTTTTTAAAAATATGGATGAATTGATAGCATTTGTGATTCATGTGGCCATTCTTGTGCTTAAATTCTATATCTATGATATGTTAGGTTGTATGACTATTTGTTCTTATTCATGTTGTGATTGTTTTATATCCAGCCTTGTGGGCTTTGTTGTGTGTTGATATGACCTGCTTTTTGTATGAATTGATGTACCGCAAGGTAATTCTAGAGTGGTCATGTCAAAATTTTCAAAAAAATCTTAGACTTGTGCATTTTATCGTTGATATTTGGCTTCTAAGAGCCCTTTGCATGTCGTGTTGAGTTTTATGCATGCATTAGTGGCTCGACAATCTATTGTAGGTTGAATTGTGATTAACCAGCTTCTAATGATACTAAAATTGCTTGCACTTAGTTTTGTTGTGGATATCATGGAAATTTGAATGTTTATTGATATCTATATTGCCGCATTCTATCATGTATATTGAAATATCAATTGTTGAGCCTAATCTCTACACCCATGCTTAGAGCACGAGTCTCCTAAACAATCATTTAACCTATGTAAACCAAATTTGAAAAATTTTGCTAATAAGGTCGCAATTGCTTGTTCTCTACCTTGTAGACATGGCCACTCTTTCTTTTCTTTTGAATAAAAACTCTTCTGCTTCATTGCTCCTCTGAGTCTTCAGTATGAAAGCATGGTTTTCAAATTTTCAAATCTCATAAGTGCATAAGCCTTCTTACTACCTCTTTTGATTCATGAGCATGTTTCTAAAACACTCTAAAGGACTAGCGAGTCTAGAGCGAAGCACGAAGAGATCCGCCTTAATAAGTTGAAGGGTAGAGACTTGCATGAGCACCACAGATTTTGTTTTTCAAGTAAAAAGAGCTCAAAAAATTCATAAGGTTGAAATGGATTATTTGATGTTTATGGAGACCGTAGTTCTCTCATGCTTGTGCATTGTTTACGCTCACTTTGAAATTCAATATACATGCATGGATGTAGGTGGTATGAGTAGAACTAAACATTCTTATTTCCTCCGTACCCAGAAATAAACTAGTTACTTGCAATTTCTGTGCAATTATTAGATGGTTGAGCGCTTGATACATATCTTAGTTTGCCGAGCTTACTATTTGCTGCATTCAACTCTTTCACACCATTTGTATGTTTGCTTGCCTGCTTGGATTTAATTTCTTATCTCATTGTTTGAGGACAAGCAAAGATTTAAGCTTGGGGGTGTTGATAATTGTCATATCTGTGCATATTTTTCATACATTTAACCCACCGATCATGCACATTTAGTCATATAAGGGGGAATGTCCATTAATTACATACATTTTTTATCGCCAAATCGACCGTATTATTCATTGTGTGATTTTATTGCAAGTCGACGTGATTTGGGTGGATTTTGGTTGATGGAACATGTTTCTTTAACTTTACCTGACCTTCGATCGATTCTGATAGAAGCACATGTTTCTACGGACGCGTAGGAACTGACCGTGCTGAAATCGGAGTTTCCGGGGGCCCGGAATCTCAATTCCTTTCAGCCGAGGACCTTCCTATAAATTCTTTAAACCTCAAGCACCGTTTTGCAAAATAGCCTCCACTCAGAAATCTAAACCCTAACTCAAGAAGGACCTTTTTGTGATTTCAAAAATCCTAAGGGCCTTTTTGCAAAATCGTCTTTCTTCTCTAGACCCAGCTGCCAGCCACAGTTCCTCTTTGAGCCTGTTTTTTCTTTTTTTTATTCTTCTTCTCTTCTTGCCCCTCACCATTTCCACACCTTCGTCCCACCTCACCGCCGCCGGCCAGGCTGTACACCACAGTGCCCTCCTCTTTGCACCTCCTTCTTCTTCCTCCTTCCATTCTTCTTCTCTATTTTTCCTCCTCTCCTTTCCTCGCTTTCACCGCTGCTATTCTTCTTCTCCAACGCCGTTCGCCGCCGTAGTGACAGCGGTGATGACGGTTGCCATCCCCTCCTCCTCTCCTCAGCTGCAGCTTCTTCTATCTCCCCCAAACTTAGATCCACACCTCAGTCCACCTCCGGCCCTAGCCGGTTTCTTGCTTCTCTCGCTCTGCTTCCTGGCTTCTTGCTCTCTTTTTCCACCACGCCACCAAATCTCCCCACGTCGCCTCCTCCACACCTAGATCCGTAGCATCAAAAGCCCCAAATCCGCCACAGCAGTGCCTCCTGTGCCCGATCCGCCACCTCACGCGCATCACGCCACTGCCGAGGTCGCCGATCTCGCCTCACCTCCGCCCCAGCACCATGCTGCGTTTCCGTCCCACACTGCCGCAACCTTCCACGCTGCACCACCACCGATCCGCCATCTTCCACCGCCGCCGCCTAGATCCGGCTGCCAATCTCTCCCCGCACCATGCCTCCCTCACGTGCCACCGTGTGAAGCTCCCGCGACCGCCGTCGCCTCTTCACGTGACGTCGCCGCCGCCTTCCTCCCTCTCTCTCTCTCTCTCTTCTAATTCCTCCCACGACCACGCCATTCCCGCCGCCTCTCCACTCCAACCACCGTCGCCGCGTCCACTATGCCGCCGGCGCTCGCTACGTCCCGTGAGTTGACGGCGACATCAGCTGCGTCGATGTCGACCACGACCATGGCCTCCCCCACGGCTGCTCCGGTGACCTCTGTGCCTAACTTCTTCCTCAACCTCGACAACCCCAGTTCCTCGTCCACTTCCAAGGCCACGATTGAGCTCCAACTACTCCAGCCGCTATCATAACTGGTTCAACTCTTCTCACCTTCTTTGTCCTTGAACTCTGATGAACTAAAATGGATTTGATGTATGAGATGAATGCTTGTATGTAATTGTTGAATGGAATTCTCAATTTCCAATTTATGAGTTGAGTCAATGTGAATCTATTCTGTGATTGCCTGCGTAGTTGATCTGAGATGAATTATACTGAGATGAATTATACTGAGATGAATTGAAATGATAGTCTACTAAGTTCTAAAGTAGTTCTCTTTTTGTTGTTCAAAGTGACTGTCTTGCACTGAATTAGTGTATTGAGCAATGAGTTGTTTAATGATTGTGTTGACTCATGCTCAAATGAAATGAAATGTCATTTGTTAGTTCTAGGACCATCCCAAATTCTTAGGTTATGTTTTGATTGAGCTGTGCCTCTATGTTCCGAAGAACTGAGCTCTTAATATGTTGTGATTTGAGTCGACTAGTGTTCTGAATGAATCCAGTGAGCTACTATTCTTTGAGAAGAAAGCTTGTCCCGTGTTTTGCCATTTCTTGAGAATTATATTCTGCATTGAATGTTTTTGAAGTGTTTGCATTCATATGCCTGCATTCTCTAGAATTGTGAGTGGAGCTTTCATTTGGCCTTGTGTTTGTTGTTGCCAAATTGAGGGGAGCTGGGAACTATAGATGATTGGTGTTTGCTTTGTACTTGTGGTTCATTGATACTCGTTGTAGATATTGGTGTTTGCTTTGTACTTGTGGTTCGTTGATACTCGTTGTAGATTGCGATCGATGTTGGTTGTCTGTGCCACCTCGCGCTCTACCACTACATGATTTCTTTCTATTGCTTGTATGACGAAACGCTAGTCCAGAACGAACACTAGTCGCTTGTCGAGGCAATCACCTCTCTCTTTCTTTGCATTCTTCTAACATCTTTTCTCTTTCTTTCATCTGATTTATTTTCATTCGCCGTCGATTTAGTTTAGTTTTGTACTTTCGTTTCTCTAGTCCTTGTGGAAAGAACGATAGAATACTCACCTTACTACTCCGATCTCATTCTCTTGCGAGACGGTCTAGGCCGGTTTCATAGTGCCCGGCAGAGCTTATTAAATCCTAAACAATAGAGAACCCTAGTTTAAATCCTAACAAGAGCAGGGAAAAATAGAAAACCCTAGTGTAAAAAACATAAAGATCAAATTAGGAAGATCCTGGACAAAGGACTGTGCACTAGAGATAGGGCAGGTGTACATTACGGCGAACAGTTGTGGTCGGTGGTGGTGTAGAACGGAGCGGCGACCAGCAATGGAGCAAAAGAGCACTTGGCGGCGGTGGCGAACCGTAATTTAGGCGGTGATGGTGGTCCGGCAGTTGGGAAGTGTTCGCCAGCGAGGGTAGGGCTTTTCGCGCTTGAGTAGATAGAGAGACAGCGTTGGGATGGTTCGACTGGAGGAAAACTCCCGAGCAGAGTTTATTAAATTAGTGACGGCCTTTTCTAACAGTTCGAAAAAACTAAACCATTAGAAAAGTACAATTTCTTTAAGACCCGTATTTTCTGTACTACCCTTCTTCTAACGGTTAGACCAAAACAACTGTCAGATCACGTGCATTGTTCTAATGGATATAGGAAATTAACCATTAGAAAAGTTTAGGGCTGCATATCTACAGTAGTGAGGGCACTTGAAAAGTGTTTTCTAAGTTATATTTCTGTGCTACACTTCTTCTAATGGTTAAACAAAGAAAACCGTCAATCCATGTGATTTGTTCTAACGGAAGAAGGAAATTAACCGTTAGAAAAGTTCAATTTCTTTCAGGCCTGCATTTCTGTAGTTGGGCAAGGCACTGGAAAAGGATATTTCTAAGTTAACTTTCCGTAGCACCATTCTTCTAACCATTTTACCAAAATAACCGTCAGACCATGTGCTATCTTCTAACGGGATGACGAAATTATCTGTTAGAACAGTAGAGTAGAATTTCTGTCAAGACCATATTTCTGTAGTTGTGCATTGCACTGGAAAATGATTTTTCGGGCCTGTTGAAGAAGCAAAAGACTATAGAGGAGATTTTGAAAAGAAAATTACTTTAGAAAAGGTTCTTAGGATTATAAGTGTACTGTAATGTTAGAACTCTTGCTGTGAACTGAAATGGAGGTATTGCTGTGAACTTATCATTAAGTAAGTTGTAAAAAAAATAGATAGCCTGATGTATTAATGATAAGTTCCTCACCTTAATGCTACAACTTGTGGTTAGCCTGGGATTTTTTCTTCAATTACAACATAGTCAAGAATGGTTGTAAACCCATAATCCTGCTTCATGATCATCTCGCAAGTAACTTGTTTCGTCAATATCTTCGATAGGGACAGATTGAATGTCCCCTGAAAATAGAGGTATTTCGTCGAACTGGTTATACTATTATTAGTCAACAATGTCTTTGACCCCAACAATACGTCTCTTGTTGTGAAGGACAATGTGCAACTTTGGATTGGCAAGGTCAACAATGTAGAATACTTGTGTGGCTTTCTCAACAAGTATGAATGGATCCACTTGGTGTGCAACTCAATCGAGATTGACGAGAGTAAACTCGTAATTGTCCTCGAGGGATTTTGACCCATTGGCATCAAAACAGAGGATCTTAAACAATCCGTAATCGAGCTCTCATATTTCGTCAATAACATCGTAATATGAGTTCTCACCCTGACTTCTTGTGTAAAATGAATACCTGTTGATGTCGTACCCCTGCCAAGTATGTACAGTAAATCTTGGGCCTCTAGCCAACCATGTCACAGTTTCACTTATGGAGGCCTGGGTAGCACACTGGACTCTTTTTTGGATCCACCCAGCAAATTTCCTGTTATTGTTCTCTGGTG
Organism: Pharus latifolius; assembly: GCA_019359835.1. Taxonomy (NCBI): domain Eukaryota; kingdom Viridiplantae; phylum Streptophyta; class Magnoliopsida; order Poales; family Poaceae; genus Pharus; species Pharus latifolius. The sequence goes on from CM033323.1 coordinate 62,225,248, forward strand.
ACCCAAATCTCTAGCCTCGAAGGATTCTGTGATCGTAACATTGCCTTGTGCTCGTGTATGTATGGCTCGACCTTCATCATGTGTTGTAAGACCAAAAATGTGCTTTCGAACACATATCATTGGCGGCGACGATTGCTTTGAATCCAATCGTTTCAATGCCCTGATGCCTGCCCTCTTGTCGGTTCTTAAGAATGCCAATTGGGTCAACCCCAGCCATATAATTTGTGCAAAATTCAATCACCTCCTCGCTGGCATAACCTTCGATGATACTCCCCTTAGGCCGATGACGGGTCCTTACGTATCCCTTCAAGACACCTATAAATCTCTCAAATGGATACATATAGTGTAGGAACACAGGTCTACAAAACTTAATTTCTCTGATAAAGTGAACAATTAGATGGACCTTAACATCAAAAAAACATGGAGGGGAATACATCTCGAGCTTACAAAGAGTTGTAACCACGTTGCGTTGCAAAGCATCCAGTCTATCTAGATCAATTACCTGCGAGGACATAGTTGCACAAATATTCATATCAGAAAAATTTGCTAATTAAGTTCCACGAATGGAACTAATTGCACTTACCTTGCAAGATATTGCGTTGAAAAAATAACATACTTTGTGATTGTCTTTCTGACTTTCACTAGGAGAATACCTCTTATAGCAATCGGAAGCATTTGTGACATCGGCACATAACAGTCATGGGACTTCATACCAACCAGTTTCAAGTCCTTCATGGACACAAATTTTTTCAAGTTTGCGGAATATCCACTTAGAACTTTAACACTATGCAGGCACCTACAGAGTTATGTTTTTTTTTTCACTTTTGGACAAACTATTGCAGGCCGAGGGGAGGTATGTACACTTTCCCTTCTCCAATGATGCAAGCTCAGTCCTTGTCCTCATTTCCACCATGTCACAGCAAACTTCTACACCATCCTTTGTCTTTCCCGGAATGTTCAACAACAAACCAATCAAACTGTCACAAACATTTTTCTCTACATGCATTACATCAATGCGATGTCGAACTAGTAAGTGCTCCCAGTATGGTAGATCCCAAAGAATCGATCTCTTCTTCCAAACTTTTTTTCTCGAGGTTTACAACACTTATCGAACTGAGCTTTGATGTCCTTCACAAGTGAGTAAATCTCCTTACCGGTTACAAACACTGGGGCTGATCCTTTCTCAGGCTTCCCATTAATTGATTTCCTCTTCTTACGATAGGCGTGATGCATTGGAAGAAACCTATGGTGACTCATGTACACTGTTTTCCTGCAGTTCCGCAACCACATGCTCTCAGTTTCATCTAGGCAAATAGGGCAAGCCTTGGCTCTTTCCGTATTATAGCCCGATAAATTTTCGTAGGCCGAGAAATCATTTATGGTGCAAAATATTGTGGGTCGCAAGATGAAATTCTCTTGCATGTATGCGTCCCACACCTGCGCCCCTTCGCTCCACAATTTATGTAAGTCCTCAATTAAAGGCGCTAGAAACACATCAATATCATTTCCGAGTTGTCTGGGTCCTAAGATTAGTAATGACATCATGATGTACTTGCGCTTCATGCATAACCAAGGAGGAAGATTGTAGATGCATAAAAGAACCAGCCAAGTGCTATGCTGACTGCTCATATTTCCTTGTGGATTCATACCATCTGTACTCAGTCTGAACCTTATATTCCTAATTTCGCCGTCAAACTCATCAAATGTTATGTTGATGTTTCACCATTGAATAGAATCAGCTGGATGTCTCAGTTTTCCATTTTGTTTCTGGCCTTCAGCATGCCAACGCAAGTAGTTCACGTCTTTTGGATTTGCAAATAGCTGTTTCAATTTAGAGATCATAGGCAAATACCACACAGTTTTGGTCAGAGGTCCTTTCTTTACCTTGTGACATTCACTGTCAATCTGGTCCCTACGCGTATACCTCAATGCACCTCATCTTAGACAAACATGCAAATCCGAGTACTCATTACGGTGCAACACACAATCATTTGACTCTAGAAGCAAATCCGAGTACTCATTTGCCTATGGAAGCATGTCCACTAAATCCATTCCCAACAGATACAATAGTTTTTTTGGCTTGGTAAACAGATCTTGGCAACTCATTTCTCTCTGGAAGCATGTCCGCTAAAAGATCTAATAGTATCGTAAAACTCTTATTGCTCCAACCGTTGCCTACCTTCAATTTATATAATCTCAACACAGAAGACAACTTTGTAAATTTGCACATCCAGGGAACAGAGACTTCTCAGAGTCAGCAATCAGTTTCTCAAATTTACCAAACTTGTTTTCATTGTAATCTTCTTCTACATCACGTAACATCTCATCTAGATTGTCATCATCTACATGCACATCGGAATGAACATTATCAAAATTCGGATGATCATCGATATTACTGCTATCCACTTCCGGGTGCTGTTGATTGGTAGCGGTGCTTGTTTCCTAAAGATCTTCGCCATTCCATATCCAACGGGTATATCGTGCGTTAAAACCACGATGAATCAAATGGCTCTTAATCTGACCAGAGTTGCTAAACCTCTTTAAGTTCATACAATCTGTACAACGACAAAGCATATCTTTCTCTCCCTTCCTCACCTTTTATTACTCAGCAAATTTAATAAACCCATTCACACCCTCCAAATATTCAAGAGTAGTATGTTTTATTCCATACATCCAATATTTTCGGTCTATCTACAATTAACAAAATTGACAAATTGCAAAACATAATGAGTCACGCATGCATGAAACCTGGCCAATTAAGCTCTCTCTCTCTCTCTCTATATATATATATATATATACAGCCTCTTACAACTGATATATGAAACCCTAACTTGATGAAACACTAATTAACCTAATTGCACAATACAAGCTAGCGAGCTCATAAATCGAGATGCATTGTAAGAGCCAACTAGCTAGCTAGCACCCTAGCTTGGAGCTACAGCTAGCTTGCAAGTAGAGAGAGAGAGAGGTGATGACAAGCTTACATTAAAGGAAGGGATCACATTAACTTCCTTCCAGCTTGCCCTGATCACTTTAGCAAAGTACCTTGGAGCGTGGAACTCTTATCTGAAAGAGAGAGACAGAGCGTGGAATAGAATGAAACAGCAACTCAGCAAGGGTCGAGTGGGTTTTACTTATAGTGGAACATTTACAAATGGTTTACAACACTAGAACCGTTAGAATCTAATGGCTATATCTTCTAACGGCTGTATTTTGGAGAACTGTTAGTAGAAGTATGTTTGTACTAACGGTAAATCTATTACGAACCATTAGAAAAAATACAACTAACAGTTTGTAACAAACCAACCATTAGTACAAGTACATGTCTGAAACATAAGCCAAGTTAGCACATGTCTAAAACAGCAATACAAATATATAAATACATCAATTCACACATTCAAGTACATGTCTAAAACAGCAATACAAATACACAAATACACCAATTCACACATTCAAGTACATGTCTGAAATAGCAATACAAATACACAAACATATACCAATAAAAATACCCCAATTCACACATGCCATCATAGCCGACTTAGAATTAATACCGAGATTAACATTTCCTAGGGACTACTATTAATAAAAGTAAAATAAGACTGCATTTAAGAAGTAACATTATATGATCTCTCTATATAATGTAGGCAAAAGGGTCATCCGACATTGCTAAACAACACTCCTTCTCCCAATCTTAGTACAAATGTCTGAAGCGCAAGTACATCTCTGAAACAGTAATACAAATATACAAATATAGACCAATACAAATACACAAATACACCAATTTACACATTCGATGTATATTACAAAAGTCACGTATAAAACAACAGATCATTACGAGGACCCAGTGGCCCCTACATTGTACATAAAAGAGAACAATTGCAAGGTGATACAATGTAACTACCGACTACAAGTTAGACCTGATACATCACAAATCCATTCATTTGAAACAACAAATGTATGAATCACGTTTGACTTAACCATAGGAGTTTAGTTCATAGACGCCCGAGGAGCTGAAACTGGCATTGAGTTACATTTGTATTGGTGTTTTCCTCGAGCTCAAATTCAACTCAACTCAGTTGAGTTGAGTTGGGTTGAGTTGAGTTGAATTGGGTTTGAGTTCGAGTTCGAGTAAATCACCAATACAAATATAAGATGCTTTCTATAGGCCCTGATTTGAGAAATACGTCAGGCTTGAGGATCTTCTCGACCAAGCCAACTAAAATCTCGCCCTTCACGTCCTTCCAGCTCTCGACGGTGATCTTCACCCTTTCTTACGCGAGCAAGCCAACGTAGGCAGCGTACCGGGACAAAGAACTGTGAACTACGTTGCCCCTTATGAACATTGTCCAAGGACCTACACAGAATCAATAGGCATTCTAGAGTAAATTAAAATTGTTTACAGCTATGTAAATGGCTCCCTGTTTGAAAAGAACTACCAAGTGAAGGTTAGATTGTGGTATGTCATAGTAACATCAACTTGCAACTGAGAGATCAAGATATTATATTTCTACTCTATTTTATAAGAAGAAATTACAATCTCAATATACATTATTTAATGAACTTCTTACAAATATCTGGATCATTGAGTAAGCTAGTGTTTGTCTTATTGGCATTTGATTATGTATAAATTGGTCAAGTCCTTCTCAAATCAACCAAAAACTAGATCCATGATATATCTGAGTGAAGCCAGTTCAATTGTCTAATTATAAGATTTCACTATTACTTTCAACAGAATTGATTTTTTTTCATTTGAATTTCAAAAAATTGAACATTTTTTTGTCTTACAATGATATTATTTTATTATTTCAGTAAAAACAAGACTAAGACACCTTACATAATCATATTGAAAAGAAGACATATAAAAATGATAGATACATAAATCACAGGATAATTGCTATCATAGGATCAAAATAATCTAACAATGCCGAAATTTTACTTGCCTGGCTTGCAATGCCAAAATTTAGTAGTGAGAGTTGAAACTACGATCGAGGTCCTTGGACTTGACTCACTTGAAACCCTAGTGGCCGTCGATGGAGGTTTTGGGTAAGGCTTGTCGCGCTCCAGGAGAAAAAGAAGTGGAGCGGTTCGACTGGAAACAAAATTTCAGGGCACATGTATTTGTAGAAGTGGAACAGTTCTATCGGTTTGACAAATTAATCCGTTAGTACAATTTCCTCTGTTCTAACAGAAAATATATGAAACACCGTTAGAATAAATCATGTAGTTTATTCTAATGGTTCCCACAATACTGCCATTAGTACTTGTGTATTTCTTCTAACGGGTTAACATATTATAAACCATTAGAAAAAATCTAATGGTAACTCGCATCGCAACCATTAGTAAAAATACCTACAACATATTTTTCTCTACTGAGCACCATGTACACTAACGGTTTTTTCTAGATTGTGAATAACCGTTAGAAGATAGGGATTAGTAGACTACATTTTTGTACTAGTGATTGCCACTTCTAAAATGCAGAAAGGTAGCATTGCTCACTTCTTTAGTCTTCTATGCACAAATCTAACTCATAGTGGCACTTTCAAGTTCAATTACTTAGCGCAAGAAATCCCATATCTTGTCTTAGCCTCGCCTCACCTATTTTCTCATCACGAGATCAAAATGAAACAAAATGAATCTAAAGCCTTACTACTTCAAGGCAGCCTCAGGGAAACTGTCAACATGGGAGATAGAGCTAGCTAGACCTCTCTCATGCTCGCAATTGGAAGTATCTTGCAGATGTTTTCCTCAACCAATACAAGCACAATGATATAGCATTGGTCTCTACCTTGTCGGCCAATAAGATCACTGAGACTGACCAGCCAACTTAATAACTTTGGCTTTTCCTTTCTATTGAAAAGCAGTCAACTGTCTGTGTCACCCATGGAATAAACCTATTAGTCACCTAGAATGAAAAGGGAAATAAGTAGGTGATAGACGGGTAGCCTAGCTATAGAGATTTACTAGAGCTAATTGGTGGATGTTTACTTCGACGGAAATAATATCTAATAGACTTGCATACCTGCAACTTTAAGGTGATGTTTGCAGTGAGACTAGAGTCGCATCCCACTCTAGTAGATTTGCATACCTGCAACTTTAATTTCACAAATACATCCATTCCAACACCGATTCGATAATTCTCATCATGAATTTGCATTCTCTATTTTTAAAAAGAGTTATCATATGATATGCGCCTGTTACATATCTAGATTTCTTTAATTAGTCTTTACTGAGCGTAGTCGCAGAAGCCGTTGGTGCACTTCTTGGCGCAAATGTTGAAGCACTCCCCGCAGTTCTTCTGGTCGGACGACAAGTCGACGCAGCGGCCGCCGCAGCACGTGAAGCCGTGCTGGCACGCCTTGTTGCAGTTGCCGCAGTGCTCTTCGCTGGTGTCTGTGTCCACGCATTGGCCGGCACAGCACGTCGACCCTAGGCTCCCCGGCGCGAGGCAGACGGCGGCCGATTTCTTGGAGCAATCGTACGACGCCCGCGGCGGGAAGGCGACAGCATTGTTAGCCAAGAACCGGCTTCTCCTGGCTGGGAGCCGGCCTGTGCCGCTGGAGGCAGTGGCGGTGACCCCGGTGTCGACGGCGACGGCGAGTGCCATGAGGAGCAATAAGGTGATTTTTCTCATTGTGAAGTGTTTATGGAGATGATGGGAAGATGTGTGTGTGCAAGGCTGACTGGTTCAGGAGGGAGGTGAGGAGAACTTTATAGAAGAGAGAATGACAAGGAAGTCAACGCTAGGTAGAATGCATGCATGCAGCAGTTGACTTTCAAAGGAAATGGCATTTCAAATCAAAGAGCACGAGACTTTTGTACCAAAAATAACAATAGTAATGGTAAAAGGAAATGTTCGAAGCAAAGTATGCATTGTATAGAGAAGGATATTGTTGGATAAATCAACGAGCATGACACCTTAATTTTAGCTTTATATTACAGTGCAGCACAGTTTGAGATTACAATGCAGTGTGATATCTTTTTCATTTCTCTTTTTAGCTAGTTTTTCTACGATTATTTATTTTTCTCCATAAGTACATTGAGTTAAGATTTGAAATTCTGTAGTATAATAGAGCACTCCGATCCTATCTTCTATATTTTAAAAAAAAAATAATTGAGAAATTTTTTTTGAAGATATTAGACTGGTTTACACCAAAACAAGGGGTTGCACTTAATGTGCACACAAATTTTATAACATGTCAAACACTATATATAGTATTTTTTTCCAACAGTTTTCAAATCATTTCCACCATACATGGGTTTTACACACACCCCCCCCCCCTCCAAAAAAAAAAAGAAAATTATATGTAATGTTATTTTTATTTCTCATTGTATTAATATAATTCATAAGCATAATTATGTCCATTTAACAAGTTTTATGGCACCTTACATTCAATTATTGTTAATATTGCATAATTTTCATTAGGCATCTAGCTTATTTTTAATAATAATTTAATAAATTTAGATATTTGAAACAATTTTTGTTCTAAAATATAATTTTGACCATCAAATAAATGCAGCCTATCCAATAGATAACTATTGACCGATCAACATCGACTCAACCTAGATCAGGTCGGGTGTGACAAATCTGCCCCATTGAGAACCCTACAGTGAACCAACCAACATATCCTATAGGCATTTGTTGGATTCGTATCATTTGCTTTGAAAATGAAAAGGTACCGTGTGTTCCATCCTATTTGAATTGGTAGATAAAAAATTAAGAATCCAATTTAAGATGGGGGATTTAGAATTTCTCGCGAGATGATTAATCTCAATTTTTTCTCATATGAATTGAGATCATTCAAATTCTAAAATTTTTTATTGAGATTTAACAATAAAGACACACTCTATCTTTTATTATTTAATGCAAATTGTCCCAATCTGCATTTCTTATAGTAATATTTCTCTAGCGGCAATTTTCCTTTTCAAATCAGCAAAACATTGTGACAAGATATTGTACTGACGGTCATCACATGCGTAGGGAGCTCTGTACGGTGACTTCACTTCACCAACAGAAACGAGAAGTATGAGGCAGGAATTCTACTCCAGCCCTCCCGCGTGGAACGCATAGAGACGTTCCTTGATTTCTAAACCCATGTATGGTGGAAATGAGTTATCTACAAGTAGAAGCATAATTGTACTGATTCAAGGTACTACTACTTTGTTGGGAAATTCCCTAAGATTCATGCCGGCCATTTAGCCAAATTAAATCAATTGATAACTAAGCTTATGGGAGTTGAGTATAGGCCTGATCATCTTGTGCTCGGGCCGTAGGAAAATATCCAGATCCACTGGATTGACTCGAGTTTAAACAGTGGTGAACGCAGGACCAAATTCGAGGGGGGGCTAGACCTAACATTCCAACCACCGAAAACAAAGCAAAATAATTATTTTACTAATAGTATTATTTTGGGTGAAGGGATTTTCATCCTGCTCTTCCCAAACACATGCCCCAAACACATGCCGTAATTATTTTACTAATAGTATTATTTTTTAATGTAATATTTGGATTATTAAAAATCCTGGATATGATTTGTACCGATATTTTTATGCTAGTAACAAACAGGCACTAAAAAGGAAAACACAAGCAAGTCCACACTTGATACACACTGTAAAAGCTTTAGAAGCGAACGGTATGTACCAAACTGGTCGATGGTGAGAGCCCGGGCCTGGCTAGTTCACGGAATCACGATTCACGGCCGACGGGCCGAGCGCGGTCCGCGGCTGCGCCGCCTGCGCGCCGTCTCGCCCTCGCCGCCTCGCGCAGTCGCGCCCTCACCCTCGCCGACGGGCCGAGCGCGGTCCAGCTGCCTCGCCCTCGCCGAGTCGCCGCCTCGCGCAGTCGCGCTCGAGCCTCGTGGCCTCGCCGCCGACCACGGACTGGCCTTGCCGCCTCGCGCCTCGCGCCTCGCCTCCTCGGGGTCGGAAGAATCGGGAGGAATGGGGTATTTTGGGGATTGCCTGGAGAGGGCGGGAGGGATGTTGGCGAGGCTGACATGGGCCATCAGCCCAGTATTCAGTCGTGGGCTTTTATTTGGGCTGTTGGGCAGTTGGGCTTCTCGTTGCTCTCTGCCTCTCTCAAACACAGCAGGCGACGACGGCGCTCATGGCTAGCAGCCTAGCACGACGGCCGACGGGGTGACGGGCGACGGTGGTGACGGGGCTAGCCGGGACGGAGACGGAGGGGTAGAGGCGGTTCGCGGCAAAACGGAGCTGGGGCGCACGCCCCAACACGCCCCAACGGTGCGTTCGCCACTGAGTTTAAACCAATCTAACCCAATAACAATGACAGTTTGACTAGGTTCGGGTTAGACTCGGGTAGGCTTGATAGGCCAGGCAGATTTAATTAGACTACATTCATAAAATCGGGTAGGACTGAGTTTGGATATAGTTTTTTGAATTTCAGGGGTCTCGAGCCAATCATAGAAAGACGCACACTCATATTTATTCAAATTGCCCCATATATGTGCACATTTCATTCATATATATCAGCATTTATGTAGGTTACTCTAGATTTATCGCCAAATCGATCACATTACTCGCTTCATAACTTTTTATTGCAGGTCGATACGAATCGGGTGAATTTCAGCTAATGAGACACACTTCATCGATTGAATTTGACTTATGGACAATCCCAGACAGAAGTACACGTCGATACGAACATATAAGAGCTGATCGCCTAGAAATCGGAGTCTCCGGGGGGCTAGCTAGAACAGTAAAACCTAACAGCCGAGGACCTCTCTGTCATATCTATAAACTTTGAATGCCCTTCTGCAAAACAGCCAAGACACATAAAACTAAAGCCCTAACTCAGTTGGATTTCATTGCAATTTCCCATTAATTCGAACACCCAATTGCAAATTGACCTAGACTCATCGAGATTCGTATATTCTATATATTTTTCTAAGGTTTTCATGAGGCTGATCCTGAGCTACCATCCACACACACCCTTGTTTTGAGACCTCGAAACATGAAATGGACAAATTCCTTCTCTTAGTAACACATACAAGAAAAAGGATAATGCTAGCCCTCTCAGAAGAAGAATTAGGCCAATAATTAGGATACATTTGGGAAAATGAAACTTTCATGGAACAGAAGCAAATGAAACGCTTTCATAAAAATTCTCTTAGAATCGAGAATGAAGTTTTCATTCTGGTTTTCTTACTTAAATTTAATATTAATCTAATATGCCTATTGGTGTTCCAAAAATACCTTATTGGATTCCCGGAGATGAAGAAGCGACTTGGATAGCGAACAGGTTACCTACTCCTAAGGGTCAAAGCAAGCCTTCCATCTCAAAATCTTTTTGATGAAACGAAACATGAGATCGTATTGTACCCCGCATGAGTCAAAAATTTGTTCATAGTAGCAAAAGCCATTGGAATTGATATTTTGTACATCGGAATAATTTGTTTTGTTATTAATGGGGAAAAATGATGGATACTATTGTTTGAACGAACTTTTGTTTGAGTTGAAAATATTCTTACTATTATTGTATTATCTTATTTATAGTTTCGAAACTAGTCAATTCAATGATCAGCCTTTGTGGATTCTCCTATAGCCAACCTTTCCGTAGAGGTTTTTTCTTAACACCAATTAATTATATGAATGCTAGAGGAAAATGATAGCTCCAAGAATTTATTTGTTGTCAATGCTTCCTATTTATAGGAATTAACCACTTCTTCAACGATCTTTGATGGTTATAGGGGTATCACAAATCACCAATATGATATTTTCTGGACATTTCTAATCATTGAATTTTCTTTTTTATTTTTCTAATTCTCAAATTGATTTTTCTAATGGAATAGAATCCCAGAAAAATTATTTTTTTGTCGAGAACCCTTAGAAGTTCTATCCCCTTGGAAGCTCAAGTGGAAGCCCATTTACTAAGAAACCCTAACTCTAGGTGGAAGGGCCTCTTTGCGATTTTAGTGAACCTCGAGGACCTTTTCAATAAACCGCCATAACCAAATAGAGCTGCCTGATAAGTGCTAAATTGGTAGTATTTTTACCCTAAGTTTGCTATTGAAAACATGTAAAGACATGCTAAAAACTCCTTTAATGTTACATTTTACGCATATTTTAATATTATTTTTACAATCCGCTTTCATGGTTATTTCAATTTTGCTAGGGCCAATTTCGAGGAAGGATACAAAAACTAGATAGAAACGAACCCTGATCAAATATTCCACGGTTGAAACAACCTGGTCGAACACACTTAGGCAAGAAGGAACCATAATCGAACACAATTGGATGAAAAAGAGCTATGATCGAACATGAACACACTTGGTCAAACAAAGTCCCAATTGAACACGAACACATCTTGTCGAAAAGAGCCCCCATCGATCATGACTTTCTCCTAGTCGTTATTTGACTGAGCTCAGCACTAGCACGGGTTCAACCAGGACACTAGTCGAGCACGACTTGATTTCCAAAGGTATGTTGGTCGAATCTGGTCGGGTTTGACTCAGATTTGACAATTGTCGCGCTGTTTGAAGTTTGATTTCGTCGCCTGCACATCAAGGAGTTATATTTGGGCACAATGACCCATATATCATAAATAGAGAAGCTTTTGGCTCAATTAGACAATCTTTCATATATGCTTTAGATGCTATTTTTTAGGGTTTATTTTAGTTTAGTTTAGTTTACTTTAGTAGAGCCCCTTCTCTATTTTTCCTGCGTTTGTAAGTCGGCAAGGACATCAGACATAATTTTGATGCAATCAAGTAAGATTTTTTTTACTTCTTATTATTTCTGTATTTTTATGGTTTTTGCGAGTAGTTCACTTCTAAGCTTTGGGATGACTTGATCCGGAAGGCGTGATTCTTCCTCGATCTCAATCTCAAATTTTGAAGTTATTTCTTTATGTTTTCTTCCTCTAAACCCTAAATTCTTGTTTCGCCAACGGGCGTAACAGTTGAGTCTTACTACGAATATAGGGGAGTTCTTGAGGACTTAGCACTTTGACTTGAGATTCTGAACAAGAGAGAGACTCTCGTCAAACATAACAGTGGAAACCATCATCTGACCGTACCAGCAACCATACTGGCAACTTAATTTGACTTGGAAAACAACTGAAATTAACTAGCAATTCTTAGATCTTGGATAGAATTACACCTGATGGTTATTGATAACTCTCATATTTGTGCTTATTTTCTAGATATTTTCTCCTCATTCATGCTCATTTTAGTCATAAAAATAATCAAATACTCAAATATAGCTGTATTTGCTGTGGTTCGACCTCGATTGTGCATTTTGTTTATTTTAATCGCAGGCTGACAAAATTCGGATAATTTTTGGCTAAATGGACGAGCTTCACTAACTGGATCTAGCCAATGGATGATTCCGTATAGAAGTAGTCATCGCGACGGACACGTAGGAGTTGACTGCGTCAAAATTGGAGTCTCTAGGAGGCTAGAACAGTTAAACCTAACAGCCAAGGACTTATCTACTGATTCTTCCAAATCTGAGTACCTATTTGCAAACTGGCCAAGACTCAAAATTCCTTACCCTGATGGTGGAAGGGCTTTTCTGCTAATATCCTAAAATGTGAGGTCTTATATGCAAAACAACCAAAGCATTAGAAACGCTCAGCCGCCACTGTGAACAATTTGTCCCGGCTTATCCCCAAAAACTCCCCTTTCTTCTCTCCTAGCCCCGGCAAGCTTGCCATCTGCGGCGAGGTCCATGCCGGCGGCGAGCCGCCGATCTCCTTCCCCATTTCTAGCTCCCTTTTTCTTCCTTTTCTCCCTCTCCGGCAAGCCGTTGATTTTCTCCCCCTTCATCCTCTTTCACCACATTTCATTCTCTTCTGTCCCGTTCATCCTCACCGTCGGCATGCTCTCGAGCCTTCTGCCTTCTTTTTCCTTCTCTCTTCTTCTACTTCGTCCAAGAGGCTCCTACAACGTGCCACTATAGATCCAGCACCATCGCACCGCCTTGCCTTTGGATCCTTCACCATCCACTGCCGCTCCCTTGTCGCCCTCTTGGTTTCTCTGCGCCACAGTAGCTTCATTCTCCGGATATGTGCTGCCTCGCTCCACTCGCCGTGTTGCCGCCTCTATTCCTCCCTCGGCCATGCCATGCCACCGCATAACCACCACACGCCTGATTCTCGCCCCCGTTGTCGATCCACACCACGCTGCTGTAGATATCGTCGGATCTGAGCCCTATAACTAGCGCCGCCTTGTTTACTCCGCCACAGCGGCCTAGCCAAGGTCCGGCAACCACGTCACAATGAAGCTCCACTTCGACCACGACAGCGACAACGACCAGCGCTGCTTTGACCACTACTTTGAGCAGTACTTCGACCAGCTCCCTCCTCGACACGACTACTCGAGCGATGACCTCTTCCTTCATGACCACAACTTCAGCCAGCAATATTTGGTGACCAATTTCTTCTTCCTCTCCCTGTCAATTGCTCTGTGACAAACAAATGTAAATTGTAGGCTGAATTGTAATTCACAGTGATGAACATAGGAAAGTTCTATGAAATAGATGATGAATTTTCTGTTGAAATGATTTGCTGCTTTTCTGTGGAACTGCAAATCAATTGTCCTCCATTTGATTGTTTCTCTTGTGATTTCCTGTAATGAACACTAGAAAAAATCAAATTGTTAATTCCAGCTTCTAATCTTCCAGTGATGCAATTGTCCTTGTCTTGAATTGCTTGCTGTCTAGTTGTGAAATCCTTGTGATTTTATTGGATTGGAAATCCTAGTGATTAAGCCCCATGTTGTGCTTCGATTTCTAGATTTTGTGTTGCTTTTGTGTGAATGGACAGGATTGGGGTGATGGAAGCTATGAATTAAAGTCTTATTCTGTCATGGATTGCTTTGTCTGGCTCTTGTCATCTTGACTTTGTGTGGTTATTCCCCGGATTTACCGTGTAGGCTGTAGTTGAGAGGCTGTTAGAGAGCTATCTTTGTTATTTCTTTGCGTGATAAATTTGTTGATATCATCAATAGGTGTATGCATTTAAGTGTTTTTGCTTCTCTATTGCTAGATCACTGAACGATACCGGTTTATCACTTGTACTCATGATTACGCATACGGATTTAACACTGACCGAATGTCGCAAGCTTACCACCTCTTTCTCTCCTATTTTCCTCTGACATTTTCTCCATATTTGTCTTGTTTATTTTATTTTCATTTGGCATCGATTTAGTTTAGTTCTATGCGTTTCTTTTCTCTAGTCCTTGTGGAAAGAACGATTGAATACTCACCTTACTGCTCCGATCTCATTCTCTTGCGAGACAGTTTAGGCTGGTATCAATTATGAAATTTCCCAAGCCATACGTTTTTCTTTATTGCTTTAAACCCTAGATTGATAAATTTAGTAGTAGATTTAGTTGTAGCTAACAAACACCCAAATCATTTAGACTAAATCAGTGATCCATTAACCTAAAAGACCAATACGCTTGTTTCAACGTTCAACCATTCGATTGCAGTTATTACTACACATCCGCGTGTGCGACCATCACGACCCGCGCGCGATCATTGCCGACCACCACAATTTTTCCTAGAACCCAGTTTTTGTTTTTGTCTTCTTCACTCACCCTTGTCCTCACCTCTCTCCACGTCACTGCCAGTGGTGATCTGATTATGGTATAGACCAGGTTTTGGCTATACTCGGTCAGTTGATAATTTGATTTGATTGAAATATAGACAGGCTTCAACTATATTCGACCAGACTCTAATATGCGGAACAAGGGATCTTACTCAGAATTACCAAAACCCAAGTGATCGAAAATACAGTTCAAAGATAGCACAACTCTTTATTGAAACGAGGGATCTTGTACATGTTGAACTTTAGGACGCACTCACCTACGTCGACTAATGAACTATAAGATCTATGCCTATGAGTTAGATAAGTCGATCAGGTAGATCTAAGCTAGATAACCAGGTAGATAACTTATCTATCCTATTACAAGATATTTATAGTTCAATCATATGAATACGTATCAGACTCGACAACTAACTAAACCTAATCTTATAGAACTCAGTTATATTCTTAATATCGGACTGCTAACTGACTCAGACGACCAGACAGACACTACCACAGAAACAAATTATCCAAGACGGCACATCACAGACGGTTTGGAACTTTTCAATGGAACACCATTTGCGAAGTCCTGTCAGGAGAATATGTTAAGTTATCACAGTCAGTTCTGATGTCAAAACCAACTGTGATAGTCAAGTAGACGGTTTTGACCCCAGAACCGTCTGTGATAGTCTACTTATCATAGACAGTATTAAACTCAAAACCGACTGTGAAAGTTACAATCGGTTCTCAACTGAGAACTATACGTGATAACTAGAATATCACAGACAGTTCCGTAGTCAAAACCGTCTGTGATAGTTCTGACTTTAGAACCGTCTGTGATAGTGTAGTATTATAGAATTGTAATAGTGTAGTATTATAGATGTTGGGGGAAATCTCCGCGAGACTAAGTCCATGTAAGTTGCGTCACGCCCGCCCGGGGACGTGGCCTCCGGGCGCCGCCTTTTGGCTCCCGGGACCTGGCCTCCAGGGCCGGTCCCGGGTGCCGCCATTTGCCCGGGGACGTGGCCTCCGGTGCCTGCCCCGGGCGCCGCCTTTTGGCTACCGGGACTTGGCCTCCGGTGTCGGTCCCGGGCACCACCTTTTGGCTCCCGGGACATGGCCTCCGGCGCCGGTCCCGGGCGCCGCCATTTGCCCGGGGACGTGGCCTCCGGTGCCTGCCCCGGGCGCCACCTTTTGGCTCCCAGGACGTGGCCTCCAGCGCACGTCCTGGGCGCCGCCATTTGCCCGGGGACGTGGCCTCCGGTGCCTGCCCCGGGCGCTGCCTTTTGGCTCCTGGGACCTGGCCTCCGGTGCAGGTCCCGGGCGCTGCCATTTGCCCGGGGACGTGGCCTCCCGGCTCCGGCGTCGGTCTCGGGCGCCGCCTTTTGGCTCCCGAGAAACTAGCCTCCGGGGCCGGTCCGGACGCTGCCATTTGCCCGGGGACGTGGTCTCCGGTGCCTGCCCCGGGCGCCGCCATTTGCCCGAGGACGTGGCCTCCGGTGCCTGCCTCGGGCGCCGCCTTTTGGCTCCTGGGACCTGTCCTCCGGTGTCGGTACCGGGCGCCGCCTTTTTGCTCCTGGGACCTGGCCTCTGGTGCCGATCCCGGGAGCCGCCATCTGCCCGAGGACGTGGCCTCCGGTGCCTGCCCCGGGCGCCGCCTTTTGGCTCTCGGGACCTGGCCTCCGGCGCAGGTCCCGTGCGCCGCCATTTTCCCGGGAACGTGGCCTCCGGTGCCTGCCCCAGGCGCCGCCTTTTGGCTCACGGGACCTGGCCTCCGGTGTCAGTTCCGGGCGCCGCCTTTTGGCTCCCGGGACCTGGCCTCCGGCGCAGGTCCCGGGCGCCGCCATTTGCCCGGGGACGTGGCCTCCGGTGCCTGCCCCGGGTGCCGCCTTTTAGCTCCCGGGACCTGGCCTCCGGTGTCGGTCCCGGGCGCCGCCTTTTGGCTGCCGGGAGCTGGCCTCCGGTGTCGGTCACGGGCGCTGCCATTTGCCCTGGGACGTGGCCTCTGGTGCCTGCCCCGGGCGCCGCGTTTTGGCTCCCGGGACCTGGCCTCCGGTGTCGGTCCACGGCACCGTCTTTTGGCTCCCGGGACCTGGCCTCCACCGCAAGTCCCGGGCGCCGCCATTTGCCTTGGGACGTGGCCTCCGGTGCCTGCCCCGGGCGCCGCCTTTTGGCTCCCGGGACCTGGCCTCCGGGGCCAGTCCTGGGCGCCGCCATTTGCCCGGGGACGCGGCCTCCGCTGCCTGCCCCAAGGGCCGCCTTTTGGCTCCCGGGACCTGGCCCCCGGTGTCTGCCCCGGGCGCCGCCTTTTGACTCCCGGGACATGGCCACTGGCCCCGGTGCCGGCCGCCACCATTTGCCCGGGGACGTGGTCTCTGGTGCCTGCCCCGGGCGCCGCATTTTGGCTCCCGGGACCTGGTCTCCGTTGTCGATCCCGAGCGCCGCCTTTTGGCTCCCGGGACCTGGCCTCTGGTGTCGGTCCCGGCGCACGTCCCGGGCGCCGCCATTTGCCCTGGGACGTGGCCTCCGGTGCCTACCCTGGGCGCCACCTTTTGGCTCCCGAGACCTGGCCTCCGGCGCCGGTACCGGGCGCCGCCATTTGCCCGGGGACGTGGCCTGCGGTGCCTGCCCCGGGCGCCGCCTTTTGGCTCTCAAGACCTGGCCTACGGCGCCGGTCCCGGGCGTCGCCATTTGGCCGGGGACGTGGCCCCCGGTGCCTACCCCGGGCGCCGCCTTTTGGCTCCCGGGACCCAGCCTCCGGTGCCGGTCCCGGGAGCCGCCTTTGGCTCGGGGACCTGGCCTCCGACGCCGGTCCCGGGAGCCACCTTTGGCCCGGTGACCTGGCCTCCGGTGCATGTCCCGGGCCTCATCGCCCTTCTAAAGGTAAAGTCTCTGGTTGTTGATCACGTGCAGGTCACGCGAGGAGCGCCTCGGGAATCAGTGAACACTTGTCAAGCATCCAAGGCGCCTTACCGGTCGAAGGATGTCGCTACCCCGCAATCCGACGGTAGCGTCCGGGGTAGTTTAGTCTTTTCGCTCCTTTTTGGGGCTAGAAATAGCCCTTGTACCCCTCTTTGTAAGACAAGTGATTCATTATTGGAATAGCCAAAACTCACAGGTGTGCTCCGGAAGCCTCTCCCGAGAGTGCCTCCCCAGGCGACTCCGGTCGGGAGCACACCAACAAGACTAGGGCCCCCACCGGGACCCGAACCTGTATAAATCCTCGAGTCAATTCTTGTGTTTGTGCGGCGGGGGAGGACCGGTCACCCGATCGACCCACGCCGCGTTTTCTTCGCTAGGATCGTTCACAAAACCTGCCGGGGTATTCGGAATACCACGACAGTTGGCGCCGACCGTGGGAACTCGTGACAAGACGCCATGGCTCCCCCAAGAACAAGGGCTCGCACCCTTCCCGGTGACGCCGGTCTCGGAGACCCGGCGCCGCCCGTCCGGGACACGGCTGTCCCGGCGCTTCCGCCTAGAGGCGGCCAGGCCTAGGTACCGCCTCCCACCTTTCCTCTTAACGTAGGCGCTTATACCTCCATGTCGTTTCGGTTGACCGCGGGGACCTCGGCGGGGACCAGTCTCCCCCCGACGGCTCCCCCGGCTCCCCGGGACGCCCTGCTTGAGGCTCTCGTGGAGGGCCAGCTCCGCGCCTAGCGCTCTATGGATGAGCTGCTCAGCGTGTTGGCGCGGCCTCCGGCCCCCACATTTGCGCCGCACCCATACCCGGGGACTATGCCCCCGTTTATGGGTCACCCAGCGGCCCCTCCGGTCTACGGAGGTTTGGCCGCCCCATATGACCCCGCCGGGGGGTTCCCTCCCCTTGCGGGCTATACGTCTGGACCCTTCCTGGCACCCGGGCCAGTCCCGGTGTTGGGGGGCTACTTCCTGCCAGGGCCCTTCGTGGCGCCTGGGGGATATGCCGTTCCGGGCCCGTTCCCGGGGCCGGCGGCCCATTACGTGCCGGGGGTTTTCCCCACGCCGGGAGCCAGTCCCGCCCCGCGCGTCGCGTTTATCGCATCGGGGGCGGTCGACAGGGCAGCTCCCGTGCCTCAGCGGACCTCCCCCCGCATCGGCTCACCAGCTCCGAACGCCGCCCCGGGGGCTCCCCCGACGCCGGTTCCGGATATTAGAGGGGCTCCCCCCTTTCCTGTTCCGGTCGCTGCCACGGGGGCTCCCTCTACTTCAGTTCCAAACGTCGCCGTGGGCGCCCCCTCCCTGGTTCCGGATGATACAGGGGCTTCCCCCTTTCCGGTTCCGGGGGTCTTCGCAGGGGGCTCCCCCCAGCCGGTCCCGGGAGCCTTCAGGCCGGCAGCTACAGTGCATAAGCTCCCTCCGTCGGCGGAACAGGTTCATTTCTCCCGGGGGGAGGTCGAGCGAATGCATTCACCCGAGTGCGGGGAAGAACTTCCCCCTGGCCGCGGGCGTGGGGAGCCTCGCTCTCACACCGGTCGGGGGAAGAGACCCGTTGAAGAGCCAGCCTCTCCGGGGGAGAGCCCGGATGTCCGGGATCTCAGCCCCGGTCCAGAAGAGAAGCGTCGCCACCGCCACTCCGGTGGACCCCTTGGAACCGCTCCCAGACTCCGACGACGAGGGTGTGTCACCCGTCAATGAAGACAGCGACTGGGACTCTCCCCGGGAAGTGCAGGGAGCTAACCAGCCCCTATGCCGGAGACTTCGCAGCATCTGGTGGCCGCGGCCCTATCGCCCGCCGCACATCGAACACTATAACGGTGAGGCCGATCCTTACGAATTTGTGCAGGTATACTCCACAGCCATCTCTGCGGCCGAGGGGGACGAGTCCGTGCAATGCAACGTCTTCCCCCTCTACCTAACCGGCATAGCCCGCTCCTCGTTCTACAACCTGAAGGCCGGCTCCATCAAGTCTTTCACGCAGCTCCAGCGAGAGTTATGGGTGAACTTCCAGGGGAACTACATGCGTCCCCTGGACTCCTCGCAGCTATACACCATCCGGCAGAGGACTGGGGAAACCATTAGAAGCTTCTTCAAGCGCTTTGCTCAAGTGAAGAGCAAAGTGGCCCACGTCCCCGACTCTACGGTCATCGAAGCATGCAAAAGCGGGATCCTCCCGGGGGAGCTCCACCGAAGGCTCTCTGGGAGCTGCCCCTCCTCCGCCGATGAGCTCTTCAACGTACTCGAAAAGTACGCTCGGGCAGAGGAAGACGACATCTGCAAGAAGACCCAAGGGGCTCCCGCCCCCGTCGACCGGGCGGCCAGGGATCCCCTCAAACACCCCAGGCAGGGGGGGTGTAGCGAGCCACGGCCTCGGGACACCTTTGTCCTCAAGGGCGGAGGCGGCCCGCGCGACCCCTCGAGGGGCAACCGCCCCTTCCCTAAGCCGAAAGGCCATGGGGGAGGACAGTCTTCCCGCGGCCGGGAAGCCCCCGCAGGGAGAAGTCGGGAAGGACCGTGGTGCAGCTTCCACGGGTCCAGTACCCACGCTACCTTAGACTGCCATCAACTGCTGCAACACTTCGCGGCGTTCCTCGACCAGCGCGGGCAGGGGGGGACTCCGGCCTCCTTGCCCCCTCGGCCAGCTGTTCCGGCCCTTCCCGCTCCCGCGGGGGGTCCGCAGAGGCAGCCGCAGGAGGGGGAGCCTTCAGAAGCTCTCCCCTTCCAAACTTCTCAGCACCGCGTCAATGTCATCGTGGGAGGGTCCGCCTCCGGGCGGGACTCTAAGCACCAGCGTAAGGAGTACGCGTGCGAAGTCAAGGTTGTGGGGGTGCTACACACGTCCCCGCTACCCAAGTGGTCGGACGTCCCACTCACCTTCACGGTGGAAGACGCGCGAGGGGTTCGCTTCCCCCACGACGACGCGCTCATCGTCTCCGCGACCATCTACAACTGCCAACTGGCCCGCATCCTCGTGGACGGCGGGAGCTCCGCCGACGTCCTATTCCTGAAGGCCTTCAAAGAAATGCAGGTGGATAAGAAGCTCCTGCAGCCCGCGGCAGGGCCCCTGCAAGGGTTCGTCCCGGGGAAGGCGATCCACCCCGTGGGCAAGGTGGATTTCCCTATGACGTTCGGCACCCCGGAGAACTACCGGACCGAGCTGGTCCGCTACGACATAGTGGACCTCCTCTCCTCCTACAACGCGATTATGGGGAGGACCACAATCAACCGACTGGGGGCTGCCACCCATCAAAACTACCTCTGCATGAAGATCCCCGGGCCGCACGGCGTGATCAACGTCCTAGGAGACCAAGACATGGCCCGTGCTCTATATGGGCGCCCTGCCGCCACAATCGGAAGCGTCAACCTCATAAAGGCGCCCGGGGGGGAGGCCTCTCCCCCGGACCTAGACGTCGCTGCGCCACCGCCCGGGAGGCCCCTCCTCAAGCCGCGTTCGAAAGGGGCCTCCGGAAGGTTCCGCTGTCCCCGGGCGATGGAGACAAAACCGTCCGGATCGGGGCGGAGCTCCCCGAGGAGTAGGGCAGCTTTCAGCCTTCCTGTGTGAAAACTCTGATGTTTTTGCGCCCGGGAGGTTATTAAGCACAAGCTCGTAGTGGCCCCCGGTCACCCCCCAATCTAACAAAAGCTGAGGAAACTCTCCCTCGAGCGCCAAGAGGCAATCAAGGTGGAGATCACCCGGCTCCGAGAGGCGGGGTTCATTCGGGAGGTCCTGCACCAAGAGTGGGTCGCGAACCCCGTCCTTGTGAAGAAGTCAACCGGCAAGTGGCGGATGTGCGTGGACTTCACCCACCTTAACCGCGCCTGCCCCAAAGACAACTTCCCGCTCCCGCGGATTGATCAGCTCGTCGACTCCACCGCGAGGTGCGAGCTGATGAGCTTCCTAGACGCCTACTCGGGCTACCATCAAGTCCGGATGGTGGAAGGGGACGAAGAAAAGATGAATTTCATAAGTCCCCTCGGAACCTTCTGCTACGTCCATATGCCCTTCGGGCTCAAGAACGCGGGAGCGACCTTCCAGTGCCTCATGACGCTGGTCTTCGAAGATCAAGTCGGTCGCAACTTGGAGGTCTACGTAGATGATGCGGTCATCAAAAGCCCCCGCGCAGCCTCCCACATCGACAACCTGGCGGAGACCTTCCGCAACGTCCGCGCGTTTGGGCTCAAGCTCAACCCGGAGAAGTGAGCCTTCGGGGTGCGCGGGAGCAAGCTCCTGGGTTTCCTCGTGTCCTAGCGGGGCATAGAGGCAAATCCCGAAAAGATCCGAGCATTCCTGGACATGGCCCCGCCGTGCTCCGTCAAGGATGTCCAGTGGCTCTCCAGCCGCCTAGCTGCGCTCAGCCACTTCGTCTCGCGGTCGGGGGAGTGAGGCCTCCAGTTCTTCAAGATCCTCCGGGGGCTTGTGGGGTTCCGCTGGACCCCCGAGGCCCAGCAGGCATTCGACGACCTCAAGAAGTATCTCACGAGCCCCCAATGCTCGTGAGTCCGTGTCGTGTCTGCCACGACTGTGACATCACCTGTGAGGAGCCCAGCTCGGTGCAGCTGGTCCCTTAAACCACTTGACTTCCCAGGATGAGTCAATCACAGGAATACATTGAAGCAACAAAATAATACAGTAGTCATAATTGTATGGCCATCAGGCCTTAGTGCAAAACGAGGTACAGTGCCTTACAAGGCACAAGGGTCCAACAAAATAACACATCTAGTCGACAGAAGCTAGGCCCAAAAGCAATCCACAGGAAACAGAGGTTGACAGCAAGACAGCACCACATCAGGGCTCTGGAGGAAACTACTCATCATCTCCTGGGTCCGCAGCATCTTCAGGGTATCCTCCAAGGTCGTAGAACGCTCCATCTATTGATGAGTTGTTGCAAGAGTGAGTACTTATGTACTCAGCAAGTCATAGGGGGGTAGAGATATAGTTACAGTATAAATGACATGAGCCTATGCTATTGGGGAAAGAGTGAAGGGTTTTTCCCAAATACTTTTCTTTCTCATTTCTTACTCAACTTCTGATCATACCTATGGCAGTAAATAAATCATATTGATGGTGATACATATATCCCATATCCAAGGCGATATAACCTCATATCACACTACTTTTATTCAAGCCTTTCAATCATATACTCATAGCAGTATCTCATATACTTTAGGGCATAAACCACATGCCTCTTGGTTATCATATGATCTCTATATTATGGTATCCCCGCGACACGTCAACACATGACAGTCCACGGTAACACCCCTTATTGTGACAACACATGCCACTTGGGTAATCTTGAACTAACAAGTTTTAGTTTATAAAACAATACTTGTGTCACACCCCATGAATTTAATCCACCGCGGCATACTCCTAAAACTCGGGAGTACGAAGTATTTGAATATATTTTTAAACTCTGCAGAGATGTACCTCTTTTTAAATCCACTTTTTCACTTGACTTCCAAGTCGGGCCAACTCCATGCGACTTATACGCATGTGACAAGGTCGAGATCACACAACGTTTCGCAGTCTAGTATTAACAGTATCCCTGCCCGGTAAATGGACAATCCAGTCCCAAGTACCGTTGTGGGTCCTCCCCACTGCCTTACTTCCTAGCCTGGGCCTATGTTTCCGCAGAACACATAGCCTCTTTTGATTACAGTCGCGCACGACTTAATCTGGTGTAGGGCGTCTTCCTTCTTTACACCTTATCCTCTCATAATTTTTCTGATCTCACACCACTCATGGACGAACTGCGTCCCACCAGTTTCCACGCGAGAAACCGGATCGACAAGCCATGCAGGGAACTGCTAATACCAAGAAAGCTACTAGATTGCGCCTGTCCCATACCAGGTAAGTGGTTGGTACGTTTTTCATGCCACTAGACGCACAACACAAGGTTCTAGTCCTTACATACCAGTGACCAGATCATACCACAAACCATGCACCTTCAGTGCCTGCACATCCAGTGCAGCCAAGCACCTCCAGTGCTACCACCATTCCATACCAAAATACTGGTCACGGCTAGGGGTTCTATTCATGAATATAAATGTGCATGTTTATACTTTTATTAGTTCGTGGCTTGCTATCTTAACAAGTTCACATTCCTCAAGTATTCAATCTATCACTGCCATAATATCATTGATCTCAACACATGCAATATTAATGAGATATCTACTCATGGAATAGCATAGCAATTCATAAAATATGGGTTTCAATATGATCAAAGTATGACTTGCCTTCCGCGTCGTAAGTATCAGCAGTTGATGATGGTTCAACGACAAGATCTTCAACCCCGGACTCTTGCTCTGAACAAGATCAAACAAGCAAACAGGCAATACAATTCATTCTATTCTTACTAACCCACTACATGCAATAATGCAAGATAGAAACACTCTGGGAATACAAGGTTTGGAAGCGATTAGAGTTAAACTATGGAAATCAGGGTTAAAATTAGCTGTTAAGGTTTACAAGGTTCCAAAATATCAGGATAATATCAAGGTGGTGACTGGTTCGCCCAAAAACAGCGAATGTCTTTAGGTTGGCATTCGGTTCAAGGCATCGACATAAGGTCGATGGGTGATAGAGGGCTCAACTCAAGTTGTGACAGTAGAGAAAAGTGTAGATCACAACATCAGGAGTCTAAGGGACAAGGTTATTTTCAAAGTGCATGGCTGGAAGTGGGTGAAAAGGCTCAATGCCACTGGCTGACACAGCCTGGCATAGGGTTGACATGGCCAGAAACTAGGGTTAGCCTTATTTTTTGACTCAGAGCTCCAAATGATGCACTACTTTGTCTGGTAGTTAGGCATTTGTAGCAGGAACAAATGTCTCAACAGGATCTAGGGCAGGAGATGGCTGGAAAGTGATGAAAACCAGCGAAGAAGTTGACTGGTCTGGAGTACCTGCAGCACAAACAGTACAGCAACTAGGGCATAGCCATAACTCCTGTTCTAGGCCGAATTAGGGGTCGTGGTAGAAGACAAAGTTGCTCAAAATGGTCCAAAACATCTAAATGGCAAGGTGATTTGAGCTGGAGTGGATGAATTTAGAAGATATTGGCTGGAGGAAAGATGAACTCAATCCTGATTTGGGCATTTCTGTTCTAGGGCAATTGAACTTGAGTCCTTGCTTGAGGAGGGTCTCTGGGGCATAACAAAGCTACGTGTGAAGTCAATTTAACTGGAAAATCACCACAGAAGCTTAACGGCGAGTTCCAGTTTGCATGCAAGGTGTAAACTTGGGGTTTTTCATATTTTACCGAAATTGGTGATTCTGGTTGCTTAGATGTGTTCTACACAGTCCACTGATCATGTTTGATCACAGGCTCGAGAGCTAATTTGACTTAGTTAGGGATTAATTGCTCGCCGGAGTTGTCGGGGAAAATCAGCAATTCCCGGCGATGAGGTGCGATAGAGTTCAATTGGCTGCTACTACACAGGTAAGTGGATGAGAATTACTTACTGGTAGCTTCAATTTGGAGCTCGGTGCAGTGGATTGGCCTGGCACCGTGAGCCTCTTCTCGAGCTCGCCGAAGAAGACGAAGAAGACGGCGAGTTTTACTGATTGTTGGTGTGAAGGGGTGTAAGATGGTTGCTTAGGCCAGGGGGTTAAAATAGGCGAGGCTGTGGGGGCTCCCAACGTCTACAATTGCACGGGGAGTTGAAGCCGGCTTGAATTGACTGGGAAGTGACCGGCGGCGAAGACAGGCGGCGAAATGACGTCCTCACCGGTCGTGTCAGCTGCGCTGCTGTCACTGCGATGAAGAGATGGTGAAGTGAAGCTCAATCGTGGCATGGCCGCAACGTGGCACGATTTTGCTGTGGCTGTCGGGCGCAACGCAGGAGAGCAAGATCCTGCCGGTGCTGGAGAAGGTGATGCACAGTGCCGAACAGGAACCCTCCACGTGGCGACGAGGCAGCGGCTAAGATGGCTTTGCTGGTGATCAATGGCTAGGAGCTCACGGCGTAGCAACGGTTGAAGGAGCAGTAGCAGCGGTGAGGTCGAAGCTCCTGTGCTCGTGCTCGAAACCGGTTGCTGCGGTGGACACTCGGTGCTGTGGTCGATTGAGTGCTTGGTCGAAGTCGAACTGAGTGGTCAGGTGATGAACAGTAGCTCGTGGTCGAACCAGGGGCCTGGTTGTGATGATTTTTGATGGGTTTTGGACTAAATTGCAAATCTGGTCTTAAAGAGGTTCAATTTGGAATTTGATTTCATTGCTGAGTATAATATTTCTATTAATACTCATTTAGCTCAAATTTGGAGAAAGTTTGATAAGATTTGAGGGATTTCACCTATTTTCGAAAATAGGGTAAAATTAGGGTAAAACAGATCTGGGTTTTGTCGATCTCGACTTCTGGTGATTGGAGAGAGTTTTGGAAGTCTGATCAAAAGGGAGATCTGTATCAAATAGTATTTGGAAGGTGTTTCCTGAAGAAATTCTGGAGTTTGAGTTGATTCGTGGATTTTAGCCTTTTCAGGCCTCCAGTAAACAGAAAAGGACCTATTTCCAGTAAAATTTGGACCTTCCTGCGAAAAGTGTTCAGATGAATTAATCTGGTTCCCAACTTTTTGGAGTTAGTTGAGGATATACCTAGGAACATATTCCAGGGGATACTTGAGTCTGGATAGGGTTAAATCAAGATAACTCAATTATCTGGAAACTGGGGTACTTAGGGTAAATCTGGATTTCCTGTTTTCGAAAACAGAAAGAGACTTAGATACTGGGGTTAGGGTTAGAATTCAATCTGGCTCCTGAAGACTTTTATCTCCAGAATAACTGGTAGGTTAAGTTTGGATGGTCGGATCTTGATCTGGATCTAGATAATAGATTTGGGGATTTTTAGGGTTTGAGAGAGATTAGGGTTTAGCTGATCTGGCTACTACTACAGAGATACATGCATGCAGGGTTTTTATGCAAAAACTTTTCACCCCCAAAACCAGGGTGTTACAGTCCGTCTCCAGAAGAGCCTTTGCTCCTCTACCTTGCCGCGACCCCCGTCGCCGTCAGCGCGGTCTTGGTAAAGGAGCAAGGGGGGCAGGAGCGTCCCGTGTACTACGTGAGTGAGGTCCTCCAAGGGGCCAAAACTCGGTACACGGAGATGGAGAAGATCTGCTACGCCCTCCTAATGGCGTCCCGGAAGCTTCGCCACTACTTCCTGGGACACCCCATCACCGTCCCATCGTCCCTCCCCCTGGGGGAGGTACTGCGGAACAAAGAAGCCACCGGCCGGATCGGGAAGTGGGGGGCCGAACGCACCCCCTTCTCCCTATCCCTCACAGGCCGCTCCGCAGTCAAGTCGAGGTCCTCGCAGACTTCGTCGCAGAGTGGACTCCTGCCTCTGGGTCCGGGGACGAAGACCTCCCTGTGCTGCCCCGACACAGTGATCATTGGACTCTCATGTTCGATGGGTCGCTATGTCTCGCCGGGGCTGGTGCGGGAGTAGTCCTCCGGAGCCCCGAGGGTAAGGAACTCGTGTACGCTGCGCGGCTCGAGTTCCCCGCAACGAACAACGTCGCCGAGTACGAGGCTTTGCTCCTCAGGATGCGTCTTGCGCGCTCCCTGGGGATCTGGCGCCTCCTAGTGACGGGAGATTCTCAGCTCGTTGTTTGCCAAATGGACAAGTCTTACCTGTGCCAAGATGCAAACTTGAGTCTTTATTTGCAGGAGGTGCGAAAGATGGAGAGGCATTTCGACGGCCTCGAGGCCCGGCATATCCCGCGAAGGGACAATGACCGGGCCGACTCCTTGGCCCGGGCAGCAAGCGCCCGGGAATCGCTCCCCAAGGGGGCCTTCTTGGAAATCATCACGAAGCCCTCGGTGGCCTCCCCGGACACAAGCGACGAGCCCCGCGTCCCGGAGGTCGCCGAGATCACCCGGACTCCGTCATGGATGGACCCCCTCATCTCCTTCATCAAGGGAGAGGGGGACCCTCCTAGTGAGACCGAGGCTAAACGCCTCCGGGCCAAAGCCCGGGCATATCTCCTGCTGGAGGGGAGGCTCTACAAGCGGGGGGCTTCCGCCCTCCTGCGCTGCCTCCCCCGGCCGGAGGGACTCCAACTTCTCGAAGACATCCACATGGGGAGCTGTGGTTCTCACCTAGCCCCGCGTGCCATCGCGGCCAAGGCTCTCCGACAGGGCTTCTACTGGCCCACAGTCATGCGCGACGTGCGAGACCTTGTCTCCACGTGCGAGGCATGCTAGAAGATGGCCAAGGGCTCGAACCTCCCCGCTGTAGCGCTGCAGACTATCCCCATCACTTGGCCCTTCGTGTGGGGGATGGACCTCTTAGGGCCCTTCCCCCCCAGCGCCCGGAGGATAGAAGTATGCGGTGGTCGCGGTCGACTACTTTACAAAATGGGTAGAGGCGGAACCCTTGGCCAGCATCACGTCCTGGGCCGTTCAGCGGTTTTTCTGGAAAAACGTCGTTTGCTGTTTTGGTGTCCCCCGGGAAATCACCATGGATAACGGGACCCAATTCGACTCGGCTTATTTCCGGGAATTCTGCGAAGGCCTGGGGCTCGTCATCCACTTCGCCTCAGTGGCCCATCCCCGGAGCAATGGGGCTGTCGAGAGGGTCAACAGCGTAATCCTGCAGGGGTTGCGCTGGAGACTCGAGCAAACCGCTTCTAAGCGGGGTGCGTGGGCAGAGGAGCTCCCTAGCATCCTCTGCTCCATACGCACGACCCCGTCCCGGGCGACGGGACGTACTCCCTTCTCCCTAGTCTACGGGGCGGAGGCAGTCGTCCCCCCGGAGATTGGCCTCCGGTCACTGCGAGTCGTGCTCCTAGACGGAGCCACGACCGCAGCGTACCAGGCCAATGAGGCCAACCAGCGACTGGAGGTCGACCTCATGGAAGAGGAACGCGACCGAGCGCTCCTCCACCACGCCATCTACGAGCGTGAGATGGCGCGCGCATACAACCGGCGCGTGCGTGAAAGATCCTTCCACCTTGGGGGCCTTGTCCTCAAGCGCGTCACAGACCCCCAAGCCCAGGATAAGCTTTCCCCCGTGGGAGGGCCCGTACAGGATCTCCGTGGCCCTGGGCTCGGGGGCTTACAAGCTCTCCAACCTTCAAGAGCAGAAGCTGAAGCACACGTGGGAGGGGGAGGAGGGACACTGTATTTGCTTTTCCCTCCCCCTTCGCGGCTTCGCAGGGGGAGGCGCTGTATTTCATTTGGTTATCAATACATAGATCTTGATCTTCAACTGTCTCATTGCAGGTCCTTCTCAATACCGCCCCTAAAGGCGATGCCCTCCCCGCGAGGACGCCCTCCCCACGAGGACGCCCTCCCTGCGAGGACACCCTCCCCGCGAGGATGCCCTCCTCGCGAGGAAGCCCTCCCCGTGAGGATGCCCTCTCCGTGAGGAAGTGGGCCCAGACCCAGCAAGTCCCTCCTGTAGGGCGGCTTACGATCAGCCCTCGTGGACTGAGGGTGTAAGCGGCAACTCGGTCTCCAGCGGCCGTGGTAACGAGTCACTTTGGGAGACTAGTCCCCTACCCGAACACTCAGACCCGTCATCGGGCACTTCCTCCTCCGGGAGTAGACGCTCTCCCCAGCGGGACGTCTAATGGCTTTCTTGGATATATTTTCCCCGGAGACTTTATTCCCGGCTCCCCGTTCTCACGGCGACAGGATGATTGTCTCCCGGAAGGATTTTCTCCGGAATCTTCCTTAGGATTTCTGGCCTTATTCCCGGCTCCCCGTTCTCACGGCGACCGGATGATTGCCTCCCGGAGACCCTATTCCTGGCTCCCCGTTCTCACGGCGGCCGGATGATTGTCTCCCGGAAAAAATTACGAATTTCTTGGACATTTCTTTCCCGGAGACCCTATTCTCGGCTCCCTGTTCTCACTGCGACCGGACGATCGGGTCCCAGGAAGCTCGCCTCAGGAAATCTCATCGGGTTTTCTTGGGTTTCTTCCACACAAGGCCTTATTCCCGGCTCCCCGTTCTCACGACGACGGGATGACTGTCCCTGGGAAGGTCTTTCCCTTGGAAACCTCGTTTTAGAATTTTCTAACTTGGAAAAATTCTTATGCTACAGGTTATCTTCATCCCGGGGGCCTTGTTACCCCCACAGCGCGCGGAGCCACCCTCCGGCTCGCTGTGGGTGTCGACCACACCGACCATGAGCAAACTTAGCTCATTCTTGTCAAAAGGAGTCGCCCAGACCATCCAAGAAGAAAATAAAAGAAGACTCTCAAAGAAGAAAGCAACAACACAGCTTTATTGATCACGACCCGGAGGACATCTTCCCCCTCCGGTGGGCATCAGAAACGGTACAACCCGGGCTCTAAACCGGGGGATTCTCTACATCCTAAGGCTCCTTCGCCTAATAGTCCCGGAGGCCCTCTGCTAGCTCCCAGGCCAAGTCCCGGTACAATGCTCGAACGCGGCGTCGAGCTTCCCGGAGCACATCCTCGGGCCAGTACTCGTAGCCCGCCGGGGGAAGTATCCGAAGTGGGGGGATCATCCGGAACCCCGGACGCGGAGGGGACAATTTGGCGCGATCATTGTCAAAATTGTCCAAGTGCCACTCCGGATGCCACCTCAACCGGATTGGCTCCCGGACGGCGTCCCCGTTGCGCTTCCCGGAGTTGAGGCTTAGCAAGATCAAGGCCGCTTGGGCGTCCCCCGAGGGGCCTCTCCCAGGCCTTCGCCCGGGAGTAACCTCCTGGGTGCCCGGGAGTAACCTCCTGGGTACCCTGGTAACATTGCATTCAATTCAAGACTTAGAAAAATTTCTAATTGTATTGCATTCAAAATGTCTTTTTACAAGTGTCCGGGGCTTCTCCTAAGAAGCTACCGGGATCAAAATCCTAAGAAATCAAAAAGGGTCCTATCTAAGACCCGGGGGGAGGCTCATACTTTATCATTGGTGTCCTCCCCCCCGGGGGCTTCCGCCGGGGCCGGGGCGCCCTCTACCGGAGGCGCCGTCACCGGGAACCTTACCCGGACAATCCAGTCGTAGAAGCCCCCGGCAAGTTGCTCCACCTCCCGGCGCGAGGGCTCGAAGAACTCGGGGAGGCTCCGGGGGATGCGGCCCCCGATCTCCCGGGCACCGACCCCCCGGTGCTCAACAAGCCCCGCCGCGGCCGCAACGACGGGGATCACCCGGCCCCGCGCCCGGGCGTTGGCAGCTTCCAGGATGACGGAGACCTGTGCGTTGAGAAAACGCACAGCCTCCGCGAGGGTCGCCGGGGGCACCTCCGAGCTGCTCCCAGAGCCTAGGCTCACGCCAAGGCTCTCGAGGGCCGAGCGGACGGAGCGGCCCGCGTCTGTCACCTCCCGGACGCTTGAGCCCTGGAGCTCCCGGAAAGCCTCTTCCCTCGCCTTGGCCTCCTGCCGAAGGCTGCCGTTGACGGCTTCGGAGATGTGAACCTGGGCCCGGACCCGGGCCAGCTCCTGGAGGGCTTCATCGCGCTGCCCCAAGTAGGTCACGGCCCTGTCCTCTGCTCAAGGCCCCAGGTAATGGCTGCCGCCTACAAACTCTAGAGATAGAAAAAATTCAAGTGCAGGGCACGAAGGAAGACGTCACCGATTCGGGTTACCTGGGCCTGGAGAGCTTGAAGCCCCCCAAAACACTCATGGAGCGTCCCCTCCGCAACGAAGGCCTGCACCTTCCGGGTCTGCAGGCCCTCCGTATAGCGGGTGACCTCCCCCGCGGAAAGCAGGGAGATCCCCCGCCCGGCGCCGGTCCCATCGGGGCCGGTGAGGGGTCCCCGGACCTGGGCGTCCGGCAGCGTAGTCGGCGTCTTCGTCGCCGAGGAGGTGGCCTCGGTGGAACTGGCCGAGGAGCTCTCAAAAGAGGTCCCCGCCCGGGGAGGGACCATCAGCCCTTTCCCCTTCCCAGGCGGGAAGGCCCCTGGGGCCTCCACTTCCGGAGGGATCTCGAAGACTGAGGGGCTCCCCCCCTCGTCCACTGGCCACTCCATCCACGGAGGCGAGGCCTCTGCAAACCTCACCTCCAGTTTCTCCGGCTCCAGGGGGGCCGGGGGCGCTGGGAGGGCCGCTACTGAAGCCGGCGATGGGGCGTAGTCCGCCGAATCAGACGCCGCCCCGCCCGCGGCCGGTTCCTTTCCCCGGGCCTCAACGGGGCTC
The DNA here is from genome assembly GCA_019359835.1 of Pharus latifolius. Lineage (NCBI taxonomy): Eukaryota > Viridiplantae > Streptophyta > Magnoliopsida > Poales > Poaceae > Pharus > Pharus latifolius. Next base: position 62,256,811 of record CM033323.1, read on the forward strand.
TTCGGGGGAGGGGGAGTTAATTCTTTCCTGGCCGGCGCCCGGGCGCGCCCGGTCTCGGAGGTATCGTCCCGGGGCTTCGCTGGTGTCGAAACCGACGTCGTTGATGGGCCGGGGGCTTTTTGAACTCTTGCCTTCTTAGGCTCAGAGCCCCCGGCGGCGTCCTTCCCCCGTTTGTGCGACCCGGGGGTGGGGAGGGGCTTCCTCTCCGGCAGCTTCAGCCCGTAGGCCTCAGCTACCAAGTTCCGGGGAGGGCCCTCCCCCACGAGGCGCACGATGCGCTCGTGCTCGTCGGCGAAGTACCTCCCCAGGAGGTTCTCCGCCTTCTCCCGTGCTGCCGGGTACGGCCGGACTACAAAAGGTAAAGAGTTAGTGAAATTTCGAAAAATTTGTATATGCAATGAAGCAGGTTACGGACTTATGTCGGGTCACCGGCTTGACTGGGGGCCGCTGCTCCGGGCCCATCCCGATCCCCCTTCTCCTGCGCAAGAAGGGGGAGACCCTCAGGAGCATCACCTCCTCGGCGGCATCCCGCATAGAGCGGGTGCCCCAGGAGATGATCACCTTGCCGAGGAGCTCGAGCTCCTCGTCCGTCCACGCCGGAGGAGCTTGAGCTCCCACCTTGCCGAGGAGCTCGATCTGCTGTAGGCAGGGGGCTCCGGAGCGTACGTCACCTCGTTGTCCCGGACCCGGAGGTAGAACCACCTCCGGATCCAGTTTGCCCAGTGGTCCCGGGAGGCCGCCGCCGGGTAATCAGCTACCCGGGACGGGAGCATCTGCACCATCACCGAGCCGAAGGGGGACTTGGGTCCCCCCTTCACCAGGTGGGAGCTCCTCGCTGCCGGTTTGAAGAAGTACCGGAAGGCGCGTAGGGTAGGCTCCCGCCCGGTCGCCGTCTCGAAGAGCCAAATGAAGAGGCCCATCCGGATGTGTGCGTTCGGGGTGAGGTGGTGTAGGGCCACCTCATACTCTTTCAAAAACTCCCGGAGCAATGGATGCACCGGGGGCCGGAGCCCCGCCTCCAGGAAGGCCTCGAAGGGCACGATCTCTCCGGGCCTGGGGCGGGGGGCTCCGTCCATCTTCATGGGGACCCGGATGTCCCCGTCCTCAACGACCCCGCGTTCAACCAGGGACTCCGCGCCCTCGGCCATGAACTCGGACGCCCAGAGGAAGTCTGGAGCGACCTCCTCCGGGGGCCCTTCGGTGCCATCAGGTTTGTTTTTTCCAGTGGCTAACGTTTCAGGAGGCTACGACTAAATGTCCCGGACGACTGCTACCGGGAGCTAGCTACCGGGAGAGAGCTACCGGGAGAGCTAAATGCGCTAAGGTTGAGAAGTTTGGAATGAACATCCTGGGCCCCCCAAGGCCCTATTTATAGGGGCGAGCCGTGATCTAGATGAGCGCCACGTGGCACTCCGTGGCGCAATCTGGACCATTGAAGTTCAAACCGTGCGTGGGAAACGAAGGGACTGGCGCGCAAACCGAGGCACCGATTTGAACCGTGAGCATATTTATGGCAAAGCGGCGCGGTCACAAGCGCGCGGCACGGGAACCGAATCGTCACGCTCTGGTGGCTTGGTCCGGAGATTTTCTCGGTGACGTGTACCACACCAACCGGGGACTCGAGCATCGTCCCCGGGGGGCACCGGGGGCTGCTGTTGGGGGAAATCTCCGCGAGACTAAGTCCAGGCAAGTTGCGTCACGCCCGCTCGGGGACGTGGCCTCCGGGGCCGGTCCCGGGCGCTGCCATTTGCCCGGGGACGTGGCCTCCGGTGCCTGCCCCGGGCGCCGCCTTTTGGCTCCCGGGACCTGTCCTCCGATGTCGGTCCCGGGCGCCGCCTTTTGGCTCCCGGGACCTGGCCTCCGGCGCCGGTTCCGGGCGCCGCCATTTGCCCGGGGACGTGGCCTCTGGTGCCTGCCCCGGGCGCCGCCTTTTGGCTACCGGGACCTGCCCTCCGGTGTTGGTCCCGGGCGTCGCCTTTTGGCTCTCAGGACCTGGCCACAGGCGCAGGTCCCAGGCGCCGCCATTTGCCCGGGGACGTGGCCTCCGGTGCCTGCCCCGGGCGCCGCCTTTTGGCTCCCGGGACCTCGCCTCTGGGGCCGGTCCCGTGCGCCGCCATTTTCCCGGGGACGTGGCCTCCGGTGCCTGCCCCGAGCGCCGCCTTTTGGCTCCCGGGACCTGGTCTCCGGTGTCGGTCCCAGGCGCCGCCTTTTGTCTCCCGGGACCCGGCCTCCGGCGCCAGTCCCGGGCACCGCCATTTGCCCGGGGACGTGGCCTCCGGTGCCTGCCCCGGGCACCGCCTTTTGGCTCCCGGGACCTGGCCTCCGGTGTCGGTCCCGGGAGCCGCCTTTTGGTTTCTGGGACCTGGTCTCTGGCACAGGTCCCGGGCGCCGCCATTTGCCCGGGGACGTGGCCTCCGGTGCCTGCCCCGGGCGCCGCCTTTTGGCTCCCGGGACTTGGCCTCCGGCGCCGGTCTCGGGCGCCGCCTTTTGGCTCCCGGGACCTGGCCTCCGTGGCCGGTCCCGGGCGCCGCCATTTGCCGGGGGACGTGGCCTCCGGTTCCTTCCCCGGGCGCCGCCTTTTGGCTCCCGGGAACTGGCCTCGGGCGCCGGTCCCGGGCGCCACCTTTTGGCTCCCGGGACCTGGCCTCCGGGGCCAGTCCCGGGTGCCGCCATTTGGCCGGGGACGTGGCCTCCGATGCCTGCCCCGGGTGCCGCCTTTTGGCTCCCGGGAGCTGGCCTCCGGTGTCGGTCCCGGGTGCCGCCTTTTGGCTCCCGGGACATGGCCTCTGGCGCCGGTCCCGGGCGCCGCCATTTGCCCGGGGACGTGGCCTCCGGTGCCTGCCCCGGGCGCCGCCTTTTGGCTCCCGGGAGCTGGCCTCCGGTGTCGGTCCCGGGTGCCGCCATTTGGCCAGGGACGTGGCCTCCGGTGCCGGCCCCGGGCGCCGCCTGCCCCGGGCGCCGCCTTTTGGTTGCCGGGACCCGGCCTCCGGCGCCGATCCCAGGAGCCACCTTTGGCCCGGGGACCTGGCCTCCGGTGTATGTCCTGGGCCTCATCGCCCTTCTAAAGGTAAAGTCTCTGGTTGTTGATCACGTGCAGGTCACGCGAGGTGCGCTGCGGGAATCAGCGACCACCTGTCAAGCATCCAAGGCGCCTGACCGGTAGAGGACGTCGCTACCCCGCAATCCGACGGTACCATCCGGGGTAGTTTAGTCTTTTCGCTCCTTTTTGGGGCTATAAATAGCCCTTGTACCTCTCTGTTGTAAGACAAGTGATTCATTATTGGAATAGCCAAAACTCACAGGTGTGCTCCGGGAGCCTCTCCCCTGAGAGAGCCTCCCCAGCCGACTCTGGTCGGGAGCACACCGATAGGACTAGGGCCCCCACCGGGACCCGAACCTGTATAAATCCTCGTGTCAATTCTTGTGTTTGTGCGGCGGGGGAGGACCGGTCACCCGGTCAACCCGCGCTGCATTTTCTTCGCTAGGATCGTTTACAAAACCTGCCGTGGTATTTGCAATACCACGACAATAGACGGTTCTAATATCAGAACCGACTGTGATAGTCCAAATAGTGCCGGCACTTCAAATTCTCAATGGTGTGCTCATTTGGGTCTTTGATCTTCGCGTGGCACCCTAGGCTCGGAATATGAAGCGTCACCTTGGAAATTCTATAAATAGCTTGGCAATGGAATAATTACCAACTACTTTACAAGTTTTTCTAATTCTCAAACTCTTCGACTCCATAGCTTCTCTGCGCCACTAGCATCCTCAAGGGCATCGTCAGCCTCGCGAGAAGAACTCTCTATCTTTTGGACTCCGGTGTCGGTCCCGGGTGCCGCCTTTTGGCTCCCGGGACATGGCCTCCGGTGCCTGCCCCGGGCGCCGCCTTTTGGCTCTCGGGACCAGGCCTCCGCCGCCGGTCCCGGGCGCCGCCATTTGGCCGGGGACGTGGCCTCCGGTGCCTACCCCGGACGCCGCCTTTTGGCTCCCGGGACCTGGCCTCAGGTATCGGTCCCGGGCGCCGCCATTTGCCCGGGGACGTGGCCTCCGGTGCCTGCCCCGGACGCCGCCTTTTGGTTCCCGGGACCTGGCCTCCGGTGTCGGTCCCAGGCGCCGCCTTTTGGTTTCTGGGACCTGGCCTCCGGGACAGGTCCCAGGCGCCGCCATTTGCCTGGGGACGTGGCCTCCGGTGCCTGCCCCGGGCGCCGCCTTCTGGCTCCCGGGACTTGGCCTCCGGCGCCGGTCTCGGGAGCCGCCTTTTGGCTCCCGGGACCTGGCCTCCGCGGCCGGTCCCGAGCGCCGCCATTTGCCCGGGGACGTGACCGCCGGTGCCTTCCCCGGGCGCCGCCTTTTGGCTCCCGGGACCTGGCCTCGGGAGCCAGTCCCGGGCGCCACATTTTGGCTCCCGGGACCTGGCCTCCGGGGCCAGTCCTGGGCGCTGCCATTTGCCCGGGGACGTGGCCTCCGGTGCCTGCCCCGGGCGCCGCCTTTTGGCTCCCAGGAGCTGGCCTCCGGTGTCGGTCCCGGGTGCCGCCTTTTGGCTCCCGGGACCTGGCCTCCGATGCCGGTCCCGGGCGCCGCCATTTGCCCGGGGACGTGGCCTCCGGTGTCTTCCCCGGGCGCCGCCTTTTGGCTCCCGGGACCTGGCCTCCGCCGCCGGTCCCGGGCGCCGCCATATGGCCGGGGACGTGGCCTCCTGTGCCTGCCCCGGGCGCCGCCTTTTGGCTCCCGGGACCCGGCCTCCGGCGCCTGTCCTAGGAGCCACCTTTGGCCCATGGTCCTGGCCTCCGGTGCATGTCCCGGGCGTCATCGCCCTTCTAAAGGTAAAGTCTCTGGTTGTTGATCACGTGCAGGTCACGCGAGGAGCGCCTCGGGAATCAGCGACCACCTGTCAAGCATCCATGGCCCCTGACCGGTAGAAGGACGTCGCTACCCCGCAATCTGACGGTAGCGTCTGGGGTAGTCTAGTCTTTTCGCTCCTTTTTGGGGCTATAAATAGCCCTTGTACCCCTCTGTTGTAAGACAAGTGATTCATTATTGGAATAGCCAAAACTCACAGGTGTGGTCCGAAAGCCTCTCCCCTGAGAGAGCATCCCCAGCCGACTCCGGTCGGGAGCACGCCGATAGGACTAGGGCCCCCACCGGGACCCAAATCTGTATAAATCCTCGTGTCAATTCTTGGGTTTGTGCGGCGGGGGAGGACCGGTCACCCTGTCAACCCGCGCTGCGTTTTCTTCGCTAGGATCGTTCACAAAACCTGCCGGGGTATTCGCAATACCACCACAATGGACGGTTCTAATATCAGAACTGACTGTGATAGTCCAAATAGTGCCGGCGCTTCGAATTCTCAATGGTGTGCTCATTTTGGTCTTTGATCTTCGCGTGGCACCCTAGGCTCGGAATATGAAGCGTCTCCTTGGAAATTCTATAAATAGCTTGGCAATGGAATAATTACCAACTACTTTACAAGTTTTTCTAATTCTCAAACTCTTCGACTCCATAGCTTCTCTGCGCCACTAGCATCCTCAATGGCATCGTCAGCCTCGCGATAAGAACTCTCAATCTTTTGGACTTACCCCTGTATTGTGAATCCCTATTCAGAAGATTCTTGACCTGTTGATTTGCACAGGGAAGGGGAGTAGTGGAAGACTCGGGCAAGGTGAAGGCCGAGCTGAGGGCCCCCCAGGAGAAGCACAAGCTCCTTACGGAGAAGCACACTCAGCTACAGCTTGACCTGGACGATCTCTTCCAGCGCATTCAGCGCATGAAGACGGATGGTGACAATGCTAGGGCGAGGATGAGGCGTCCTCGTGAGGACAGGCAAGCCGCGGATATGACCATCGTTGGTTGCGGTTTGACTATAAAGCATACCATCACGAAGCTGAGGGAGGTCGCAGGCCTTCTCGTTGCGGTAGTAGTTGATCCTAAGAAGGAAAACTTGTCGCTGAAGGAGTCCTGCGTCCTAGCTACAAGTCAAACTGACTTTATTCTAGATGTAGCCAGGGCTAAGACCACTCCTTGTCCTAGCATTTTGTAATTTTACTTTTTTTTTGTAAGTGATGAAAACCAATTAATGAAAAATTTGTTCTTATGTCAATTTTCCAATTTTTCAGCACATTCTTGGACTGCTATCTTCCCTCTTTCTTTATCTTTCTTAGCTTTTGGCAAACATTCGACCATAGAAAGGTATGTGCACTATGTGCGATCGCAGAACGACTATCGCGATCATATAATGATTATCACGGTGTGATTAAGTGACATGGGAGCGGCAAATCTTTTGCGTGAGAGTTTTGCAGGGGGGAGAACAGATCACAGTTGGTTCTGAGATCAAAACCGTCTGTGATAAAAAATGCACAGTTTAGATCTCCCAACTGTTTAGCATTATAGACGGTTTTGATGTCAAGACCGACTGTGATAGTCCCAACAGTGTCCGACGCTTTGAATTCTCAATGTTCTTGAAATATCACAGACGGTTCTGATTTAAAAACCATCTGTGATTGTTATATCACAGATGGTTTTGAGATAAAAAATAGTCTGTTATATCACCATTTGAAGTCAGACGGTTCTGATTTAAAATCGTCTGTGATATTTCTGTGATAGTTCTACACAAATAAGCCAGTTTGCACATTCAAGTACATGTCTAAAACAGCAATACAAATACAAAAATATACACCAATACAAATACACAAATATACCAATTCACACATTCATGTACATGTCCCAAATAGCAATACAAATACACCAATTCACACATTCGATGTATTACAAAAGTCACATCTGAAAGCGAACCTTTGCAATCAAACAACAAATGTAACTACCGCCTACAAGTTAGACCTGATACATCACAAATCCATTCATTTGAAACAGCAAATGTATGAACCATGTTTGACTTAACCATAGGAGTTCAGTTCAGAGACGCCGGAGGAGCTGGAACTAGTGTTGAGTTACATTTGTCTTGGTGATCTCTTCTGGCGCAAACTCAACTCATCAATGCAAATCAACTCAACTCAGTTGAGTTGAGTTGAGTTGAGTTGAGTTGAGAAAGCCCGAGGAAATCACGAAGACAAATGTAAGATGCTTTCTATAGGTCCTGATTTGAGAAAGATGCCGAGCTTGAGGATCTTCTCGACCGAGCCAACTAATATCTCACCCTTCACATCCTTCCAGCTCTCGATGGTGATCTTCATATTTTCTTTCGCCAACAAGCCAACGTAGGCAGCGTATTATGATGACGAACCGTGAGCTACGTTGCCCCTCGTGAACATCGTCCAAGGACCTGCACAGAATCATATTGAAAAGAAGACATATAAAAATGGAAGATACAGGAATCGTAGGATAATTGCCATCATAGGATTAGGATAATCCAACAATAATGAAATTTTACTTGCCTTGCTTGCAATGCCAAAATCTAGCCGAGGTAGTTGAAGCTACGATGGATGTTGGACTTGATTCATCAGAGAAACTAGTGGCCATTGATGGAGGTGCAGCGGCCATCAATGGAGGTTACGGGTTAGGGCTTGTCGTGCCTAAGGAGAAAAAGAAGTGGAACAATTTGACTGGAAGAAAAACTCCAGGGAGGGAACAAGTATTTGTAGAAGTTGAACGGTTCGACTTCAAGCAAAATTCCAGGAATATTATAGACAGTTCGGACCTCAGAGCTGTCTGCGATAGTAGAGTAGACGGTTGATATTCTAATTATCACAGACGGTTCTAATTTAAAAACTGTCTGTGATAGTGAATACAAATACACAAATATTCACCAATTCAAATACACAAATACAACAATTCACGCATTCAAATACACGTCCCAAATAGCAATACAAATATGCAAATATATAGCAATACAAGTACGCCAAGTTATCACAAACGGTTCCGAAGTCAAAACCGACTGTGATAGTGAAGCGGATGGTTTTGACCTCAGAACCATCTGTGATATTCTAATTATCACTGACGGTTCATATCTCAAATCCGTCTGTGATATTTCTGTCATATACACAAATGCACCGATATTACCGATGGTTTTAAACTGAAAACTGTCAGTGATAGTTTGTTATTACAAATGGTATGATGATAGAACCATCTGTATTGAACTTGGTATAAAAGGTCTTTTAGTTCCACACAAATGCACATATATTACCGACGGTTTTAAAGTGAAAGCCATCAGTGGTAGTTTGTTATGACAGACAGTATGATGTAGAAGCGTCTGTATTAAACCTGGTATAAAAGGTCTTTCAGCGGATGTTTTGAGCTAGTCATACACTCTTGCTCGACATATTGGTCTAGTTGGAAGAGATCTGGGGTAAGGCAGAGCAATGTCTCGAAAGGGGAGCATTTGGAGAAAACAATTTGAAGATCGAAGGATGGTACATGCTCCTAAGGCATACTCATTACTTAATTTCATCAGCAATATCGATCTCCATTGATTGATCAAATTAGAGGGAGGGGAAGCTAGAGTAGCAAATCCTGGTTGTAACTCTCATTTTTTGACCTGTAGTTATTTAATTGCTTTATGATGTGTGTTATTCACGCCCCCAATTCGTTACTAACTAATTGCTTGCAGTTCAAGTAGTAGTTAACTAGTTATACTGCAAAGTGCAGATCAAATACTAGCTAGCTAGATTTATAATTTATTGCGTGTCGACCGTACGTAGAGTATTACTAAGCATGTGTATGAATTTAATTGCAGATGGTCCATTGAGACTAGATGTATAATGACAACTAAGTGTGTGAAGAATACATGAAAGGTGTTTTAGATTTCCAAATAGTTGCTGAGCAAGACATGGCGAATAAGGGTTTATGATATATGTATTGTCCTTGCGTAGACTGCTAGAATCTTAAAATGTTCACCAACTCATCTCAAATTTTCGCCCACTTGATCCGACGTGGTTTCAAAAAGGGTACACATGTTGGGTCCACCATGGCGAAGAGCAAACTGCAAAAACAAGTGCCACTCAGGTTGAGGAACAGGACATGTCGGATCGCAACAATCATTTCGATGAGGATATGCCAGAGGATGACAATTTAGATGACATGTTGCGTGATGTGGAAGGAAATTACAGTGAAAGGGAGTTTGGTAAATTGAAGAGTTTGATTGAGAACTCAGAAAAGCCATTGTTCCCTGGTTGCAAGCCGAAGTACACAAAGTTGGCCTCTGTGCACGAACTGTTAAAATTGAAGGCAAGTAATAGTTGGACCGACAAGAGTTTCACGGCACTATTAGATCGTTTAGCGGACTTGCTTCCGGAAGGAAACGAGTTGCCAAAAAACACCTACCAAGCGAAAAAGTTTTTGTGTCCTTTGGGAATGGAAGTAGAAAGGATACACACATGCCCTAATGATTGCATCCTTTATCATAATGAGTGCAAGGATTTTGGGGTTTGTCCGGTGTGCGGCGCATCCCGCTATAAGTGTAAGGGCCAAACTGACGACGCTGACTGCGCTGAGATAAAGCAAGGACCTCCTACTAAGGTGTTGTGGTATTTGCCCGTCATTCCCCGCTTGAAGCGTTTGTTTGCAAACTGTAAAGAGGCAAAATTATTGTGTTGGCACTCGGAAGACCGGAAGAAGGATGGAAAGCTGAGACACCCCGCTGATTCTTCGTAGTGGAGAAACATCGACAGGGAATTTGTTAACGTTGGAGTAGAATTGAGGAATATAAAGTTCGTGTTGAGTATTGATGGAATAATATTTTTGGTAACATGAGCAGTCGGCATAGCACTTGGCCGGTTCTTTTGTGTATCTACAACCTTCCTCCTTGGTTTTGTATGAAGCGCAAGTACATCATGATGTCTCTACTTATCTCAGGACCAAAACAACTCAGAAACGATATTGATGTGTACATGCGTGTGGCTGAAGAATTGTAGGAAAACAGTGTACATGCGTCACCGTAAGTTTCTTCCGAAGAATGATGCGTATCGTAAGAGGAAGAGGGAATTTGATGGCCACAAGGAAGATGATTCAACCCCAAAGCCTATGAGCGGGAAAGAAGTTTACTCATGGGTGAAGGACATAGACGTTGTGTTTGGAGAGGGTCGTAAATTGAAACCCTGCACGAAGAACACATGGAAGAAGAGATCGATATTTTGGGACTTACCGTATTGGGAGCATTTAGAGGTTCATCATTGCATTGATGTCATGTATGTAGAGAAGAATGTTTGCAACAGTTTAATCGGCCTATTGCTGAACACTCCGGGGAAAACAAAGGATGGCGTCAATGTGCGGCGTGACATGATCGAAATGAAAATCAGGCCCGAGCTAGCACCGAGAGAGGATGAGAAAGGCTGTATATACCTCCCCACTACATGCTAGACTTTGTGCAAGGCTGAGAGGACAGAACTTTGTATGTGTCTCTATGGTGTTAAAGTTCCATCGGGTTACTCTGCAAATATGAAAAAGCTTGTGTCCGTGGGCGATTTGAAATTGCTTGGTATGAAGTCTCACGATTGTCACGTGTTGATGACACAAATGCTTCCTGTTGCCATCTAGAGTATTCTGCCGCATAAGGTCAGAGAGACGATCAAGAGGCTGTATTATTTCTTCAATGCAATTTCTTGCAAGGTCATTGATCCCGAGGGACTAGATTCTCTGCAGAGGTAGGTGGTTCGAACTCTTTGTCAGCTTGAGATGTATTTTCCTCCATCATTTTTTGATATCATGATCCATCTTACTGTCCACCTTGTCAAAGAAATCAAGATACGTGGACCCATGTTCCTACTTATATGTATCCATTCGAGAGGTACATGGGTGTACTTAAGGCCTACGTGAGGAATCGCTCTCGGCCTGATGATAGCATTGTCGAAGGTTATGCAGCGGAAGAGGTTGTTGAGTTCTGCGTCGATTACGTACTGTTCATGATTCCCCTGTTTCGATGCCGATGGGTCCAAATCCCACAGGGTGTGAAGGTTTATAGTTACGGTTTCACTTCTGTGGATCTCGATCGACTTGCTTACAAAGATGAGCCATTCATACTTGCAAAGCAAGTCATTCAATTCAGTTATGTCACTGACCCGGCCAATAAGAAGTGGTACATCGTCCTTCATGGCAAAAGAAGGATTGTTGGAGTTGAAAATGTCATAGACGAGGAAGAATACAATCAATCTGATGAGATTCCTCCATTTGGAGATGGCGTACAAGTCGACACTGAAGACACCGACGAAACGAGTTATGTGCGTATGGATCACCAGGAAGGGTTATACTTTAAAGATAATCAATGGTCCTTATCTCTCTGTTTCCATAGGTGTAGCTTATATATCCTCTAATTCTCGTCTTTGCAGGGCTGCGGCAATTGGAAAGTTGAGGATAACATGGGTGTGTACGTATGTATGTGCAAATTGTCAGTCAAAGTCCCCATTTGTATGTAAAATTTATTCGAGCATGCTCCATATTGTATGTAACATTTATTTGAGCATGCTCCACATTGTAACCTATTTTCGGAGCATTTGGACTTCACTTGCAATATCTGAGTGTCTCTTGAGGTTTCATTTAAAACAGTTTTCAAGCATCTGGACATCATTTTCATAGATTTGAGGCTTTTTGGATATTGAAATTTCAGTATTCAGAGTTCTAGAGTTTCTAATTGTAAAGCACTACATCATTGCATAGAAGATGGCAACTATCGTAGACGATTCTGAGTTCAGACGGTTCTGAGATTAGAACCGTCTGTGATAATCTCTCCACATAGTTTAAGGCGGGCTTTGTCCCGCTCATTTACACACTTCGCGACTCTTCACCTCACTTTCCTTAGCTCTCTCCGCCTTCCCACTGTCCAGCGTGATCACCTCCATCACCTCCCCACCGTCCGTTGTGGTCACCTCCATCGCCTCCCCACCGTCAGGTGCGATAACCTCCATCGCCTCCCCACCTTCCGGCGTGATCACCTCCGTCGCCTCCCCGCCATTTCTGCCATTCTTGGTCAATTTTAAGTTTCGGATTTACTTACACTATTCACTTTCACTTATGTTAGGAACTGATATGTCCAGTGACGAAATGAACCTGTCGGGAAGTCAGAGTGACCTCTCTGGTGATGAGATGCCTAGGCCGGAGGTCACCCCGTCCACCGTGACCCAGTCGCATAAGAGAATTGGCGAGGCCGGATGACATGCGCGCGTCTTGACAAGCGGGAAAGGCAGCACATACAGTTTGACGATAACGGGGTGCCGGAAGCTCCGGAGAATCTAGTCGGTCAGTACCGCTAACTATGTGGCAAAGTGGAAAGGGAGCGGGTGCCACTACCACAGAAACAGACATCCTGGACGGCAGATCACAGACGGGTATGAACTGTTCAATGGAAAACCGTCTGTGAAGGCCTGGCGGGAGAATATGTTCAGATATCACAGACGGTTCTGACGTCAAAAACAACTGTGAGAGTAAACCAGACGGTTCTGAACACAAAACCGTCTGTGATAGTATACTTATCACAGACGGCTCTAGCCTAAAAACCGACTGTGATATATACAATCGGTTCCCAGCTAAGAACCGTCTGTGATAGTCTAATTATCACAGACGGTTCTAACCTAAAAACCGACTGTGATATATACAGACGGTTCGGAACGCAGAACCGACTGTGATTTATACAGTCGGTTGTAAACCACGAAGCGTCTATGATAGTGTAGTTATCACAGACGGTTCTGATGTATGAACCGACTGGAAAAGTACCTGTAACATCCTGAGTTTTGGGGTGAAAAGTTTCTTTCTTAAAAATCATGCATGCATATATCTCTTCTAGATCAACCAAATCAGCCTCAGTTTTATTTTGTTCTAGCCCTAAAATCTCCAAAATCTATCCTGTGACCCCAAGTCAAGATCTGACTTGCCAGATTTGATCTATCAGTTATCCTAAACCTAAAAGCCTTCAGAACCCATATTCAATTCTATCTCTAACTTCCAGAATTATCAACTCTTTTCTGTTTCCGAAAACAGAATATCTGTTATTACCTTTTACCCTAAGTTTCAGAAATTCAGATTTAATCAAAATCTTAGCCAAGTTCAGACCAGACTATTCCTGGATTATGATCAAGGGTATGCCAATACCTTAATCCAAAAAGTTGGCAGTCAGATTTTACCATCTAAACCTTTTTCGCAAATCAGTCCAAGAGTTATTACAAATTAGTCCTTTATCTGATATCTAGAAACCCAAAAAGGCTAAAATCTCCAGATTAACTCCAAATTCAGAATGTCTTCGGCAAATCTTTTCTAGATGCTATTTGAAACAAGTTCTTCTTCTGTGCAGATTTCAAGATCTCATCCTAATTACCATAATTCGAAATCAATTGAAGCTCAGATTCAATTACCCTAAAAATACCCTATTTTCAGTCTGTAGCAAAGACTATTCAAATGTGTCAAATTTTATCTTCAATCTGTGCCAAATCATTTGTGGAATTAAGTATACCAAACCAGCAGAATCAAAATCAGATCAAACCTTACAAATCTCCAGAATTACAGTTCAGTCCAAATCAAGAATTGGAAATTGCAATCAAGCCCAAATTCGACCAGGCCGGTTGCTGTGCTCACGACCAGAGTTGCTGTGCTTGTGCGCCGTAGCTGCTCGTCGCCGGTGAGGCTTCGCCGCACTTGTGACCGTGCATGCCGGTGCGCACGTGTCCTCGCTCCAGCCGTGTCGTGGCAGCGCCACTGCAACGTCGACGACCAGCGCCTGCTCCCGCGCGCGACCAGCAGCCTTTTGTCAGCAATTCACTGCCACGTTGCCTTGCCGCGCCAATGTTGTCGCCACCGCTTGCTCCAGCTTGCCATGTCCCGATGAACCGACATGATGATCAACTGCAGAGCGGTTGTCGCCGTCGCATCACCGGTTAATACTGTGTCTTCGCCGCTGATGCTCAGCACGCAACCCATCTCATCACAGCAGCCAATTACTTCGCTGTTCCCCCCCCTTGCAGCTTCGCCTTCCTATTTGAGCATCCCTGTACTCAGTAGCTCCTTCACACCTCACTTGGAACCAGCAAAGCCTCACATTTTCTGTCTTAGTCTTCTTCTCCGGCGAGACCAGCTCGAGGCCTCACGGTGACAGCCTCAACCGCAGCCTCAACCACCAAATTGACAGCACCAGTGAGTTCCCCTTATCTCTCTCATCGTGCTGTATCACTTAATTGGATTTCCTTGCCTCCTATCGCCGGCGATCACCGGAATTACTGAAACTCGAAGAATGCCCTGTTCCGGCAATGCAGGCCAAATTACCTCGATTTAGCTCTCGATCCTGTGGAAGAAAATGATCAGTGACTCATTTCCAGCAAGCCTGTGCATCAAGATCTCCAGATTGAGCCTCAATCGAAGTTTTCCCCAACTTTGAGCTTCTCCAGAAACCGGCGATCGTCGCCAGGCTTCTCCGGCCATCCTCCGGCCAAATTGATCGTGCAGGTAGTTCCCTCTTATCTCTCTTTCACTTCCCAAGCTTGGAATCGAGTTCATTCGGCCTAAAACAAAAACCCCCAAATGGCAGTGTTCTTCTCCGGCGTCGATCACCGGAAAACCTATTCCTGGCCGTTTCAGCTCCATCCATTTTGTCATTCAGGTGTGCTTCAACCTCTTGAACATATTTGTCTTCTAGATCGATCTCTGAAACTGCCCAGAATTCAAGTTATATCCATGCCAAAATCTTGTCCAGAACTGCTCCAGTGCAACTAGTTCACCTCAGTTCATCACTGAATTTCATCACCTTCTAGCCATCTTCTGCCCTAGATCTTGTTGAATGATTTGTTCCTGTTATCATTGCCTACCTCCCAGACAAGGTGGTGCATCATTTGGAGCTCTAGATCAAAAGTTATGCCAAGCCCTAGTTTCTGGCCATGTCAAGATCAATGCTAGACTATGTCAGTCAGTGGCATTAGCCCTTTTCACTTCCTTCCAGATGTGCATTTTGGGCATAACTTTGTCCCTTAGATTCTTGAGGTTGTGATCAACATTTTCTTCTTCTATCACAACTTGATTTGAGCCCTTGAATTATATTTGCCGCTAAACCCTAGTTTTTGACACTGTCTCAGTGCATGCCAGCCAATGGCATTGGCCTTGTTTACCCACTTCTGATTGTACATTTTGAAAGCCACATTGTCCACTGAATTTGTAGAGTTATGATCTACATTTTCTTCTACTATCATAACTTGAGATAAGCTCTCTAATTTTCCTTGAAGTTATGTCAGAATCTTGATCTGAATGTCAATCTGCCGACATTCGCTGTTCTTGATCAAACCAGCCACAAAACTGATGTTCTTATTGTAACCTTGAGATCCTAAGAGCATCTACCACCCATCCGTAGCCAAATCCTTGAAACCCTAGATCTCAACTCAGTTCAGCTTGTAATCTCAATTATCTCCAGTATCGTTCAGTCACTCTTGTTAAGCATATCTGCATATAAATCCTAAATCATTTTAATATATAAGTAATATTTGTGTGTATTGTTTGTTTGTCGCCGAGCAGATTCGGAAGCTGAGATCGAGGACTTCGCTGTTGACCCGTCATCAACTGCTGTTTCTTACGACGCGGAAGGCAAGTCATATCCTTGGTCATCTTGAACCTATATTTTAAATGTTGCTAAAACATAACCTTGAATATAGGCAATATTGCATGTGAATGATTGAGAATGGTTGATTTATCCATTGGCAGTATTAGACTGGTTATCTGTGAAATGTGAAATAAACAAGTTTTGAGCCATGAACTATTATATGTATTTATATACTTATATTCATGAAATAAAACCCCTAGCCGTGACTAGAAAAATGGTATGGATGGCTGTAGCACTGGAGGTGCTAGACTGCAAAGGAATGCAGGCACTGAAGGTGCAGGGTTGTGGATGGTCTGGTCACTGGCATATAAGGACTAGAACCTTGTGTTGTGCGTCTAGTGGCATGAACAACGTGCTAACCGCAAGCCTGGTATGGGACAGGCCTGAACAAGTACTTATGTGGATCATACATGAAACCCCTGCATGAGATGTGTTGTGATGATTGACTTGGAGGCTGACTCCTACTATCACTGAAGGTGATCTGATATTTGACCCAGTAATGGGAAAATGAGGTGGGGTGGAGGTTATGATACAGCCTACCACAACTGTGTTTCGCTGAGAGCCACAGGGTCAGGGGTGAATTGTAAGTGATGCATAACAAAAGTTCTTGTTATCTCCACCTTGCCACTCACACATGGTTGTGAGGAGGGGTCTAATCATTTTGATAGGATGGGTTTGAAAGTAGAATATCTTGCGGGTAAATTGGTACCTCTCTGCAGAGTTAAAAACGTATTCGAATACTCCGAGCTCCCGGGTTTATAGGAGTCTGCTGCGGTGGATTAGATCCACAGGGTGTGACACAAGTATTATTTTCTAAATAAAATATGTTTTAATCAAGATTACCCAAATGACATGTGTTGTCATGATAAGGAGTGCTGCCGTGGGCTGTCGTGTGTCGACGTGTCGCGGTAGTACTATAATCTAGTGAACATGAATGATGATATTATATTATGAAAAGTGCTGCCATGAGATGAGGTATGAAAGAAAAAGATTATTTTATAAACATCCATAATTCTTGACTAGTCTAGGTTCATGTCATCACTACTATATGTATCTACTCTTACCTATGACTTGCTGAGTACGTAAGTGCTCACTCTTGCAACCTACAAATCATTAGACGGAGCAATCAACAATCAACATGAAGGCGTGGAGTACGTCGTGGATCCAGAAGGAGGAGCGTCAGTCCCGTCATTTCCCTGATGTGTGTTGTTCTGCTGTCCACTTCTCTTTGTGGGTGGGTCACCTATCTTCTGCTGTGTAGATGTTATTTTGCTAAACCATGTATGCCGTGAAGGCATTGTAATCTCCTTATGTAATATCAAGGCCAGCAGGCCACACTGCTTAACTATTTTGTAAGTTACTCTGTTGCAATGTGATATACTCCTGTGCTTGACTTATCCTGGGACGTCAAGGGTATGTGTATGCTATGCATATATGGGACTAGCTGCAGCGAGCTAGGTCTCTACAGGAGTAGTCGTAGTCCCAGTCTCGGGGCGCGACAGTACCGGTGCTTCGAATTCTCAACTGTGATCATTTCTGTCTCTGATCTTCGCGCGCGGCGCCTAGGAGAACACGAAGCATCGCTTTGGAAGTTCTATAAATTGACAGTGGAAAAATTGTCATTTACTTTACAAGTTTTTATAGTTCTCAGACTGTTTGACTCCTTAGCTTCTCTGCGCCAATGGCATCCTCGATGGCATCGTCAGCCTCGCCCTCCCCGGTATGAACTCTCAATCTTTTGGACTTACCCCTGTATTGTTAATGCATGTTCAATACATTCTTGACCTGTTGATTTGCACATGGAAGGGGAGCCGTGGAAGACACTGCCAAAGTCAAGGCCGAGCTGAGGGCCCTCCAGGAGGAGCACAAGCTCCTCACGGAGAAGCACACTCGGCTACGGCTTGACCTTGACGATCTCTTCCAGCGCATTCAGCGCATGAAGACGGATGGTGACAATGCTAGGGCGAGGACGAGGCATCTTCGCGAGGAGAAGAAAGCCGTGGATATGACCATCGCTGGCTGCGGTTTGACAATGAAGGATACCATCGCGAAGCTGAGGGAGGTCGCAGGCCTTCTCGACGCTGAAGTAGTTGATCCTGAGAAGGACAACTTGTCGCTGGAGGAGTCCTGCGTCCTGGCTGCAAGTCAAACTAACTTTATTCTAGATGCAGCCAGGGCTAAGACCACTCCTTGACCTAGCATTCTGTATTTTTACTTTTTTTTTGTAAGTGATGAAACAAATTATTGAAAACTTTGTTCTTATGTCAACTTTCTAATTTTCCAGCACATTCTTGGACTGCATGCAATCTTCCCTCTTTCTTTATCTTTTGTTGGCTTTTGTCAAACATTCGACCATACAAAGGTATGTACACTGTGTGCGATCAAGGAACGACTATCGCGATCTTTGGCTTGTGATCGGAGCCCTTGAAATAATATAGAAACAATATAGAGGTCGCAGGTCCCATGCAAATAATATAAAAAGAATATAGAAGTTATATATCAACGTGCTTTGAAATATCACAAACGGCTCTGAGGTAAAAAACATCTGTGATAGTCACATTAGAGACGGTTTTTACGTAAGGCCCGACTGTGATGGTCCCAACAGTGTCCTCGAGTCGACTCGAATTCTTAACCTCTATCAATATCACAGACGGTTTTTAACTCCAAACCGTCTATGATAGTAAACGGACATATTAAAGACGGTTCGGACATCAGAACCGTCTGTAATATTAAAGCAGACGGTTTTGATCTCCCAACCGTCTGTGATAGTCCCAACAGTGCAATTCTCTACATGCAATTATTGATAACCGCACATAATAACTGAGCAGATGAAGAGACTTAATTATTTACTTCAAATTTAATTTGCATCGAATTATGTAATCTGACTCTTCAACTTCCTCGCCTCGAATTCTTGACCTCTATCAATATCACAGACGGTTTTTAACTCCAAACCGTCTCTGATAGTAAACAGACATATTAAAGACGGTTCGGACATCAGTACCGTCTGTAGTAGTAAAGCAGACGGTTTTGATCTCCCAACCGTCTGTGATAGTCCCAACAGTGCAATTCTCTACATGCAATTGTTGATAACCGCACATAATAACTGAGCAGATGAAGAGACTTAATTATTTACTTCAAATTTATTTTGCATCGAATTATGTAATCTGACTCTTCAACTTCCTTTGCCGTGTTGCAGTTTATCTCCCGAGAAGTTGTATATCATGAATTTATTGGCCTTGAAAACCAGTACTAGTGCGCTTTTTAGAACTCGAGGCACCCGCGCATATGAACCGTCACCTTCTGTTTCTATAAATAGCGAGGCTCCTAAATCCCTGTCTTTATTCCCTCCTCAACTCCCACCTTGATGGCGAGCCGAGATTCCAGTGAGGTTATTGAAATTGAGAGTGATGAGGAAGAGATAAGGAATGAACTCGATCAGGATCTTCAGAAAGTAAGTCCTCTCTGAAACTCTAATGCAGATCTTTCTTTTATGACTTGATTACCTCGAAACAAATGCATTTCGAAATCCACAGGTGCTTGAGGAAATGCTCCCTCCAAAGAAGAGACTTAGAAATGATGAAAGATCATACAGTGGAGCTGCAGCGAAGACTCTAGAGGGTGCTGAGGCCTGTGTTGCCACATTGCCCCTTGCAACCCCTCCAGTTGCATCGACTCCACCTTTGGAGATCCACAATAATCCTTCCAATATCCCCTCTCCAACACCTTTGTATCATCAGCTTTTCTGGGGTAAGGCTCACACTTCCACGTCCAAATCCACTCCGAAGCTTGGCAATCATCTTCACCCTCCCAGCATACGCCCCTAGGAGAAGCTGGAGAAGCATATGTGCAGGAGGAGAAAGCTGCCTTGTGTAGAACTCTCCAAAAAAAAAAAGAGGCGCTGGAGAAGCATTCTGAGGGGATGTCTTTTGCCATTCTGCACTTGGCAGAGTGCATGCTTTGAGTTGCAGCTTCATCTCCACCTTTGTTGTATCAACTTTAATTTCTTGGATGATCCTACTGATGCCAAATCCACTCCTTTGGTGAGAGATGATGTTGATAGTCTTAGAGCCATTGGTAGTTCTCCTGGGGCGGCCAGTGTAGATCCTACTGATGCCAATACGTCCCTAGGAGAACTTTGTAAATTACTTTCGGAACAGGTCGACACTAATCAATTGGTCGCTTAATTAATAGTATCTCTTATGTATGGAAAGATTGTAAGAAATAAGAAATTTCTTTTCCTTATATATCTGGCTTTCGATTGATTATGTAACTGATAATCACCAAATGATGTTCTGTGTAAAAATGTTAACAAGAAAATACTGCTGCGATCAAGACGGTTTTTAACTCAAAACCGTCTCTGCTTGAAAGATTACAGACGGTTTTAATTTCAGACATATATATAAAACAAATATGAAAAACAAGATAAAACCAAACAGTCTGAACGTTCATTTTTGTAAATACTAACATTGAAATAAGATAGAACCAAATATGAAAAACATGTGGAACAACTGATGACCAGTAGTCGAATGCAAACAAAAAAACCGGGATATTAAAGACGGTTTGGACTTTAAAACCGTCTGTGTTATCACAGACGGTGCTGATGTAAAAACCGACTGTGATAACAACATACACAGACGGTTCTGAGGTAAAAACCGACTGTGATAATAACGTAGACGGTCAGATGTGATAACACAGACGGTTCAGATGTGAGAACCGACTGTCATAATCAAATACACAGACGGTTCTGATGTAAAGCGGACGGTTTGGAGTTCATAACCGTCTGTGATATTTCTTTCATACTTACACAAATTGCAGCGATATTACCGACGGTTGATAGATTGAAAACCGTCAGTAATATTCTTTTCTTCAATAATGCACCGATATTACCGACGGTATTATATAGAACCGTCTGTACTGAACCTGGTATAAAAGGTCTTTTGGCAGATGTTTTGAGCTAGTCGTACTCTCTTGCTCGACCTACACTGTCCAGTTCGAAGAGATTTGGGGCAAGGAAGAGCGAAATCTCGAAAGGCAGGGGGAGCATTTGGGGTCAAAAATTTGAGGATCGAACCAAGGTTGGTTACTTGCTCCCAAGGCGTACACATTACTTGATTTCATCATCAATATCGATCTCCATTGATTTACTAATTAGCATGTGTATGAATTTGATTTATTGCAGATGGTCCGAGACTGGATGTATAATGACAACCGAGTGGTGAGGAATACATGAAAGGTGTTTTTGATTTCGAAAAGGTTGCTGTGCAAGACATGGCAAAGAAGGGTTTACCATATATGTACTGTCCTTGTGTAGACTGCCAGAATATTAAGATGTTCACCAACTCATCTCTAATTGTCGCCCACTTGATCCGACGTGGTTTCAAAAAGGGGTACACGTGTTGGGTCCACCATGGAGAAGAGCCAACTGCAGAAACAACAGCCACTCAGGTTGAGGAACAGGACATGCCGGATCCAAACAACGACTTCGACGAGGATATGCCAGAGGATGACCATTTAGATGATATGTTGCGTGATGTGGAAGGAAATTACAGTGAAAGGTGGTTTGGCAAATTCAAGCGCTTGATTGAGGACTCAGAGAGGCCGTTGTTCCCTGGTTGCAAGTCGAAATACACAAAGTTGGCCTCTGTGCTTGAACTGTTAAAATTGAAGGCAAGCAACAGGTGGACCGACAAGAGTTTCACAGCACTGTTAGATCTTTTGGCGGACATGCTCCCGGAAGGAAACGAGTTGCCAAAAAACACCTACCAAGCGAAAAAGCTGTTGTGTCCTTTGGGAATGGAAGTAGAAAGGATACACGCATGCCCTAATGATTGCATCCTTTACCGTAACGACTACAAAAATATGCATGTTTGTCCGGTGTGCGGCGCATCCCGCTATAAGCGTACTAAGGACCGACCAGACGACGGCGACTGCACGGAGATAAAGGAAGGACCTCCTGCTAAGGTGTTGTGGTATTTGCCAGTCATTCCCCGCTTGCAGCATTTGTTTGCAAACCGTAAAGAGGCAAAATTACTGCGTTGGCACTCGGAAGACCGGAAGAAGGATGGAAAGTTGAGACACCCCGCTGATTCTTCGCAGTGGAGAAACATCGACAGGGAATTTGTTAACTTCGGAGCAGAATTGAGGAATATAAGGTTCGGGTTGAGTACCGATGGAATTAATCCTTTTGGTAACATGAGCAGTCGGCATAGCACTTGGCCAGTTCTTTTGTGTATCTACAACCTTCCTCCTTGGTTGTGTATGAAGTGCAAGTACATCATGATGTCTCTACTTATCTCAGGACCAAAACAACCCGGAAACGATATTGATGTGTACCTAGCACCATTGATAGAGGATCTCCTAACAATGTGGAACGAAGGGGTGCAGGTATGGGACGCATACAAACGAGAGAACTTCATCCTACGTGCTATGATATTCTGCACTATCAACGATTTCCCTGCCCTTGGAAATTTGTCGGGCCGTACTACGAAAGGAGCCAAAGCCTGCCCCCACTGCGAAGATGACACTGAGAGCGTGTGGCTGAAGAATTGCAGGAAAACAGTGTACATGCGTCACCGTAGGTTTCTTCCGAAGAATGACGCGTACCGTAAGAGGAAGAGGGAATTTGACGGCCACAACGAAGATGGTTCAGCCCCGAAGCCTACGCGCGGGAAAGATGTTTACTCACGGGTGAAGGACATAGACGTTGTGTTTGGAAAGGGTGGTAAATTGAAACCCCGCACGAAGAACACTTGGAAGAAGAGATCGATATTTTGGGACTTACCGTATTGGGAGCATTTAGAGGTTCGTCATTGCATTGATGTCATGCATGTAGAGAAGAATGTTTGTGACAGTTAATCGGCCTATTGCTGAACATTCCAGGGAAGACAAAGGATGGCATCAATGTGCGGCGTGACATGATCGAAATGAGAATCAGGCCCGAGCTAGCACCGAGAGAGGATGATAAAGGCCGTATATACCTCCCCCCCGCATGCTACACTTTGTGCAAGGCTGAGAGGACAGAACTCTGTAAGTGTCTCCATGGTGTTAAAGTTCCATCGGGTTACTCCGCAAATATGAAAAAGCTTGTGTCCATGGGCGATTTGAAATTGCTGGGTATGAAGTCTCATGATTGTCACGTGTTGATGACACAAATGCTTCCTGTTGCCATCCGGAGTATTCTGCCGCATAAGGTCAGAGAGACGATCACGAGGCTATGTTTTTTCTTCAATGCAATTTCTTCCAAGGTCATTGATCCCGATGGACTGGATTCTTTGCAGAGCGAGGTGGTTCGAACTCTCTGTCAACTTGAGATGTATTTTCCTCCATCGTTTTTTGATATCATGGTCCATCTCACCGTCCACCTTGTCAGAGAAATCAAGATATGTGGACCCGTGTTCCTACGTTATATGTATCCATTCGAGAGGTACATGGGTGTACTTAAGGCCTACGTGAGGAATCGGTCCCGGCCCGAGGGTAGCATTGCCGAAGGTTATGCAGCGGAAGAGGTTGTTGAGTTCTGCGTCGATTACATGGCCGAGGTAGAAGCAATAGGAGTTCCTGTGTCTCGTCACGAGGGGAGGCTTGATGGTGTTGGCACTATCAGACGGAGAGCCATCACTCCTGATTTCGATATGTACTCGAAAGCTCATTTTTGGGTCTTGCAACACATGACGGAGGTGTCTCCGTACATCGACGAGCACAAGGAGATGCTACGACAAGACAATCCTCGCCGATCCGAGGTTTGGATCACGGGACAACATAACAGTCGATTCAACGCGTGGATGAAGGTGCGAATCACCGGAGAGTCCGCAAGTGGGAACCTTAAATGGTTGGCAAAAGGGCCCACGTTTACTATACAGACATGGCAGGGATACGACATCAATGGGTACACATTTTACACGAAAGCTCAAGATCAAAAGAGCACTGTGCAAAATAGTGGAGTGAGCGTAGAAGCTTTCCATGAGGGGTTCACCAAGACAGGCCCAACAAGGGTAGTACGTGGATTGAACTCGTACTACGGGTTCATTGAAGAAATTTGGGAGCTCGACTACGTACTGTTCAAGATTCCCCTGTTTCGATGCCGATGGGTCCAAATCCCACAGGGTGTGAAGGTTGACAGTTACGGTTTCACTTCTGTGAACCTGGATCGCGTTGCTTATAAAGATGAGCCATTCATACTTGCAAATCAAGCCATTCAGGTCATTTATGTCACTGACCCGGCCAATAAGAAGTGGCACATCGTCCTTCATGGCAAGAGAAGGATTGTTGGAGTTTAAAATGTCGTAGACGAGGAGGAATACAATCAATTTGTTGAGATTCCTCCATTTGGAGATGGCGTACAGGTCGATACTGAAGACACCGACGAAACCAGTTACGTGCGTATGGATCACCAGGAAGGGTTATACTTTAAAGGTAATCAACTGTACGTCTTATCTCTCTGTTTCCATCGGTATAGCTTATATCTCCTGTAATTCTCGTATTTGCAGGGCCGCGGCAAGTGGAAAGTTGAGGATAACATGGCTTTGTACGTGCAAATTGTCGGTGAAAGTTCCCATTTGTAAATTTAACATACAACTTACGTGGAGCATGCTCAAGTTACAGAGCATTTGGACTACATTGTAACCAATTATCGGATATACGTACATAGTAACCAATTTACAGAGTATTTGGACTACATTTGAAATATCTGAGTGTTCATTTAAAACATGTTTTCGAGCATTCAGAGTTGAAAGCTACAGATCAGTTTCAATTTGTAAAACTAACGTTCAATAGAGAGATTATCAAGGACGGTTTTGACCTAGCACAGACGGTGCACAGTCGGTTCTCAACTCACAACCGTCTGTGATAATCTCTCACTATGTAGATTACCACAGACTGTGATAATATTATCACAGACGGTTATATATATAAAACCGTCTGTGATATTTTCAACAGTGTCTGACTCTTCGAGTTCTTAACGTGCACCGTCGGTTCTCAATTCCAAACCGTCTGTGATAATCTCAGGCACAGTCGGCTCTCAACTCAAAACCGTCTGTGATAATCTCTCTGGTGACTACGATTATTATAGACGGTTTCGATGTGAGAACCGACTGTGATATATACTATTATAGACGGTTCAGATGTGAGAACCGACTGTGATAATACCGACGCGGTACATAGTTCAAGGCGGGCTTTATCCCGCTCATTCTACTTCGCCCTAGCTCTGTTTGCCCTAGCTCTCTCCGCCCTCGCACCGTCCATCGCGATCACCTCCATCGCCTCCCACCTTCTCCTCTCCGTCCGTCGCGATCACCTGCATCGCCTTTCCACCGTCAGGCGCGATCACCTCCATCGCCCTCCCGCCTCCGACGCGATCACCTCCATCGCCTCCCCACCGTTTCTGTCATTCTTGTATGGGTTTTGTTATAGAATTATTAGTTGCATATTTACTTAAACTGTTCTCTCTTTCACTTATGTTAGGAACTATGTCTGGTGACGAAATGCACCACTCGGGGACTCAGGGTGACCTCGCTGGCGATGAGACGCCTGGGCCGGAGGTCGCCTCGTCCGCCGTGACCCTGCAGAAGAAGGGAAATGTAACACCCCAGTTTTTGACTATCTTTTCTGCTTACGAATCAGCATACCTTCTTTGGAAACCCTGATATTTTAACCCCATCTTGATCTTGGGTATGCCACTACCCTAACCCAAAAAGTTGGCTGCTAAACTTCATTGACCAGATCGTTTTCACATTTCAGTCCAAAGGTGTTTCAATTTAGTCCTTTTCAGAAGTTTCAGAAAACCCAAAAAGGCTAAAAGTCCCAGATCACCTCAAAATCCAAATCTGATCAAGTGATAACCTTTCTTTCATTTTTCTGAACATTTTTCCCTTCTGGAAGAATTCCAGAATCTCGACCAAAACCCTAGTTTTAGCCTCGACAAAAGTTCAAACCCTATTTACCCTAATTACCCTGTTTTCGAATTTTGTCAAAACCACCAGATGTTATCGGATTTCATCATTTTTCCTGCTAGATGAGTCCAAGATATTTAGTAGCACTCATCTGCAAAATCAGAATTCAAATCGGCCCTTCAGATCTTCAGAATTGCAATTAGGCCCAAACTCCCGAGCCAAAACCTTCACAGATCAGTCCAAATCGTTGCAAATAGGTCCAAAGTTCACAACCAGGTCCCTGTGAAGTTTTCAACCAGCAACCACCAATTTGCCGCGCCGTTGAGCTCGTCGCCGGCGAAGCCCCTCACGCTGCCACCTCACGGCCACGTAGCCCCCAGCCGTGCGCACCTGTACCGCCACCGTGGAGCGCTCAAGCCCCACCGTGCCATCGTCTTCCTCGCGCGCGCGTGCTGCTGCTGCTGCTGCTGCCAGGAGCTTTATGCCACTTGGCTGCCATCCCGAAGATCTTCGCCACCACCTCCTGACCGAATCCTGCTTCCCCGCGATTCACCGCCTCTGGCAGAGCCCCGCCGTGTCCCGAAATACCTCGATGACCGTCCCGGCGTCAGAAGAGGATCTCCCCGGCGATTGCTGCTGCTCCCGAGAGCTTCACCCACGGCTATAAAAGCCCCATCCCTTGCCCAGCATTGCCTCACACCACCTGCATTGTAAGCTTTAGCTTCCCTCACCTGAGAGCATCCGAGTTCTTCAGCGCTGCCGCGAAGCTCATCTTCCCCGGCGAGCAACCGTTGAAGCTCACGGCGCCAGCCTCGCCCGAAGCTTCCCCCTCCAAACCAACGCCACCAGTAAGCTCCCTACACCTCTCTCTACGTTTCATAGCCGTTAATTGGTCCCCGGCGCACCTCAACGCCGGCAATCACCCGAAAACTTAAAAACCCCTGTTCCCGCAATGCCTAGCGATTTAGCCCGAATTGGCCTTCGTGCCAGTGATAGGAATTGACCAGTGCACCCATTTGAGCAAGCCTGTAGGCTTAGATTTCAAATTTGAGCAACAGTCATGGCTTTTCCGGAGTTTGCGCGCCACCAGTGAGCTGGTCCTCGTCGCCAAGCTTCTCCGGCCACCCTCCGGCCGATTCAACCCCACAAATAGATCCCTCACCTCACCCTCTCACTCCCTGAGCAAGGAATCGAGCTCAAACCCTTTAGAACAGAAACGCCCAATCTGGAGGTTGTCTTCTCCAGCGCCGGTCGCCGGAATTTATCCCCGGCCGATCTAGCCTCGCTCACCTTGTCATTTAGATAGATCTCAATCCCCTGAGTAATTTTGTCTACTAGCCCGACCTCTGAATCGACCTGAATCAAAAGTTATAGCCATGCCAAGGTTTCTGTCCAGTGGCTCAGTTCATGTCCAGGCCACCGTGTTTGCTCACCGGATTTGGCCACCCTCCGACCACTTTCAGCCCTTGAGCCTGTTGAGAGTTTTGTAGCTGACATCAATGCCTAAACCCTAGACAAAGTTGTACATCAATTGGAGCTCTGAGTCAAAAGTTATGCAATGCCCTAGTTTCTGGCCATGTCAAACACTATGTCAGTGCATGTCCACCTGTGGCATTGGATGATTTAGACTTGTTTCTTTTGAGCAATTGAAATGCCACTTTGTCCACTAAGCCTTTTGAGCCATGTTCTACAATATTCCCTACTATCACATCTCCAGAAAACAAACCTAGGACCGATTTAGGGCAACGTCGAGCCATGAGTCGAATGTCAGCCCCTCGACATTCAAGCCCTTTGAACCCATCTCTTCAACCAATGTCAAGTGACCTTGTCTAAACCAATTCCCCTGCATACATGATGTATTTACGCATTATTTTCTAGTGCTTGTGTGCTTATATAGTGTGTATGTGTTGTTTGTACCCGTCGTGAAACCAGACGTTGAAGGAGCAGAGGAGATCCCTGAAGATTCATTTGAGCAGCTAGACCCGTCACTGCAAGGCAAGTCTCAATCCCTTGATCATGTCTAGCCTACTATTTTGAAATGAAGTATGTTAACCGTTTTCAAGTATATGCATGCCTTAGATTCAAATAAGAGTTATATTTCAATAAAGATGACTAGATATGACTTAAATGATTGTAAAGCCCCTTTTGACATTGAATATCCCTGCACCCTTGTCACCCTAGATTATCATGCTTGGGCTATGCTATGCTTAAAGATTATATGATAAATGTTGAATGGTCACATATGAGAAAAGCATGTTCAAAACCCCTTTTTGTGAAAGAAAATGTGATTGGAATCGATAGTGAGGATGGTTTGATTGGATGGTGCTGTGTGCGCACTGGGAATGTGAAAGACTCCTCACTAAAGATTCATAAGGACTAGAACCTTGTGTTGTGCTTCTATGCGGCATGAAAAACGTACCAACCACCTGCCTGTTTATGGGACGGGCGCAACTTAGTAGCTTTCTTTAGTGTTAGCTTTTCCCTGCAATGGTTGTCGGTCCAGTTTCTTGCGAGAACTGGTGGGCCGCAGATGGCCATGAGTGATGTGAGTTCAGAAAAATCAGGAGAGGAAAAGGTGGAAAGAAGGAAGACGCCCTAAGCCAGATTAAGTCGTGCGCGACTGTAATCAAGGGAGGCTATGTGTCTTGCGAGAACATAGACCCAGGCTAGGAAGTAAGGCAGTGGGGAGGACCCACAACGGTACTTGAGACTTAACTGTCTATTTACCGGGCAGGGAAATGGTTAATACTAGGACTGTAAATTGTTGTGTCATCTCGGCCTTGTCACATGCGTAAAAGTCGCATGAAGCTGATCCGACTTGAAAGCCGAATGATTGGTGGATTAAGGTGGTACACCTTTGCAAAGTTTAAAAAGTATCGGATACTCTGAGCTCCCAGGTCATGGAGTCTGCGCGCTGTGAATCCTATTCACGTCGATGCAGCACAAGTAGCTTTTGGAAGTTTTTCACAAAATCTGAGTAAAGTGGTGACTCATGAAAGACCGCCACACACAACATTTCTGAAAATCTAGCTTAGGATTTCAAAAGCCCCGCTTTCGAAAATAAAGACCTTTCTTTAAAGCTGCACGTGAAAATCTATTTATACACAGAGCCAAAGAGCTGTTCTTTGAGAAATGCCCCATCATTTATACATATGCATTGTTACTTGGGACTTGTTGAGCACCATGTGGACAATGTGCTCACCCTTGCTTTTACAAACAAATTTAGAGGAAGGATTCGCCGACCCTGAATCTTATGGTCTTGAACCCAATGTGGAACAAGAAGAAGAAACTGAGGACCCATCTGGTTAAAGGGTTATGCACCAAGGTGGAGTTCGATGTGGAGAAGGCCCATGCGATACCGCCGCTGCAGAGAAAGAAGACTGAAGGAGTCCTTTTGTTTATCGTTGCTGTTTTATTTTGTGCCGACCTTTGTGTCGAAAACTGCTTAATTTGTACTAACAATTAAGTGCGTCACTTCGGCGCTAAGTTATTGTAATGTTGGTCCTCGTGATCAGCACTTGTTTTTAATTACTCGCATTTTCATATAATGCATCCTGTTGTTGTGAGCTGTAATGTGCCTTTTCTGAGTGCAATCCACCTGGGCGATTGCCACTGGAATCCTCAAATGAGGGTCTCACAGAACTTGGTATCAGAGCAGAAGACTCGACTGTAGGTCGTAACCCTTAGATAGACTTTGGCGTCCCTAGAAGAAAAGTTCGCTAGTTCTTTGTCAAAATTTGTTTACGAAAACCTATTTTCCTTAAGAAAAATGTTGTTTTAATCTTTGGAAAATGATTTTGGACTTCTCTTATAGATGCCTTTTGTTCTGTCTTCAGATGGCTTTCGATAGGAGATACCTTCATGGAGACGAGCTCGGATCGTGGGCACTGTTGCTGTGGATGATGCTGCAATTCCTTGGAGCACGGGACAGTCAGAGACCGGTATATTGCGTCTGGCAAGACGAGATAAATGGACGACCCATAGGTTGTCGGGCCTCGGTGATAGTCTACGAGATCCCCGAGCATGGGAGAGGCTCAGTTAGACGCCAAGCCCGTAGAGAAGAAGAGGAGGATGCTATCTTGGACGCTGCCCGTCGTGCTGTAGGTTCCGTCCGGCAGATGTACAGCGACTACCTTTCTGATTCTCCTTACCGCTTCGTGCCTTACCAGGTCCCCGGATCGGAGTACCGAGTTGTTCTTCCGTCCAGCGACCAGGAGAACGCTATCCTGACGAAGACTCGAGACGTCGTTCGCGCTTCGGAGATTGCATACACCCGCCTATTTCGAGACTACGAGCGTGTTCGCGATGATCGCCACTACCTTGAGGGCATGCTTATTAGGGCTCGTGCAAGCCTCCGAGAAAAAGAAAGACAAATTCAAGAAATGGCTGAATCAAGTGGAGAAAAAGACCTTGAAGCTGCAGAGTCGGTAACCAAGAAGAGTCGCCCAAAGTTGAGGATCACCGCTCGCAAGAAGGTAGGAAACCCGAGGGAGTATCTCAGTGGTTTTATGCCTGCGTCGCGTGGCATAGTCATCAACGGTGAAGCAATCGAGCTTCCTTGCACCGCACAGAAGAAGAAGACCCCCGAAGGAAAAGGGAAGGAGCCTATCAACATCGACGACAACGAAGATGACCCGATGGATGCTGATGACGATGAGGAGGAGGATCCCGAGGAGGTTGAGCCTTGTGATTCTTCTGATGATGCTGAGGAGTGACTGCAAACTTTCGACCTTTTGTGCCTAGCCCAGCAGACGCTAGATTTCCTTTTGTTGTAGTTGTTTTAGTATGATTGATGTATGCTGGTTGCTAGAGGAGCTCTGTAAGCCAATGAGGCTAGAAGCTTTGTATCTTTTGAAAAATTGGTTTATGAAAAAGTCATTTTGCATATCCTTATTCTTACTTCTTGAGTTAATGCCAACATTCTGCTAGCATCCCTGTGAACGATTCTTTCCGAATCGATGTTTCCATTCTTAACCTCCTGTTTGAGTAGGATGGTTAACACACGCGCGAGACCCCAGGAAGGAGGGCTAGAGGAAAACCACAACAGTACAGGAGCTACACCCGGAGCAAGAGGCCGCACGGACCCCGGTAGACCAGGATCTTCGACGATGCCACAGGGAGGTGACATCAACGATGTGCTGCTGTGGATGGAGCGCAATCGTCAAGAGTCAGCGGCTGTGCAAAACCAAATCTTGGGACAGCTGATGCAACATATTGCATCCGGACAAACTGAAGGACCCGTGATGGGCGCAAAGTTAACTGACTTTCAAAAGACGCGACCCCCGACTTTCTCAAGCACAGAAGACCCCATCGTGGCAGACGACTGGCTCCGAGATGTGGAAAGAAAGTTGAATACCGTCAGATGCAGTGATGAAGAAAAACTCTTGTACGGATCGAACCAATTGGCTGGACCTGCTGCTGCTTGGTGGGAGAATTACCAAACCGTGCACACCAACAGAGATTCGATCACCTGGAATGAATTCAAGGAGGAATTCCGTAGATACCACGTTCCAAAAGGCGTTGTCCAGGCAAAGCGCCGAGAATTCGTAAATCTGCGACAAGGGAGTAAGACCGTGAAACAATACCTGCATGAGTTTATTCAGCTGGCAAGATACGCACCTGAAGATATAGCGACAGAGGAAAGGAAGATTGATAGATTTTGTGAAGGACTACAGAATTCCCTGCAATACCAACTGTCATCCCACGAGTTCACAGACTTCCACGTCCTAATAAACCGACTACTTAAGATGGAGGAGAAAAGAGGAATAATTGAAGAAGACCGAAAGAGGAAGGCTTTGCCCAACTCTTACCAAGGAAATGCTAGTCGAGGGAGACCAATGCCAACTTTCCGACCAGCCTTCAGACCACCTCAGAGACCCCAAAGGCCTGCACCTACTGCGATAGCCCAATGTACTGGATGCAGAGGAAATCACCTCTTGAAGGATTGCCCCCTTAAGAACGAGGAGTGCTTTCACTGCGGAAGGAAAGGGACATCGTAGGAACACTTGTCCACTGCAACACCTTCCATCTAATGTCGCTCGTATGCAAGCTGCAAGACCCTTTGTTCCAGCCCAAGGCTTCACCAGGAATGCTCCACCCTCCAGAGGAGGAAGGTTTCAAAATGGCCGAGGAAGAGGAGTACCTGCTGCAGGTCGCGGAAGACTTAACTATGCATCCGCCGTTGAAGCAGGAGAAGCATCAGACGTCGTAATCGGTAGGATCTTTATCCACTCTGAACTTTCAGTTGCATTATTTGACCCTGGTGCTACTCATTCATTTGTGTCAAGACCTTTCGTGCTCAGAAATAAGTTGCCAATATCTGCATTAGAGTTCCCTATTTTAATTCAATCCCCTGGAGCTCGAATGCCTGTCAACTCTATCTGTAGAAATATCGCCTTTAGTATTGGCAATCTAGGATTCCTAGCAAACCTGCTAGTTTTGGACCTTCAAGGACTAGACGTCATTCTCGGGATGGATTGGTTAGCCAAGCATAAAGGTCAGATGGACTGTGAAAAGAAGGCAATAACCCTGACGAATGCTGAAGGAAAACAAGTCACACTCCACGCAGAGAGATCAATAGTGAACAACCGAGTGTACAGTTTGAACAGCTTGGAAGGAGTTGAGTTTGAGGGAGTTCCAATAGTGAATGAATATCCAGAAGTTTTTCCTGAAGAGCTCCCCGGAATGCCACCAGATCGGGACATTGAGTTCTCAATCGAATTAAAACCCGGATCTGCCCCTTATGCAAGAAAGCTTGCACGTATGACAAGTGAAGAACAAGAAGAATTAAGAAAGCAAGTGGAAGAATTGGAAAGAAAGGGATTTGTTAGAACAAGTTCCTCACCTTGGGGAGCCCCGGTGCTTTTTCGCTAAGAAGAAAGATGGCAGTCTACGACTTTGTGTCGACTACCGGAAACTGAACGATATGACGATCAAGAACAAGTACCCTTTACCAAGGATCGACGATCTCTTTGATCAACTAAGAGGAGCAAAGATATTCTCGAGGATCGACCTGAGGTCTGGATACCATCAGCTGAAGATTCGAGAACAAGATATCCCGAAAACTGCATTCATAACAAGATATGGATTGCATGAGTTTACTGTGGTGCCATTTGGTTTAACGAATGCGCCAGCAGTGTTCATGAATTTGATGAACAAGGTTCTCATGGAATTTCTGGACAAGTTTGTCATTGTGTTTGTCGACGACATCCTCATCTTTTCAGAGTCAGAGGAAAAGCACGCACAACATCTTAGGATGGTGTTGGAAAAGTTAGTAGAACATCGACTGTATGCCAAATTCGATAAGTGTGCCTTTTGGTTGAAAGAAATTTCATTCTTAGGCCACATTATCTCTGGAAAAGGAATCTCAATGGATCCGTCAAAAATTCAGGCTATCATGGAATGGAAACAACCGGAGACAGTGACTGAAGTAAGAAGTTTCCTAGGATTAGCCGGATATTACCGGAGATTTGTCAAAGGATTCTCCAAGATTACAAAGCCACTCACCAGACTACTAAAGAAAGATGTTTTATTCGACTGGACAGAAGGATGTGAAAAGAGCTTTGAGGAGTTGAAGAAGATATTAACGACCGCACCTGTCCTTACGTTACCAGATAACAAAAAGGATTTTGAAGTCTACTGTGATGCGTCAAAGCAAGGACTAGGTTGTGTCCTTATGCAAGAAGGAAGAGTCGTAGCTTATGCATCGAGACAATTGCGACCACATGAGGAGAATTATCCAACTCACGACTTGGAGTTAGCCGCCGTCGTTCATGCGTTAAAGATTTGGCGACACTATCTACTTGGAAATAGATGTGAGATCTACACGGACCACAAGAGTTTGAAATACATCTTCACCCAACAGGACTTGAATATGAGACAGCGAAGATGGCTAGAGCTGATTAAAGATTATGACCTTGGAATACACTACCACCCTGGAAAAGCGAATGTAGTAGCTGATGCCTTGAGCAGAAAATCCTACTGCAATCAAGCAAAGATCTTAGGAATACCACCCCAATTGCTTGGAGACTTCGAGAAGTTGAGTTTAGAGTTCGTTGAACAAGGAACCGTCGCCGCACTGGCAGTAAAGTGTGAGCTGAAGGACCAAATCCGAAAAGCGCAAGAAGTGGATCTAAGTATTCAGAAGATGAAAGAGGACATGAAACACGAGGATGTGATTAACCTTCGTGAGGACGAAGAAGGAATTTTGTGGTATCAAGACCGAATCTGTGTTCCAGAAGATAAGGGAATCAAGAACATGATACTACAAGAAGCCCATTGTACCCCGTACTCTATTCACCCAGGTAGTACAAAGATGTATCAGGATCTAAAGGATCGGTTTTGGTGGAAAGGAATGAAGAAAGAAATTGCCGAATTTATAGCTTCTTGTGATACCTGTCAAAGAGTGAAAGCAGAACACCAGAAACCTGCAGGACCGCTGCAACCCCTACCAACCCCGGAATGGAAATGGGATGAGATTGGAATGGATTTCGTAGTTGGTCTACCAAGAACCCAACAAGGATACGATTCTATATGGGTCATAGTCGATAGATTAACGAAAGTAGCTCATTTTCTACCAGTAAAGACGCAGTACACAACGCAAAAGCTGGCAGAGCTGTATCTCACCAGGATTGTTACGCTACATGGAGTACCAAAAACAATCGTCTCAGACAGAGGAGCACAATTTGTATCGAGATTTTGGGAAGAGTTGCAGAAGTCCCTAGGAACGAAGTTGAAGTTTAGTACAGCTTACCACCCGCAAACTGGAGGTCAAACAGAAAGAGTGAACCAAATTTTAGAAGATATGTTGAGAGCTTGTGCTTTGGACTATGGAAATTCTTGGGAACAATTCCTACCATACGCAGAATTTACCTACAACAATAGCTATCAAGTGAGTCTACAAATGGCCCCTTATGAAGCGCTTTATGGAAGGAAGTGCCGTACGCCGCTATATTGGACCGAAGTGGGACAGAAGCAGTTCCTTGGACCGCAATTAGTGGAAGATGCCACGGCTCATGTGAGGATCATACAAGAGAGATTGAAAACGGCCCAATCTCGACAAAAGAGTTACGCCGACAGAAGAAGGAGAGAACTATCCTTCGAGATAGGCGATTACGTATATCTCAAAGTGATACCCTACAAAGGAGTTCGACGATTCCAGATGAAGGGAAAGTTAAGCCCAAGATATGTAGGACCATACAAGGTTTTGGAAAGACGAGGAGAAGTAGCATACAAACTAGAGCTACCGCTTGAGTTAGCAGGAGTCCATGATGTCTTTCACGTATCCCAACTGAGGAAATGCCTGAGAAAACCAACGGAGCAAGTGTCTCCCACAGAAATGGAGGTTCAACCGGATCTGACATACCAGGAATATCCAGTCAAGGTGCTAGAAGTCAGTGAAAGGAGATTGAAGTCAAGGACCATAAAATTTTGCAGAATCCAATGGAACAACCACACCGAAGAAGAATCAACTTGGGAAAGAGAAGAAGAGCTGCGTCTAAATTTTCCTTACCTATTCTCAGACTGTTCGGAATCTCGAGGACGAGATTATTCCTAAGGGAAATTTTCCTTTCCACCGTCAGGCGCGATCACCTCCATCGCCCTCCTGCCTCCGACGCGATCACCTCCATCGCCTCCCCACCGTTTCTGTCATTCTTGTATGGGTTTTGTTATAGAATTATTAGTTGCATATTTACTTAAACTGTTCTCTCTTTCACTTATGTTAGGAACTATGTCTGGTGACGAAATGCACCACTCGGGGACTCAGGGTGACCTCGCTGGCGATGAGACGCCTGGGCCGGAGGTCGCCTCGTCCGCCGTGACCCTGCAGAAGAAGGGAAATGTAACACCCCAGTTTTTGACTATCTTTTCTGCTTACGAATCAGCATACCTTCTTTGGAAACCCTGATATTTTAACCCCATCTTGATCTTGGGTATGCCACTACCCTAACCCAAAAAGTTGGCTGCTAAACTTCATTGACCAGATCGTTTTCACATTTCAGTCCAAAGGTGTTTCAATTTAGTCCTTTTCAGAAGTTTCAGAAAACCCAAAAAGGCTAAAAGTCCCAGATCACCTCAAAATCCAAATCTGATCAAGTGATAACCTTTCTTTCATTTTTCTGAACATTTTTCCCTTCTGGAAGAATTCCAGAATCTCGACCAAAACCCTAGTTTTAGCCTCGACAAAAGTTCAAACCCTATTTACCCTAATTACCCTGTTTTCGAATTTTGTCAAAACCACCAGATGTTATCGGATTTCATCATTTTTCCTGCTAGATGAGTCCAAGATATTTAGTAGCACTCATCTGCAAAATCAGAATTCAAATCGGCCCTTCAGATCTTCAGAATTGCAATTAGGCCCAAACTCCCGAGCCAAAACCTTCACAGATCAGTCCAAATCGTTGCAAATAGGTCCAAAGTTCACAACCAGGTCCCTGTGAAGTTTTCAACCAGCAACCGCCAATTTGCCGCGCCGTTGAGCTCGTCGCCGGCGAAGCCCCTCGCGCTGCCACCTCACGGCCACGTAGCCCCCAGCCGTGCGCACCTGTACCGCCACCGTGGAGCTCTCAAGCCCCACCGTGCCATCGTCTTCCTCGCGCGCGCGTGCTGCTGCTGCTGCTGCTGCTGCCAGGAGCTTTATGCCACTTGGCTGCCATCCCGAAGATCTTCGCCACCACCTCCTGACCGAATCCTGCTTCCCCGCGATTCACCGCCTCTGGCAGAGCCCCGCCGTGTCCCGAAATACCTCGATGACCGTCCCGGCGTCAGAAGAGGATCTCCCCGGCGATTGCTGCTGCTCCCGAGAGCTTCACCCACGGCTATAAAAGCCCCATCCCTTGCCCAGCATTGCCTCACACCACCTGCATTGTAAGCTTTAGCTTCCCTCACCTGAGAGCATCCGAGTTCTTCAGCGCCGCCGCGAAGCTCATCTTCCCCGGCGAGCAACCGTTGAAGCTCACGGCGCCAGCCTCGCCCGAAGCTTCCCCCTCCAAACCAACGCCACCAGTAAGCTCCCTACACCTCTCTCTACGTTTCATAGCCGTTAATTGGTCCCCGGCGCACCTCAACGCCGGCAATCACCCGAAAACTTAAAAACCCCTGTTCCCGCAATGCCTAGCGATTTAGCCCGAATTGGCCTTCATGCCAGTGATAGGAATTGACCAGTGCACCCATTTGAGCAAGCCTGTAGGCTTAGATTTCAAATTTGAGCAACAGTCATGGCTTTTCCGGAGTTTGCGCGCCACCAGTGAGCTGGTCCTCGTCGCCAAGCTTCTCCGGCCACCCTCCGGCCGATTCAACCCCACAAATAGATCCCTCACCTCACCCTCTCACTCCCTGAGCAAGGAATCGAGCTCAAACCCTTTAGAACAGAAACGCCCAATCTGGAGGTTGTCTTCTCCAGCGCCGGTCGCCGGAATTTATCCCCGGCCGATCTAGCCTCGCTCACCTTGTCATTTAGATAGATCTCAATCCCCTGAGTAATTTTGTCTACTAGCCCGACCTCTGAATCGACCTGAATCAAAAGTTATAGCCATGCCAAGGTTTCTGTCCAGTGGCTCAGTTCATGTCCAGGCCACCGTGTTTGCTCACCGGATTTGGCCACCCTCCGACCACTTTCAGCCCTTGAGCCTGTTGAGAGTTTTGTAGCTGACATCAATGCCTAAACCCTAGACAAAGTTGTACATCAATTGGAGCTCTGAGTCAAAAGTTATGCAATGCCCTAGTTTCTGGCCATGTCAAACACTATGTCAGTGCATGTCCACCTGTGGCATTGGATGATTTAGACTTGTTTCTTTTGAGCAATTGAAATGCCACTTTGTCCACTAAGCCTTTTGAGCCATGTTCTACAATATTCCCTACTATCACATCTCCAGAAAACAAACCTAGGACCGATTTAGGGCAACGTCGAGCCATGAGTCGAATGTCAGCCCCTCGACATTCAAGCCCTTTGAACCCATCTCTTCAACCAATGTCAAGTGACCTTGTCTAAACCAATTCCCCTGCATACATGATGTATTTACGCATTATTTTCTAGTGCTTGTGTGCTTATATAGTGTGTATGTGTTGTTTGTACCCGTCGTGAAACCAGACGTTGAAGGAGCAGAGGAGATCCCTGAAGATTCATTTGAGCAGCTAGACCCGTCACTGCAAGGCAAGTCTCAATCCCTTGATCATGTCTAGCCTACTATTTTGAAATGAAGTATGTTAACCGTTTTCAAGTATATGCATGCCTTAGATTCAAATAAGAGTTATATTTCAATAAAGATGACTAGATATGACTTAAATGATTGTAAAGCCCCTTTTGACATTGAATATCCCTGCACCCTTGTCACCCTAGATTATCATGCTTGGGCTATGCTATGCTTAAAGATTATATGATAAATGTTGAATGGTCACATATGAGAAAAGCATGTTCAAAACCCCTTTTTGTGAAAGAAAATGTGATTGGAATCGATAGTGAGGATGGTTTGATTGGATGGTGCTGTGTGCGCACTGGGAATGTGAAAGACTCCTCACTAAAGATTCATAAGGACTAGAACCTTGTGTTGTGCTTCTATGCGGCATGAAAAACGTACCAACCACCTGCCTGTTTATGGGACGGGCGCAACTTAGTAGCTTTCTTTAGTGTTAGCTTTTCCCTGCAATGGTTGTCGGTCCAGTTTCTTGCGAGAACTGGTGGGCCGCAGATGGCCATGAGTGATGTGAGTTCAGAAAAATCAGGAGAGGAAAAGGTGGAAAGAAGGAAGACGCCCTAAGCCAGATTAAGTCGTGCGCGACTGTAATCAAGGGAGGCTATGTGTCTTGCGAGAACATAGACCCAGGCTAGGAAGTAAGGCAGTGGGGAGGACCCACAACGGTACTTGAGACTTAACTGTCTATTTACCGGGCAGGGAAATGGTTAATACTAGGACTGTAAATTGTTGTGTCATCTCGGCCTTGTCACATGCGTAAAAGTCGCATGAAGCTGATCCGACTTGAAAGCCGAATGATTGGTGGATTAAGGTGGTACACCTTTGCAAAGTTTAAAAAGTATCGGATACTCTGAGCTCCCAGGTCATGGAGTCTGCGCGCTGTGAATCCTATTCACGTCGATGCAGCACAAGTAGCTTTTGGAAGTTTTTCACAAAATCTGAGTAAAGTGGTGACTCATGAAAGACCGCCACACACAACATTTCTGAAAATCTAGCTTAGGATTTCAAAAGCCCCGCTTTCGAAAATAAAGACCTTTCTTTAAAGCTGCACGTGAAAATCTATTTATACACAGAGCCAAAGAGCTGTTCTTTGAGAAATGCCCCATCATTTATACATATGCATTGTTACTTGGGACTTGTTGAGCACCATGTGGACAATGTGCTCACCCTTGCTTTTACAAACAAATTTAGAGGAAGGATTCGCCGACCCTGAATCTTATGGTCTTGAACCCAATGTGGAACAAGAAGAAGAAACTGAGGACCCATCTGGTTAAAGGGTTATGCACCAAGGTGGAGTTCGATGTGGAGAAGGCCCATGCGATACCGCCGCTGCAGAGAAAGAAGACTGAAGGAGTCCTTTTGTTTATCGTTGCTGTTTTATTTTGTGCCGACCTTTGTGTCGAAAACTGCTTAATTTGTACTAACAATTAAGTGCGTCACTTCGGCGCTAAGTTATTGTAATGTTGGTCCTCGTGATCAGCACTTGTTTTTAATTACTCGCATTTTCATATAATGCATCCTGTTGTTGTGAGCTGTAATGTGCCTTTTCTGAGTGCAATCCACCTGGGCGATTGCCACTGGAATCCTCAAATGAGGGTCTCACAGGAAAGGGGCGAGGCCGGACGACATGCGCGCGTCTGAACAAGGGGGAAAAGCAGCACGTCCAGTTCGACGACAATGGTGTGCCGGAAGCTCCGCCCAAACTTGTCGGTCAGTACCGCTCACTATGCGGCAAAGTGGCAAGGGAGCGGGTGCCCATCACCACCTCCGACTGGGGTCAAGTGCCCCCAGAGTGCAAGGATGCGCTGTGGGAAGAAGTGCAGGCGGCGTTTCACATTCCGGAGGATCGCCACTTCACCGTCCGCCGGAGGACACTTATGTCAATAAACAAGGCGTGGAGGAACTTCAAGAGCGAACTTGTCAGGCACTATGTGAAGGAGTCGACGACCCCCTTCAATGACTACCCTTTCGTGACTCCCGAGGCATGGCAGCAGTTCGTAGAGATGAAGGGCAAGCCTGAGTTCCAGGAGCTTAGTGCGAAGGCCCAGGCTAACCAGGCCAAGAACACCCACCCACACAGACTAGGCACCGGTGGGTATGTGGGGAAGAAGGCGCTGTGGAGGAAGCAGGACGAGGAAGCTTCACAGTCTTCGGCCAGCGGTCCTTATGCGGGCATAACGGACGTGCGCGCCCGCAATTGGTGCCGAGCTAGATCGACGATGGACTCCTCCAGAAGCGTCTCCGTGAATAACCCTGCGGACAGGGAAGTGATCGACCGACTGGTAAGATTGTCCGATCACGTACTATCCTCATAACACGCATGCAATGGGCTGTATTGCTAAGTTGTCCTGTTGCAAGTGACGCTGAGTGCGCAGGCGGCATCCGGAGAGTTCAACCCGAGGAGGGACAGGGATATCCTCACAGCGACACTAGGAAACAAGGAGCATCCAGGCCGCGTGCGCGGCCTCGGCGCCACTGTGCCTTGGAGGCATGGTTTCCCCGATGATGAGGAGGCGGCTAAGAGGAGAAAGAGATCCCACCAAGCCCGCGATGAACGGCTCAAGGAGGAGATGCGATCGGAGTTCGCTGTTCGGGACAAAGCACTCCTGCAGCAGTTGTCGGAGATGCGGTCCATGTACGAAGAGCTAAGAAAGGCGACCCAGGGTACCCCTGTTCTAGCAGCTGGCGCAAACCCAGCGGAAGTACCGACCCCCATTCTTGGCCACCGTAGTAGCTGCGCGTCTGCGCCGGGGTCTTCGCAGACGGAGCCCTCTCCAAAGTATCCGGTGGACTCTCTGCAGGTAATGACCGTTAATGCGCACTGTTTGTCTATGTTAATTCATTCGAAAGTGAGAAGCGGTGAAATTCAACATGTTAATGCACACTGTTTGTAGGAACCCGCCTCCTGCAAGCTTATGGTGCTGGCCGGTGTCTTCCCGATCGTGGCTGCCCGTGGGATGGCGCAACCATGCACGGCGGGGGCCACAATCCATGGTGCCCCTTTATGTGAGGGTTTTGCACGTGTCCAAGTGGACAGTGTCTTTGACCATTGCAAGGGTTTTCCATTCGAGAAGCCGCCGAACGACTAGATTACCACTCTCGGGGATGCGGTGCACACGTTCGTGCAATGGCCCAAGAAAGACATCGTCCTGTATGAGGTAATTCCCCCACCAGTTTCATAATTTGTACTGTAATAATAGCCCTCAGAGTTAGTGTCCTAATACGTAGGTTCTTACATCGCAGACATCACAGACCGAGACGCGGCCTACTAGCCAGCATACCCCTTCGACGACGAAGCTGACTCCGAGTAAGAGGCAACCATTCAAGAAGCTGGCTATGAGGGGAAAAGCAAAGAAGAGCCCATCGAAGGAGAGCGAGAAGAGTGCGCCAGCTCTCATGCCGTTCTCTCTGGGGATGCCCATGGCCTCCGATACCGCAATTTCGAGCATGGGGTTAGCATGCCAGAGCCTGCATGCATGGTACATGAGGAGGACAAACCAGACCAGGACGCAGCGTCCGACGCACATCATGGTCAAGTACGCAGTGGCAGAGTTCCATCACGACGTTGGGACCTACTCGGTGACCTTCGAAGACCTGCACAATTTGCTAAACAAAGATGCACTCGACTTGTCAATCCTACGGTCTTGGGTGCTGTAAGTATCCTACTATCCGTGCATATACGGATATATGTCATTTATTAATTGGTTACTTCCGTGCAGCTGCATGGCCAACTATGCCAAATCCAAGGGCATACCTGTTGGTTTTTTGGACCCCCAGATGGTAGCCGAGGTGATGTTTAGGACCGACACAGACTTCGTTGTCGACTACATCAAAAGAGGGTTGCTTGCTCAGGTCGACAAGGAGTATATACTTGTACCCTACAACCAGAGGTGAGTGCTTTCATCAGTACTTCACCCGTAGATTAGTGTCTCCATGTGCACACCCCCAAATTTAGATTAAATTTTTAATTCTCTACGTGTAATATGTAGCTACCACTGGATCCTGCTGCTACTTATTCCGAAAAGCAACAAGGTGTT
Source organism: Pharus latifolius (assembly GCA_019359835.1). Classification (NCBI taxonomy): domain Eukaryota; kingdom Viridiplantae; phylum Streptophyta; class Magnoliopsida; order Poales; family Poaceae; genus Pharus; species Pharus latifolius. The sequence continues at coordinate 62,298,440 of CM033323.1, forward strand.
CTACCTTGACTCATTGCAGAGGAAAGGGTACTCGTATTGCGGCGCACGAGATGTATTCGGAAGGTGATGTGGACCTGTATTGCATGCATCTAGATTTACTGTCCTCAAATTGTCAATTTCGGCTATCCTCAAACTGTCAATTTTGACTATCTACAGGGCTTTCACGAAGTACTTTGCCGAGGTAGGGAGACAACACGAGCGGCGAGCCGATAAGTTTCAGTGGTTACAATTTTTGGTACAAATTTCAACTGGCATCTGTTTTACTTTATAACTTGTCCCCACCTAACTCTCGGTCTGTAAATTGGCAGTGCCATCAGCAGCCGGACGACAATACATGTGGGTTCTACGTGATGCGCCACATGTATGACCTGATCATCACCCCTCACCGGCCAGATTTCCCCGAGGTATATACAACTGCTCCCCTTAATTTGTCTCGATTTGACAGAATTTACAACTTCAGCTAATTTTTTATGTACCAACTCTTGCTGCAGGGGGTTGACTTCCCTTCAGAAAGCCTTGACCCTCGGCAGATTGGTAATGTCCGAGGGATGGTCGCTGAGTTTTTCCTTGCGGAGGTCATATCACCCAAGGGGAAGTTTTGGGACCCGCAAGGTTCGTATTAGTGCGGCCTTACATTTATTTGTACATCTAACACACTTTAATTGTCGATTACATTTATTTGTTCAATTGTACATATTTCTGAGTTCTGTGCTGTATATATGAAATGCTATACAGAGAGGGGTGCAAATATATTTGAGTACTGCATGTGCATATGAAACTGTATATATTTGAGTACTGTACAAATATAATTCTGAGTTCAATTGTACAAATATATATGCATGAGACTGTATATATTTGAGTACTATGCATGTATGAAATTCATGAACTGTATATATGAAAATGCAATTTGTACAGAGGACATCTGTGAATGTTATAATCTCAGACGGTTTGTAAGATCAAAACCGTCTGTGCATGCACAGACGGTTTTGATCTTACAAACCGTCTGAGATTATAACAGTCACAGATAATAACACATCGCAGATGGTTTTGAACTCAGATCCGCCTGTGATATCAGACTATCACAGACGGTTCTGAGATAATAACACTATCACAGACGGTTTCAATATTAACACCGTCGCTGATATCGAAGATTGGTTTAACCTCCAAGCCGTCGGTAATAATATGAGTATCAAAGCCGTCTGTGAATTATGAGTATCACAGTCTGTTATAACATCAAAGCCGTCTGTGATACTCATACTAACACAGACGGTTCTGATGTCAAAACCGTCTGTATATACTAAAGTATCACAGACGGTTCTGTTCTCACACCCGTCTGTGATAGTACAAGTATCACAGATGGTTCTGATGTCAAAACCGTCTGTGTATACTCAAATATCAGAGACGGTTCTGACATCAAAGCCGTCTGTGATACTCATCTGTGATACTTTAGTATATACAGACGGTTCTGTTCTCACACCCGTCTGTGATAGTACAAGTATCACAGATGGTTCTGATGTCAAAACCGTCTGTGTATACTCAAATATCACAGACGGTTCTGACCTTATAACTGTCTGTGAAATATGAGTATCACAGACGGTTCTGACCTTATCACAGACGGTTCTGACCTTATATCAGTCTGTGAATGGATATATCACAGACGGTCGAAAACATCAAAAACCGTCTGTGATAGTACATGATTATCACTGACTCGAATATCACTGACGGGTAAGAACCGTCTGTGATGTCTGTTTTGACCCGACTGTGATGATGAATTCTGTAGTAGTGTGCCCATAACTACCTCTGAGTGGGGTCAAGTGCCCCGAGAGTGCAAGGATGCGCTGTGAGAAGAAGTGCAGGCGGCGTTTCACATTCCCAAGGATCGCCAGTTCACACTATGTGAAGGAGTCGAAGACCCCCTTCAATGACTACCCTTTCATGACTCCCAAGGCATGGCAGCAGTTCATGGAGATGAAGGGCATGCCTGAGTTCCAGGCACTTAGTGAGAAGGGCAAGGCTAACCAGGCCAAGAATACCCACCCACACAGACTAGGCACCGGTGGGTATGTGGGGAAGAAGGCGTTGTGGAGGAAGCAGGACGAGGAGGCTTCCCAGTCTTCGGCCGCCGCTCCTTATGTGGGCATAATGGACGTGCACGCCCACAATTGGTGCCGAGCAAGATCGAACTTTATCTCCTTTGGAAGCGTCTCTGTGAATAACCCTACGGACAAGGTAGTGATCGACCGGCTGATAAGCTCTCTAACTTTGTAGGATCACTTACTATCCTCGTAACACGCATGCAATGGGTTGTATTGCCAAGTTCTCCTGTTGCGGGTGACGCTGAGTGCGCAGGTGGCATCTGGAGAGTTAAACCCTAGCAAGGACAAGGATATCCTAATGACGGTGCTGGGAAATAAGGAGCATCTGTGCCGTGTGCGTGGCCTCGGTGCCACTGTGCCTTGGAGGGATGGTTTCCCTGATGATGATGAGGCTGCTAAGAGGAGAAAGAGATCCCAGAAAGCCCGCGACTAATGGCTCAAGGAGGAGATGCGATTGGAGTTTTTCCATTGGGACACAACACTCAGGAAGGAGTTGGTGGAGATGCGGGCAATGTATCAAGAGCTAAGACAGGCGACCCAGGGCATCCCCCTTGCAACAGCGCATTTACTGAGCCCCATTCTTGGCCGTCGTAGCAGCTGTGCGTCCGCGTCGGGGTCTTCGCAACCGGAGCCCTCTCGACAGTATTCGGTGGACTTTCTGCAGGTAATGACCGCTTTTTTTTGTTAATTCATTTGAAAGTGAAATTCAATATGTACCCTGAGGTCATCTTAATGCGCACTGTTTGTAGGAACCCGCCTCCTGCAAGCTTATGGTGCTGGCCGGTCTCTTCCCGATAGAAGCTACCCATGGGATGGCGCAACCATGCACGGTGGGGGCGACAATCCACGGTGTCTCTCTATCTAAGGGTTTTTCACGGGTCCAGGTGGACAGTGTCTCCGACCATTGCAAGGGATTTCCGTTGGACAAGCCGCCGAATGATGAGATTACCACTCTCGAGGTTGCGGTGCACACATTTGCACAATGGCCCAAGAAGGACATCATCCTGGATGAGGTAATTCCCCCACCAGTTTCATAATTCGTACTGTAATAATAGCACTCAGAGTTAGTGACCATCACTATATGTTGGTTCTTACCCCTACAAACACCGACACTCGCCCTACTAGCCAGCCGACCCCTCCAACAAGCCAACCAATGGGTCCGACGCACATCATGACATCGACTAGGAGGCAACCAATCAAGAAGCTAGCTAGTAGGGGAAAAGCAAAGAAGAGCACGGCGAAGGAGAGTGAGAAGAGCGCGCCGTCAGCTCTCATGCCGTTCGCTCTGGGGATGCCTATGGCCTCGGATGCCGCAATTTTTAGCATGTGGTTCGCATGCTAGAGCCTACATAGATGGTACATGAAGAAGAAAAACAAGGCCAGGACGCAGCGTCCAACACACTTCATGGTCAAGTATACCGTGGCAGAGTTCCAACATGACGAGACCTATCCGGTGACCTTTGAAGACCTGCAGTCTTGGGTGATATAAGTATATACTATCCTACGCCTGTTAATGCATATACGGATATATGTCATTTATTAATTGGTTCCGTGTAGCTTAATGATCTGATATGCCAAAGCTAACCGGGAACCTGTCGGTTTCTTGGACCCCCAGATGGTCGCCGAGGTGATTTTAGGACCGACACGGACTTCGTTGTCGACTACATCAAAAAAGGGTTGCTTGGTCAGGTCAACAAGGAGTACTTACTTGTACCCTACAACCAGAGGTGAGTGCTTTCATCAGTACTTCACCCGTAGATTAGTGTCTCCATGTGCACACCCCAGACTTAGATTAAATTATTAATTCTTTACGCGTAACATGTAGCCACCATTGGATCCTACTGGTGCTTATTCCAAAAAGGAACAAGGTGTTCTACCTTGTTTCATTGTAGAAGAAAGGGTATGAGTATTGCGGTGCACGAGATGTATTCAAAAGGTTAACATGTTTTGTGATATTCATGTGGACCTGTCTTGCATCTAGATTTACTGTTCTCAAATTGTCAATTTTGACTATCTGCAGGACTTTCACGAACTACATTGCCGAGGGAGGGCAACAGCATGAGCAGCGAGCCGATAAGTTTCAGTGGTTACAATTGCCAGTACAAATTTCAATCGGCATCTGTTTTACTTTATAACCTATCCCCAGCTAACTCTCGGTCTATACCATCAGCAGTGCCATCAGCAGCTGGACGACAGCACATGTGGGGTCTACGTGATGAACCACATGTACGACCTCATCACCCCTCACAGGCCAGATTTCCCTGAGGTATACAACTACTGCCCATTGTATCGATTTGGCAAAATTTACAGCTGCATTTAGCTAATTTTTCTGTACCAACTCTTGCAGCAGGGGGTCGACTTCCCTTTGGAAAGCTTTGACCCTTTGCAGATTACTTCTGTCCGAGGGATACTCACTGAGCTTTTCCTTACGGATGTCATATCTGTTGCATCTAGGCCCGTCATGCCTAACCCTGATTTTGATGATTAATGAAAACAAAGTGTTCTGGACTAACTGTGCTTTTTGAGATTGATTGATACAGGATCAGTTGGGAAGAAACACAAGAGGACCAACATGAACCCAAATCAAAGTGAAGCACAAGACGCAGAAGAGCAAGAGACGAGACGCAAATCTTGAAGATGCGAAAGACCTCAGGTATTACGAGTCTTTATTTTTACCGATCTTGGCGTGTGGAGATGATCGGTTAGGGAAATTTTTTTCTAGTTTTAACCGTACTATAAAGAGGGGTAGCGAAAGTCCTCTTTTTATCTCCAGCACAAACCGAGAAATCTAGGTCTTTGCATCGCATCATTTTCATGTGGATTTAGTTTTGAACTTATTTGAAAAACCTGGTTTTTCAGTTCTGTTTTTGACAGCAGAAGAGTATTTGCATTTTTCAGAAAGATCTAGGTAGATCTGGCTTTTGCTTCTGTTGACAAAATTGTAGCCCTTGAAATTATCTTTCCAACGAGTTATTAAACACCTCTTTTGGATTTCTGGATTTAAAGTTATAGCTGTTTTTGTTCATGCTGACTGTCAGTTTTCAATGCTGACTGTCAGTTATCATAACTGACTGTCAGTTTGAATGTCAGTTTAGTATAACTGACAATTGTCCAGAGAGGGTGTTTTTTGTGCTCAAAATTTTTGTACTAAACTGACTGTCAGTTTGTCCATACTGACTGTCAGTTGGGGTTTCGACCACAGAGATTTTAACTGAGTTTCTATTTGATTTTGGTCGTGACTGTGGTCGAACTGACTGTCAGTTTGTGTAACTGACTGTCAGTTGTGGGTTTCAGCTTTCCTTTTTCGACCACGAACGGCTAGCAAAGTTTTCGTCCGTAAATTTTGTCGGCCGTTGTGCACTAAACTGACTGTCAGTTTGCATACCTGACTGTCAGTTTGGGTTGCTGATTTTCAGCCCTAGCTCCAACAGTTCATTTGATTCTTGAGGCTATAAAAAGGGGCTTTGGGCATAAGTTTTTAAAAACAAGCAACAGCATTTCATATACACTTTTGAGCATTAGTTTCTTACATAAAATCTTGATCTTTTGATCAAGTCGAGTGCTTTCCGATCCACCAAGAGTTTCTGTTCTTTTGCATTTGCATATACTTAGCTTCTCGGTGCGTGTTTGGAGGTCTAGAGAAGACCTCGCTACCTGTTACTCTTGGTGAGCACCCTCACCTAGACGGTTCAGAGGCGTGGCCGTTGATCTCTCCATTCGAAGATTGTTGGAGAGGCTCGGCAAGTGTGTACAAGGCATCGGTGCTCGCCTTTCCGGAGTGGACAAGGAGCAACCTTAGTTGATAATACTCTTCGTGAGTATTGAGGCAAGACTCAAGTGATTTGAGTGCTTCAACGAGGATTAGTGGAGACTGGGCGAGTCTCCGATACCACGGTAAAAACCATTGTGTTTGTTTTCTTTCCCTTGCTTACATTATTTGTTCTTGATTTGTTCTTTATTTGCTTTAAGTTTTAAAGTTTTTAAAGCCTCCTATTCACCCCCCCTCTAGTCGGCATCCTTGATCCAACACGTGGTATCAGAGCAAGGTCTCTCGATTCATTAGGCTTTACCGCCTAGAGAGAGGATGTCGTCAAGCGGAGATTTTCTTCTTGGACATACCGGTCGTGCGCCCATCTTTGATGGAACAAATTATCCTTATTGGAAAGTACGCATGTCGGTATTCGTAGAAGCCATGGGGCTTGATGTATGGGATATCGTTAAACTCGGCTTTACTTCTCCGGTTGATCCGGCAAGTCAGTCTGCGGACGATAGGAGAAAGTTGCATTTAAATGCCCGTGCAAAAAATGCACTCTTTGCCGGTTTATCCTTAAATGAGTTCAACCGTGTGAGCAATCTCACGACTGCTCATAAGGTATGGACTACCCTCGAAGAAATTTACGAGGGAACAACAAAGGTTAAAGAGGCAAAATTGCTAATGGTGAGGCAAAAATATGAGACATTCACCATGTCATCTACCGAGTCCGCGGATTCCATGTTTACTCGGTTAAATAACATTGTGAATGAACTCAAGGGCCTTGGTGTTGTTTTTACTGACCTTGAGCTTGTGAGAAAGATGCTTAGGGCCTTGCCGGAAAGCTTCGACACTTTGGTCACGGTTCTCACAAACTCCGATCTAACCACTACAACACCAACCGATCTCTATGGGAACCTCATCACCCATGAGATGCACAAGAAGGAAAAGAAGGAAGCGGCCGAACCATCGGAGACGAAGAAGAAAGCTTTGGCTTTCAAAGCAAACTCAAGGAACGATTCAAGCGAAGGCTCCTCCGATGAAGACCTTGCACTCATGGTAAAGAACACTCAAAAACTTCTTCGCAGGTTGCATAAGAAAGGTGTCAACATTGACACACGACCAAAGGGGCAAAGGCAAAACAACTTCAAGGACATCATTTGCTATGGATGTCATGAGAAGGGACACATAGCATCAAGATGTCCAAACAAGAACAAGGCGTGGAACAAGAAGAAGAAGTTCTTCAAGAAGAAGAATGAAGAAATCAAAGAAGCTTGTTTTGGAGAATGGATGTCCGGCGGAGAGAGCTCCGACTCCGACTCCGACAACGAAAGAAGTTGCTCCAAGAAGATGGCCGGACTAGCTCTCGGCAACATCAACACTTCAACTAGCTCATCCATTTGCCTTATGGCCAAAGGTGATGAAAAGCTACGTTCAAACGATCCATCTTATGATGATTTAGTTGAAATGATAACCGAATTAAATGAAGTTTTTGGAAAAACTAAAAAGAAGTATAAGGCGCTTAAGGAAGAACATTGTTCCCTACGCGCTCAATACTCCGAACTTAAAGAATCTTATGAATGCATGCTCATAAAAGATGTTACAAATATCTCATCTAAGGTAGATGCTTCAACTTCATGTAATTTGGATGATTCTCCCTCTAGTAGTCATCACATTCCATGTGTTTCTAATGATAACATCTTAAATGAAAATAATGAACTTAAGGCACAAGTTGAAAAACTTGGAAAAGGCTTAGAAAATTGTTATAAAGGTAAAATATCTCTTGATCTAATCCTTAGTAAACAAAAATGTTCTTTTAGAAAAGAAGGATTAGGATATTTTCAAAAGAAAGGAAGAAAACAAAATTCTAAAACTATATTTGTTAAAGCATGCAACACATTTTGTCATAAATGCCATGAAACCGGTCATTCACATGAAGCATGTCCCTTAATGACTCCTAATTACTTTGATACTTGCTACATGCTTCAAAAGTCGAGAAAAAGTTATGCTATAGCAAAGTATGTTGGTGCACCCATGTTAAATAAAAGAAAGAAATCTATTTGGGTGCCCAAAGCTTTGATTGCTAACATTGAAGGACCCAAAAAGATTTGGGTACCTAAAAGAACTTAATTCCTTTTATGCAGGTGAACTACAAGACCGGTGGGAGGCATTGGGTGCTAGATAGCGGATGCTCCGAACACATGACCGGTAACAAGAAGTTGTTCACCTCAATAGAAGACAACTCAAGCGAGAACCAAAAGATTACCTTTGGTGACAATCGTCAAGGAAATGTGGTCGGCTTGGGTAAAATCGCAATCTCAAATGATCTATCTATTTCAAATGTTTTATTGGTCGAATCTCTGAATTTCAATTTGCTTTCCGTTGCACAAATTTGCGATTTTGGTTTTAGTTGCATATTTTTCCCAAAAGAAGTTTTGGTTGAAAGTTTAAAAGATAAAACTTTGATCTTTAAAGGCTTCCGTTTTGGAAATCTTTATTTGGTTGATTTTCATTCAAAAGATGCATCTCTTTCAACATGTCTTGTCTCTCAAACCTCAAAAGGTTGGCTATGGCATAGACGACTTGCACATGTTGGAATGCATCAATTGAGAAAACTTTTAAAACGTGATTTGGTTGTTGGCTTAAAGGATGTGAATTTTGAAAAGGACAAACCTTGTAGCGCTTGTCAAGCGGGCAAGCAAGTAGCTACTTCACATCCAACTAAGCGCATTCTTTCGACTTGCAAACCTTTGGAACTCCTTCATATGGATTTATTTGGACCTTCTGAGTTCCAAAGTATCGGGGGTAGCAACTATGGTTTTGTGATTGTTGATGATTTTACACGCTACACTTGGGTTTTCTTTATTTCTCAAAAATCCGAAACCCCCGATGTTTTCAAAAGTTTTGCAAAACGTGTTTCTACTGAATTCGAATTATCTATCAAGAAAATCCGTAGTGATCATGGTGGAGAGTTCGTTAATTCAACTCTATTTGATTTTTGTGACTCTCTTGGAATTAAACACGAATTTTCCACATCCTACACTCCACAGCAAAATGGAGTTGTTGAAAGGAAAAATCGAACACTTATAGAAATGGCAAGGACTATGCTAAGTGAGTACGATACTCCTACTCGCTTCTGGGCTGAAGCCGTGCATACCGCTTGCTATTCTATAAATCGGCTTTATTTGCATCCTCTTCTGAATTTGACTCCTTATGAGCTTCTTGTTGGGCGCAAGCCAAATATTTCTTATTTCCGAGTCTTTGGATGCAAATGTTATATTCTTAAGAAAAGAAATTTTGGTGGTAAATTTCAAAGAAGAGTAGATGAAGGCTTTCTAGTCGGATACTCCACCACTAGCAAAGCTTATCGTGTTTTCAATAAAAATACAAGTTGTATTGAGGAATCTGGTGATGTCGAATTTGAGGAAACTAACGGCTCGCAAAAGGAGCAAGTCTCATGAAGTTTCAGGTAACAATCTTCAAGAAGCCATGAAGAACATAACCATTGGAGACATCAAGCCAAGAGATGAAGATCAAGAAGATGATGTCAACATTGAGAATGCTGATCAAGACGCATCATCATCTCATGTTGATCCTCAAGAACAAAGTCAAGATGAAGCAGTACAAGATGAAGAACCAAGACAACACCAAACCATCACCAAGGATCACCCTCTAGACCAAATATTGGGTGACGTCAGTAAGGGTGTTCAAACTCGATCTCGTATTGCTGCATTTTGTGAACATCATTCATTTGTGTCTTCTTTAGAACCCAAACATGTTAATGAAGCTTTAAATGATCCTGTTTGGGTTAATGCCATGCATGAAGAACTTAATAACTTTGCTAGAAATGAAGTTTGGACTCTAGTTGAAAGACCCAAAGATCATAATGTTATTGGAACAAAATGGGTTTTCAGAAATAAGCAAGATGAAAATGGTATTGTAATTAGAAACAAAGCTCGTCTTGTTGCTCAAGGCTTCACTCAAGTCGAAGGTTTAGACTTTGGTGAAACTTTTGCACCTGTAGCAAGACTTGAAGCTATTCGCATTCTTCTTGCTTATGCATCATGCTTTAATATCAAACTTTTCAAATGGATGTAAAAAGTGCTTTCTTAAATGGTGAAATTCCTGAACTTGTGTTTGTTGAACAACCTCCTGGTTTTGAAGATTCTAAATTTCCAAACCATGTTTTTAAATTGTCAAAAGCTCTCTATGGTCTCAAACAAGCTCCTCGAGCTTGGTATGAGCGACTTAGAGACTTTCTACTATCAAAAGGTTTTAAAATTGGGAAGGTTGATACAACTCTCTTTACAAAGAAAATTGAAAAAGATTTGTTCATTTGTCAGATTTATGTTGATGATATTATATTTGGATCTACTAATGAACATTTCTGTCATGAGTTTGGAGAGATGATGTCTAGGGAGTTCGAGATGTCCATGATTGGTGAGCTGAGCTTCTTCCTCGGTCTACAAATCAAGTAACTCAAGAACGGGACGTTCGTGAGTCAAACCAAGTACGTGAAGGACCTGCTCAAGCGCTTTGGGATGGAAGACGCCAAGCCAATCAAAACTCCCATGGCGACCAATGGACATTTGGACATGGACAAAAGCGGCAAATCGGTTGATTCTAAACTGTATAAGTCTATGATTGGTAGTCTTTTATATCTTACTGCATCTAGGCCTGATATCAGATTTAGTGTATGCTTATGTGCTAGATTTCAGTCTGATCCTAAGGAATGCCATTTAACTGCTCTTAAAAGAATCCTTAGGTATTTAAAATGCTACCGCAGTTTAGGCCTTTGGTATCCGAAAGATGCAAATTTTGAATTAATTGGGTATTCGGATTCTGATTATGCTGGGTGTAAGATTGACTGAAAAAGCACATCTGGTAGCTGTCAGCTGTTGGGGAGATCATTAGTATCATGGTCATCTAGGAAGCAAAATTCTGTAGCTCTCTCCACAGCTGAAGCTGAATATGTGTCTGCAGGCAGTTGTTGTGCTCAATTATTGTGGATGAAGCAGACATTTTTGGATTATGGGATTATATTTGATAAAGTGCCACTATTGTGTGATAATGAAAGTGCCATTAAAATTGCTAATAATCCTGTTCAACATTCTAGAACTAAGCATATTGAAATAAGGCACTACTTTATTAGAGATCATGTGGCAAAAGGAGATATTGATGTGAATTATGTTAGAACTGATATGCAACTAGCAGATATTTTCACCAAACCCTTAGATGAATCAAGATTTTGCTTTTTAAGGGGTGAACTGAACATTATTGATATATCAAATGCTAGTTGATGTGCTAAATGTGTTGTTTGTATAAAATATTATTATTTTATTCCCTCTCTGGTCTTAGACAGCCTCTGGTCGAAATTGACCAAACTGACGGTCAGTTCAGTAGTTAGGAGCCTGGTCTTAGTCTCTGGTCGAAGTCAGTGTCATAACTGACAGTCAGTTTCACAAACTGACTGTCAGTTATGTGCATTTGATTTTGGTCGTAGCACCTGGTCGTGTTCGAGTCCCCTACTGACTGTCAGTCTCATACACTGACTGTCAGTTCCATGTTTCTGAGTTTGGAGCTGACTGTCAGTTGCGGGATCGAGAACCCTAAAACCCCGTTCTGTTTCTTGTCTTCTCACCTCCTTTTCTCGCCGCCGTTCTCTTTTTCGTGCTCCCCCGCCGTCGCCGGTTGCTCCTCCTCCTTGCTGTGCCTCGCCGCCGCCTCCTTGCCCCACCTATCGTCGCCGGTGAGCTCCTCACCGCCGGTGCCACCGTCCTCGGCCGTCTCGACCTCGTCGGTTTTTGATCCTCTGTTCTAGCTGCAAACACCTCGCCTCGCCGGAGCTTGTTCGTGCACCACTGTGCCGAGGCTCGCCGGCGTTTTGCTCCTCTCCTCTCAGAGTGTCTTTGAGCCGTGGAGCCTCGTCGTCCTTCGATCGGCTTCAGCTGATCAGTTTTCCGGCCGACGACCTCTTCTGTTTCGGCTGATCTGTTCGTCTTCCTGTTCAGGTCGATTCCTTTCTCTCCTCTGTTTTTTCATCATGTCTGATCAGTCCGGCCCTTCTCGCCGTGTGGCCCGACGGAAGAACACGGCAAACAGCCAGCATTCATCGGGTCAGACGTCCGAGAACCGGCCCTCGCCTCCGCCTGAGCGCGTGCCCGTGGATTATTCACGTTGGCACGCGAGCCGCCTTCGCACGCTCCGCTCTGTGAACCCGTACCTGTCGCCGCGACCCACTGGTCGCGACGGGTGCGTGGTGCTCACCTGCTACACAAACCTTCATTTAGACCTGTTTAGCAGCGTCTACAGCCGCGCTCCTATCTTTGCCCACCGCTCTCTGTCGTGGGGTACGATCGCCTCTCGCACAGGCATCGCTACCCTCGCAGATCTCTTTGGCACTGTAGGGATTCGCGACTTAGTCGCGGATTCCTCTTTGCACTGGGCTGAGGGGCCCATACGTCAGTTTTATTCCACCGTCTTCATTTCCCCTCAGCGCGATTTCACGACCTTCATGACGGGCCTCCAGGTCCACACCGTCACGAAGGATCAGTTGGAGTCCGCGCTCGGACTGGTGCGCCCTCCTTCTGGCCGCCAGCTCCACACTCTCCCTGACCTCGAGCGTCGGGAGGTGGCCATGCTCTATTCCGGCCCCTTCCAGCTCCGTCACATCGCTGGCCTGCGCCGCGATGTTTACCTGGCTCTGCGGATCCTCCGTCTCACTCTGGTCCCCATGAGCGGAGACAGAGCCAGGGTCACCTATATAGGGCTCCACGTCCTGATTTCTATCTTCCAGGAGGAGCCCTTCGACGTTGCTGATCTCATCATCAGTGAGATTCAGCACGTCCTTCTCTCCCCGCGCCGTCAGCTGATATACGCTCCGTATATCATGGCGGTGCTTCTCCATATCCGGGCCGTTGACACTGAGCTGCCACGGCCCCATCATCCTTTGCTCTTTTATCCTCCGGGTCAGGCTGATCGCCGGCTCGGTGCTCGCCCTGCTCCAGCTGCTGGCCCTGACTCTCCCGCATCTGATGATGATGCTGCGGGGGACTCAGAGGATGAGGCTCCAGTTCAGGAGTCTGCCCCAGCACCTGCTTCAGACCCTGGCACCGGATCTTGTGCGGCGTCACCTTCTCTGCTCCAGCAGGTTCTCCAGACCCAGCAGCAGATCCTCAGCACCCAGGCGGAGCATCACCAGATGTTGCTTCATTTTGCATTTTTCAGAAAGATCTAGGTAGATCTGGCTTTTCCTTCTGTTGACAAACTTGTAGCCCTTGAAATTATCTTTCCAACCAGTTATTAAACACCTCTTTTGGATTTCTGGATTTAAAGTTATAGCTGTTTTTGTTCATGCTGACTGTCAGTTTTCATAACTGACTGTCAGTTTGAATGTCAGTTTAGTGTAACTGACAATTGTCCAGAGAGGGTGTTTTTTGTGCTCAAAATTTTTGTACTAAACTGACTGTCAGTTGGGGTTTCGACCACAGAGATTTTAACTGAGTTTCTATTTGATTTTGGTCGTGACTGTGGTCGAACTGACTGTCAGTTTGTGTAACTGATTGTCAGTTGTGGGTTTCAGCTTTCCTTTTTCGACCACGAACGGCTAGCAAAGTTTTCGTCCGTAAATTTTGTCGGCCATTGTGCACTAAACTGACTGTCAGTTTGCATAACTGACTGTCAGTTTGGGTTGCTGATTTTCAGCCCTAGCTCCAACGGTTCATTTGCTTCTTGAGGCTATAAAAAGGGGCTTTGGGCATAAGTTTTTAAAAACAAGCAACAGCATTTCATATACACTCTTGAGCATTAGTTTCTTATATAAAATCTTGATCTTTTGATCAAGTCGAGTGCTTTCCGATCCACCAAGAGTTTCTGTTCTTTTGCATTTGCATATACTTAGCTTCTCGGTGCGTGTTTGGAGGTCTAGAGAAGACCTCGCTGCCTGTTACTCTTGGTGAGCGCCCTCACCTAGACGGTTCGGAGGCGTGGCCGTTGATCTCTCCATTCGAAGATTGTTGGAGAGGCTCGGCATGTGTGTACAAGGCATCGGTGCTCGCCTTTCCGGAGTGGACAAGGAGCAACCTTAGTTAATAATACTCTTCGTGAGTATTGAGGCAAGACTCAAGTGATTTGAGTGCTTCAACGAGGATTAGTGAAGACTGGGCGAGTCTCCGATACCTCGGTAAAAACCATTGTGTTTGTTTTCTTTCCCTTGCTTACATTATTTGTTCTTGATGTGTTCTTTATTTGGTTTAAGTTTTTAAAGCCTCCTATTCACCCCCCCTCTAGTCGGCATCCTTGATTCAACAATATCAACCAAGGGAAAGTTCAGGGATCTGCTTGGTTCCTATTAGTAACTGACACTAGTTTAGTAATAAACATCTAACATACTGACTTTCATTGTCGATTATATTTATTTGTTCAATCTCAATTGTACATATTTCTAAAATGTTGCATGAAACTAACAATTAGATCGATTTTGAGCTGTATATATGAAATTCATACAATTGTACATGTTTGTAAGTTCTGTGCATGTATGAAATGAACTATATATATTTTTGAGTTATGTGCATGTATGAAATGAACTGTATATATGAAATGTTATTGTATAGAGGGCATGGCTAGCATGATTCCTGAGGCTAGCCACAAAAAAAAGAAAAATATTTTAAAAAATTAATATGAATAGAAGGTTTTGAGCTAAAAACCGTCTGTGATAAATCAATCTATGCATGTATCACAGAGTATTACAGATGGTTATAAGCTTAACACCCTCTGTGATACTCACTACCACGGACGGTTATAATCCTAGAACCATCTGTGATGGTATGAGTATCACAGACGGTTCTGATATTATAATCATCTCTGATGAGGACACTATCCAAAATGGTTTTGACCTCAAACTCGTCTATGAGTATCACAGACGGTTCGGAGATTATAACCATATGTGATCAAGATACTATCACAAACAGTTTGGATATTATAACCGTCTGTGATAAGGATACTATCTGCCTGGGATAGTATTAGTATCACAGACGGTTTTGATCTTATAACAGTCTGTGTTAGTATGAGTATCACAAATGGTTTTGAGGGCAAAAAAGTCTGTGTTAGTATGAGTATCACAGACGGTTTTGAGGTCAAAACTGTTTGTGATAGAAAAAATCACAGACGGTTCAGAATCGTCAGTGATAGTACTCGAATATCAGTGACTCAAATATCACTGACGGTTTAGAACCGTCTGTGATGACTGTTTTGACCCGACTGTGATAATGTATTCTGTAGTAGTGAGAGTTCGAATCCTTTCCGTATTTGACCTGAAGATCCACCCGCATCAAGTGGCTGGGTCATATATCGTCGGCGCCCATATCCCCAAGCCTGTTTTCCTACTTCTCCTTCATCTCTACTATCGGCCACCCCCTCTTCTCTATCCCACACCCGAGCTGTCGTGTAGCCGTTCTCTCATGTACCACGCCGCCTCCTAGCACCACTATTGTTCTGTGCCAGCATACCACCCTCCCTCTCTCTCCTTTGCTCCTTGTGGTGCCACTTGCACCCTACTCTAGCCATCGCTTGCGCTACCGCCTCACCATATAGATCTAATCCGTGCCACCACACCATCGGACTAGCCGCTACCATTTGCTATGCGGTCCTCTTTCTCTCTCCCTTTCCTCTCTCTCTTTCTCCCTTGCCACCGCGTCCGATCTATGCTGCAGACAAGCTCAAGTCATAGCCACCACTGTCCTCTTCATCCCTACGCCGGCGACGTCCCATGGGCTGGTGATAGTGATGGCTTCTTCATCAATAGCTTCCATCAAGTCGACCTCGGCTTTGACTTTGATCCGTTTGAGACCTAGCCTTGGTTTTCACACTAGGCTCACCCAGATCAGTGTGGTCGCATCCGAAATGTTGCCAAATGTGTTCAATCAAGTTTTCTTTTTTAGTTGCGCATGTGTAGGTTGAGCACATATCATAGCATTTCTTGCAAGTACATCAGTGAAGACAGGATTAGCCCCACTGTCGATCACTGGTGGTACTATGGTAGATGTGTTCGAATGATCGTTGTAATTATAGTTCTCTCCATCATGGTCTTGCTCATTCTTTATGATCATGTTGTGCAAGATGATACATGCTTGCATGATCTTGGTGAGGGTTTAATGTTGCCAAAACAATGCTGCATCTTGCATGATGGCAAACCGAGACTGCAGAACTCCAAAAGTTTGCTCAACATATTTTGTTGCTCCTTCTTGATTGTAACACCCTGAGTTTAGGGGTGAAAACTTATTTTTTTTCATGAACATCATGCATGCATGTATCTGTAGTAGTAGCCAGATCAGTATCTATCTCAAACCATAAAATTTCCAAATCTATCCTGTGAACTCAAATCAAGATCAGATTGATTAGATATGATCAATCAGCTACTCTAAACATAAAAGCCTTCAAAAGCCAGATTCAATTCCATCTCTAACTCTTAGATCTTGCGATCCTTTTCTGTTTTCGAAAACAGGATCCTACTTAATATCCTAATTACCCTAAATTCTCTGAACTCAGATTTAGTCAAGTCTTAACCTAATTCAGACCAGATTATTCTTGGACTATGATCATGGGTATGCCAATACCTTAATCCAGAAAGTTGGCAGCCAAATTATATCATCTAAGCTTTTTTCACAGATCAGTCCAAATTATATCGCAAATTAGTCCTTTATCTGATATCTGGAAACCAAAACCCAAAAAGGCTGAAATCTTTAGATTAACTTCAAATTCAGAATTTCTTCAGCAAATCTCTTCTAAATGTTATTTGATACAATTTTCCCTTTTGTCTAGATTCTAAAATCCCATCCTAGATGCCATAATTCGAAATCGATCAAAACTCAGATCTTAATTTACCCTAAAGTACCCTATTTTCGGTTTATATCGAAAACCATCAAATCATGCCAGATTTAACCAAATCTCCTGCTAGATGAGTATAAGGTATAAGTTTATACTGATCTATGAAATCAGATTGGAAATCAACTATCTCTAAATCAAAAATTACAAATCAGTCCAAGTTGTAAACAAAGAATCTTACAAACAGGTCCCTGGTTCGACCACATCTCCTGTTCACGACCAGAGGAGTTGCTTGCGACCAGGGCTCAACAAAATCAGCATCTTCGACCTCAGCCAGTGGTGCACAGTACTCGTCATCAACCTCGACCACAACCTGTATAGCTTTGAACAATGCCGTGCGACCTCGACCAGTGTGCATTGCGCCGTGTCACCGTGCCTGTTGCCGCCAATCAATGCCACGCTCGCCAGTGCTCGTTCACGGCCATCTTTGCACACGCACACGTGTTTGCACCTCAGTCATCGCCGTGGCAGTCTTTGTCCAGCACAACAGCAGCTTGAACGCCAGAGAGAAGCTTCGTTGCTCGCTGTTGCTTCAGCCCGAAGTCTCCACCGGCGCAAGCAAGCAGTGAGCCTTGTTTCACATCGCCTTGTCTTTAAATTGTAATCCAGAGCAACTTCTTGGTCATCAGCACTGCTCCCCAAAACCTCTCAGTTTTAAATCGCATTCCTTCACTGTTGTCTTCTTCTCCGGCGAGCCACCGAGGAGGTCGACGATGCCAGTGTCACCCACTGCACCAAACTCCAAATTGAAGCCACCAGTGAGTTCCCCACATCTTATTATCTGTACTGTATCATTTAATTGAAGCCCCGTGCCCCACATCGCCAGTGATCACCGGAATTGCCAGAACCCCTGTTCCAGCTTTGCAACTCAATTCAATCTGAATTAGCCTTCAATCCAATAGAGTAAAATGATCAGTGAGCTATCTTTAGCAAGCCAGTGAATCCAAATTTTGAAATTAAGCAAGAATCGAAGCAACCTCCAAGTTTGAGCTTCACCAGTCGCCGGCGTTCGTCACCAGGCTTCTTCGGTAATCCTCCAGTAAAATTGACTTCACCAACAGCTTCCTTATACCCCTTAGATACTCCTCGAGCAAGGAATTGAGTTCAATCGACCTGTATCAAAAATGCCCAATTCTTGTGTCTTCTTCTCCGGCACCGGCCACCGGAAACCTATTCTCGGCTGATCCAGCTCCAGCAACCTTGTCCACTAGATGCGCCTCAATCTCCTGAACAATTTTGTCTACTAGCGCGACTCCCAATTCGGTCTAAATCAGAAGTTATGGCTATGCCCTAATTCCTGTCCAGTGCTGTGATTTGAAACTTCAGCCACCGTGTTCTTCGCCGGTTTTCATCACTTTCCGTCCATCTCCTGCCCTAGATCCTGTTGAGTCAATTGTTCCTGTTATCAAAGCCTACCTCCCAGACAAAGTAGTGCATCAATTGGAGTCCTAGATCAAAAGATATGGCAAGCCCTAGTTTCTGGCCATGTCAGTCCAATGCCAGGCTGTGCCACACTAGTACAAAAAAGCTTTCTTCTATCGGTAAAAAAAACCCTTCTACTATCGGTTTTCGTACCGATAGAGATAGACACGATAGAACAAGACAGAACATTTCTATCGGCATCTTAGGAGTGTACCAATAGCAAACCGGTCGTAGTCTGACGATTAACGGTGGGAAAAGTACCACTATTCTAACGGTTAATTACATGATTACCGACAAGAAAATATTACTATTCTATTGGCACCTTATGATTGTACCGATAGAAAACCCGTCGTCGTCTGACGTTTAGCGTTGGGAAAAATACCCATATTCTAACGGTTAATTATAAGTTTACCGACAGAAAAAAGTGTAGCACTCTCTCGGTTGGAAATGACATTATCGATAGAAAAAATCTTAGTACTCTCTCGGTTGTGTATGAGTTCACCGGCAGGAAAAATCACACTCTTCTAACGGTTAATTATACGTTTACCGATAGAAAAAACCACAGTAGGCAGGAAAAGTCACTCTATTCTGACGGTTAATTTCAAGTTTACCGATAGAAAAATGGGTAGTAGTCTCTCGGTTGTGGATGAGTTTACCAATAGAAAAAACCACAGTAGTCTCTCGGTTGTGGATGAGTTCACCGGCAGGAAAAGTCACACTATTCTGACGGTTAATTTCAAGTTTACCGGTAGAAAAAACTACAGTAGTCTCTCAGTTGTGGATGAGTTAATTTACAGATAGAAAATTTGTAGTGGTCTGTCGGCTGTGAATGAATTTGCCGATAGAACATTCACATATACAGTACATTATTTGCATTCACAATACAGTACATTCACATATACAGTACAGATGCAATACATTATAGATTGGATACACAATACAGTACAGATGCAAAGAAGGGTAAATTCACAGAACAGATTGACACATTACACAGTTATTCACATTTATTCACATATATATGGACAAATACAAATTGCAATCCAATGTGGACATTTATTGACATATATATTTATTCACATGTATATAAACAGTCTATGCACAGAGTATACGAAAAAGAGAAAATTATCATGGCGGATGGTTGGGCACAACTTCCTCCATGACATATTGAGCCCAGATTTGTCGAAGATCTCTAATCTTTGCATTTTCGTATGAGTCTTTCGACATGGCGATCTGCAAGCATGTGTGAATACTTAGTAACTAACTTCCTAATTTAGAACGTGACACCCAATTTTCAAATTTGAGTTAGCTATGGATGCTTACCTGGGGGAATTGGGCAAAGTTTGTCTGCACTAGGTCGTACATGTAGCGCAACACATAAAACCCGCATTCCCACGATTGCGGCTGCTGATGGTACTGAGATAATTGCATATGCGAAGACATGTTAGCTATTGTTTCTATAAACTAATTAAGCAAAAACAAAAAGTCTCGTGAGTACCTCATATTCTTTCCAAGCTAGTAGGGAGCCCTGCGGTGCGGCATGCCTCCCTCCAGCGGACGCATATTTATCAAAAGCCCTGCATTTCAGTTAGTATTGCCCGTTAATGTATTATCATTAGCTAGTGAGGTGAAAATTTAAATCAAACATATAAGTTACTTACGCCTCCATATTCCCCTTGACCACATATTCCATCGATAATTTGTCACGCATCGAATCGAGGTAGTACACCTCGTTCCTCGACGGACAGATCACGATGAGGATCCAGTGGCCCCTGCATTGTACGTAAAAGAGGACCGCGTGCTCAAAGTATATCTCAGGTGTAACATACAAGATCGAGTTAAATTTGTACGAAATGCACTAACCTTTGGTGGTACGGCACCAGAATGAACTCCCTGTCCTGCTGCGCCATCAGCGCCTTGGATATGTACTGCTCAGCGTGCGCGGCGTCGTGCTCTAGCATCGCGAGGCTTATTTTCTCTGGGTCGAGGAAACCCACCTTGTCACACGCAGCCTCCGATGCTAGCCTGTACATGCACCTGCATGCAAAGGACGACATTAGTATTGCACAGAAAGTTACTACATTTCAAATGAACTACAACAATGCAGAGTTAGCAAACAGAGTTAGAAAACAGCAATACATAGCATCAACAAACTCACAGGACTCCAGTCCGTATGATGGACATATCGAGCTTCCGCCAGTTGTAGAGGTCGAACAGATCCTCGTGTGCCACGGATATACTCCAGGGCTCACGGTGGAACTGCCCAGGCCTATAGGGAACTAAGAAGTTCAGATTGCGCCGAGCTCGGTGTAGGTACCACGCGTGGAGGTCTCTGGTTGATCGATCCAATTTGCGCAAAGCTGCCTCCGACATGAGTGGGAACCCGTTCGTGAACCTCTCCGGCTGTCCCTGTCGCCCTTTTCCCTTGCCTTTGCCCTTGTCTTTTGCCGGGGACAGAGCGCGTACCTTCGAAGGCAAGGGCGAGGTGATGGCAGCTTTCTTCCGAGGTGAAGGCGTGGATGCGCTCGGTGGGGTGGAGGCCGTCTTTGATGTGTCCAGGGTCGCACGAGATCGGGCCTCATGCCCCGAGCAGGGGGCGCAGTCCCCTGGTAGCCCAGCGGCAGGCCACTTCAATTAATGAGCACGTATGTTAGATTATGCAAGTTGAGTGTACTGAGTAGGATGTAATCTAAAATGTGTAGGATTTACCGGTTGTATTACAAGATACTTCTTGGGACACTGTACGTAGGAGCCCACTGCCTCAGCAAGAGTCTGCAGTTCCTCTGTTGGGACTGGCAACGGAGAATCGTTGTGGCCCGGCATGGCCATGTCCACCTGTACCTCTGCGAAACCCAACCGCAGAGGTACACAGTGGACCCAGACATCCGGCCCAGACGGATATACGAAGCCGTGTCCAACCACTTCCTGCCCGGCGCCTACGTGATTCTGTAGGATGCAGCCCTCCGGCCCCTGCAAATTTGTAACAATTAAAATAGGTTAGCGAAACAACTCTAACAGAATGGGAGTGGCATCAACTTAAGTGCACAGATGAAGGCTTGCAGTACCTCAAGTAGATCCACTGGATCCGCGAGTACCTTCGAAGCGCAACTGCTTATCCGACCCCGCGGGGTACCGTCGTCCTGGGGATCCGCATCTGCACTCTTGGCCAGCAATGCTTCTCTCAACCGTGCAAACTCTTCCCTCATTTGTGCGACCTCGGACTGCACCTCAGACTGTACCTCAGCCCGTATCTCAGCCCGCATCTCCGCCCGTATCTCCTCCCGTACCTCAGCCCGTATCTTATCGGAGAGGTCAGCTTCCTTTTCCTTCCAGGAGCGGGCCTTCTTCCTCGGTGGAGCCGGATCTACGAAACCGGCCTTCCACGACACAATGGCTCCCACGGCCCGTGTCCACCCGGGATGCTCCTTATTTCCTAGAGCCCGGGCGAGGATGTCGTTCTCCCTCTGCGGGGTAAACAATCCCTCCGCTACCTCCTTCTCAAAAG
This sequence comes from Pharus latifolius, assembly GCA_019359835.1. Taxonomy (NCBI): domain Eukaryota; kingdom Viridiplantae; phylum Streptophyta; class Magnoliopsida; order Poales; family Poaceae; genus Pharus; species Pharus latifolius. The sequence goes on from CM033323.1 coordinate 62,320,092, forward strand.
AGATCTGTTACATTTAAAGGTACCTTGTGAGACAAATTGCCTTATATACACTTATGCGCACACAGTTTACGAGGTTAGCCAACTTACCATTCGCCTCACAACGTCGGCGTCCCCAGGGGTTGCGAACTGCACAGACCCCGTGGACGACACGAACCCCCTCCCCCTCCACCATCGCTTGCACCTCTCATCCCGGATCTCGGAGAGCGGCAACTCAGGGGTGTCGATGACAGGATTTTGCTTGTCTTCCTTCTTCCACTGCTCCTCCTTCCCCGCATAGCCCCGGGATCCGAGCCGATGCGGGTGGTCGTTCCTCTTCTGGATCACCCTATTCTTCTCGCTAAGGGCCTTGAACTCCTCAGTCCCCTTCTGCTTGGTGAATTCCTCCCATACGTCCTCCGATATGAAGGGGTACTTCACGCAAGGAGATTTCCCCGCAGCGAGGAAGTTACTGACGAGCCAGCTCTTAAAGGTTTTCCATGTTTTGTTCATGTCCTTCAAGCAGGCAGTCCTAGGTGTATCGTCGGCGATGTTCCACTTAGCCTGTTTCTGAAAAATGCATACAATTAATCACAAGTTAGTTAAAATTTAGTATAAGCCAAGAGAACGTGATTACGAAAGAGTTCAGCGATTTCAGTTCATTTAACCTTCACTTCCGCCCACAACCTATCCCTCTCGTCCGCCGTCACGTCCTTCCAGCTCTGGACGGTGATCTTCACCCTTTCTTTCGCCAACAGCCCAACGTAGGCCGCGTACCTCCCAGCATTCTTTTCAATCGGCCTCCCAAATTGGTTGAACTCACAAGAAAGATCCGTGCGTTTGGCCAAACACCCCAACGTCGTCGCGCCTCGCCCCACCCTCTTGCGCTGGGATGTAACAGCTGCATCTTCAGTAGTTATGATGGGGTTGGCCCTCGTCGAACTACTAGTACCATCCGATGAAGACGACGACATGTCTTCCCCTACAAAACCTTCAACAAACCATATATATGGCAATTAATTCGCCTTGGAGTTCCATAACTCAGCCCAGGACTGGAGACTAACTAGGGAAGCAAAAGGGAAAATAATACAAAAAGAAAGACATGCATAAATTACTTCCTGAACTCTTCAGAAATATTTTCTATCAGTAAACACATGAGCTGCCGATAGACCATAACCTCCACAGAAGACAATTTTTCTATCGGCAAACCCGTGAGATACCGATAGAACATAACAATGTTCTCTACATACGGAATTTTGTTGACAAGCCACCATTCACTGTCATCACATAACATTCTCGATGATTTGCTATACTAATATTCATGGGCCAGCATTATTATTTCACACGTGCACACAAGCATCTAAGTGCCACTGTGCATAATCTTTAGCCTAGCCTATATGTGAGTCATCAGGACTTCACATCTATTAGGTTGGGAAAAGTCATGTATAGGCATTTGAAACATATACATCGAAGACCCATCCACATTGCCATATATTCATACGAAGTGAGTAAAAATTCCCAACCAAACTAGTACATTGCATGGCTCATGTCCTTCCAGATCCAAATTAAGTTTTACTACTTGTGCAGAAATATTTTCTATCGGTATAACCCATGAGCTGCCGATAGAATATGTGTAAGAACACCTCCAACATATAATCTGCATTACATGGCAGTTGGATACAATTGATCACACATACAGCAGTATAGATAAGTTAAAATCTCAAAACAGGTTCATTACAGCACTGGAACATATTATGTAAACCCTAATTTAAATCAACATTTCCTGCGGAATGTACATAAGCCAACACAATAGGGAACCCTAGTGTAATTGCAAAACTCGAAGAATTAGTACGTGCAAAACACTAGGATCAAATAAAGAAGATGCTGGAAATAGAACGACGAATTAGGGTATTTACGGCGGCGATCAGTTCTGGTGATGGAGAGGCGGTGTAGAACGCAGCGGCGGCCGGCAAGTACGAAAATAAGAACCGGTGGCAGTGGCGAACCAGTGTCCAGCCGGTGATCGTCGTGTGGGAGAGAGGAAGTGAGTGGTCACGGCGGAGGTTGTGGTTTTCTTCGCTCTCGAAGAGACGCAGTGCTCTAAGGTGGAACTGTTCGAGTGGAGAGAAACTAAAGGGCCGTGTACGAGTAATAAAGTAGTGGAGGAACTTTTCTATCGGTACAAAAAAATGATACCGATAGAATTATGTCAGTTTCTATCGGTACAACAAAATAGTACCGATAGAAAAATTAAATTTCCCGGAAAAATATTTGAAGTAGTGGATGCCTTTTTCTATCGGTATAACCAATAAAATCCCGTGAGACCAATTTTCCCCAGAAAATTTTTTTAAAGTGCTTGAGATTATAGTATTGTGTGCCCTTTTTCTATCGGTAAAAACAACAAAATACCGTCAGAGTAATGAAAAACTGCCTTTTTCTATCGGTATAAACAATAAAATCCCGTGAGACCAATTTTCGCCAGAAAATTTTTTTGATTAAGTGCTTGAGATTATAGTATTGGGTGCCCTTTTTCTATCGGTAAAAACAACAAAATACCGTCAGAGTAATGAAAAGATACACACAATTTAACATCAAACAGACCGTGGTTGAAAGCTGCAGGATGATAAAGAAAGAGGGAAGATAGCCGGAAAATTGGAAAATTGACATAAAAAGAAATTGTTCATTCATTGTTGTTTTATCACTTACAAAAAAAAATAAAACCCAAAATGCTAGGTCAAGGGGTGGTCTTAGTCCTGGCTGCATGTAGAATAGAGTCAGTTAGACTTGCAGCCAGGACGCAGGACTCCTCTAGCGACAAGTTGTCCCTAGGATCAACTACTACCGCGTCGAGAAGGCCTGCGACCTCCCTCAGCTTCGCTATGGTATCCTTCATAGTCAAACCGCAGCCAGCGATGGTCATATCCGCGGCTTTCTTCTCCTCGCGAAGACGCCTCGTCCTCGCCCTAGCATTGTCACCATTCGTCTTCATGCGCTTAATGCGCTGGAAGAGATCGTCAAGGTCAAGCCGTAGCTGAGTGTGCTTGTCTGTAAGGAGCTTGTGCTCCTCCTGGAGGGCCCTCAGGTCGGCCTTCACTTTGGCAGTGTCTTCCACTGCTACCATTCCCTGTGCAAATCAACAGGTCAAGAATGAACTGAACATGGATTAACAATACAGGGGGAAACCGAGGAGATTTAGAGTTCTTACAGGGGAGGGCGTGGCTGACGATCCCATGGAGGTTGCCATTGTGAAAGAGAAGATGAGGAGTTGAACCGTTCGAGAATTAGAAAAACAACAAATACCGCGACGCATGGCGAGGTACTTATAGAGCTTCCAAGGCGACGCATGGCGACACGGTTGAGAATTCGAAGCGGCAGAGTATTCTTCTATCGGTAAAAACAGGAAAAAACCGTCAGACAACAAATACCGTGAGACTAACGAATTTATTCTAACGGTAAAATAGAACAATACCGATAGAAAACGTTTTGAAGTGCCTGAGAGAAGTGCCTGAGACATGAAAGTAGCGGATGTCCTTTTCTATCGGTATAAATAACAAAATACCGTCAGAAAAAAGGGATTTTTGCAGAACTTAATTTGAAGAAGCAAGTGGCTGCGATGAGATTTTGCAAGTGCTATTTGAAGGGAAGAATTAAGTATTTACAGGATAAAGGTACTGTACATGTTAGAACTCATGCTGTGGAGTAAAATTGAGATGTATTATTGCTGTGAACTAGCTTATCATTAAGTTCTAAAGAAAATGTACTGCCCTGATGTATTAATGATAAGTTCCTCACCTTGCTGCAGAACTTGTGGGCTGTTTGCTTGGCATTTATCCCTGAAATAGAAATTAATCATCAATGGTTCTCAACCCATAATCCTTCTTCGTGGTCATCTCGCAGATACGTTGTTTCGTCGATATCTTCAGTACGGATAGATTGAATGTCCTCTAAAAATGGAGGTATTTCATCGAATTGGTTATACTCCTCTTCGTCGACAACATCTTCGACCCCAACAATACATCTCTTGCTGTGGAGGACAACATGCAAGTTTGGATTGGCCGGGTCAACGATGTAGAATACCTGTGTGGCTTGCTTTACAAGTATGAATGGATCGTCTTGGTGTCCGACTCTACCAAGATCGACGAGAGTAAACCCGTAACTGTCAACTTGAACACCTCCAGGGATTTCGACCCATTGGCATCGAAACAGGGTAATCTTAAGTAATCCGTAATCGAGCTCCCATATTTCGTCAATAACACCGTAATATGAGTTCAGCGCCCTTACTGACCTGGCATCCTCGGAAATAGCAAACAGTGTCACTCCGCTACATTGCGTGCTACTCTTGGCGTCTTGAGCGCTTGTGTAAAATGAATACCCATTGATGTCGTACCCCTGCCAAGTCCCTACAGTGAATCTTGGGCCTCTAGCCAACCATGTCACAGTTTCACTTACGGAGCCCTCGGCAGCTCGCGTGACTCTTTCTTGGATCCACTCAGCAAATTTCCTGTTATGTTCTCTGCTGACCCAAACGTCTGACTTCGAAGGATTCTGTGACCGTAACATTACCTTGTGCTCGTGTATGTATGGCTCGACCTCCGTCATGTGTTGTAAGACCCAAAAATGTGATTTTGCGTACACATCACGAGCGGGGACGATAGCTTTGAATCCAATCGTTCCGATTCCCTGAAGCCTACCCTCGTGTCGGGACCTAGGAACGCCAATTGGGTCAACCCCGGCCATATAATCTGTGCAAAATTCAATCACCTCCTCGGCGGCATAACCTTCCATGATACTCCCCTCGGGTCGACGACGAGTCCTTACGTATCTCTTCAATACACCCATAAATCTCTGAAATGGATACATGTAGCGCAGGCACACGGGTCCACAAAACTTAATTTCTCTAATAAGGTGAACAATTAGATGGACCATAACATCAAAAAAGGATGGAGGGAAATACATCTCGAGCTGACAAAGAGTTGTAACCACGTCGCGTTGCAAAGCGTCCAGTCCATCGGGATCAATTACCTACGAGGACACAGTTGCGCCAAATATTCATATCAGAAAAATCTTCTAATTAAGCTCCACAAATGGAGGTAATGAACTTATAGTACGAGTGCACGTACTTAGCTTGCAAGATATTGTGTTGAAGAAATAACATAGGTTTGTGATTGTCTCTCTGACTTTAACTGGGAGAATGCCTCTGATAGCAATGGGAAGCATCTGTGACATCAAGACATGGCAGTCGTGGGACTTCATGCCAACCAGTCTTAGGTCCTTCATAGACACAAGTTTTTTCAAGTTCGCAGAGTACCCACATGGAACTTTAACACCGTGCAGGCACCGACAGAGTTCTGTTTTTTCGCTCTTGGACAACGTATAGCAAGCCGGGGGGAGGTATGTACGCTTTCCATTCTCTAAAGGTGCAAGCTCAGTCCATATCCCCATTTCCACCATGTCACGACGAGCTTTCACACCATCCTTTGTCTTTCCCGGAATGTTCAACAACATACCAATCAAACTGTCACAGACATTTTTCTCTACATGCATGACGTCAATGCAATGTCGAACTTGTAAGTGCTCCCAGTACGGTAGATCCCAGAGAATCGATCTCTTCTTCCAAACATTTTTTTCTCGAGGTTTAGAATGCTTACCGAACTCAACTTTGATGTCGTTCACGCGCGAGTAAATCTCCTTACCGGTCAGAAACACTGGAGCTGATCCCTTCTCAGGCTTCCCGTTAAATGATTTCCTCTTCTTACGGTACGTGTGATGCACCGGAAGAAACCTGCGGTGACCCATGTACACTGTTTTCCGGCAGTTTAGCAGCCACATGCTCTCAGTTTCATCTAGGTAAATAGGGCAAGCCTTGGCTCCTTTCGTACTATACCCCGACAAATTGCCGTAGGCCGGAAAATCATTTATGGTGCAAAATATCAAGGCCCGCAAGATGAAATTCTCTTTCTTGTATGCATCCCACACCTGCACACCCTCACTCCACAATTTCTGTAAGTCCTCGATTAAAGGCGCTAGAAACACGTCGATATCATTTCTGGGTTGTCTGGGTCCTGAGATTAGTAACGCCATCATGATGTACTTGCGCTTCATGCATAACCAAGGAGGAAGATTGTAGATGCATAAAAGAACCGGCCAAGTGCTGTGCCGGCTGCTCATATTACCATGTGGGTTCATACCATCTGTACTCAGCCCGAACCTTACATTCCTAAGTTCGCCGCCGAACTCAGCAAATGTTCTGTTGATGTTTCTCCATTGAATAGAATCAACTGGGTGTCTCAGTTTTCCGTCTTGTTTCCGGGCTTCAGCATGCCAACGCAAGTGCTTCGCGACTTTCGGATTTGCAAACAGCCGCTTCAATCTAGGTATCACAGGCAAGTACCACACAGTTTTTGCCGGGGGCCCTTTCCTTATCTCGTGACGTTCACTGTCAATCCGGTCCCTACGCGTATACCTCGATGCGCCGCATCTTAGACAAACATGCAAACTGGAATACTCGTTACGGTACAACACACAATCATTTGGGCATGCGTGTATTCTTTCGATTTCCATTCCCAACGGACACAACAGTTTTTTGGCTTGGTAAGTAGATCTTGGCAACTCATTTCCCTCTGGAAGCATGTCCGCTAGAAGATCTAATAGTGCCGTGAAACTCTTATCACTCCAACCGTTTCCTGCCTTCAAGTTATATAATCTCAGCACAGAAGACAGTTTTGTAAATGTTGCACATCCAGGGAACAGAGGCTTCTCAGAGTCAGCAATCAGTTTCTCAAATTCACAGAAGTCATTTTCGTTGTAATCTTCCTGTACATCACGTAACATCTCATCTAGATTGTCATCGTCATCATCTACGTGCACATCAGAATGAACATTACCAAAATTGGGATGATCATCGATATTATTGCAATCCACATCCGAGTCGTGCTGATTGGTAGTAGTGGTGCTTGTTTCCTCAAGATCTTCTCCATGTCATATCCAACGGGTGTATCGCGCGTTAAAACCACGACGAATCAAGTGACTCTTAATTTGATCAGAGTTGCTAAACCTCTTCAAGTTCATTCTATCTGTACAAGGACAGAGCATATTTTTCACTCCCTTCCTCTCCTTTTGTTGCTCAGCAAATTTAATAAACTCATTCACACCATCCAAATATTCAAGAGTTGTACGTTTTATTCCATACATCCAATATTTCCTGTCCATCTACAATTAACAAAATTTAACGAGTAAGCCATGCATGAAACCTGCCCGATTAAGTTATGTATATGTACATGTACAGCCTCTTACAACAGATACATGTGTTGAACCCTAGCCTGACGAAATTAACACTAATTAACCTAGCTAACTACACAATACAAGCTAGTTAGCTCCTAAAACATGACGCATTTCCAGCTACCAAGCTCCCAAGCTTAGAGCTACAAACTTGGAACTACACAATATAGCTAGCTTGCAAGTAGAGAGGGAGGGAGATCTAGAGGGAGAGAGAGATAAGTGTCGACGATTAAGCGTACCTTAAAGAGAGGGGCGCAATCAACTTCCCTCCAGCCTGCGCTGATCACCCTAGCAGTGTAGCTGGAACTTTCGTCACAAACAGAGGGACACAGAGTGCAACAGAACAAATTAAAGAGCAGCTCAGCAATGGTCGAGTGGGGTTTTCCTTATAATGGACATTTTTCTAACGGTAAATACATGAAATAACCGTTAGACTAACTTAGGTAATTTGCCGCTCACATATTCTATAGGTAAAAACACACACATACCGTTAGAGAATGTGCATTACCGAGCAAGTACAGGACTTCTTCTTTCAGTAAATATGTGTATTGACCGAAAGATCATGCATGACACAGCACGCACATGACTTTTTCTATCGGTAGATATGTGTACGAACCGTTAGATGATGCATGACACACGAGTAAGAGTTTTTCTATCGGTAAATATGTGTATTTACCGTTAGAATATGCATGACTAAGCAAATATATGTGTTTTCCTATCGGTAAATATGTGTACTTACCGTTAGAGGAGGTACTGGTACCAAACTGGGACAAATATGCACATGCCATTTCTCACATTCAAGGAATCATATCAATGTAACATCAAACAGATCTTACATCAAACGGATCTTAACTAGAAGATAAAGCAATATATTTCAAGAAATGCTAATTTTTGGATTAACTAGGAGACACAAAAATACTTTTCTTAGGTACTTGGGACTTCATCTTGCCAAAGAAATTACACATGCCAGTTCACAAATTCAGGTACAAACATACACATGCCAGTTCACCAATACAAATTCAGGTACAAACATACACATGCCAGTTCACAAATTCAAGTGCATGTCTGAAACAGCAGTACAAATACACACCTACCTACCAATACAATTAAATACACAAATACTCCCTGCACATTCAAGTTCATGTCCCAATTAGCAATACATGATACACAAATATACAACAATATACAAATACAACAATTCACACATTCGATGTATATTAGAAAAGCCACGTCTGAAATTAACAACAGATCACGACGAGGACCCAGTGGCCCATACATGCATTTTACATAAAAGGGAACCTTTGCAGGTTACCACAATGCAACTACCGACTACAAGTTAGACCTGATACATCACAAATCCATTCATCCAAAACAGCAAATGTCTGAACCACATTGGACTTAACCATCGGAGTTCAGTTCGAAGACGCCCGAGGAGCTGGAACTGCCGTCGACATACATTTGTACGTATTGGTGATTTCCTCGGACTCAAACTCGATCAACTCAACTCAACTCAACTCAACTCCATTAACAAAAAGAACCTACCTTCCAAGATGTTGTTCTGTGTAGTGATGGTGTAGAATGGCTGTGCAAATAACAACAATTCTTCTTCTCCAAGCAGGTAAGCATCTGGCCACAAGCTGGTGCATGCAAAAAAATGTAAGATGCTTTCTATAGGTCCTGATTTGAGAAACACGCCGGGCTTAAGCATCTTCTCGACCGAGCCAACCAAGATCTCGCCCTTCACGTCCTTCCAGCTCTCGACGGTGATCTTCACCATTTCTTTCGCCAACAAGCCAACGTAGGCAGCGTACTGCGATGAAGAACCGTGAAATACGTTGCCCCTCACGAGCATCATCCAAGGACCTGAACAGATCATAATCATATTGAAAAGAAGACACATCAAAATGAAGGATACAAAAAAAGTAGAATTATTGCCATAATCGGATTAGAATAATCTAACAATATTGCAGAAATTTTACGTACCTTCCTTGGGATGCCGACGTCTAGAGGGCGTCGATGGAGGTGCGGAGGTGCAGCGGTCCCCTGTAGAGGTGCGCCGGCCGTCCATGGAGCTTACGGGTTAGGACTACGAGCCCCAGATGAACTGTGAGAATGAAAGAGACATACCCGTCTATTTATACAAATATATATTTTCTATCGGTACGAAAACAGAATACCGTTAGTAATAAAAACATCTGTAGAAGGCGAATGGTTCTATCGGCACAATAAATATTACCGATAGGAATTTTTGTACATATTCTATCGGTGTGTACGTACATTGCCGATAGAATATTACTAGTTGTAGAAGGCCAACAGTTCTAAGATATTTTTTGCAATATTCTACCGGTATAAACATTCATTACCGATAGAATAAAACTATTTGAAGACGAACAGTTCTAAGCAATTTTCTATATATTCTAACGGTAAAAGAATCCATTACCGATAGAATAAAAATATTTGTAGAAGGCCAACTATTCTATCGGCGCACTTCATATTGCCGATAGGAATTTTTAATATACTCTGTCGGTATATTCATACAGTACCGATAGAATAAGTCTAGTTGTTGAAGTCGACCAGTCCTATCGGCGCACAACATTCTTCCGTCAGTACTTATGCATCTCTTCTAACGGCAAATATGTTCATCACCGCTAGAGTAAATCATACTATTTATTCTATCGGTAAGTTTCTTATAAACCGATAGGGAAAATACATCCGTCGGGCTTTTATGACCGCGAGGCACATTTTCTATCGGTTTTCTGCTGTATCGCTAATAACCGATAGAAGATAGGGGTTAGTAGACTGCATTTCTGTACTAGTGCCAGCCAGTGGCATTAGCCCTTTTCACTTCCTTCTAGATGTGCATTTTGAAAATGACTTTGTCCCTTAGACTCCTGAGGTTGTGATCTACAATTTCTTCTTCTGTCACAACTTGAGTTGAGCCCTCTAACAACCATTAATCCTTTGTCGATGCCTTGAACCGAATGTCAATCTAAAGACGTTCGTCGATTTTGGGCAAACCAGCTGCGGACTTAATGTCATTTCCATACCCTGGAACTCTAAAAGTCTCTACCACCCATTTTCAGCCCTAATTCTGTGAGTTAGCCGTAATCAGCTTCTATGGTATCTAAATCCAATTATTCCAGAATCATCGAATTTGCATTATTGCATGTAGTATAATAATGTATTGAAAAGGTTGTGATTCTTGGTTGCTTGTTTGATCTTTGCTCAGAGTCAGAGCCAGAGTTCGAGGACTTCACTGCTGATCCGACATCAACTACTGTTTCTTACAATGCGGAAGGCAAGTCATAGTCTTGATCATCTCGAACCTATATTTTATGAATTGCTATGATATAACCTTGAATATAAATAGTAATGCATGTGAGAATGGATGAATTGTGAATTGGCAGTACTAGGCTGGATGCCAGTGAAATGTGAATTGATCAAATAGTGAGCCATGAACTATTATAAATGTACTTATATATATATTCATGAAATAGAACCCTTAGCCGTGACCAGGGTTTTGGTATGGAATGGTGGTACTAGCACTGGATGTGCTTGGTTGCATTGGATGTGCAGGCACTGTAGGTGCATGGTGTGTGGTATGATCTGGTCACTGGCATATAAGCACAAGAACCTTGTGTTGTGCGTCTAGTGGCATGAAGAATGTGCTAACCGCAAACCTGGTATGGGACAGGCCTGAACAAGTACTTATGCGGATCGCACATGAAACCCCTGCATGAGATGGAAAGTGATGCACTAATTTCATGGAGTGCGGCTCCTACACATATCACTGAATGTGATCATGCACGCTGACCCAGTAATGGGAAGAGGCTTGGGGGTGGGGGTTTAGCCCGCCACAACTATGGTTCGCGAGAGATCCACAGGGTCAGGGGTGAATTGTGAGTGAAACATAAACAAAAGTTCTTGTTATCTCCACCTTGCCAATCACACATGGTTGTGAGGAAGGGTCTAATCATCTTGATAGGATGGGCATGAAAGTGGAATATCTTGCAGGTAAATTGGTACCTCTCTGCAGAGTTAAAAACATATTCGAATACTCCGAGCTCCCGGGTTTATAGGAGTCTGCTGCGGTGGATTAAATCCACGGGGTGTGACACAAGTATGTTTTCTAAATAAAATTTGATAAGTCAAGATTACCCAAATGACATGTGTTGTCATGATAAGGGGTGTTGTCGTGTGTCAACGTGTCGCGGTAGTACTATAATCTAGTGAACATGAATAGTGATGATATGTTATAAAAAGGTGCTGCCATAAGATGAGGTATGAAAGAAAAGATTATTTTACAAATAACCATAATTCTTAACTAGTCTAGGTTCATAACAACACTACTATATGTATCTACTCTTACCTATGACTTGCTGAGTACGTAAGTACTCACCCTTGCAACTTACAACCCAGAAGACGGAGCGTACTATGATAAAAAATAAGGCGTGGAGAACTTCTTGGACCAAGATGAAGGAGAGCCAGATCCGCCAAATCCCTGATATGTTGTTCTACCGTCAACTTCTTACTGTGGAAGGGACACCCATCATCCGCTGTGTAGATAATATTTTGCTAAACCATGTATGCCGCAAAGGTATTGTAATCTTTTTATGTAATATTAAGGCCAGCAGGCCACACTGCTTAAATATTTTGTAATTTTTTGTGCTGCAATGTGAATATACTCCTGTGCTTGACTTATCCTGGGAAGTTAAAGGTATGCATGTGTGGGACTAGCTACAACAAGCTAGGTCTCCACGGGAGTAGTCGTTGTCCCAGTTTTGGGGCGCGACATTGATGCTGTGCAAACAACCCACCATTCACCATCTATGAGAGAGATATTGTCTTGACAAAGATAGCCCAATCCGGATATATACCATCGGCGAGATAATACCACATACTGTATTGTCAAGCACTAAGAGTAAAGGGAATTCGAGGAGTTTGGCCTTTCAATACATCAGAGTCGTGGTATTAGGAACCCACGGTAGGTTTACCTTGCGTGGAACACACGATCAACAGCGCAGACTGATCGTGTTATGGGTCTCCCCGTGTTGGGCAATCACAAATGGAAGGCACTAGAGATTCATACAGGTTTGGGTTCCTGTGGGAACCCTACTCCCATTGACATGCCCCTGGTGTAAGCTGGTGGGGTAGGCTATCTCATGAGAAGAGAGCTCCTAGGCACACCTATTAAGTAATGTGACCGAAGTGGAATATCTTACAACTGAGTATACAAGAGGTATATATAGGCCCTGAAAAATGCAAAGAACTAAACTATCCTAGCCTGAACCAATGGATCAAGGGTGGGATGCTCCTTTCACCAGGTGCAACGCATAGATTTTTGACATGATTCCACCTTGATCCTCATGCCACCTTCGGAAGGAGCATCTCCCAGAGACCCAGGTTCTTCTCGGGAGACTGTGGAGGGAACAGAGGATGCTAGGGAGATCCTCTACCCAAGTTTCGTACTTGGTGGCGCTTTGCTCTATTCGGCGGAGCAATCCTTGGAGGATAATGTTGCTCACTAGCTTAATGGCGCTGTTACTCTTAGGATGAGCCACCAAAGTGAAGTGTGGTGTAGTGCACAAACGTTGGCATAATTCCTGGAGTGTTGCTGAGTTGATCTGGGTCCTATTAACAATGGTGACTTCCCGTGGAACCCCAAAACAACACATAGTGTTGTTCCAAAAATCTTCTGCCTTCTCTGGGAGGTGATGTTCGCAAGAGGTTTTGCCTCCACCTACTTGGAGAAATAATCCATCGTGATAACCTGTACTTGCAGCCCCCTAGCACGGGAGGAAAAGGACCAAGGAGGTCCATCCCCCAATGGGTGAAGGGCTAGGTGAGCAGGATGGGCTGCAGCACGGTGGAATGTAAGTTGGAGTGCTTCACCACCTTCTAGCATGCATCATAGGCTAAGATGAGGTTGTTGGCATCCCGGGCCATGATAGGCCAATAAAAACCTTGTCAAATGGATTTCACGATGGTGGCCCGGTGGGCGAGGTGAGAGCGACAACTTCTCTGGTGGATGTCTACGAGAAGTTGGAGTCCCTCTTCCTACGGGAGGCAGGAGAGTAGGGTAGAAGCGCCGTGCTTGCAGAGCATCCCATCAAACAAGCGGTATGCCCATACCCTAGCACAGAGACACTTCACCTCGACCTCACTAGAGTGCTCAGCTTCACCCTTAATGAATGAAATAAGAGCAGCCATCCATGTTGTTACCTGGGAGATTTTGGAAATCTTTGAGTCATGGGGCTTGGTTCCCTGACTTAGAGTAGTCACTGAGGGTCTCGGGATGTCTTCCAAGAGAGCGCTCTCTGGGACAACCCCTGGGCACTAATGACCCTCGCCAGGCTGTCGATGCAGTCATTGTCTCTTTGAGGAATGCGTTGTGCTTTGAGGCTATCGAAGTGCCTCTCAATATTTTGGACCTCTTCGAGGTAGAGGCCCAGGTTTTGATCGGGGCATTGGTAAGATTTATCCACTTAGCACACCACAAGTTGGGAATTACCTTTAACGAGGAGGTCTCAGATACCCAAGGGGCGTGCAAGGTGCTGCGCAAGGAGGAGGGATTCGTATCATCCATGTTGTTGGTTGAGGGGAACTTGAGTCTTGCGGCATATTCCATAGTTGCCTCCTTGGGGCTTTGGAGAACTGCCCCCTCGCCTACCCCAACGAGACAAGGGCCCGATCAAAGTAAGGAGTCCAATGATTGTTCTACTGGGGAGGCGTAGCAGAGGTCTCTCCCCCCCTCCCGACTTAGGGAAGGGAATCCATTCAGAGATGAAATCAGCAAGGACTTGTGATTTCACTGCTGCGCATCTCGTTAGGTAGAGGGAGAATGGGGCCAATTTGGCCACCCACTTCCTGATTTAGCCAGTGGCCTCCTTTTTCCTCAATACCTCCCTCAAGGGGAGAGAGGAAGGAACTGTGATAGGGTGGCCAATGAAATAATGGCAAAGCTTCCTCGATGCCATCAACCGAGCATAGCAAACCTTCCCACCTTGGTGTATCTCGTCTTTGCACCCTGGAGTGCTTCACTCATGTAGTAGAAGAGGCACTGAACCCTGCCCTCTTCTTTCACTAGGATCATGTTGACGGCCAATGGGGTAGCTGCAAAATATAAGAGCACCGTCTTCCTTTCCGTGAGCTCACGAGCATCGGAGGGCTCAGGAGGTACTTCTTCAAACCGTTGAACACTCTCTGGGCCTTAGGGATCATGCAGGATCTTGAAGAACTGAGGCCTCACTCCTGCAACCGTGAGACAAAGCGGCTTAGCATGGCTAGCCGGTTGCTTAGCCACTGGACATCTTTGACGGAGCATGGTGGGGGAATGTCAAGGAGAGACTGGATATTCTCGAGGTTATCTTCAATTCATCAGTGGGAAATGAGGAAACCTAAGAGGTTCCTACCACAGACGGTGAAAGCATACTTTTCTAGGTTAAGATTTAATTTGTATTTACAAAGGTTGCAAAAGGTCTCCGCAAAGTCATTGATGTGGGTGGCCGCAACGAGGCTCTTGATGAGCACATCGTCGATGTAGACTTTGGTGTTGCGGCCGATCTGATCCTTCAAGATCAAGCTTAGGAGGCGTTGGAAAGTCATGCCCACATTCTGGAGCCCGAAGGGCACGTGGAGGCAGTAGAAGGTGCCGAGGGGAGTTACGAAACTCATTCTTTCCTTAAGTGATAAGTGCTAAATTAGCAGTGCTTTACCCTAGGTTTGCTAGTGAAAATGTATTAAAACTTTTTTGATGTGACATTTTATGTAAATTTTGTTTCATTTTTACAATTCACTTTCATCGATGTGTTTGACATGTTCCAGGGATAATGCCTACAAAATTTTGGAGCATTTCGAGTTCATTTGGACCAGTGTTGAAGAAATACACGAAAACCAAATGAAAAAGACCCTGCACCGAGCCCAGCACGACCACGGGCACGACCCATGCTCGGTTTGGTTTCGGTCACTTGGTTTAGCACAACCAAGCTCGGTACGACCACAGGCATGACCACTCTCAGTCAATTCTTCTTCCCACAACCAATCTCAGTCGCGGTCGCTTTGCTCGGCATGACCAGACTCAGTTGCAGTCACTTTGCTCGGCATGACAAGACTCAATCACGGTCGTTTTGCACAGCATGACCACGGGAATGACCCGTGCCACTGCTCGTGCTTGGCTCGGTTTTCAACCTGTTTTTGGTCGTTTCAGCTCCAATTTATCTGTTTTGCGCACCATTTGAAGCCAGATTCCATCGCCTGCACGTCATTAGTTATATTTGGACACATTGACCTATTGTATTATAATAGAAAAGCTTTTGGCTCAATTAAACATGCTTTTTTTAGTTTAGTTTAGTTTTAGGTTAGAAGAGCCCCCTTCTCTATTTTTATTCTAGCTTCCGCACTTGTAAGTTGGCAAGGACGGCATACCTAACACTTTGATGTAATCAACTTTTCATTTATTTCTTATTATTTATGTATTTTTATGATTTTTTGTGAGTAATTAAGTTCTAGGGGTAGTTATGACTTAATCTGGAAGGCGTAATTCCACCTTTTTCCCAATCTTAAGTTTTATACTTAGTTTGTTATGTTTTCTTCTTCTAAACCACAAATTCTCGTTCTGGCCACAAACGTAATAGTTTTGTCTTAACTGTGGAAACAATCCTCTGACTGTTGTACCAGCGACCGTAGTAGCAACTAAATCTGTCATGAAAAACACTTGAAACAAATTTCCAATTCTAATACTTTGGATAGAATTAGTCCTACTCATACTTGCTCTTTACTACTTTAAACCCTAGATTGATAGGCTTAGTAGTAGATTTAGTAGTAGAAAAATAACCCCCTCAAATCGTTCAGACTTAATTGGCAATCTGTTAACCTAAAATACGAATATGCTTGTTCATTATGGAATTGACCCACAAGTGCTCAACGTTCAACCGTTTGCTTGCGGTTATAACAAAAATCACACCCCCACATCTCGGGGCAAGATGAAGTTTTTGGTGCCGTTGCTGGGGAACAATGGCAATTCATCTTTTAGATTAATTTTTGCTGATATAAGTCAATCTCACTTCTCAATCTTATTTCTATTTTTCTTTTTCTTCTTTTTGTGAATCACTAACCTTTTAGGAGGTAGTACAATCCGGATAGCTCAGACAAACTCGTCAAAACCACGTGCTGACTTTGGTACAAGGCAAGGCAGGTAAGATCAGAGAAAAATTAGTGACAAACCATTGAAGAGAACAAAGGACAACCAATAATGGAGGACCAAAAAAGTCTAAAGGATTATGCAATCCCGCTCAGCATGAGTTTGCAATCAGGTATTCTTAGACCAGCAATTGAATCAAACAATTTTGAAATAAAACCTACACTCTTGAACTTGGTACAACAAAATCAATTCAGTGGTCTTCCCGTTGAAGATCCATCTATGCATTTACATATATTTCTTGAGCATTGTGATACTTTCAAGATTCATGGAACAACACAAGATGCGCTTCGCTTGAGGCTCTTTCCTTTCTCGTTGCACGAGAAGGAGAGGGCATGGCTGTGCACTCTTCCTCCTGTGTTGATCACCACATGGGATGAACTTTCACATGCCTTTCTTAGTAAGTTTTTCCATCCTGCTTAAACTGTTCATATTCGCATCCAAATTGTATCTTTTTCTTAGTAGGTAGAAGAGTCACTATACGATGATTTAGAATGATACAAAGACTTGCAAATCAATTGTCCGCATCACAGACTAGAAAAGTGGCTTGTTCTTTAGATGTTTTATAGCTGGTTGAACTACAATGTGCGGATGGCTGTAGACACCGGAGCTGGTAGAGCATTGATGAACAAACCTATAGATGAAGCATACAAACTCATCGAAGGTATAACTCAAAACTACACACAATGAGGAACTGAATGATCTGCTGAACAGACTCCGGCCAACAACGTGGATGTAAGTGTAATGGCTCAATTAGCCCAGCAGGTAGCTCTTCTCACTGACAAATTGCCTATTCTTGGATCACTTGCTAATTCTTCTGTTAATGCTATTATGGCCATGAATGCCAATTTAACCCATCCATGGAGTAGGTCAACGCATTTCAGTGTGTGGAGCAATGGAAAGGTAATGTCTTTCCTAACTCTTACAACTCTGGATGGTGCAGTAACCAAAATTTTGCGTAATTGGGGCAAAATCAACAATAATACCGACTACCGCACTAACGGCAACCCGAGCAGTCGAACATGGTGTGCATGCTAGAGAACTTTCTAGCAAATCAAGAGAAGGGAAAAACGTCTATGAACCAAAAGATGGACTCCATATCAACTCACGTTCATATGCTCGAGACACAAATCGCACAATTGGTGAATCCTACATTGAAAAATGATAACCCTCTTCCTTCTCAACCAATTAATCATTGTAATTCTTAACAAATTTATTCTATAGTTCGTGATAGAGATATGCCCTAGAGGCAATCATGGAGATGATTGTATCATGATATGTTTATGAATTCTTACGAATAAAATGTTATTACATTCCTTGAATAAAGTATCACTTTTATTGATCAAACAAGTATGTGACTTGTTCATCAAGTATTTATTATGATATATGAATTTTTGGCATTATCGGTGATATTTATTCTAAACAACCCTGACTTTCGGCATTACATGGAATAATAATGCAAGATAAGTCATCACTATCATAGATTGATAGTCAAGTTTCACGGACCATGGATATGAGATATTAAGTCAGTGTCGTGGACATATGTTGGAGAACATGTTGGTTGGATTCACCCATCTTGAGACATTGTTGATTTTTTTATGTGTCATCAGTTTATTTCTAACAGTTATTTTGGTTTATCTTTAGACCTGAAATCATCACGGTTTCATACATGTGTAGTAGCATACTTGGTATCATCAACCGCTACTTTTAACCGAGTAGTCATAAAGGTGACATACAGATATGATATGAACCATGTGGTTGAAAGTGAATGGTCGAGACGGAATATGCCCCTCTCATATCTTGAGAGAGATATCACTGGGCCCCTTGATGTAATTGAACTAAGAAAGTGCATGCCCATGCCGAATGTAGTTGAGAGTCAACTATGGAAAGGTTAGTCCATTACAAGATCAAGAAAGGACCGAGCTATTCAAGGTTGACTGTTTTCTCACCTTGAGTTCGATCTGGTATCGTGAGACAAAGAGATAATTCATGATAAGTTGTATATGTTCGTTAGATATGATCTTCGTGTACATGTGGGTAGTCATAATGTCTTTCTAGGGACCGCTTATGACTTGTGATTCACGAAGTTGTTTCCGGTCACGTCCAAATATACACGAACTTACAGGGCCACACACTTAACGGGTTGGAGAATTAATTTGGATGGGATCCAAAACAGGTCCCCTATTCGTAATGGGTTCGTCGTGGTATTATGAGTACCCCGGTAGGTTTTTTGGTCGTTCCTAGCGAAGAAAAGACGACACGAGCCGACCGCGTGACCGGTCCTCTCCCGTCGGGCGAACACGAAGAATGACACAAGGATTTATATAGGTTCAGGTCTCAGTGGAGACCCTAGCCGTGTTGATGTGCTCCCAACAAGAGTTGGTTAGGGGAGTTCTCTCGGTGAGAGAGTGCTCCTAAGCACGCCTGTTTGTTTGTGTATTGATGTAAAAAATGAGTTGTCCCTTTACATGAGAGGGATACAAGGGCTTATATAGGCCCAAAAGATGCAAAAAGACGAAATTGCCCCAGCTGCAACTGTCTGATCGAAGGGCGCTGGCGTCCTTCTTCCAGCCAAGGGGGCTGGATGCTTGACAAGTGTCCTTGCCAGTCCCGATGCACTCCTCACGTGATTCTCACGTGACTCGACGCCGGGGGCTTTGTCTCGGGAAAATGGCGGCGTCCGGGACGGGGTCATCGGGAGCCTTGCCCCAGGAGGGCACCGGGCCTTGTCCCGGGGTAAATGGTGGCGCCCGGGACGAGGGCACCGGGGGCCTTGTCCCCGGGTAAATGGCGGCACCCGGGACGAGGGTCACCGGGAGATTTGCCCCAACGGCAGCCCCCATGTCCTCTGGGGACGCTGATCGGGTCCCCTGAGGGGATGGTTCACGTTACCGGGAACATCCCCTGGGACAGATTTCCGGCGCCTTGTCAATGCTTTGAATTTTGCACCACACTTATGGCGGCACCGTCAGTCATGATGTCACCCCTAGTCTCGATTGGTGTGCGCCGTTTGGCCATAATGGTCACATACGGTTCGAACCGGCAATGCGTCGTTTCCCGCTTCCGCACTTTTGATTCCCGCGCACCATTTGAATTGAGTGGCGCGGATTCACCACGAGGGGCCACATGGCGCCCATCGGGGCCACATTTGTGCCCTATAAATAGGGCCTCGAGGGGCCCGAAGAAGCCACTCAAACCTTCGACCCTCAAACGCCACCGGTGCCCTAAGCTCTCCTGGTAGCCTTCTCCCGGAAGCCTAGACTCCTGAAACCTAAGCCTAAGTCCCCTTACAGCCTAAGCCACTTGAGAAAACAATGGGTCCCAAGGGTCGTGCCAAGGCCGCCGAGGTGCCTCTGAAGGAAGTGACCGCGGACTTCCTCTAGGCCTCCGAGTTCACTTCGGGGGACTTAGAGTCCCTCGTGGACCGGGGGCTGTCGTGGACGGGGACATCTGGATCCCCTCCAAGAAGGATGGTGCCCCCCGCCCTAGGCCCGGAGAGGTGGTCGTCTTTGCGGCCTTCCTCGAGGCCGGGCTTCGGCTCCTGGTGCACCCGTTGCTCTGGGAGTTCCTCCGGGAATAAGGGGTGGCGCTAAACCACCTGACGCCGAACGCTTTTGTTTGGATGGGGCTCTTCATCTAGCTGTTGGAGACAGCCACCAGATCGGTGCCGACGATCCGGCTGTTCTGGTACTTCTACGAGTCGGCGGCGAGGAACTCCCATTTGGTGAAGGGAGGGCCGAAGTCTCCGTTTGGCTCCATCATGATACTGCTGCTGCCATCGCGGGTGTAGGAGTACTCGGTGGCGGCTTCCCGGGACAAGTGGGGGACTGGGTCCGGAGGTGGTTTTATCTCCGGGTCCGGGACGCCGAGGTGACCTACTCACCAGAGCCTCCCTCCTACAGCCGGTCATCCGCCCCCAAGCCCCCGGTGTAGACCGAGGAGGAGCTGAAGCTCCTCAGGAAGGTGGTTGGCTCCCGGGGCGTCGTTCCATGAGCGACGCCGCCGAGGAGCTGATGTTACTGACGGTCTCCCCCTTCTCGTACGGGAAGAGGGGAATCAGAATGTGCCCGGCGCAGCGACCTCCGCAAAAGCCGGCAACCCGAAGTAAGCCCCCGCCAACTTCCTACGTTTTTTGTTAATTTTGCTAACTCTTCACTTTTGTAGTCTGGCCATACCCGGCTGCCCAGGAGAAGGTGGAGAACCTCCTCTAGAGGTACTACGCCGACGAGCACGAGCGTATCGTGCACGTCATCGGGGAGGTTCCTTCCCGGAACTTGGTGGCCGAGGCCTTTGGGCTAAGGCTGCCGGAGAGGACGCCTCTCCCAACCCCCAGCTCCCACAAGTGGTGGAAGGATGCCACCCGGGGTTCCGAGCCGAAGCGCGACAAGGCTCAGAAGGCCCCTGGTCTGGTAATGACGCCAGGTTCCACACCTGTGAAGGCCCGGGATGCTGCCCCCGGGTCGGGACGCGCGTGAGCGCCTTCCCGGCGCGAGGTGACCCAAGAGTTCATGCGCCTTCTCGAGGCCACCGGAGAGGCCCAGGGGAAGGAGCCGACTGGTGGCGAGGGGGCGTCCGACTCAGCGAACTACGCCCCATCGCCGCTTCAGGAGATCGCACTTCCGGTGGCACCGGGACTACCGGAGCCCGAGCGGCCGGAGGTTGTTTCGCGGAGGCTTTCCCTCCACCTGTCGAATGGCCGGTGGACAACGGGGAGAGCCCTTCGGTCTACGAGGTCCCCGCAACAACGGAGGTCCCAGGGGCCCCACGGTCCGGAAAGGGGAAAGGAATCCTCATCTCTCCCTGGGGTGGCACCCCCTCAGAGAGCTCGTCCACCTCCTCTTCGGCAGCAAGGACTCCGGTTGCTGCCACTTTGATTCATATTACCCCCGCGACCTTCGTGAGGGAGCCCGCCGATGCGGACGGGTCCAGAGCCGTTGGGAGGGAGACCCCCTGCTGTCCGCGGGGGAGGTCTTCTGGTTCGCGGAAGGGCTCTAGACCCGAAAGGTGCAGGAGTACGTCTTGCAAGGGATGCTCCGCGACCGTTGCGAGGGGCCATAGTCGCTCCACATCCAGGTTCGTTCCCGAACCGGCGGGTCATTTTTTCTAAGATTTTACCAACTCTCGGGCTTCGACTAACTTTCGTGTTCATAGGGGGTGGCCCTCGCCTGGGGTATCAAGGTGCGCTTTGACAAGGCGCTGAAGGAGGTGGAGGGGAAGGCCGCGGCCTTTTCCAAGGAGTGGGACGACACGCTCCGGGAGTTGGCCCGAGTCCGGGCCCAGCTCCACGCCTCCGAGAATGCCAACGACCAGCTCCGGAGGGAGGCAAGGGCAAAGGAGGATGCCCTCCGGGAGCTGGAGGGCTCCAGCGCCCGAGTGGTGGTGGAGGTGGGGCGCTCCGTCCGCTCAGCCCTCGAAGGGCTCGTGGTGAGCCTCTGCCCGTGGAGCAGCTCCGGCGCAGGGCCGGCGACACCCACAGAGGCTGTGCATTTTCTAAACGCACAAGTCTCTGTGATCCCGGAGGCCGCTGATGCTCGGGCACGGGGCCGGGCGGTCCCAGTGGTGGCCGCCACCACGAGGCTTGTGGAACGCCGGGGGATCGGCTGCCGGGCGATCGGGGGCCGGATCCCTCGGGGCTTTCCCCAGTTCTTCGAGCCGCTCCGGCGAGAGGTGGAGCAGCTCACCGGGGGCTTCTGTGACCGGATCCTGCGGGTACGATTCCCGGCGTCGGCGCCCCCGAGGGAGGACGCTACGGCTCCGACAGAGGCCTCCTGGGGGGAGGACACCAATGAACAAGTATGAGCCTCCCCCCCCGGGGCCTTTAGATCGGTCCCTTTTTTGTTTTAGGATTTTTGCTCCCGGTAGCCTTTTAGAAGAAGCCCCGGAGACTTGTACAAAAGACATTTTGATGCAATAGAATGAATTTTTTTGCTAAGTATTGAATTGAATTTACCAGGCGCCTGGGGGGGGTTACTCCTAGGATAGAGCCCCTGAGAGTTGAGCGCAACCTTAGAGGTTCCCCAGTGTTGCGAGGAGCCTCCCCAGAGATAAGGCCTCCAGGCTCCGGCGGGTATCACTCGGGGGATGCCCAAGCCGCCTTAATTTTGCTAAGTCTCATCTCCGGGGGACATCGTCGGGGTGTCTTCCGGGAGTCGATCCGGTTGCGGTGGCTCCCGGAGTGGCACCTAGACAACTTTGACAACCACCGCGCTGAATTATCCCCTCCGTGATTGGGGTCCCGGAGGGTTCCACCGCTTTGAATACTCCCACCGACGTGCTACGAGTATTGGCCAGATGACCTGCTTCGGGAGGCCCAGCAACGTATACGGGGCTTGTATCGAGACCTGGCCCGGGAGCTATCAGTGGGCCTCCGGGATTATTAGGTGTAGGAGCCTTCCGAGTTGCATGTTGCGTTTAATGTACCGATACCCACCGGAGGGGGAAGATGTCCTCCGGTCAAATATTTCAATAAAGCTAGGTTTGCTTGTTAACTTGTTTTTGAAACTTTTTGAATTCCCCAAGGATGGTCCGGGAGAGGGCAATCCCCGGGCACGAGTTACCCCCCTCCCCACAGCGGGTTGGAGCGGGGCTCCACGCGCTGTGGGGGAGAAGTGAAAAGCCCAAATGCTAATGATTGCCGGGGTAAAAATTCTCCAAGAAGATTTTCCAAGTGTCCCGGTGAGAAATTTTTCGGTCGCTGTGAGAACGGGGGCCGGGTAAAAACTTCCGGGAACAGTTTTTTGAAAATCCCTTCTGGTTAGGGAGAACTTCGCTCCCTGAGGAGGATGAGCCCGATGATCACTCTGAGTATTAGAGAGGGGATTAGTCTCTCAAATTGACTCATTACCTCAGTCTTTGAGGACTGAGTTGCCGCTTACCCCCTCAGTCCACGAGGGGTGATTTTAATCCACCCTACGGGAGCGGGGGCTCCCGTTGTAGGGACTTTTTGGGTCGTGATAGCCCACTTCCTCACAGGGAGGGCATCCTCACTGAGGGCATCGTCGTGAGAGATGGTAATGTGGGGACCTGCAGTGAGCCCAAGCTATAGAAAACCAATTGTATTAACAAGGAATTGAGATACAACACCTCCCGCCGCAAGACGGGGAGGGAGCGGTGAGTACAATGTCTCCCTCCCCTCCGGCGTAATCACTCTGGGGGAGGGGGCAAGCCTGTGGGCTAGATGTAGAACTTGCGAAGCAAGCGTACGTTGCACATGTGCTTCAGCTCCTGCTCTTGAAGATTGGAGAGCTTGTAAGCCCCTGAGCACAGGACTGCTGAGATTTTATAAGGGCCCTCCCACTTGGGGCAGAGCTTGCCCTGTGCTTGGGGGTCGGTTACGAGCTTGAGGACAAGGTCCCCGAGGCGGAATTCTCTCTCGCGAACGCGCTGGTTGTATGCGCGTGCCATTTCACTCTCGTAGATGGCGTGGCGGAGGAGCGCTTGGTTGCGTTCCTCTTCGATGAGGTCGACCTCCAATCGCTGATTTGTCTCGTTGGCTTGGTACGTTGCGGTCGTAGCTCCATTGAGGAGCTCGACCCGCAGCGACTGGAAGCCAATCTATGGGGGGAGAACCGCCTCCACCCCGTACACGAGGCAGAAGGGTGTGCGTCCCGTCGCCCGGCTCGGGGTCGTATGTATGGAACAGAGGATGCTGGGGAGCTCCTCCGCCCATGCGCCCCATTAGGAGGCAGCTTGTTCGAGACGTTGGTGTAACCCCTGTAAGATTATGCCGTTGACCCTTTCAACGGCCCCGTTGCTCTGGGGGTGAGCTACCGAGGCGAATTGGGTAATGAGCCACAAGCCTTCACAGAATTCTCGAAAATGTGTCGAGTCGAATTGGGTCCCGTTATCAACAGTGATTTCCCGGGGGACCCCAAAATGACATACGACATTCTTCCAGAAAAACCGTAGTACTGCCTGGGACGTGATGCTGGCCAGAGGCTCGGCCTCTACCCATTTGGTGAAGTAGTCGACTGTGACCACCGCATACTTGTAGCCCTTGCGTGCTGGGGGGAAGGGGCACAGGAGGTCCATCCCCCAGCGCGTGAAGGGCCAACTAATGGGGATAGTCTACAAGATCATGGAGGGGAGGTTGGAACTCTTGGCCATCTTCTGGTAGGCCTCCCACGCTGTCGCGCCCCGAAACTGGGACAACGACTACTCCTGTAGAGACCTAGCTCGCTGCAGCTAGTCTCAAACCACAAACCTTTGACTTCCCAGGATGAGTCAAACAGAGGAGTATATTACATTGCAACAGAGTACTCACAAAATATTAAGCAGTGTGGCCTGCTGGCCTTAATATTACCTAAAGAGGATTACAATGCCTACAAGGCATTCAGGGTTTAGCAAAATATTTAACTACACAGCAGAAGATAGGTGACCCTCCCACAAAAGAAGTTGACGGCAGAACAACACACTTCAGGGTTCTGGCGGAACTGATTCTCCTCCTTCTGGATCCATGTAGTACTCCGTGCCATCATCTTGATCAAAGTAGGCTCCATCTATTGAGTTGAATGTTGCAAGGGTGAGCACTTACGTACTCAGCAAGTCATAGGTAAGAGTAGATACATATAGTAGTGATGATATGAACCTAGACTAGTCAAGAATTATGGATATTTGTAAAATAATCTTTTCCTTTCTCATCTCATCTTATGGCAGCACTTTTTATAATATAACATCATCAATCATGTTCACTGGATTATAGCACTACCGCGACACGTCGACACACGACAGCCCACGGCAGCACTCCTTATCATGACAACACATGTCATTTGGGTAATCTTGATTTAAACATATTTTATTTAGAAAATAGTACTTGTGTCACACCCCGTGGATTTAATCCACCGCAGCAGACTCCTATAAACCCGGGAGCTCGGAGTATTCGAATACGTTTTTAACTCTGCAGAGAGGTACCAATTTACCCACAAGATATTCCACTTTCAAGCCTTTCCTATCAGAACAAAATGATTGGACCCCTGACTCACTTCATACTGTGAGCGGCAAGGTGGAAATAACAAGAACTTTTATTATGTATCACTTACAATTCACCCCCGACCCTGTGGCTCTCAGCGAGGCACAGTTGTGGCAGGTTGTATCCAAACCTCCACCCCTTTGCTTATTCCCATTACTGGGTCAGCGTGCTTGATCACCTTCAGTGATATGTGTGGGAGCCGCGCTCCGTGTTTATCGTGCATCACTACACATCTCATGCAGGGGTTTCATGTGCGATCCACATAATTACTTGTTCAGGCCTGTCTCATACCAGGCTTGCGGTTAGCACGTTGTTCATGCCACTAGACGCACAACACAAGGTTCTAGTCCTTATATGCCAGTGACCAGACCATCCACAATCCTGCACCTTCAGTGCCTGCATTCCTTTGCAGTCTAGCACCTCCAGTGCTACAGCCATCCATACCATTTTTCTGGTCACGGCTAGGGATTTTATTTCATGAATATAAGTATATAAATACATATAATAGTTCATGGCTCAAAACTTGTTTATTTCACATTTCACAGATAACCAGTCTAGTACTCCCAATTGATAAATCAACCATTCTCAATCTTTCACATGCAATATTGCCTATATTCAAGGTTATGTTTTAGCAACATTTAAAATATAGGTTCAAGATGACCAAGAATATGACTTGCCTTCCGCGTCGTAAAATACAGCAGTCGATGACGGATCAACAGCAAAATCTTCAAAGTCAGCCTCTGAATCTGCTCGACGACAAACAAACACACAATAATTACTTATATTATTTAAAATGTTTTATGACTTATATGCAGAAATGCTTTAACAAGAATGATTGAACTAAACTGGAGATAATTTGAACTGCAAACTGAACTGAGTCGAGATTCTAGGGTTTCAAGGAATTTGGGCTAAGGATGGTGATTAGATAATCTTAGGGTTTCAGGATTTCAATAGGGATAACAATTTTGTGGCTGGTTTAATCAAAACAGCGAATGTCAACAGATCGACATGCGGATCAAAGCTTGGACATAGCTTTAAGAAAAGCTAGAGTGCTTATCTCAAGTTATGGTAGTAGAAGAAAATGTAGATCACAACTCTACAAATTCAGTGGACAAAGTGGATTTCAAATTGCACAACCAGAAGTGGGTAAACAAGGTCAATGCCACTGGCTGGCAAGCTCTGGCATAGAGCTGACAATGCCAAAAACTAGGGCTTAGCATAATTTTTGATCTGGAGCTCCAAATGATGCACCACTTTGTCTGGGAGGTAGGCTTGAGTAACAGGAACAATTAAGTCAACAGGATCTAGGGCAAGAAATGGCTGGAAAGCAAGAAATTTGATGATGAACAGAGATGAACTGGCTGCACTGGAGCAGTTCAGGACACAAACTTGGCATGGCTATAACTTCTAATCTAGGCCGATCTAGGTGTCGGGCTAGAAGACAAAAGTGTTCAGGAGATCAAAGCACACATACTAGACAAAGTTTCGAGGGCTGAAATGGCTGGAACAAGCTTTCCGGTCATCGGCGCCGGAGAAGAAACGCTGCTGATTGGGGGTTTCTGCTACAGGCAACAAGAACTTAATTCCTTGCTTGGAGAGCATCTAGGAGGTATAGGGAAGCTTCTGGTACAATTGTATTGGCCGGAGGATGGCCGGAGAAGCCTGGCGACGATCGCCGGTTTCTGGAGAAGTTCAAAATTGGGGAAAACTTCGATTGAAGCTCAATCTGGAGATCTTGATGCACAGGCTTGCTGGAAATGACTCACTGATCAACTTCTACAGAATCGAGAGCTAATTCGAGGTGATTTGGCCTGCATTGCCGAAACAGGGCATTTAGCAATTCCGGCGATCACCGGCGATAAGGTGCAAGGTAATCCAATTAGTTGGTACAGCACAATCAGGGAGATTAGGGAAACTTACTGATGCTGTCAATTTGGCAAGAGATGATGTGGAATGAGCTGTCACCGTGAGCCTCCTCGATGGCTCACCGGAGAAGACGACGACAAAGAAGAAGGTTGAGAATTTGGTTAAGTCCTGGGGAAGAGGTGATGACACAGGGTACTGGTGGCTTAAATAGAGCAGTGGGCGAAGCTTGCAAGGATTAAACAGCATTGAATTTGATGTCAGTTGACATGAGTTGCCGGGCGCAGATGTAGCAACGGCGAACGGTGACGCTACGGCGCACTGGCGAGACAAAGCTGTGCTACATTGGGACTCAACCATGTCGGGCGGTGCAAAGCAGTGGCGACAACGGCTGGCAAGGCAAGGTTACGTGGCGATGGATTGCTGACAAAGTCGCTGCTGGTCGCGTGCGGGAGCAAGCACTGGTCGTCGACGCCGCCACGGTGTTGCCACGGCGATGGCTGAGACACTGACGAGTGCGCAACAGGAAGAGCAAGCATGCACGAGCACAAATGCAAGCGGAACTTGGCCGGCGGCGAGCGTGCACGGCGCATGGCAACCACGGCAATCTCTGGTCGTGCGCACAGTAGCTAGCCTGGTCGAAAATGGACTGATTTGCAATATTTGATTTTCACATTTGGACCAATCTGTAATTTTGGAGATTTGGAAGGTTAGAGTTGAATTTGATTTCACTAATCTGGTAGATTATATTCAACAGGATATTTGGCAAAGGTAAATGATAAAATTTGATACATTTGAATAGTTTTTGATACAAACTAAAAATAGGGTACTTTTGGGTAAAATAAGGTTTAAGTTTTGTCGATCTCGAGTTCTGGCATTTAGGGTTCCATTTTGATATCTGCACAGAAGAGAAACTTGTGGCAAATAGCATTTTGAGAAGATTTGCCGAAGAGATTTTGAGTTTGGAGTTAATCTGGAGATTTTAGCCTTTTTGGGTTTTCAGATCTCAGATAAGGACTAATTTGCGATAACTCTTGGACTGATTTGTGAAAAGAGTCTATATAGCAGATTCTGGTTGTCAACTTTTTAGATTAAGGTATTGACATACCCATGATTATATTCCAGGAATAATCTGCTCTGAACTTGGTCAAGATTTTGATTAAATCTGTATTTCTGAAACTTAGGGTATTTGGGTAATATAAGGTATTTCTGTTTTCGAAAACGGAAGAAGCTGATAATTCTGGGATTTAGAGATAGAATTGGATCTAGGTTCTGAAGGCTTTTAAATTCAGAGTAACTGATAGATCACATCTGAACAATCTGATCTTGATTTGAGATCACAGGATAGATTTTGGAGATTTTAGGGCTTGAGATAGAAACTGATCTGGCTATTACTACAGATACAAGCATGCATGCTATTGATGAAAAAGAAAGTTTTCACCCCTAACTCAGGGTGTTACAGATCTACCCTCCTTAAAGAAATCTCGCCCCGAGATTTACCTAAGACAGGAAAAGATAAGGATAGGTTTGCTTAAGATCTTCTTCCTTCTCCCAAGTAGCTTCTTGCTCTGAATGATTCTTCCATTGAACTTTACACAATCTGATTTTCTTCCTTCGGAGCTGACGTTCATCAGTGGCTAGGATTCTGATTGGGTGCTCAAGATAAGTGAGATTCTTCTGTAAAGGCACATCTTGTACATCTATCTGGTCAGTAGGTTCCTTCAAACATTTCCGGAGCTGAGAGACATGAAACACATCATGCACTCCTGCTAATCCTACAGGTAATTCCAATTTATATGATACTTCTCCCTTTCTCTTGATTATCTTAAATGGTCCAATGTATCTTGGAGATAACTTTCCTTTCACTTGGAATCTTTGTAATCCTTTGAATGGTGTGACCTTGAGATACACAAAATCTCCTGATTCAAAAGATAATTCTCTTCGTCGTTTATCTGCATAGCTCTTTTGTCGTGATTGTGCTGTTTTCAACCTTTCCCTGATGAGTCTGACATGAGCTTCTGCTTCTTCTACTATCTCTGGTCCTATGACCTTTCGTTCTCCTGGCTCATTCCAATGTAACGGTGTTCTGCATTTACGTCCATATAAAGCTTCAAATGGTGCCATCTGTATACTAGCTTGATAACTGTTATTATATGTAAATTCTGCAAATGGTAAACATTTGTCCCATGATGTCCCATAATGTAGTATACAAGCTCTTAGAAGATCCTCTAGGATTTGGTTGACTCTTTCTGTCTGTCCTCCCGTCTGTGGATGATATGCAGTACTGAAATCCAACTGGGTTCCTAGGGTTTCATGCAGTCTATTCCAAAATTTGGAGGTAAACTGTGTTCCACGATCTGAAACTATCTTCTTAGGAATACCATGCAATGCCACTATTCTTTGCATGTATAACTCTGCTAATTTACTGCCATCATAAATCTTTTTGACTGGTATGAAATGAGCTACTTTAGTAAGTCTGTCCACAATAACCCATATGGAATCATATCCTCTGTGAGTTTTAGGTAATCCTGTAATGAAATCCATACCAATTTCTTCCCATTTCCATAATGGTATTGGTAGAGGTTGTAGCTTTCCTGCTATTTTCTGGTGTTCTGCTTTAACTCGTCGACATGTATCACAGTTTGCAATATACTCTGCAATATCTCTCTTCATATTATCCCACCAGAATCTGGTCTTCAAATCTTGATACATCTTTGTGTTACCAGGGTGTATTGAGTATGGAGTTTTATGTGCTTCATGGAGAATTCTTTCCTTAAGATCTGCGTTTTGAGGTACACAGATTCTTTCTCGATACCATACAATCCCTTGGTTATCTTCAGTAAAGCCTTGAGCCTTTCCTAACTTGATTCGACTCTTGATCTTACAAATTTCTTCATCTTCCTTCTGGGCATTTGCTATCTGTTCTTCAAGTTGAGATTTTATTGTTAAAGTAGCTACCGTTCCCTGCGGTACTATTTCCACTTGATGATTCTGCAACTCTTGTTGTAGGTAAGGGTTCTTCAACATAACCATTCCTTGTAGGTTGTAAACTTTTCTGCTTAGGGCATCAGCCACTACATTAGCTTTCCCTGGATGGTACTGAATACTAAGATCATAATCTTTGATCAATTCCAGCCATCGTCGTTGACGCATGTTGAGCTCTGTCTGTGTGAAAATATACTTGAGGCTTTTATGATCTGTAAAGATCTCACACTTATGTCCAATGAGATAATGCCACCATATCTTTAAAGCATGTACTACTGCTGCTAACTCCAAATCATGAGTCGGATAATTTTCCTCATGTGGTCTCCATTGACGTGATACATAAGCCACTACTCGACCTTGCTGCATTAACACACAGCCTATTCCTTGCTTTGAAGCATCACAGTAAACTACAAAATCTTCTTTGCTGTCTGGTAGGGTGAGGACTGGTGTTGTTGTCAATTTCTGCTTCAGCTTCTGAAAACTCTCCTCACACTTGATGGTCCATTCAAATGCAACATCCTTCTTTAGCAGGTTCGTAAGAGGTTTGGCAATTTGGGAAAATCCTTCAATGAATCTCCTATAATAACCTGCTAATCCCAAGAAACTTCTAATCTCTGAAACTGAGGTAGGTTGCTTCCACTCCTTGATTGCAGAGATTTTAGCTGAATCCACTGAAATTCCTTCTGCTGTCAACACATGTCCAAGAAATGAAATTCTTGACATCCAAAATTCACATTTGTCAAACTTGGCATAAAATTGCCTCTCTCGTAGCCTTTCCAAGACTAGGTGTAAATGTTGCTCATGTTCTTCCGTACTCTTGGAATATATCAGAATGTCATCTATGAATACTATGACAAACTTGTCAAGAAAATCCATAAATGTGCTGTTCATGACATTCATGAAAGCTGCCGGAGCATTGGTCAAGCCAAAAGGTACTACTGTAAACTCATATAAACCATATCTGGTAGTGAAAGCAGTCTTCGGTATATCTTCTTTCTTGATCTTCAGCTGATGATATCCAGATTTCAAATCTATCATGGAAAATACTTTGGCTCCTCGAAGCTGATCGAACAAGTCATCAATTCTTGGTAATGGATACTTGTTTTTAATAGTGACTTCATTCAAAGCTCGGTAGTCTACACACATTCGTAGAGTTCCGTCTTTCTTCCTTACAAACAAAACTGGGGCTCCCCATGGCGAAGCACTGGGTTTGATAAATCCTTTGTTTTCCAAGTCTTCGAGTTGATTCTTGAGCTCCTCCAAATCTGTAACTGGCATCCTATAGGGACGTTTTGCTATAGGTGCTGCTCCTGGTTTAAGTTCAATACTGAATTCTATTTCTCTGTCAGGTGGCATTCCCGGAAGTTCTTCTGGAAATACATCAGAATATTGTTGTACTACAGGCACTTGTTCCAGGCATAACTTTTGCAATGCTTGAATAGATCTTAGTGGTTTCTTGACTGATGATCTTTCTGCATAAAATAGAACTCTCTCCCCTTGGCTACTGACAAGACTAAGGGTTTTCTCTTCACAATCTACTAGACCTTTATGTTGGGACAACCAATCCATTCCCAAAATAATGTCTAGACCTTGCAGTTCTAGAACTAGTAGATTTGCCTCAAATTCTACCCCTTCTATATTAAAAGTTACATTTGGGCAGATCGAGTAAACAGATAATCTAGCCCCTGGAGTTTGTATAACCATAGAGTACTCTAGTGGTACTTGGTCTATATGCATTTCAACTTCAGATGCAAATGCTTTTGACATGAATGAATTTGTAGCACCAGGATCAAACAATATTAAGGCAGATGCAGATTGAATCAGAAATCTACCTAGAAGAATGTCGGTGGCGCTGCCCGCTTCTTGAATTGAAGTATAGTTTAATCTTCCTCCTTGGGTTGCAGCTGGTTCTCTACCTCTTCCTCTTCCTCGATTAGCCATGTTTCCTCCTCTTCCTGCTGAATTTCCTCTAAAATTCTGCGATGGTGATGCTCTGGTAACTACTGGCTGTGTTCCTGCCTGAGATCTGGCAATGGACATCGGAAGTTGTATCCAAGGACATAATTCTTTACGGTGCCCACGCTGTCCACAATGATAACACTCAACCCGAGGATGAGGGCAATCCTTCTGAGAATGATTTCCTCGGCAGTTGGGGCACAATGTCGTTGCTGGCCTGGGATTCTGATAAGATGGTCGAAAATTGGAAGTGATAGGAACTCTTCCTCTGATTGGATTTGGCTGTGGTCGTGTTTGCTGGAACATCCTCCTCTTTCGGCTTTCTTCTCCCATATTCTTCTTCTCTTCCACCTTTAAAGCTCTGTTCACTAGTGTTTGAAATTCTGTAAGTTCATGAGAAGCAATTTGATACTGTAAATAGTGTTGAAGTCCTTCTGTGAAGCGCTCTATCTTCTTCTCTTCAGTATCCACATCTCCAGGTGCGTATCGAGCCAAATGAGTAAATTGGTGTAGATACTCAGTAACTGACTTACTTCCTTGAGTTAAATTCCGAAATTCCCGCCGCTTAGCTGCCATAACACCAGTAGGTATATGAAATTTCCGAAATTGATCCTTAAATTCCCTCCAAGAAATATTATCTTTATCAAGATGAGCCTCCTGGTAATTCATCCACCATGCGGCAGCAGCTCCTGATAACTGATGAGATCCAAACAAAACTTTCTCTCGTTCGCTGCATCGGACCGTGTCCAGTTTCCTCTCGATATCCCGTAACCAATCATCGGCAACCATGGGATCGGTCGCACTAGAGAATGTTGGTGGACGGGTCTTTTGGAAATCTGTTAATCTCGCTCCTACAGCAGAAGTAGTTCCTTCTGTTGTTCCAGTAGGCAGTTTCTGAACTATCTGGGCTAACAACTGGGTATGAGCTATCTGAGCTTCCTGTCGACTTTTCTCCATTGACAACAGAATTTCCTGAAGACTGGGTTGTTCATTCTGAGGTGGATTGGAACTCTGAGATCCTTGCTGAAACAAAGGGTCTCTTGTCATAGTTTCTTCTTCCTGCGGAGTCTGACCTATATCTTCTCTTCCACTTTGAGATCTCCTTCTGGTGTCAACCATGGTGGCTCTGAAAAAGTTTAGACGGATCTAACTAACTAAGGCCAACTAAGATAGCAATGCAGAAATTAATGCAACTACTTTAATGCATAAAATTACTTAGGCTATTAGCCGTAATACACAAATTAACCATTGCAAAAGCAACAGCGAATCACAAAGCTATCAAGAGCATCCACTAGCTCTGTCTACACCAACCTCTAAGACACTCTGAAACAACAGAACGCACTCTCACAATCTTACCGATTTTTAGAGAATCCAAATAAAATTTTGAAAGGAAGGTTTTCAAGAGCTACAAAGCTCATTATTTTTACCAAAATAAAGTTTTCAACAAATAGTTTTCTAAATAAATTACGTTTTCCTGGCACGGCCAATTTCCTAAAGGTGTCGTCCTACAGTCAAGTTCTCATGTTGCTCTGATACCAACTTTTCTTGTCGCGCCCCGAAACTGGGACAACGACTACTCCTGTAGAGACCTAGCTCGCTGCAGCTAGTCTCAAACCACAAACCTTTGACTTCCCAGGATGAGTCAAACACAGGAGTATATTACATTGCAACAGAGTACTCACAAAATATTAAGCAGTGTGGCCTGCTGGCCTTAATATTACATAAAGAGGATTACAATGCCTACAAGGCATTCAGAGTTTAGCAAAATATTTAACTACACAGCAGAAGATAGGTGACCCTCCCACAAAAGAAGTTGACGGCAGAACAACACACTTTAGGGTTCTGGCGGAACTGATTCTCCTCCTTCTGGATCCATGTAGTACTCCGTGCCATCATCTTGATCAAAGTAGGCTCCATCTATTGAGTTGAATGTTGCAAGGGTGAGCACTTACGTACTCAGCAAGTCATAGGTAAGAGTAGATACATATAGTAGTGATGATATGAACCTAGACTAGTCAAGAATTATGGATATTTGTAAAATAATCTTTTCCTTTCTCATCTCATCTTATGGCAGCACTTTTTATAATATAACATCATCAATCATGTTCACTGGATTATAGCACTACCGCGACACGTCGACACACGACAGCCCACGGCAGCACTCCTTATCATGACAACACATGTCATTTGGGTAATCTTGATTTAAACATATTTTATTTAGAAAATAGTACTTGTGTCACACCACGTGGATTTAATCCACCGCAGCAGACTCCTATAAACCCGGGAGCTCGGAGTATTTGAATACGTTTTTAACTCTGCAGAGAGGTACCAATTTACCCACAAGATATTCCACTTTCAAGCCTTTCCTATCATAACAAAATGATTGGACCCCTGACTCACTTCATACTGTGAGCGGCAAGGTGGAAATAACAAGAACTTCTATTATGTATCACTTACAATTCACCCCCGACCCTGTGGCTCTCAGCGAGGCACAGTTGTGGCAGGTTGTATCCAAACCTCCACCCCTTTGCTTATTCCCATTACTGGGTCAGCGTGCTTGATCACCTTCAGTGATATGTGTGGGAGCCGCGCTCTGTGTTTATCGTGCATCACTACACATCTCATGCAGGGGTTTCATGTGCGATCCACATAATTACTTGTTCAGGCCTGTCCCATACCAGGCTTGCGGTTAGCACGTTGTTCATGCCACTAGACGCACAACACAAGGTTCTAGTCCTTATATGCCAGTGACCAGACCATCCACAATCCTGCACCTTCAGTGCCTGCATTCCTTTGCAGTCTAGCACCTCCAGTGCTACAGCCATCCATAACATTTTTCTGGTCACGGCTAGGGATTTTATTTCATGAATATAAGTATATAAATACATATAATAGTTCATGGCTCAAAACTTGTTTATTTCACATTTCACAGATAACCAGTCTAGTACTCCCAATTGATAAATCAACCATTCTCAATCTTTCACATGCAATATTGCCTATATTCAAGGTTATGTTTTAGCAACATTTAAAATATAGGTTCAAGATGACCAAGGATATGACTTGCCTTCCGCGTCGTAAAATACAGCAGTCGATGACGGATCAACAGCAAAATCTTCAAAGTCAGCTTATGAATCTGCTCGACGACAAACAAACACACAATAATTACTTATAATATTTAAAATGTTTTATGACTTATATGCAGAAATGCTTTAACAAGAATGATTGAACTAAACTGGAGATAATTTGAACTGCAAACTGAACTGAGTCGAGATTCTAGGGTTTCATGGAATTTGGGCTAAGGATGGTGATTAGATAATCTTAGGGTTTCAGGATTTCAATAGGGATAACAATTTTGTGGCTGGTTTAATCAAAACAGCGAATGTCAACAGATCGACATGCGGATCAAAGCTTGGACATAGCTTTAAGAAAAGCTAGAGTGCTTATCTCAAGTTATGGTAGTAGAAGAAAATGTAGATCACAACTCTACAAATTCAGTGGACAAAGTGGATTTCAAATTGCACAACCAGAAGTGGGTAAACAAGGTCAATGCCACTGGCTGGCAAGCTCTGGCATAGAGCTGACAATGCCAAAAACTAGGGCTTAGCATAATTTTTGATCTGGAGCTCCAAATGATGCACCACTTTGTCTGGGAGGTAGGCTTGAGTAACAGGAACAATTAAGTCAACAGGATCTATGGCAAGAAATGGCTGGAAAGCAAGAAATTTGATGATGAACAGAGATGAACTGGCTGCACTGGAGCAGTTCTGGACACAAACTTGGCATGGCTATAACTTCTAATCTAGGCCGATCTAGGTGTCGGGCTAGAAGACAAAAGTGTTCAGGAGATCAAAGCACACATACTAGACAAAGTTTCGAGGGCTGAAATGGCTGGAACAAGCTTTCCGGTCATCGGCGCCGGAGAAGAAACGCTGCTGATTGGGGGTTTCTGCTACAGGCAACAAGAACTTAATTCCTTGCTTGGAGAGCATCTAGGAGGTATAGGGAAGCTTCTGGTACAATTGTATTGGCCGGAGGATGGCCGGAGAAGCCTGGCGACCATCGCCGGTTTCTGGAGAAGTTCAAATTTGGGGAAAACTTCGATTGAAGCTCAATCTGGAGATCTTGATGCACAGGCTTGCTGGAAATGACTCACTGATCAACTTCTTCTACAGAATCGAGAGCTAATTCGAGGTGATTTGGCCTGCATTGCCGAAACAGGGCATTTAGCAATCCCGGCGATCACCGGCGATAAGGTGCAAGGTAATCCAATTAGTTGGTACAGCACAATCAGGGAGATTAGGGAAACTTACTGATGCTATCAATTTGGCAAGAGATGATGTGGAATGAGCTGTCACCGTGAGCCTCCTCGATGGCTCACCGGAGAAGACGACGACAAAGAAGAAGGTTGAGAATTTGGTTAAGTCCTGGGGAAGAGGTGATGACACAGGGTACTGGTGGCTTAAATAGAGCATTGGGCGAAGCTTGCAAGGATTAAACAGCATTGAATTTGATGTCAGTTGACATGAGTTGCCGGGCGCAGATGTAGCAACAGCGAACGGTGACGCGACGGCGCACTGGCGAGACAAAGCTGTGCTACATTGGGACTCAACCATGTCAGGCGGTGCAAAGCAGTGGCGACAACGGCTGGCAAGGCAAGGCTACGTGGCGATGGATTGCTGACAAAGTCGCTGCTGGTCGCGTGCGGGAGCAAGCACTGGTCATCGACGCCGCCATGGTGTTGCCACGGCGATGGCTGAGACACTGACGCGTGCGCAACAGGAAGAGCAAGCATGCACGAGCACAAATGCAAGCGGAACTTGGCCGGCGGCGAGCGTGCACGGCGCATGGCAACCACGGCAATCTCTGGTCGTGCGCACAGTAGCTAGCCTGGTCGAAAATGGACTGATTTGCAATATTTGATTTTCACATTTGGACCAATCTATAATTTTGGAGATTTGGAAGGTTAGAGTTGAATTTGATTTCACTAATCTGGTAGATTATATTCAACAGGATATTTGGCAAAGGTAAATGATAAAATTTGATACATTTGAATAGTTTTTGATACAAACTAAAAATAGGGTACTTTTGGGTAAAATAAGGTTTAAGTTTTGTCGATCTCGAGTTCTGGCATTTAGGGTTCCATTTTGATATCTGCACAGAAGAGAAACTTGTGGCAAATAGCATTTTGAGAAGATTTGCTGAAGAGATTTTGAGTTTGGAGTTAATCTGGAGATTTTAGCCTTTTTGGGTTTTCAGATCTCAGATAAGGACTAATTTGCGATAACTCTTGGATTGATTTGTGAAAAGAGTCTAGATAGCAGAATCTGGCTGTCAACTTTTTAGATTAAGGTATTGACATACCCATGATTATATTCCAGGAATAATCTGCTCTGAACTTGGTCAAGATTTTGATTAAATCTGTATTTCTGAAACTTAGGGTATTTGGGTAATATAAGGTATTTCTGTTTTCGAAAACGGAAGAAGCTGATAATTCTGGGATTTAGAGATAGAATTGGATCTAGGTTCTGAAGGCTTTTAAATTCAGAGTAACTGATAGATCACATCTGAACAATCTGATCTTGATTTGAGATCACAGAATAGATTTTGGAGATTTTAGGGCTTGAGATAGAAACTGATCTGGCTATTACTACAGATACAAGCATGCATGCTATTGATGAAAAAGAAAGTTTTCACCCCTAACAGATCTTCTCCATCTCCATGTATCGAGTTTTAGCCCCTTGGAGGGCCTCACTCATGTAGTACACGGGACACTGTTGCCCATCCTGCACTTTTACCAACACTGCAATTACAGCGACCGGGGTCACGGCGAGGTAAAGGAGCAAGGGTTCTTCCGGAGACGGGCTCACGAGCATTGGGGGGCTCGTGAGGTACTTCTTCAGATCGTCGAAGGCCTCCTGGGCCTCGGAAGTCCACCGGAATACTTTGAGGCCCCAGAGGATTTTGGAGAACTGGAGGCCACGTTCCCCCGACCGTGAGACGAAGCGACTCAGCGCGGCCAGGCGGCCGGTGAGTCACTGCACATCTTTGACCGAGCGCGGTGGGGGCATATCAAGGAATGCCCAGATGTTTTCGAGGTTGGCTTCTATGCCCCGCTGGGACACGAGGAAGCCCAAGAGCTTCCCCCCACGTACGCCAAAGGCGCATTTTTCTGGGTTGAGCTTCCACCCATATGCTTAGAGGTTGCAGAAGGTCTCCGCTAAGTCGTCAATGTGAGCGGCTGCGCGGAGGCTCTTGGCGACTGCGTCGTTGACATAGACTTTGACGTTGCGGCCGATCTGGTCCTTGAGGACTAGCGTCATCAGTCGTTGGAAGGTCGTTCCAGCGTTCTTCAGCCCGAAGGGCATATGGACGTAGCAGAATGTTCCGAGGGGAGTTATGAAACTCATTTTTCCCTCGTCCCCTTCCGCCATCTGGACTTGGTGATAGCCCGAATACTCGTCCAGGAAGCTCATCAACTCGTACCCCGCGGTCGAGTCGACCAGCTGGTCGATCCGCAGGAGCGGGAAGTTCTCGTTGGGGCAAGCACAGTTGAGGTCGGTGAAGTCTAGCACATTCACCACTCTCCGTTGGACTTCTTCACGAGGACAGGGTTCGCGAGCCATTCGGGGTGCAAAACCTCTGGAATGAACCCCACCTCTCTGAGCTTGACGAACTCGGCCTTGATTGCTTCTTGGCGTTCAAGGGAGAGTTTTCTCAGCTTCTGTTTGACCGGGGGGTGACTGGGGGTCACTGCGAGCTTATGCTCGATGACATGCCGGGTGATGCCTCGCATGTCGGAGGGCTTCCAGGCGAAAACATCAGAGTTCTTGTGTAAGAAAGCCGCGAGTTGCTCTGTGTGCTCTTCATGGAGATCCGCCCCGATCTTGACGGTCCTATCTTCGTCGTCCGGGGACAGTGGGACCTTCTGGAGGCCCCCTTCCAGACGCGGATTGGGGGGAGACCTTCCAGAGGGTACGACAGTTGCGTCTAGTGCTGGGGAAGAGTTCTCTACCCCCAGGGTCTTGATGATGTTGATGCTCCCAATCATCGCGGTGGCACGCTCATATAAAGCGTGGGCCACGTCTTGGTTGCCCCAGGCGGTGATCACACCGTGAGGTCCAAGGATCTTCACGCAGAGATAGCTTAGGTGGATTGCGGCCTCCAAGAGGTTGATCGTGGTCCTCCCCATGATTTCGTTGTATGAGGATGGCAGGTCCACCACATCGAACCGGACCATCTCCGTCCGGTAGTTGTCCGGGGTACCGAAGGTCATGGGGAGATCCACCTTCCCCACCAGGTGGATCGTCTTCCCCAGGACGACCCTGCAAGGGCCCTGCTACGGGCTGCAGTAGCTTCTCATTGACCTGCATCTCCCTAAACACCTTTAGGTACAGGATGTCGGCGGAGGTTCCGCCATCGACGAGGATGCGTGCCAGGTGGCAGTTGTAGACGGTGGCGGAGACGATGAGCACGTTGTCATGGGGGAAGCGAACCCCGCACGCATCTTCTGGTGTAAAGGTGAGGGGGACGTCTGACCACTTTGGTGGCTGGGATGTATGCAGCACCCCCACTACCTTTACTTCACTCGCGTACTCCTTGCGCTGGCGCTTGGAGTCTTGCCCAGAGGCGGACCCTCCCTTGATGACGTTGACGCGCCTTTGAGAGGTCTAGAAGGGGAGCGTTTCTGATGGGTCCCCTTCCCGCGCTTGTCCTTGCTGGCCCCCCCCCCCCCCCCGCGCGGGGGCAAGAAGGCCGGTAAAGTCGGCTGAGAGGGCAAGGACGCAGGGGTCTCCCCCCTGCCCATGCTGGTCGAGGAATGCCGCGAAGTGTTGGTGAAGTTGGTGGCATTCCCGAGTAGTGTGGGCATAGGACTTGTGGAAAGTACACCACAGGCCTTCCTTGCCTCCCGCCGTGGCGCCTTCACTGTTGCGGGACGACTGCCACCCTCCACGACCTTTCGGCTTGGGGAAGGGGCAGTTTCCCTTGGAGGCATCGCGCGAGCCGCCTCCGCCCTCAAGGACAAAGGTGTCCCGAGGCCGTGGCTCGCTACGATTGTCCCTCTTGGGGCGTTTGAGGGGGTCCCTAGCCTCCTAGTCGACAGGGGCGGGAACTCCCTGGTTTTTCTTTCAGAGGTCATCCTCCTCCTCCCGAGCGTACTTCTCGACTATAGTGAAGAGCTCGTCAGCGGAGGAGGGGCAGCTTCGGGAGAGCCTTCGATGGAGCTCTCCGGGGAGGATCCCGCTCTTGCACGCCTCAATGACTGTGGATTCGGGGACGTGAGCAACTTTACTCTTGACCTGAGCAAAGCGCTTGAAGAAGCTGCGGATGGTCTCACCCGTCCTCTGTCGGACAGTGTATAGCTGCGATGAATCTAGGGGACGCATGTAGTTCCCCTAGAAGTTCGCACAAAACTCGCGTTTGAGCTGCGCAAATGACTTGATGGAGCCGGCCTTCAGGTTGTAAAACCATGAGCGGGCGATCTCGGTCAGGTAAAGGGGGAAGACATTGCACTGGACTGTCTCGTCCCCCCAGCTGCTCAAATGGCAGTGGAATGCACCTGCACAAACTCGTAGGGGTCGGCCTCACCATTGTAATATTCAATGTGTGGTGATCGGTAAGGCCGCGGCCATAGAATGCACCGAAGCCGGTGACACAGTGGTTGGTTAGCCCCCTCCACCTCCCGGGGGGAGTCCCGATCGCTGTCCCCATTGATGGGGGATGCGCGTTCATTGTCGGAGTCGGCAAGTGGCCCAAGGGGTCCACCGACGTGGAGGTAGCGCCTCTTCTCCACCGGGTTAGTCGAGCTAACCTCTTGGACGTCTGGGCACCCCTTCGCAAAGGTGGTTGCCTCTTCAGCAAGCCTCTTTCCTCGGCCGTGACGGGAATGCGGTTCACCGGGTCTGCGAACTGGGGGAGGCTCCGGCCGGCCACGTGAGGGGTCCCCTCCAGACTTGCTGGTACGCATTTGCTCAACCTCCTCCTGAGTAAAGCGGACCTGATCCGCCGGGGGAGCCCTCGGGAGTGGCCCCGGGGGAGGTGGGAGCTCGTGTGTAGCGGTCACGGGCTCGGGAGGTACTATTGGGATGTGGGCGGAACCCACCACCGGGCAGTCCCCGGGAGTCCCGCCCGGGATCGGAGAGGGGGGCCTCACGGGAGAGATCCAGCCGTGGCGCAGGAGCTGTCCGGCGGGCCGCTTCTGGCGCCACTGACGCGAGCAGCTGGGGGAAATGTCGGACCCTCATTTGAGGAATCCCGTGGCAACCGCCCAGGTGGATTGCGCACAGATAGGTTCATCACAAGCTCACAACAAGCGGAAAGCAGTAATTGAATAAAACATAGATAAACAGGTACGAGGTCATAGGGACCAATATTACATTCACATAGCGCCCAGAATGACGCTATTGAGAGTTGCTACGAAAATAACATGTTTTATCCATACAAGAGTCGGTATCGAGATACTGAACACACAAAACAAAGCAGACAACAACAACGAAGATCTTCACTTCTGGCGGCAACGGTTATGGTAGGGCTTTCTTCACATCGGACACAACTCGGCGCGAGACCCTCCTAGAACTCCGAATCATCTGGGGCGTTCCCATCTTTTGCTTCATCCTCATAACCGAACGAATCGGGATCGGCGAATCCCTCTTCTGAATTGTTTGTAAAGGCAAGGGTGAGCATGCTTTGACACAATGCTCAGCAAGTCTTTTACTTAGAAATGCAATTATATAGATGAGGAGTGATCAAGAAAAGGGGTTAAGTCTTATAATCATAAATAGTGTAGATTTCAATTCTTTGATCTCTTAAATAAGGATTTTATTTTCAACAGCGGGGTTTTGGAAATCTTATGATATACTTTAAGAAAACATTGTGGATGGCGATCCTCCATGATCCACCATTTTGAATTAACCATATTATGAAAGCTTTTCCCAAATCTTACTTGTGTGGAACCACATGGATAAATCCACCGCGAACATACTCCATGACCTGGGAGTACAGAGTATCTGATACTTTTCTTACACTTTGCAAAGGTGTACCTCTTTTTAAATCCACTTCTTCACTCGATTTTCAAGTCAGGCCAACTCCACTCGACTTTTACGCATGTGACAAGGCCGAGATCACACAACGCTTTTGTAGTCTAGTATTAACAGTATCCCCGCCCGGTAGATAGACAATTAAGTCTCAAGTACCGTTGTGGGTCCTCCCCACAGCCTTACTTCCTAGCCTTGGTCTGTGTCCTCACAAGACATATGACCTTTTGATTACAGCCGCACACGACTTAATCAGGCGTAGGGAGACTTCCTTCTTTCCACCTTTTCCTCTCATAATTTTTCTGATCACACATCACTCATGGACGAACTGCGCCCCACCAGTTTCCACGCGAGAAACCGGACCGACAAACCATGCAGGGAACTGATAATACCAAGAAAGCTACTAAGTTGTGCCTATCCCATACCAGGCAAGTTGTTGGTACGTTTTTCATGCCGCATAGAGGCACAACACAAGGTTCTTGTCCTTATGAATTAATAGTGAGGAGACATTCACATACCCAATGCGCACACAGCAGCCAACCAATCAAACCATCCTCACTATCAATCCTTAATTTCACATTTTCTTTCATAAATGGGGTTTCAAATTCATTTCTCACATATTAGCCATTTCACACCCAACATGTACATTTAAATAAGAGTAGAGTTTAAGCATAGCATCCTAGGGTGACAAGGTTGCATGATGATTCAATCTCAAAAGGGGGGTTTCCACATGAGACTTGGGTCATATCTATTCACATGTTTCTAAACATAGTTTTTATCAAATACTCAACATGCATATATTTTAAAACAGTTAATCCACTTTATATCAAAATACTAGGTGAGACATGATCAAGGGTGGTGACTTGCCTTGCCAAGCTGGGTCTAAGAAATCTGCTGGGTCTTCGAATGTTCCTTCCAAATCTTCCGCTCCTTGCTCTACATTCGCACGAAAGCACAAACAACACATACAAGACATAAGCATCCAGAAAATAGGCTTTATACAAAAATATATGTAAAATATAAACATGTATGTAAACGAGGGGATTTGGTCAGTGACAGAACAGCAGAGAAAAGGATATTACGGTTAGGTTCACTGGACAAGACTCGAATGCGACGAAAGTCAA
This sequence comes from Pharus latifolius, assembly GCA_019359835.1. NCBI lineage: Eukaryota > Viridiplantae > Streptophyta > Magnoliopsida > Poales > Poaceae > Pharus > Pharus latifolius. The sequence continues at coordinate 62,363,469 of CM033323.1, forward strand.
AGGCTTAGCATTCGGTTCGCGAACAGACGATGTCCAAAAAGGACACAAGAATGATTTGGGGCTTCTGGATGATCAAAACTGGTGCAAGAGGTGGCATTGTGTGCCAAACGCTGTGAGGGACCTAAATGACAAAGTGGACTTTTCAGAAAGGCCCTAGAATTAACAGAAAATCACAGCAAGGCTCAGGACACAGGAAATCGAATGCCACTGTACAGCAGTGAGCTGGGGCACATGCATCTGGACGAATCACGCATGCGTTGCTTCGCCAAACATGTCAGGGAGGTAGGCGGGATCAAAACAAGGTTGCTGGTGAAATGAATTTGGCTGGGGTGGCTTATCGGCGACGAATGGCGAAGTTGAAACCTTCGGCCGCCTGAGACATGGATGAGCCACGGTGACAGAGAATTGGGGTTAGCGGAACGCAAAATTGATTCAGGGGAAATACTCCTGGGGTGGTGCTGATTGTTCTAGAGAAGGGAATTTAACAGAGGTTAAGTGAGCGAGCTCGTTGGCGTTGTCGCCGGACTTGAAGAAGACGGTGAACGACGAACAGGGGCTATGCAACAATGCAGGTTAAAATCTCTGGACTACACCATCTAGGGATTACAGGGAAGGTGTAGGTGGCTTTAATTTGGGGAGAGCTGTAGCGAGGCACGCCGGCGACGTGCGACGTCCACAGTGGCGTGCAAAAATTGGGAAATCACGCGGTGCTGCACCAATTTGAAAGCTGGCTGAGCAGGCTTGCTAAGAAGTGGCTAAGGATCATTTCATTCTACAGGAAGGGGTGGTGAAAAGGATTGGAGTGAGTTTAATTTCAGAAACAGGGGTCTTTGGTTTTCCGGTGATGGAGATCACTTGAATGCAATCGGTTGCTAGTACACAGGAAGATGGGTGTGGGGAGCTTACTGGTGAGCTTGGATTGGAGAGAGGGGCTACGGTTTGCTCTTGCGACGGTGGCCTCAAAATCGGCTCGCCGGGGAAGAAGAAGAAACGGCGAGAAACTGGAAATTTGGCTAAGTCCTGGAGTTGTGGTTTCTTCACAGTGCTGGAGGGTTTAAATAAGCACAGGGACGGAGCCAACAAGGGAAAACAGCGAGGGAATTTGCACCGGGGATGAGACCGGCCGGGCGCAGGCGCAACAGCGGCGAACGACGATGTGATGGCTCACAGGCGGTGTAGCAGCTTTGCTAGCTTTGTCGGGTGCATTGGGACTGTACTTGGGATGGCACAAATGCGGAGGCAACAGCGCAGCTCCGGCGATGACACATAACTGCATGCAAGTGCCACGGCCACGGGCGTGCGCGCGCGAAAACGGTACTGGAGCGCGGGCGTTTATCCGCTGGTTTCAACGGGGCTCTGGTTGCTGGAACGTGCGCGCGGGGTGGCTAAGTTGATTACTAGCACAGGTGACAAAAGGCGATGGCCGGCGGTGAGCAAACGCGGAGAGAAGGCACGGCGCGGCTCCGGTCGAACGGTGAAACAACACTGGTCGAAAGGCACAAGGGCTCTGGTCGAAGGCAATGACCAGGGGCTGATCTAACAGGGACTGAAAAAGAATAGAAGGGCTGATTTGGAATTACATAATTTGATTCCAGGGACTAATCTGTGAATTTGGTGAATGGCTTAGATGAAAAGGGTTTTTACTTTGCCAAATTAATCCACAAAGTCCAAGAGATTGATTAGCAGCTAGGGATGATAAAATTTGGAGATTTAGACAAGTTTTGGGATGAACTGAAAACAGGGTAATCTGGGTAATTAGAACTTTGAAATTTTGATAAGGCTGAAACTAGGGTTTCGAGCGAGATTTGGAAATTCCTCCAGAAGGGAAAAATGTTCAGAAAAGTGAAGGGGAGATGTTCACTAAATCAAATCAGAATTTGGAGATGGCCTGTGACTTTTAGCTTTTTTGGGCTTCTCAAAAATCTAAAAAGGACTGATTTGTGAAACTTTTGGACTGATCTGCGAAAATGACCTGAATGAAGGAGTTTGGCTGCCAACTTTTCAGGGTAACACTCTGGCATAACCAAGATCTCATCCTGAAATGTAAATAGACAAGGCAGGCTAGGGTTGGGAAAAATAGGGGTGTTACAGAAAATGGCCCCCGACCTTGGGAAAACCCTTGGCGCGGGGTGAACCAGCGGCATGGGGAAGGCTCCGGGGACGGGGTAAACCCCCGGCATCGGGAACGCTCCCGGAGTCGGGAAGGCTCCAGACGCTGGGCCCGCCGAGGGAGCATAACCCCCGGCGGAATCGTAGGTCCTGGAAGCAATTTGGCCTCCAAGAGTCCGAGGGGCTACCGGGTGTCCCATAAACGGGGGCATTGCCCCCATGAAGGGGAACTGTGGCTGATAGATGGGGGCCGGCGGCCACGCTAGGACGGGGAGGAGTTCATCCGTCGAGCGCTGGGCGTGGAGCTGGCCCTCCACAAGGGCTTCGAGTAGGGAGTCCCAGGAGGCCGAAGGAGCCACCAGGGGAAGAACGGCCCGCCCTCCCCGATGTCCACGGTCGTCGGGCCGGACTCGGATGTCTGCCCACCGGAGACTACCGGGAGGGTTAAAGGTGGTACCTGGGTTTGGCTGTGTCCGGGCAGGAGCACCGAGATGGCCGTGCTTTGGAGGGGTGGCGCCGGTTCACTGCGATCGCCGTCACCGGGTAGGGCGCGAGCCCTCGTTCTTGGGGGAGCCATGGCGATTTGTCGCAAAGTCCCCACGGACGGCGCCAACTATTGTGGTATTACGAGTACCCCGGCAGGTTTTTTGGTCTTTCCTAGCGAAGAAAGGATGACGCGAGCTGACCGCATGATCGGTCCTCTCCCATCGGGCGAACACGAAGAATGACACTAGGATTTATACAGGTTCAAGTCTCAGTGGAGAGCCTAGTCCTGTCGATGTGCTCCCAACATGAGTTGGCTAGGGGAGTTCTCTCGGGGAGAGTGCTCCTAGGCACGCCTGTTTGTTTGTGTATTGATGTAAAAAATGAGTTGTCCCTTTACATGAGAGGGATACAAGGGCTTATATAGGCCCAAAAGATGCAAAAAGACGAAATTGCCCCGGCTGCAACCGTCGGATCGAAGGGCACTGGCGCCCTTCTTCCGGCCATGGGGGCTGGATGCTTGATAGGTGTCCTCGCCAGTCCCGATGCGCTCCTCACGTGATTCTCACGTGACTCGACGCCGGGGGCTTTGTCTCCGGGAAAATGGCGCCATCCGGGACACGGTCACCGGGAGCCTTGTCCCTGGGTAAATGGCGGCGCCCGGGACGAGGGCAACGGGGGCCTTGTCCCTGGGTAAATGGCGGCGCCCGGGACGAGGGCAACGGGGGCCTTGTCCCTGGGTAAATGGCGGCGCCCGGGACGAGGGCATCGGGGGCCTTGTCCTCGGGTAAATGGCGGCGCCCGGGACAAGGGTCAACGGGAGCCTTACCTCTTTCCTGGACTTGATCCCGTGGAGATTTGCCCCAACAGGGTTTACCATTATGATTAGGGTTCACATTTGAGTAGGACTTATCTGCAAGGCCCTATAAAAGGAGGTGTGGTGGGCATGCATCCATCATTTGATCTATTATGGCTGCGCCCGCCATCCACGAGATAGATCTTGTAAAACCCTAGCCGCGTGCGCTGGTGCTAGCACATGAACACGCGGTTCTCCTTCCTCGGACGTGTGGACTTCCGCAGAGGTGCGGCTGTTATTGCGACATCAGCTCTTCTTCCACTACTGCGTTGTCGCATCCACGCGTCTAGTGGTAAATCCCTTGATCTATGATCCATTGCTTGCAAGCTTCTTGGGATTTTGAGTAAACTTTTTAAAATTGCGCTAGAGTAGTAAGCCCATTCCCCAACAGTTTGTTCTAACCCTCTTTTTTCTAATGAAGTGATCCTAAGGAGTGGAACAAAGCTACTGAAACGAACACCAACCATCGAACCACTACTGGCAAGTAAAACAACAGGAGTACGATTACTGCCGGCAAAGGATGACGACAAGATCGCCAAACCAAAAGAAAAAGAAAGTGGAGAAAATCAGGTAACACATGTATATAATCTAACTCCACCTTTCCCAAGAAGGTACGTTAAAGAGAATCTCGATAAGCAATTTGAAAAATTCATGGAAATCTTGAAAAAACTCACTATCACTGTACCTTTCGCTGATTTGGTAACTCAAATGCTGTCTTATGAAAAATTCTTAAAAGACATACTCACTAAAAAGAAGGATTTGAATAAATTTCATACTGTTGCTTTCACCGAAAATTATAGTGCTTTAATCCAGAACAGGATGCTGGCAAAGCTGCAGGATCAAGGGAGCTTCTCCGTCCCTTGCAACCTAGGTACATTACATGTCAATTGAGCTCTTTGCGACCTATGCGCAAGCATGAGTGTGATGCCTCTGACCATCGCACAATGTTTGAGCATGGGTGAGATCAAACCTATATGCATGGTTTTCCAACTTGCCGATCTTTTGGTGACGCATCCAGGAGGAATCCTGGAAGATGTGCCTCTTCAAGTCGGTAAATTTTATTGTCTAGTTGATTTTGCCGTTCTTGATCTGGATGAAGATGTGGTTATACCTACAATATTAGGACGACCAATGCTCCGGACACTCGGTGCCTTCATTCATGTTCGTGAGGGACGAATCACTTTTCACATAGGGGAGGAGAAAATTTTATTTAAAATGTCTAATCTTGTTAACTGCCATATGTATGAGGAAAAACTTTGCAGCAGGGACACTATAGTAGAAGTCCTGGCAGAGGAATCACCACGTCAACTCACTTTGGAATAAGAAATGAATGAAATTCTTGAAAACAAAAAGACAGACAGCAACGATGAAGACAAACAAAATGAAGAGGAACAAATAAAAGAACCATCCAAAGAGGACATCTCAGATTCTGACACCTCAGGTAAGGAAATGGTAAGTAAACCCATCCTTAAATCTCTTCCTTCTTTGCTGAAATATATGTTTTTGGATGATGATGAGATGTAACCCATTATTGTTACCACAAACTTGACTGATTCGCAACTAGAAAAATTGATTTGTTTACTTTGTGTGCATCGCAATGCCCTAGGTTATTCAATTGATGATATCAAAGGAATTAGGCCTAAAATTTGCATGCTAATTGATGAAACAAAAACCTCCATTGAACGTCAATGTAGATAAAATCTAACTTGAAGGAAACTGTTAAAGCTGAAATTTATAAACTGTTAGATGCAGGTATCATATATCCTATTTCTGATAGTAACTGGGTTAGCCCTATTCATGTGATTCCAAAGAAAAGGGGTATTGCTGTCGTTAAGAATGTAAACAATGAATGGATCCCTACTAGACTTCTCATTGGATGGCGCATGTGCATTGATTATCACAAATTGAATAGCGCCACTAGGAAGGATCACTTTCCATTACCTTATCAAATGTTGGAAAGATTAGCCAAACATTCATATTTTTGTTTTCTTGACAGGTATTCGGGGTTCTTTCAAATCCCAATTCATCCTGTTGATCAAGACAAGACAATGTTTACATGTCCGTTTGGTACTTTTTCTTATCGCCAAATGTCGTTTGGGCTATGTAATGCGCCAGTGACCTTTCAGAGATGTATGATGGCTATCTTTTCAAATTTAATTGGGAAAATAATGAAACTTATTATGGATGATTTCAGCAATTATGGTTCCTCTTGCGATGCCTGTCTACATAATCTTTCTCGAGTCTTGTGCAGGTGCAAAGAAGCAAACCTTGTGCTTAATTGGGAAAGTGCAAATTTATGGTTCAAGAAGGTGTGGTGCTTAGCCACATAATTTCTGAACGAGGGATTGAAGTCAACAAGGCAAAGATCGATGTCATCACCAGTCTTCCACCATCGACCAATGTGAAGGGCATACGTAGTTTCTTGGAACACATAGGTTTTTACCTTCGTTTCATTCAAGATTTCTCAAAAACTACTAAACGACTCACCCAATTTCTTGGTAAAAGATGCGCCATTTGATTTTGATGAAAAATGTCTTGATGCCTTTAATAAATTGAAACATGCATTAACTACTACTCCCATCATCCAACCTCCAAATTGGAACAAACCTTTTTAATTGATGTATGATGCTAGTGATTCTACAATTGACGTTGTTCTATGGCAACGAACAAATAAAGTTTTACATTCTATATACTATGTAAGCAAGACATTGAATGATGCTCAAACTAATTACACCACAACTGAAAAAGAATTGCTTGCTGTAGTATCTTCCCTAGACAAATTTTGTCCATACTTGATTGGTTCAAAAGTTATTGTACACACTGATCATGCTGCTCTTAAGTATCTTTTGACCAAAACAGAACCAAGCCATGACTCGCACGATGAATCCTACTGTTGTAGGAGTTTGACTTGGAAATTAAAGAAAGGTGCTGAGAATGTCGCCGTCGATTATCTTTCACGACTCTTCATTGACACCATCAATTTTCACATGAATGATGCCATACCTAACAAGCACCTTTACTTAATTCAAAAAGAACCATGGCTTGTCGATTATGCTAACTATTTATTTAACTATGAACTTCATCCAGGGTTGATGTACAGACAACACAAGTGCTTCCTCCATGACATTGGACGCTACTACTGAGATGATTTGAGCCTTTTCAACAAAGGAGTTGACAACATCTATCGATGATGCGTGCCCGACCACGAGATCCAAAGCATTCTTGAACATTGTCATTCATCTCCGTGAGCCGAACACTCCGGTGTTTCAAAATAGCGGCAAAGGTATTGCATTCAGGTTTGTTTTGGTCTTCTTTCTTTGAAGATGCTTATAACTTCATGCAAAAATGTGAATCTTGCCAACGTTCAGGAAATTTGAGTAAAAGACATGAAATGCCCGTAACAAACATTCTTGAAATTGAACTTTTTGATGTATGGGGTATAGATTATATGGGACCTTTTCCTTCTTCTATGGGCAACTCCTACATCTTAGTCAAGATTGATTATGTATCAAAGTGGGTAGAGGCTATTACAACACCAACAAATGAATCAAAACATGTGATTAAACTTTTCAAAATAGTCATCTTTCCCCGATTCGGTGTACCGCGAGCGGTGATTAGTGATGTCTGTGCGCATTTCACTAATTAGCAATTTCAGAAATTGTTGATGAAATATGAGTTTAATCATAAAGTTGCTCTTGCATATCACCCTCAAACAAATGGACAGGTTGAAGTCTCGAATAGAGAAATGAAAATGATCTTGCTGATAGTGGTTGCACCATCACTAATGAATTGGGCGCTCTAACTTTCTAATGTTCTTTGGGCGTATCGCACCTCATTCAAAACTCCACTAGGTATGATGCCTTACAAAATTATAATTGGTAAGAATTTCCATTTGAAAGAACTCAATTGGAACTTCAACAAAGCGGGGAGAAGGTGAATCCTTGAATTGCATGAGTTGCTAGAGTTTCAGAAATTCCTACAAAAGTGCCCTAATTTACAAAAACAACACAAAGAAATGGAATGACAAACGGATAATCAACCGTAAGTTTAAAGAAGGTGATTTGATTTTATCATTTAATATGGGGTTGAATTTGTTTCCAAGAAAATTGAAATCGCGGTGGACTGGGCCTTACACGATAGCAAAGTCTTCCCGTATGGTGTTGTAGAACTTTTGGCGCATGATGGTACCACTTTCAAGGTAAATATGCATCGCATCAAATTATACAATGTGGGGGACGAGGTAAATGCACTGAACTCAGTCAACTCTTTTAATTCCATCTATTTTTTAACGACCGATAATGTTCCACCGAGCGGAACATTAAACCAACACTAGCCTGGAGGCAACTTGGTGTACTAACACGTAGATTTCTCTCTTATGAACATAGTGGTGAAAGAATCACTCAATTCCAATGTCGTTTGACCATCCAAATCCTATTTTTCGGAAAACATACACAAATTAGGGCTGAAATTATGAAAAAACATCCAAAAAAAAGACAAAATCGTGCAAAGGGACAGAACCCAGCACAGCTCGTGGCATAGGCTGTGCCCTGGGCCGACCACAACCCATGCCTGAGGTCGTGCTGGTCTCGGTATGCCCTAATTTTTTATTTCCTTCGTCTTTCTTTCTCCTATACAACCACAACTCCTACCTAACATCCCTACATAAAGAAACCCATCTTCTCCAACCCTCCCAATAGGAAAAAGTCCACAAAACCAGCCCTAGAACTTTCCATCCACCCATTAAAAACCGATCTTACCGTGGATTTTGACTCCTCGATCTGTGACACCTTCAGATTTTGAATCTCTATGACAATGACGATGCCCTGATGCAACGTCAAGCAAACGGTGAAGCGCCAATGAGATTACAGGGCTACGATGGATTCTAGGATGGACTATCTCACCGGCCACGTGGACTGCCTCTACGACTATCATGTACACGCTGGCCACATGCTCACAGACGGCATATATCCAGACGCATCTACCTACTATGGGGCACATCTTCACACCCCCGACGTTCCTCCACAACCCTACCCACCACCAACCTACTGGTACTACCCTCCGTCGTATTGCCACAAACCACCTCTACTACCCTCCGAGGAGTAATCTCCAAGGTACACAAGTTTTTATTTTTGTTTTTATTTTCTTTTTGTTTCTTTTTTGTTTTTCTTTCATATTTTAACTTGCGATGCCTTGAACCAAACTACTAGAGCTACATCGATCACAACACCCTTTTTCACCACATCATCATCAACATTAACCTCCAGGCACCACGACTGTAAACGGTAACCTGTATTTCTCTTCAAACATTGAGGACAATGCCTTCAGAGAATCATCATTCCACCCTCTTGCCATCATAAACTGAAAAATAAAAAATATATATCAACTTGGAACGCCCAATTTTAAATATGATCTTTAATCAAATAGATGGCTATTCTATCACATTAATTGCATATGATCAATTGAACTTAGCTCTCTTTAAAAGTTTCGAATACCTGTGTTGAATGTTTGTCTTAATTTAACCATTAAATATTGTGCTTATCTTTTAGATCATTATTGATTTATTCCAAATTTAAGGTTTGTAATATACTATCATCTAAATTAACTCTCTTATGTCACTTTTTATGCTTAGATTGCAAAACTCCCTTCTCTTCAAAATAAAAATGTGTAATACTGAAGTATAATCGACCCACTGGGGGGAGGCGGTGATGAATCGTCGACTAGCTGGGGAAGGGAAGATTTATTTAACTTATGCACACAAAAAATTTTTTGTTATAATAAAACAATTGCTTAAGATGCAGCTTTGTCCAGTCTCTTGTAAAATATATGCGATCCGCTGGGGGACGCGGTGATGAATCATTAACCAGCTAGTGAAGGGAAGGTATATAAAACAACGAGATTGCATATAGGGGCTCAGGATACTGAAAAAGCTGCCTATCTGTCAGTGTAGTGAAGTAAGCGTCTTCAGCTGTGTCTACTCTAGCCATGATGAAATGATCTAGTTCAAAACATTCTTACTGAGAGCACGAAGTTGAAGAATAAATAAAAAAATGAACAAAATAAAATAAACAATAATAAAAGTGTTTAAATTTTTTCTCTAGTTAGGGCAATCTAGCAACTTTGTATAAATTGTAGCATGGTAATTGTTTTCTTTAGCTGTTGTTTGTTTTAAACCCTAAATGAAAGAAGCTGTCAAAATTATTTATTTTATGAAGCTCTCTCATTTCTACTATTGAGATTTGATAAGTCGGATACTTGTATTTGAAAATTTTAAAATTATTTAGATCAATCTTTTCATATGCCTTGATGTGAATTGAATCACCGAAAGTTGCTTATTGAAAATCTAATTAACTTGGGCATTCCAATTTTTGGAAATTTCACTCACATCCTTTGCTTGAGGACAAGAAACATACCTTCTTGGGGGAATTTGATAAGTGCCTAAACTGGTAGTGCTTTTGCCCTGGGTTTGCTAGTGAAAACGTGCTGAAAACACTTTTTTCATGACATTTTATGTAACTTTTATATCATTTTTACAATCCGCTTTCACAGTTGTGTATGTTATGTTCCAATGATCAAGCCTACAAAACTTGGGAGCGTTTCGAGTTCATTTGGACAAGTTACAAAAACCGGATGAAAAAAGAACTTGGACCGAGCCCAGCACGACCCGTGCATAGCTTGATTTCGGTTGCTTGGCTCAGCAAGGCCAGGCTCAGTATGACCACGGGCACGACTAGTCTCAGTCATTTTGCTCAACACGACCACGATCAATTGCGGACGTTTTTCTTGGCACGACCATTGATGCGATAGCAGCCAGATCTTCTAATAGGTTCTACTTTGCATAACGGAGACGTTCGCGTTCGAAGGCTTCCAATCAGTGGGGATACCCACGCACCTATCGTTGTCAATCATGCTCATGCCCGGATGACCTTTCCAAGAAGGTTAATTCCTGCACATAGTAGAAGAAACGAGCAAGAACAAGATGAAAAGCAATCTAAAATTTCAGAATGAGCAACTGAGGTTATCTCTCACCAAACCAGGTCTTTCGACACTACTACGATGAACAATTGTATCTCGCGTAGTGGGAAACAATGTAGAAAATAACCTGCTAATCTGATGGCGGTGGCTTGCTTTTATGAAGGAAAGAGGGAGAGGGTGACCAAAAGTGGTGGCGGCCAGGGAAGTGGCCGTGCTAGGGTTGCCTCCCATGTCCACAACCTGGGCTTGGGTCCCTCCCTCGAATTACAAGGCTCGAGGCCCCAGAAAACTTGACGCAGCCCAATGTAGAAATTTGTCGTGACAGTTTGGAGGCCTTCTTAGGCGACTTTTTAGGTGAGGCTAGATCTGTTGGAAAGCTGACGAAATAATCTTTCCATCGAGTACTCATACACCTCAATCGGACTCCGAACGAAAGAATTATGGCCTCTGGAAGCCGGAACTATCAGGCTATCTCCGAACTGATTTATGGGCTCGCGTGGGCTTGTACTCCGAATTGTATGTTGGGCCTGGTGGTAGTGATGTGCTGCTGCAGATGAGGTGGTGCCAAGAGGACGAGGTGGTAACCAACTGGTGGTGCTGCCATTCTGAAAGTATGTCTTCATGTAAGGAAGTTGGAGGCGCCATCTTGAGTTGAATAGCCAACATGCAATAGGTGCCATGACTTGAAGTGCGTTCTCCAATATTCCTAAGGAACAGAACATCACAAGAATTCAATAGCATCCCATCCTTAATAATATAATTAAGAACTGCGAGGAACAAGCTCACCCCAAGATTTAATTGACGTTCACGAGCTCATGTTATTGGACCTTCAATTGTTGAAACATGAGGATCAGCAGGTGTAGTGCGTGTATCTGAGGCAGTAGGTGTTGTGCATGTATCTGAGGAAGTGATGTCTTCATCAACCATGGGCACAACCTGTGCCACTGGTCATGCCCGACAGGGTTTTCAGCTGATTTTTGGTCATTTTAGCTCTGATTTATTTGTTTCACGTGCCGTTTGAAGCTGGATTCTTTCACTTGCTCATCAAGTGTTATATTTGGACACGTTGACCTATTGTATTATAAATAGAAAAACTTTTGGCTCAATTAAACATGCTTTTTTAGTTTAGTTTAGTTTAGTTTTAGGTTAGAAGAGCCCCCTTCTTTATTTTTATTCTAGTTTCTGCGTCCTAATTTTTGACGTGTACACGATCCCTCTTTTCAGTAAAGAGTTGTGCAATTATCTTTGAATTGTGTTTTCGATCAACTTGGGTTTCAATAATTCCAAGTAAGATCCCTTATTCCGTATATTTAGCATCTGGTCGAGTATAGTTGAAACCCATCTATATATCAATCGGATGAAGTTGGTATCAGAGCAACTATCCAGTCCTGTGGATGGTGAAGACTCGTCAGGGTTACAAAATCTCTGGCGAAACTCCATAAGAAACTCTTGCAACTGAAGGTGAACAATCGACAGTACCAACAGTCGCGTCTTCAAAGATGTCTAAAGATCGCTCTGTTCAAGCTACCCTAGTCGAACAAGTGGCTAAACGTGCTTGCTTGGATTAAGCAGCTGACCATGGCTGTACCTTCTAAAGTTGATGCTTCAGAAGGCAAGCTTAAGGGTGTGAAGATTGGTGAAGACTTGCACAGGCAAGACGAAGATGAAGACGAAGGTGACCATAAGGCTGACGACCTTGCAAACACCTCCTTAGCTGTCAGATCTTTCAAGGTCGAAGCTAAGGTTGACATACCCATATACAATGGAGTGGTCAATGTCGAGAATCTGGACTCATGGATCGACCAGTTTGAGACCTACTTTGACCTTCGAGGTTTCAGTAGCGCGCAAAAGATGAAGTTTGCACCTTTGAAGATGAAGGACCATGCCAACGTGGAAGGCCCTTGTCGCCACTAGGGAAACAAATGACCTCTTGTGGGGATAGTTCAAGTGACTCTTGCGACAAGAATTCTACCCGATGGGCTATCTTGAGGAGAGATGGAACAGTTGGCGTAGATTGTACCAACAGCGCGATCAATCTGTCCAGGCTTATACGACGGAGTTTTGGAGACAGGCAATGGTCATTGGCATCTCACTCTATGATCCTCAAGTGGTCCAAAAATATACGTCTGGGCTTCAGAAATTGATCAATCCTGAGCTAAGCCTGTTCGGCGTCCAGGACATCACGACCACGAGCGCAACTGCTATGGCGATTGAGAAGAAGAACAAATCCCGCAACGACAAGAAGGAGAATTCGACCTGATCAAAAGGAAAGTTGAGTCCAAAGAGAAGTATTCTGAAATCTAGTACGAGCATCTCTTGTGATCATTGTCATATTGCGGGGCATACAAAGGATAAGTGCTATAAGCTCCATCTTGCGCTTCGACCAAAGAGAAATGGAACTAGGAAAAGAACAGCTACAGCTACTATGGCTCCACCCGAAGGAGTTGTCTTAGTGAATTTGGTCGATGAGGTGGTACGACTTGTCTTTGATGGCAATGCTGAAGAAGAAAGGTTTAGATTCACCTAATGACCATCACTCAATGGAGGATTTGTTCACTATCAACATCCAGGTGAAGCACGAAGTGGTTGCAGCAATATTTGATCCCGAAAGTTAGAAGAATTTGATTTTTACTGGACTGGTTCAATGACTTGGTCTGAAGACGACCACACACCCGCGACCGTATCCGCAGGGTTGGTTTAATTCGATGTGAACCAACAGATTATGAGTCAGTGTGTGTTGAAATTTGCGATCTCTGCTCGATATATTGACGGGGTTCAATGCGATATTGTTCCTATCGATATTTGTCTAGTGATCCTTGGGAGTCCATTCTTGTACGATCAAGCTGCTCACTTCCATCGACGAGCACAAGAGTACAAGCTCGCTAAAGATGGAGTTAAGTTTGTGATCAGTACAGATGTCCACGTCAACACTTCGAACTTGATTACTGCAAATCAGGCCAAAAGAATCGTCAATGCATGTCACAAATACGTGCTTGTTATGATTGAACCAGTTGGTCAAAGTGATAGTACTCGAGCAGTGTTTTTGTTGGCGTGCCAAGAAGATTTTCGTCGTTTGTCAGGAGTGCTGGAGTAAAACAATGATTTGTTCGACAATATCCAGGGTCCTCCACCAAAACATCCAATCGAGCATGAAATTCAGCTCGTGTCCAATGTAACACTTCCCAATCTGAGTATGTATCGCAACTCAGTATTGGAGAAAGAAGAGATTAGTAGACAACTTGGTGAGTTGTTGAATGATGCTATCATTCAACCAAGTACTATGCCTTGTGGATCTCCTGTGGTGTTAGTACCAAAGAAAGATGGGACTTGGCGTATATGCATCGACTACCGAGCACTGAACAAGATCAGCATCAAGAACCAGCACCCCTTCCTCGTATTTATGACCTACTCAACCAATTGAAGCATGCTGTTGTCTTCTCAAAATTGGATATTAAGTCAGGGTATTATCAAGTCAGCATCTGAGAGGAGGATACTTGGAAAACCGTGTTCAAAATGTGACATGGTCTGTTCGAATGGCTGGTCATGCCGTTTGGCCTCTACAACACCCCGACTACTTTCATGTGTCTCATGAATGACGTATTGCGATAGTTTATGCATGACTTTGTGATCATTTACCTTGATGACATAATGGTGTATAGTCGTTCGTGAGATGAGCACCTAGTTCATGTGGGAAAGTTGTTTGAATAGTTTCGACAACATCGACTTCGCCTTAACCATAAAAAGTGCAAGTTTGGCCAGCAAACTCTACTTTACATAGGATTCATGGCCGACAAGGATACATTACAAATCGACCCAGATAAGGTAAAAGTGATTCGAGAGCGGCCTCGACTGTGAACCGTTATAGATGTGCGTAGTTTTGTGGGAGCATGCCAATACCTTTGGAAGTTTATAAGACACTTCTCGATTTTGGCTTCACCGTTCCATGCATTAACTAGGATCGACCAGAAGTTTGAGTAGAATGAAAAACATGAGTTGACATTTCTTTTGTTGAAGAAGAAGTTCAGTGAAGCACCTGTCCTAGCTTTACAGAATCTCCAAAACCCATTCGAGCTAGAAATTGATGCCTCAGGTTATGCAATGGGTGCAGTGCTCATGCAAGAAGGTCAACTAGTAGCATATCACTCTGAGTTATTCCAGGGAGCTCAGAAGAACAAACAAACAAACCTACGACAAGGAGTTGTGTGCACTGCATCAGGCCGTAAAACATTGGTGGTGTTACTTTTTGGGTAAAGAGACTGTTGTCCACACCGACCACTAGCCTTTGCAATATTTGCAAACTCAATGGAAGCTACAACAAGCTCTACATATGAAGTGGATGTTGTATCTGCAACAGTTTAATCTGGCGATTAAGTACAAGAAGGGCAAACACAATAAATAGGCTGACATGTTGTCACGACCACCAGTTATGACCGTCTGCTTATCAGTGTTAATGATCGAGCCCTCCTGTCATGATGACTATATCACAATGTACAGTGAATATCCTGATTTTCGATTAGCACTGGCTGAGCTTGAAACAGTCATCAAGGACTCTTCTACAAGGAAAATTTACTTTGCATACCTTGTGGAGCACCTCGAATTCAATGACAGTGAGAAGCGCATACATCGAAGGTTGCTGGTCATTTTGGGGTTATGAACAGTTTGCAAAATCTTCATTGACATGTGTTCTAGCCACGAATGCAGCAGGATGTGGCTAAGTTTGTTTGAGGCTGTGGTCTCTGTAGTACATCAAAACCAGCAAACCAAAAATTGGGTTTGTACACTCCCTTACCAGTTCCATCACGACCGTGGGAAAGCATATCCATGGATTTCTTGGGAGGATTGTCTAAGACTCGACGTGGCAACGACTACCTCTTTGTGGTCGTTGATCGATTCTCCAAGATGATAGTTCTCATACCTCATAAGAAGACTATTACGGGAGAAGAAGAAGTTCGAGTATTCTTTCAGCACATTTGGACACACTTCGGATTGTGACTTTCATTTGTGTCTGATTGTGATATGCGGTTCTTTAGTCACTTTTGGCGATCGCTTTGGATGATGATGGATATAAAGCCGAAGAGGAGTACTGCGTTTCATCCTCAGATTGATGGTCAAACAAAGGTGGTAAATCGAACAGTCACTCATCTCTTGAGGGGCTTCAACTCTAAGCATCCGAAGACATGGGATGAAAGCATACTGTACCTACGGTTTGCTTTTAATCGAGTAGTGCATGGTTCGACAGGAAAGTCGTCCTTTGAAGTATGTTTGGGATTTCTACAGTAGAGTCCATTCGACATGGAGTTTATGATCCCTATCTCAGTGCAGAGTAACAAGGAATCATTTGATCAGGATCAAGCACAAAAGTTCCTGGAAGGTAATCAACGGCTCCATGGTGAGGTTGAAGAGAACTTGCTGAAAGCTCAACTCTAGTACAAGGCTCGACATGATCGGCACCGAGTTGATGCTCAATTCCATGAAGGTGATATGGTCTGGCTACATTTGAGTAAGGAGAGACTGAAAGAGGAGGGGAAAAACCCCAAACCAATCTGTTATGGTCCTTTTCGGATTTTGCAGAAAATTGGTACCAATGCTTGTCAGCTCGAGTTACCTCCATATATGGATATTTACTCAGTTGTCAATGTTGAGTACCTCAAACTCTTCGAGCCTTCGATGCTAGATGATGAGCCTGATTCCATAGTTCCATTGTTGAAGACTTGGTCTATCAACGAGAGTCACCTCTATCTGACGACATGATCTTGGAGAAGAAGGTGACGACCACCTGCAGCGGCACATGAGAGTCTTTTCGAATCGGACAGAAAGATCAATGAGCATGTGCAGTAAAGTGGTATATCTGGGAAGATGGTCAATCCAAATTTCAACATCTCCAGTTTTGATTATGTGGTCGCCAATGGGGGTTGGCTCCTTCTCAACAGGGGAGTCATGATCCGGGAGGATCTTCAGGACCTTTAGGTCGAATACTTTAGGTCGAGTATGTAACTGATTCAATATCTCTATCTAGTCGGATTGTATTCCGATCAATATCTATATAGCTAAGTCTAATATGATTAGGTTTAGTCATGTCTGAGTCTGATACAATCTCAATTGATCAGACTATAAACACTTTGTAATAGAATGCAGTCTAGATCATCTAACACATAGGCATCGACCTTATAGTTCATTGATCGATGTAGATGAGTGCGTCATAATGTTCGACGTGTACAAGATCCCTCTTTTCAATAAAGAGTTGTGCAATTATCTTTGAACTGTGTTTTCGATCAACTTGGGTTTCGGTAATTCTGAGTAAAATCCCTTATTCCGTATATTTGCCATGTGGCCGAGCATAGGTGAAACCCGTCTATATCTCGATCAGATTAGCTTCTTACGTTTTCTTCCTCTAAATCATAAATTCTTGTTCTGGCAACAGATGTAACAGTTGAGTCCTAGTAAGAATTTAGGGGAGTTCCAGAGTCCTTTGCGGCTTGACGCAGGACCGTGAACAGGAGGGAGGCTCTCGCCAAACTTAACTGTGGAAGCAATCCTCTGGCCGTTGTACCAGCGACCGTAGTGACACACTTCAGACTTGGCGTATGTCGTCCAACTCAGGGAGTGGCCCAAGAGGACCACTTGCCTGGCGGTAATGCCTCTTCTCCTTGGGGTTAGTGGAGCTAAACTCATCCACCTCAGGACGCCTCCCTAAGGTGAGAGTGGCTTCGAAGGCCAACCTCTTCTCCTTGTCCACATGAGCACGAGGCCTCTTGCAGTCTGGCAAAGGTCGATGGTTGCGCTTCAGGAGTGGCTCTGAGTAGTGGTAGGAGGGAACTCCACCCCCTGGGCTCGGTGATGCATTCTTCCAGACCTCATATAAACAAATAGATTGAGGGTATTGGGGTAAAAGTTCCATTGCTTGATTTCTACTGAACAAATTAGTTCAATGATTTAATTCTCTGTTATTTGGTTCATGATTGCTTTGATTGGGCAAGGCTGATCACTAATGCACATTGGTCTTTGATTCAAACTTGTCTATTATTGAAGACTAGTGATAATTACTTTGTGCTTTTGCCTTATGGAATCAATTGTATGGCTATGTTTATTGCAATTTGTCCAGAACTTCTATACTAAATTGTGATTGTGCACATTCTTAAGTAATTTGAGTTAACTGAATGGAGCCCTCGTGTTTCATAAAGATCAAATTCATTCTCACATTTTTTAGTTGTTTGTTCATTGACATTGTGTATTATCTGTCTTTGAAGTTTATCCCATGGATTTGTGACCTCTTGTTGAAGTGATTTTTTGAGATTGATGCACTATTCTCTTTTGTATTGTCTATGTCCTCTGAGGTTGTGGGTCGAGTTTTGAGTTGTGGCATTATTCTTGCTATAGCTACATGGTCAAGAAAAATCAGATATAATTGTGCTTGTTGTTGCCTAGTCAAGGGGAGCTGGGGAACTATATATAGATGATTGGTGTTTGCTATGTATTTGTGATTCGATGATACTCACCGTAGATTGCGGTCGATGATGGTTTTTTGTGCTGCCTCGCGCGCTACTACTACACGATTTCTTTCTATCGCTTGTATTATGAAATGCTAGTCCAGAATGAACACTAGTCGTTTGTCGAGGCGATCCCCCCTCTCTTTCTTTGCATTCTTCTGACATCTTCTATCTTTCTTTCGTCCGATTTATTTTCATTTGCCATTGATTTAGTTAGTTATATGACTTTGCTTCTTCTAGTCCTTGAGGGAGAACGACAGAATACTCACCTTACTGCTCCCATCTCATCCTCTTGCAAGACAGTCTAGGTTGGTACCAGTTCCATAGCTAAAATTATGGTAATCAAACATCTTTGATGGGCTATGCCCAGAACATCCTTGGACTATCCCATTATCTCTTTCCTTGGCCTTTTGCAACCATAGAAAGGCATGTACGATCACGGGGTGTTATCCGCAACCATGGAGCATTGTGTGCGACCTTGGAATGATATGTATGTTTTAACTCGAGTAATAACCCCCGTCACTTGTAATGGACTAACCTTTATCCATAGTTGACTCTCAACTATATTCAGCACCGCCATGCACTTTCTTAGTCCAATTACATCTAAGGGCCCAGAGAGATTTCTCTCAAAATATGAGAGGTGCAAATTCCATCTCGACCATTCACTTCTAACCACATGGTTCGTAACATTTATGTATGTCACCTTTATAACTACTCGGTTAAAAGAAGCGATTGGTGATAGCAAGGTATGCTACTACACATTTATGGAACCATGATGATGTCTGGTCTAAAGATAAACCAAATATAACTATTAGAAACAAACTGATGACACATAAAATCTCAACAATGTTTCGAGTTGGGTCAATCCGACCAAATGTTCTCTAACATGTGTCCAAGACATTGACTTGATATCTCATATGTATAGTCCGTGAAACTTGACTATCAATCAATGATCGTGCTAACTTATCTTGCATTATTATTAATTCCATGTAATGCCGAAAGTCAAGGATGTTTAGAATAAGTATCACTAATAAAGCCGTAAGTAAATTGAGACAATTCATATATCATTATAAAGAGTTCCACGAACTAGTCACATACTTGTTGATCGATAAAAGTGATACTTTATTCAAGGAATACAGTAAGAATTCATAAACATGACATGATACAACCATCTCCATGATTGCGTCTAGGGCATATCTCTATCACTTTAGTAGTTTTGGAAAAATCTTTAATGAAATGATGGTAAAAACCTGCATGTCCCAAGAAACTGTGTATGACGTCGGTGGTGGAAGACTTGCTATGACGTCAATCTTTTCCTTGCCAAGTACCATGCCTTCTTGAACCATGAATTGGCACTTTATTGAATTTAGCACAAGGTTAACTTCTTCGCACCTGCATAAGACTCGAGATAGATTTTGTAGACAGGTATCGAAAGAGGAACCATAAACGCTAAATCATCAATCAAGACTTCCATTATTTCTTTGATTAAATCCGAAATGATAGCCATCATAAATCTTTGAAAGGTTACAAGCGCGTTACATAACCCAAACGGCATTCGCAGGTAGGCAAAAGTACCAAAAGGATATGTAAACGTCGTCTTATCTTGATCTTTTGGGATGAATTGGGATTTGAAAGAACCCCGAATACCCATCAAGAAAATAAAAATATTCATGTTTAGCCAATCTTTCCAACATTTGATCAATGAAAGGTAATAGAAAGTGATCCTTCCTAGTGGTACTATTCAATTTATGATAATCAATGCACATGCGCCATCCAGTAACAAGTCTAGTAGGGATCAACTCATTATTAGCATTCTTAACCACAGTAGGGAACCACATGATCAGGACTAACCCAATTATTATCAAAAATAGGATAAATGATACCCGCATCTAATTGTTTAGAAATTTCAGCTTTTACAGTTTCCTTCAAGTTTGGGTTTAGTCTACATTGATGTTCAACAAAGGTTTGATTTTCATCAACTACAGAGATCCTATGCATGCAAATTTCAGGGCTAATCCCTTTGATATCATCAATTGAATAACCGAGAGCATTGTGATGCACAGAAGTAAAGAAATCAATTTTTCTAGTTGCGAATTGGTCAAGTTTGCATTAACGATGACAGGTTGCATCTCATCATCATCCAAGAACACATATTTTAGTGAGGAAGGAAGAGTTTTGATTGTAGGTTTACTTACCTTTTCCTTACCTGTGACATTGGAATCCAAGATGTCCTCTTTGGATGGTCGTTTTGTTGGTTCATCTTCGTGTTGTTCATTTTCTTCGCTGCTGCACATTTTTTGTTTTTGAATATTTCATCCATTCCTTCTCCAAAAGTGAGTCGAAGTGGAGACTCCTCTTCTAGGGCTTTTTCTAATCAGACTACAAATTTTCTCCTCATACAAAGGGCAATCAACAAGTTTAGACATTTTAAACAAAATTTTCTCCTCTCCTATGCGAATAGTAATTCGTCCCTCACGAAACATCAATGAGGGCACCTGCTGTCTGGAGCATAGGTCGTCCCAATATAATAGGTATAGCAATATCTTCATCCATATCAAGAATGAAAAAATCAACTAGAAGATAAAATTTACATACTTGAAGAGGCACATCTTCTAGGACTCCTTCCGGATGCTTCACAGATCAATCGATAAGTGGTAGAACCATGCGGCTAGTGATCATACCCATGCTCAAACGTTGTGCAATGGTGAGAGGCAACACACTAATGCTTGCACCAAGGTCGCAAAGAGCTCGATTTATGTGGCAAGGGATGGAGAAGCTCCCTTGATCCCGTAGCTTTGCCAGCATCCTATTTTGAAACAAAGTGTCGACAATTGGAACAAGATCCCAATTCAAACTTACCCACATTTAGTTTGTTTTGTAGAGAGGTAGTATCTTAACATTCACCGAAGGGAAATTATTGTAAATATAGACAGGTGAACACATTGTGTTTATACAGGTTCAGGCCCTCGTTGTCTGAGTAATAGCCCTACTCCTATTGTATTCTCAGTATGTGAATAATGGTATTATAGAGTATGTGCTGATTCTAATCCCCTAATCCTATGCTTGGCTTAAAGGATTGATCTTTTTGTCTCTAAGTCATTGCCTCTCGACTTGTCGTCCGGTCTGTCCTTTTTGTTCGTCGAGCCTCTTTTTTATAGTTAATGAAGAGAGCGCCAGTTGCTTGATGAAAGGGACGCTTCGGCAATAACTGCACAACGGTTGTAAGCAGTTGCTATTTGCCGGTTAGAGTGTGCGGCTCTAGATAATTGTGCACCCATTCATATCTTATTGACAATTTGTGGATAACTGCATATCATAGTTATCCTTATCCTATCAATAAAAAGAGTATTGCCTTGGGAATATCGACTAGAGTACAGTTATAAAGCAACAGTATAGCTCTTAAACCATAGTCGGCAATTCTCGACTAGACCCTCTTAACTCAAAGGTATTTCCAGTTCTAATAACTCTTTCATTCCGAGATGGGTATAGACTGCGGCTACGGATTGAGGATTATTATATCTCCGCGACCATGTAGACTGAGGGCAGTATCTCCACAGCCATAGTGGTCGCGGGTAGTATAATTGTAAATGATTGCAACCATGGAAGATTGTGGCAACAATCTATTAAAAGCACAAGAATTAATTACCCATGATGGGCCTTTGTGTTTAATCAGACAAAATGGTCTGTGTCCAGAATGTCTTGGACTTATTCCTTGATCTCTCTCCATGGCCTCCTGCGACCATTCAAAGGTATAAACAAATGACTTAGCTCTCTTCCCATGGTCTCCCGTGACCTCAGTAAGGCTTAAGTAAATAGCTCGGATCTCTTTCTGTGGTCTCTTGCAATCACGAAAAGGTATAGACAAAGGACTTGGATCTCTCTCTATGGTCTCCTGAGATCACGGAAAGACATAGACAAAGGACTTGGTAAAAATCCTCGCCACCTAACCCCCGAATTTGAAACGGAAAGGTTCTTTAAAAATGTTGTTTCCGATTACAAAGAGACGCCATGTCATTCTGAATTCCAATCAAAGTCCGAAAAGACTTCTCGGTGCATGTGTTAGACTCTCATGATGGGCATTAAATGAAAAAAATTTCAAGCCTGCTTATCGTGATCCACGACTGGGAACATGAATTGTTGCTTTTGAGGCTTTATATACTTAGCCTCCAAAGAATTCTTTCTTCAAAATTGCCTAAGTCCCAAAACTTCAGTACTCAAGCTCTTGTTTGTTCTTCACTTTTTTCATCCAAATGGCATCCTGGACCCATTCTCTTCTCAACTTGGTCGAGAACTTGCTGGCCCCGGAGAGGGAAGGATATATCTATCCAGGTCTCTAATCCCATGGCGCCGCGCTAGAGAAGAAGAAACTCCAGCCGTCCAATTGGGCGAGCTAGTGATTTTTGAGGATTTCTTGTGGTGCGGGTTTCGTCTCCCGGAGAGCGAATTCCTCCTGGGCATCCTTGCCCATTATGAATTAGAATTGGTAAATCTCCATCCAAATTCTATTCTGATCCTTGCTATCTTTTAGTATTTGTGTGAGGCATATGTTGGGGTTTTGCCCAGCGTTCCCCTTTTCCACCAATTTTATTTCCTAGCGTGGTCGAAAAGCTCCAATGCTTCTGGGTGTGTGTACTTCCGCTTGCAGGAGAAAAAAGACTACCCATACCTCCCCCTCCACAACTCTGTCCATGGATGTAGCCAGAAGAGAGCCATCCCTCATTCGAAAATCGTCGCCCAGAGAAGAGCGGAGAGTGGGATCCTACCCCTCCGCTCGACAACGAGCAAAAGAGGCAGGCCCAGGTGATCCTTCACATGGTCAGCGAGGGTCTCATCGCTCGTGATGTGATCCAGGACTTTGTGAAGAACTGGATCAGCCCTCTCAGGAAGAGAGTACATGATACGGGGTACCCGATCTTCACGACGTAGGATCGTTGATAACTCGTTGATTCGTGTAACCTGACGAACCGATGGAGCCAACCACTGTCAATACAGCAACCTGCGACAAAAGAATTCGCCCAACCACACGCTTTGATCATTGTCTACTTGACAACGCAAAAGTAGACACACTGTTCCTGCAATCAACGAAGAAATTACAAGAACAATGGTAAAGAGAATAACTCCCAATTCTAGGCGGTGGCTTATGAGCACAAACCCTAGAACAAGAGCAAAAGCTTCTCTGAAAATATTTGTGTATTCAATTCGTGGTTGTCTCAAAACTTTGACCATGCCTCTCTTTTATAGAGGGTGGTATTTACAAAAGATAGAAGGTTTAAACTAAACTTTCAATCTGAATCTAATTCAAAACGGAATAAAAATCCTAACATACTATAAAGATAAAAGAAGTCCGGAATTAATCTTCTCGAATTCGGATTCGGACTCGGACTGGACTTTTTCCTTCTGTATAGTTGTTACTCTTTTGGGTGTCCTAGTTGCATACGATGTCAGAATTTAATGATTCTTGATTTGTTAGAAAGCTCTTTCAATTACCTTTCCAACAAGTGCTCACATGACCTACTTGGGCATTGGTGTTGAAATTGGCGCTTGGTTGAAGTTGCTGAACAATTATGCTTGATCGGCAGACTGGATGGTCCTCAGGTTGCGACCATGTGTCTTCAGGCTTGATCGGCTGCGACCATGCGCAGTGTTGCAACCTTGAGGAATGCTGATTATGCACAGAGTTCTTTTGATCGAGAGCAAAGTTCTTCTGATCGATCGTTGATGCGAAGGATGTCCTCATCAGTACATCCTACCTGGGAGGTCAGGACAGCAGAGGACGGCTCCAGGTATTCTCACCCTAGTAATTGTCCTATCACTCAAATTGATATATTCTTTCAGTCCATTTTTTAGTTATCTAAATTGAAGCATTTTTGAAAAATTATTGACTGTTCTTTTCTTGATTGTTCTGCCCACTTCTGACATCAATAGGAGGACAATCTTCCTTTGGAAGGCCTACAATGTGGTCTCAGAAGACAATATCGATGTACTGAGAATGGAGAGCATGGTCGGCCAAACTGACAACCTTGTGTAGGCGCATCAGAAAGTCTCCACATGTCTTCTTTTGAACAAGAGTTACCAAAGCAATTCATTTTGGTTTACATAACTGTTTGAGTGCCAGGTGAGCCAGAAGAGTCGAGTTGGCGACGATGTAGGACCCTCAGGAGGTTCTACATTGAAGAAATTGATGAAGGCCCCTTTTGCGACCAAAAGTTTGGCCAAGAGCAAGGGCAGACAAACTACTCATCTCTTTTTCGAAAATACCTATTTCATCTCTAACTAAGCCTTATCAATTAGTTAGGTGTAATCTTATCCAATTGTAAACTGGATATATAGGACTTGTTCGACTACTACTACACCTGTTCTAGTGCAAGAAACTGAACCAACTGTGGTCGAAGAAGAAAAAACTACTATGGCGGAATTGCCTGCCACTGGTGAAGTTGCAGCAGATCCAGTGATTATGGAAGTGGTCGCTGCAACCATAGAAGCTATACACTCGTAGGAGATTGAGGAAGATCCTACGGCCATCATCGATGAGGTGGTTCAAGACCTTCAATCTAATGAACCCGCCGATGTTGGTGATGCTGAGGTCACCGTTGCGACCACGACCATGGGAATGGATGAACAAGCTGACACATCTGGTCCCCCTCTAGTCGAGGACACTGTATCTTCCTCCCATATGAAAGAACGAGGAGTGAAGGAGGCACAAGAGGCGACGACACAACCCATCAAGATCCATCGCCATGCCCCTGATTTATGTTTCCAACCTCAATTTTTAAGCAGAATGGGACAGGCACGAGACAACTTGGCTTCTTCCAGCCAAGTGGTTGAACTTGGGGACCTCCTTGAGAGGTACCTTGAGGAGTTCTCGTAGGTACGTAAAATCTTTACCCCATAACTTTATGTGTTAGTCTGAGAAGTTCCTTCGGACACTTTTTGTTTTACTCAAAGCTCTACTAACGAAAGAGGAGTGCGACAAGCTAAACCTATAAGTAACTTGCTTTAATCTCAGTCCTTTACGAACTAGAGTAGTAATTTCTACTATCGCGGGGGGAACTCTGCTTTGCTAGAAGAAGTCGTCAACGAACGTAACATTAGAGAGGTTCCATCCATTGAGTGGTCTCTTCTAGAGAAGAAGATGGTTGAAACCCAATGGATAAACAACGAAAGACTTGCTGAATCTCAGGTGCTTGAAGCCAAGCTAAAGGATGCTGTTGAGAAGGTGGCGACCCTGGAGCGAAAAGCACAATCATTTGATTCTCTCCAAGGGAAAGCCGATTGCTTTCAAATGGTTTGCAATCAATTGCAGACCAGAGTTGATGGTAAGTCCATTTCGGCAGAAATTTATATTGCTTCTGTGAACTTGTATAGATTTTATGAACTTACTTGAATTCATTCTCTCCTCTTCTCAGAGCAAAGAGAGGAAAATAGCACGCAAGCCAAAGAAAAACACCATTATGAGTAGAAGTTTATCAAGCGAGGAAATGACCTCGATAAGCTTCACAACCTCGTCAGCCATTACAAGATGGTCTCAGAGAAGACCAAGGAGACCACAAAGTGACGAGGATTGACACCCGAGTTAGTTCAAAATAAGTGCACGATTGGTTCAAGATAGATTCGAGCCAGACATGTGCCTGGCGGTGCGAACTCAAGACATTTCAAGAAGTACCAGCCCAAGGTCGTAGGCTGTGCGCGATCAGGTCGCAGTCCTTACGCGATCAGACCGTAGCTAGTGCGCGGTCAGAAGTTTGTATGATGTGCGCGGACAAAAGGCTGAAGGTGTCGGGCGGTCAGCCAACATCTCGCGGTCAGAAATCTTTCGACCAGGGAATGTGGGATTAATCTGTTTCTGCTACAGGAATATCCCAAGTATCCCGAAGATTCTTCCACGTAGAGGAGCAACCGTCAGGAGGTTAATACGTGCAGTTATCCACGAATAACACGTGTTAAACCTGTGTGGGAGTTAAGAGCGGTTCTCCAAACCGCATCCAAGCAACCGTTTGATGCCATTACGACTTGGCGCCCTTTCGACCAGTATAAAAGGGCGGCATAGTGTATCAAACAGGGGGATCGATCGAGAGATCAACACACAACATATCTCACTTGAAGAATCAAACAGCCAAGGCTAAGGCTTAGATTACATAGTTTTCATAAGCCTTCTAGGCTTCATTTTGTACACTCGTACAGGGAAAAACTTCGCTTGTGAAGGTCTTGTCCTATCACTTTGTAACTCTTTACCACACATAGTGCAATCCCAATAGGACGTAGGGCTATTACTCCCACCATCGAGGGCCCGAACCTGTATAAACTTCTCTGTGCTCCAATTCTCCATAATTCTACATACCTTCCCGGGGGGTCACCTTGAAAGGTCTCACTGTTTATAAATTCTGCATAAGTTCGGCTAAGGACCTCGAGTCCGAATCGTCGACACAAAGCTCACCCCTAAAGAAAAGGGGGCCTTGGAGAAAATCATCAAGAGTTGTGGTCTCATGGAGAAGGATACCCTCGCAAAGTAATGGGAGATCGCGGACTCACTTAAGGCGGACATTATCAGATCCTAAGAAGGATGATTCTTCCCTAGATGAGTCCTACAAGTTGGTCGCATGATGCTAATATGTGGAATAATAAGATCTTACTCGGAAATACCAAAACACAAAGGTTTGTCGAAACACAGTTCAAAAGATAGCACGCTCTTTATTTCAAAGAGGGATCTTTACACGTCGAACGTTAGGACCCACTCACCTACATCAATGAACTATAAGTGTCTAAGACATAAATAAGTTCAACCTAGACTCGACGATACTTTGATCTAATCTATGTAAAGGTAGATGATCTATCTATACTATTACAAAGGTATTTATAGTCCAATCGATTGAGATCGTATCAGACCCAATTACCTAAACGTATTAACTCAGACACTAACTAACCCTAAACAGATAGGACTCAGTTAAATGTATATGGATCGGAATACAATCCGACCATGACACAGAGATTGAATCCATTATGTACTCGACCCTGTATCCTGGGCTGCGACCTCGGATGGCGACATTGGATAGTGCTGTGACCTTGGGCAATGCTGCGACTATGGTGGCGCTGAGACCCAAAGATCCGCCCGGATCATGACTGCCTTGTTGAGAAGGAGCCAACTCCCGTTGCGACCTCTTGATCAAACTGAAGATGTGGAAATTGAGATTGACCTTCATTTCTGGTGTACACTTTTCCGCACGTACTCGTTGACCTTTCTGACCAATTCGAAAAGTCTCTTTTGTGCCACTGCGGGTGGTAGTCACCTTCTTGTCCAGGATCACATATTCGTGTAGAGGTTCGTCTCATTGATAGACCAAGTCTTCAACAGATGGTACTATGGTATGTGGCTCGTCATTCAACATTGAAGGCTTGAAGAGTTTGAAGTGCTTAACATTGACAACCGAGTAAATATCCATGTATGAAGGTAACTCAAGCTGACAAGCATTATTACCAAATTTTTTCTTAATCTGAAAAGGACCATAACGAATGGATTTAAGCTTTTTACCTTCACCTTTAAATCTCTCCTTACTCAAATGTAGCCATACCATATCACCTACCTAAAATTGAGCATCAACTCAGTGCCGATCATGTCGCACCTTGTACTTGAGTTAGGCTTTTAGCAAGTTCTGTTCAACCTCACCATTGAGTCATTGAATACCTTCCAGGAACTTTTACGCTTGATCCTAATCAGATACTTCGTTGCTGTTCGTCACTGAGGTAGGGATCACAAACTCCATCTCGAATGGACTCTGCGGTAGAAATCCCAAACAGACCTCAAAAGGCGACTTTCTAGTCGAACCAAGCACTGCTCGATTAAAAGCAAACTACAGGTACGGTATGCTTTCATTCCAGGTCTTTGGATGTTTGGAGTTATATCCTCTAAAGAGATGAACTACTGTTCGATTCACCACCTCGGTTTGACCATCGATTTGAGGATGAAAAGTAGTACTCTTCAACTTTGTGTCCATCATCGTCCAGAGCGAACACCAAAAGTGACTAACGAACCAGGTATCACGATTATACACAATAAAAGTTGGCAGTCCGAAATGTGTCCAAACATGGTGAAAAAATACCCGAATATGTTTTCTCATGGTCGCGATGGAACAAGCAAAGGAGTGTACAAACCTAGTTTTTAGTTTGTTGGTTTCAAGATGCTGCAGAGACCACAGCCTCAAACAAAACTAGCTACATCTTGCTGCATCCGCGGCCAAAACACATGCCGATGATGATTTTGCAAAGTCTTCATAACCCCATAATGACCAGCAACCTTTGATGTGCGTGCTTCTCGCATCCATTGAATTCGAGGTGCTCCACGAGGTATACAAAGTAAATTGCCCTTATACAAGAGTCCTTCTCAACGAACAAACTCTGTAGGTTTCCCTGTTTCGAGCTCAGCCAGTGCTGATCGAAAATTAAGATCTTCACTGTACACTGTGGCATAGTCATCATGACATGAGGGCTCGATTTGCATGAATGCTGGTAAGCAAAGGGTCGTAACTGGTGGTTGCGACAACATGTCAGCCAGTTTATTGTGTACGCCCTTCTTGTACTTAATCACCAAATTGAATTACTGTAGATACGACATCCACTTCATATGTCGAGCTTACTGTAGCTTTGATTGCATTTGCAAATATTGCAAAGGTTTGTGGTCGGTGTGGACAACAATCTATTTACCCAAATGGTAGCATCGCCAATGTTTTATGGCCTGATGTAGTGCACACAACTCCTTATCGTACATCGGATAGTTCTTCTAAGCTCTCTGGAATAACTAAGAGTGGTGTGCTACTGGTCAACCTTCTTGCATGAGCACTACACCCATTGCATAACTTGAGGCATCGGTTTCTAGCTCCAATGGCTTCTGGAGATTTGGCAAAGCTAGAACAGGAGCTTCACTGATCTTCTTCTTCAGCAAGAGAACCGTGTCCTCATGTTTCCTTGTCCACTAGAATTTCTAATCGATCTTGGTTAATGCATGCAATGGAGAAGACACTATCGAGAAGTGTCATATGAACTCCCGAAGGTACTGGCATGCTCCTACAAAATTACGCACTTTCGTCACTGTTCACGATCGCGGCCATTCACGAATTACTTTTACCTTATCTGGGTCGATTTGTAATGTACTATTGCCGACCATGAATCCCAGGTACAATAGAGTTTGCTGGCTAAACTCACACTTCTTACGGTTGAGACGAAGTCGATGTTGCCAAAGCTGTTCAAACACCTTTTCGACATGAATGAGGTGCTCATCCCACGAACGACTATAGACCAATATGTCATCGAGGTAAATGATCATAAAGTCATCGATGAACTATTGTAATACGTCATTCATAAGACGCATGAAAGTTGCCAGGGCATTGCATAGACCAAACAGCATGACTAGCCATTCGAACAGATCTTGTCGGGTTTTGAACGCGGTTTTCCTAGTATCCTCCTCTCAGATGCTAACATGATGATACCCTGACTATAGATCCAATTTTGAGAAGATAACAACATGCTTCAATTGGTCTAGCAGGATGTCAATACAAGGAAGGGGGTACTTGTTCTTGATGGTGACCTTGTTCAGTGCTTGGTAGTCGATGCACATACGCCAAGTCCTATCTTTCTTTGGCACTAACACCATAGGAGATCCACAAGGTGAACTACTTGGTTGAATGACACCATCATTCAGCAACTCACCAAGTTGTCTTTTAATCTCTTCATTCTCCAATACCGAGTTTCAATACATACTCAGATTGGGGAGTGTCGCATCGGACACGAGTTGAATTTCGTGCTCGACTAGACGTTTCGGTAGACGACCCAGGGTACTCTCGAACATATCACTGTATTTCTCCAACAGTCGTGAAAAATGACTAGAACCTTCTTGGCACGCCAATGACCACGCTGCTCGAGTACTATCATTTTGACCAACTGGTTGAATCATAACCAGCACATATTTGTGACATGCGTTGATGATTCATTTGGCCTGATTTGCGGTAACCAAGTTTGAGGTGTTGACGTGGACGTCTCTACCAATCACGAACTTTACTCCATCTTTAGTGAGCTCGTACTCTTGTGCTCGTCAATGGAAGTGAGTGTCATGATCATATAGATATATACGGACTCCCAAAGATCACCTAACATATATCAATAGGGACAATGTAACATTGAACCTCATCAATATATTTCGCAGAGATCGCAAATTTGAACACACACTGACACATAATCTGTTGGTTTGCGTCGGATGTAAACCAACCCAGTAGATATGGTCGCGGGTGTGTGGTTGTCTTCAAACCAAGTCGTCGAACCAATCCAGTAGAAACAAATTTCTTCTAACTTCCGGGATCGAATATTGCTGTAACCACTTCATGCTTCACTTGGATGTTGATAGTAAACAAGTCCTTCGTTGGGCGATGGTCGTCTGGTGATTTTGTACCTTTCTCCTTCGACATTGCCATCAGAGATGAGGTCATATCTGCCTCATCGATTGAATTCACTCAGACAACTTCTTCGGCTGGTGGAGCCGCAGTAGCCGTGGCTGTACTTTTTCCTGGTCCATACTTCTTTGGTCGAAGTTCAGGATGAAGTTTGTAGTATTTATCCTTGGTATGTACCGCGACTTGACAATGCTTGCAAAAGGCACCCATGCCCAGTTTCAAAGCATTCTTCTTCGGACTCGGCTTTCTTTTTGTCGAGGTCGCACTCTCCTTCGTGCTTTTGTCGCTGCGGGATTTGTTCTTCTTCTCGATCGCCATAGCAGTTGTGCTCGCTGTCACAATTTCTTCCATACCGAATAGGCTTAACTCAGCACTGATCGATTTCTAAAGTCCAAATGTGTATTTATGAAATACCTGAGGATTGTACAGTGATGGACTATTGCTTGTCTCCGAAACTGCGTAGTATAGTCCTAGACAGATTGGTCGCGCCATTGGTATAGCCAGTGCCAACGATCCCATATCTCCTCGAGATAACCCATTGGGTAAAATTCTTGTCGCAGGAGTCACTTGAATTGACCCCACGCAAGGTCGCCAGCTTCACCACTGGCAACAAGGGCCTTCCACCATGTCTTGGCGTGGTCCTTCATCTTCAACGGTGCAAACTTCACCTTTTCAGCGCTACTGAACCCTTTCAGGCCAAAGTAGGTCTCAAGCTAGTCGATCCAAGAATCCAACTTCTCAGAATCGATCTCCCCATCGTATATGGGTATATCAATCTTAGCGTCGACCTTGAAAGATCCGACAGCTAAGGAGGTGTTGGCGAGGTTGTCGGCCTTGTGGTCATCTTCGTCTTCATCTTCTTCTATCTTGCGCAAGCCTTCACTAGTCTTCACATCCTTAAGCTTGCCTCTTGAAGCATCATCTTCAGAAGGTACAGCCATGACCTACTGCTTAATCCAAGCAAGCACGGTATCCATGTCGGTGGAGAGCTTAGCCACTTGTTCGGCTAGGTTAGCTTGAACGGCGGTATCGTTAGACATTGTCGGAGACGCGACTGTAGGAACCATTGATTGATCGCCTAGAGTTTCGCCGGAGGTTTTGTCTCACTATCCACAGGACAGGATAGTTGCTTTGATACCAATTTGATCCGTTTGAGACCTAGCCTTGGTTTTCGCACTAGGCTCACCCAGATGCTAATATGCAGAATAACGGGATCTTACCCGGAATTACCAAAACAAAATGCAAAAGATAGCACGCTCTTTCTTTCAAAGAGGTATCCTTACTCATCGAACGTTAGGACGCACTTGCCTACGTCAATGAACTATAAGTGTCTAAGAATTAAATAAGTTCAACCCAGACTCGATAATACTTCGATCTGATGTATCTAAAGCTAGATGATCTATCTATCCTATTACAAAGGTACTTATAGTCCAATCGATTGAGATCCTATCAGACTCAATAACTTAAATGTATTAGACTCGGACACTAAAACCCTAAATAGATAGGACTCAGTTATATGTATATGGATCGGAATACAATCCGACGATGACACAGAGATCGAATCCATCACGTACTCAACCTTGCATCCCATGCTGCGACCTTAGATGGCAACATCGGGTAGCGCTTCGACCTTGGCGGCGCTGAGACTCGAAGATCCTCCCAGATCATCGTGGCTCAAGCTGATATGTTGGTCACAAGGCTTCCTAAAATAATAAAAGAAAATATAAAAAGTACTTAATTTATTGATTGAATGTTATGATTATATTCCCCTAGCCCCCACCTACGACAAATGATACTAAAGACATAGTACAATGGTTACAGGATATTTTTCTTGGCCTAAGGAGACCACTGTTCAAATGACCTGAACATGCTGGTAAGTCTCTTATGCCGTAAGAACTGGCTTAAAAAGAGATGTCTAATCTAGATGTGATCCTAAGATCGCAAAAATAACTGACTTAGTATAAAGATATAAGCTTTTGCTAACTGGCAGCCACTCGAATGATGAGAACATGCTAGTAAGTCCCTTATGCGGTAAGAACCAGTTTAGAAAGACAAATTCTTAACTAGATGTGACCATGAGATCGGCCAGCGAATCCACTTACATCTCATAGTAAGGCACTTATTGCGACCAGCCCTCGGGTGTAATCTGATAGAAAATAAGGCTGCAGATGAGAATACAATCACAACATAAGGTGATAAAGTGCTAATAAAAACTTGTAATGGGAAAGGAAAAAAGTTACACATAGAATTTACACAACTGGTCCATATTCCAAGAGGTTGATAATATTCTTCCATCTTCCATCACTAATCGAGCCGATCCTGGTCCCAGCATGGCAACCACAGTAAAGGGCTCTTTCCACTGAGGGAAGAATTTATTGCGACTGATGAGGAACGGGGTCCCGATCTTCCGACAGGTAGGGGATAGTTCGATTGGTGGAGACTCGACGTTGACGACCTGACTATCGACATGAACCGATCTAGGCCTACAATCGTTACACCATTGCTCCGTTCGTTATCAACAGTACCGAGACACGGTTGACCTAGCCACGAAGGCCTGTTCCTGCAAGCGAATCCAAGAACACGTGCAAGAACACAGAAGAAACAATCTCGAATTGCAAGTATGTATTAAGATCACGAAGTGCTGGGGTTCGACAAACCGAAAGACGGCGAACTGCGACAGCAGAAAAATTCTAACCAAAACCCAAGTCTAACAATGACGGCTACGAGGTTTTAATATGCGAGAGGGGTGGCATCTAGGGTTTGCCCCCCCCCCCAAGCGGGATACACGGGCCGAGGCCCAATAGACAGGTGACGCAGCACTGCACGGCCCAACAAAATCTGATCTCCACTTGTTTCGATGATTGTGATTGACTCAGAAGGATTTTCGACATGGGACCAGATCCGTTGGAAAGGTCTCGTTGAGGGCTTCTCTGTAATGTACTTGAACGCCCCAAACGGAGTTTGTATGCATCTGCTACGCCCATTTGAAGACAGGCTGCTCCGCCGTGGCCAACCCGGACTCTAGCTCACGGTAGACTTGATTCCCGACCCGTCTTGGCGCAAAGTGACACCCTCGCTGATCAACACCATGATTCCTGAGCACAAGCACAATATTATTAGGTAGTAACTCACTCTTGTCAATATTCTCTCATGTACTAAGAAACGAGCTCACCTGGTGATTTAGTTGACGTGCACGTGCCCTTGTTATTGGTCCTTGCATAACGGGTGTTGGAAGAATGGACGCATCGTTAGGGGTGATGTCCTCATCATCCTCCCCCTCTTGAATTGGAGTCGTCCTAGACTCAAGCTCATCTTCTTCTCCCAAATATGGCCGCAAATCTGAAATGTTAAAAGTGGGGCTAACCCCGAAATCTACAGGCAACTCAAGTTTGTAGGCATTATCGTTTATTCGCTCTAACACCTTAAATGGACCATCCGCACGAGGCATTAATTTGGAATTTCTTAACTCAAGAAAACGCTCTTTACGTAAGTGTAGCCATACAAGATCTCCAGGAGTAAATATCAATTCCTTTCTACCATGACTACCAGCAATGCGATATTTTTCATTCATTCGCTCAATATTTTCTTTTGTTGTTTCATGTAGTTTTAAAATAAACTCAGCACGTTTCTTAGCACCAAGATTGACCTTTTCAGATGATGGAAGAGGCAATAGGTCAATAGGAGCACGAGGGTTGAAACCATACACTACCTGGAAAGGACTTACCTTGGTAGTCGAGTGTAGCGCACGGTTGTAGGCAAACTCCACATGAGGAAGGCACTCCTCCCACATCTTTAAGTTCTTCTTCAAAACAGCTCGCAACATTGTGGACAAGGTGCGATTTACCACCTCCGTTTGGCCATCAGTTTGGGGATGACAAGTAGTAGAAAACAGTAACTTTGTCCCCAATTTATTCCATAATGTCCTCCAGAAATGACCCAAAAATTTTGTGTCGCGATCTGAAACAATAGTGGAAGGCATACCATGCAAACGAACAATTTCTTTGAAAAATAAGTCGGCAATGTGAGTGGCATCATCACTTTTGTGGCAAGGAATAAAATGTGCCATCTTTGAGAATTGATCCACAACAACAAATATACTATCCCTCCCCCTCTTTGTCCTAGGCAAACCTAGAACAAACCGTGTGGATTTAACCGTGACTTTGCCCTTTGACACGTGGTGCAGCGTGCCACGAAGCGCTCAACATCACGCCTCATCTTTGGCCAATAGAGGTGCGTGGCCAAAATATCCTCCGT
This sequence comes from Pharus latifolius, assembly GCA_019359835.1. Lineage (NCBI taxonomy): Eukaryota > Viridiplantae > Streptophyta > Magnoliopsida > Poales > Poaceae > Pharus > Pharus latifolius. The sequence continues at coordinate 62,398,064 of CM033323.1, forward strand.
CTTTTTGACACCAAAATGTCTCATCAGGCCTCCTCCATGAGCTTCCTGCAACAACAAAAGACGAACGGATCCAACTGGAATGCATAGGCGGTTAGCTCTAAACAAGAACCCATCATTGAGTACAAATTTATTCCAAGCCCTCCCATCCTTGCAATTAATCAAAGCATCTTTGAAATCATCATCTTGAGCATATTGTTCTTTAATAGTTTCAAGTCCAAAAATTCGACAGTGAAGTTGAGACAACATAGCATATCTCCGAGACAAAGCATCAGCAATTACATTATCTTTCCCTTTCTTGTGTTTAATTATGTAAGGAAAAGATTCAATAAATTCTACCCACTTGGCATGTCTACGGTTCAATTTGTTTTGACTACGAATATGTTTCAGCGACTCATGATCAGAGTGAATAACAAATTACTTAGGCCATAAATAATGTTGCCATGTCTCTAAAGTTCGCACAAGAGCGTACAACTCTTTATCATACGTGGAGTAATTTAAAGCAGGCCCACTTAATTTCTCGCTGAAATATGCAACAGGCTTACCTTCTTGCATGAGCACACCACCAATTCCAACTCCACTCGCATCACATTCAAGTTCGAAAGTCTTACCAAAATCTGGAAGTTGGAGTAATGGTGCATTTGTTAGCTTTTCTTTCAAAAGGTTGAAGGCGTCCTCTTGTGGTTGTCCCCAATGGAATGCAACGCCCTTCTTTGTCAATTCATTCAATGGTGCAGCAATGGTGCTGAAGTCCTTCACGAAACGGCGGTAGAAACCAGCAAGTCCATGAAAGCTTCTCACCTGTGTGACCGTTTTAGGAGTCGGCCAACTCTTGATAGCTTCGATCTTGGCTTCATCAACCTCAATTCCCTGCGGAGTCACAACATAGCCAAGAAACGAGACTCGATCAGTGCAAAAAGTGCACTTCTCGAGGTTACCAAACAAACGTGCCTCTCTCAAAGCATTAAAAACAGCACATAAATATTCGAGATGTTCAGAAAGTGACTTGCTATAGATCAAGATATCATCAAAATAGACCACCACAAATTTACCAATGAAAGGACGTAAGACCTCGTTCATCAAGCGCATGAAAGTACTAGGTGCATTAGTCAATCCAAAAGGCATAACTAACCACTCATATAAACCGAACTTGGTCTTAAAAGCAGTTTTCCATTAGTCTCCCAATTTCATTCGAATTTGGTGGTACCCACTACGCAAGTCAACGCCCATCCCCTTGCAACGGTGGCATATGATACCTGTTGTACGTCCCGTGGAGGCAACAGATGGAGACGACTTCACTGGTGCCTGCACATTAGAAGTTTTGCTTACCTCGGGTGTACGTGGCGGTGGTAACAGTGCTATTGAACGCGCCCTACTGGCCGAGGGGGCAGTAGACCGAACAGCAGGAGGTGGCTCTGATTTGGTTGACGCTTGTCTTGGGGTGAAGGTACTACCAAAGTTGCTCCGTGGCCGCTGTTGTCGTCCCTGCAATTCTTTTTCTGCCAAAATAGCAAGCTGGAACAATCTATTGACATCATGATAGTCCTTGTAATCAATAATATTTTGTATGTCATGCCTTTGTAGGATCAAGGATGCTGACTAGAGGGGGGTGAATAGGAGGCTTTTAAAAACTTCAATTTAAAAAAAATATTTGCAAATAAAGAAATCAAGAACAAATAATAATGTGAGAAAGAGGAAGAGAGAACGAACACAACGATTTTTACCGAGGTCTCGGAGACTCGCCCAATAGATTGAAGCACTCAAATAAATTGAGTCTTGCTCCAATATCCACGAAGGATATTATCCACTAATGGTTGCTCCTTGTCCACTCCGGAAAGGCGAGCACCGATGCCTTGTATAAACTTGCCGAGCCTCTCCGACAATCTCCGAACGGAGAGATCAACAGCCACGCCACCAAACCGTCTAGGTGAGGGCGCTCACCAAGAGTAATAGGCAGCAAGGTCTTCTCTAGACCTCCAAACACGCACTGAGAAACTACAAGTATGCAAATGCAATGAACTGGAATGCTCGGTGAATCAGAAAACACTCGACTTGATCAAAAGATCAAGATTTTATATAAGAAACTAAAGCTCAAGAATGTGTATGAGAGGAGGCTGCTTGTTGTATAAAATACATGCCCAAAGCCTCTATTTATAGCCTCAAGGATCAAATGAACCGTTGGAGCTAGGGCTGAAAATCAGCAACTCAAACTGACAGTCAGTTCACCAAACTGACAGTCAGTTACATACACAACGGCCGACAAAATTTACGGATAAAAAATAGCTAGCCGTTTGTGGCCGTTTAAGGAAACTTGAAACCCCCAACTAACAGTCAGTTATGCAAACTGACAGTCAGTTCGACCAAAACATCGACCAGATCAAATAGAAACTCAGATAAAAACAGCTGTGGTCGAAACCCAAACTGACAGTCAGCATGGGCATACTGACAGCCAGTTTGGTACAAAAATTTTTGGCCCGAAAAACACACTCTCTGGACAATTGTCAGTTAACAAAACTGACAATCCAAACTGACAGTCAGTTTAGCAAACTGACAGTCAGCATGGATAAAAACAGCTGTAACTTTTAATTCCGAGATCCGATTGAAGTGTTTGATATCTCATTTGAAAGATATTTTAAAGGAATATCTTTTTGTCAACAGAATAAAAAGCCAGATCTCTCTAGATATTTATATAAAATGCAAAAACTCTTCTACTGTCAAAAACTAAACTGAAAAACCAAATAACTGACAGTCCGTTGAAAACATCCATAACGTTTGATCCAGAAATCCAAATTGAGAGTTTAATAGCTCGTTTGAAAGATAATTTAAAGGGATATATTTTTGTCAACAGAAGCCAAAGCCAGATCTTCCTAGATCTTTCTAGAAAAAGCAAACACTCTTCTGCTGTCAAAACACAACTGAAAAACCAAATCTTTCAAACCAAATTCAAATCAAGTCCAACCAAAAAGATGCAATGCAATGACCTAGTAATTTCTCGGTTCATGTTGGAGATATAGAGAGAACTTGCAACTCCTCTTTATAGTACGTTTAAAACTAAGAAATAATTTCCTAAACCGATCAAACTTCAAACACCGAGATCGGTGAAAATAAAACAAATATTACCTCAGGTCCTTTGCATCTTTTATCCTTGCAACTTTCGTTTTGGTGATCTTGCACTTACGACCTTGACTTCCAACCTTTAATTGTGACCACAGCCAACATTGCGACCTTGCACTTGCGACTTTGGACCTGTGACCTGTAGATCTTCCTAGATCACTTGCAGACTTTACTGAAATCGCTCTGCATAGAAATAGCTCAAAGACAAGGTTAGTCCAAAACACTTAATGTCATCAATAATCAAAATCAACCTAAAAGGGCCTAGATGCAACAGCCTTAACCCCCCATAGAAACGAGCCATTTTATCCTCCTCGGTTTCCTCTACCTCACAACGCAACATGCCTATTTGAAGCTCTTGGTAGTACTCCTCTACCGATTTGTTACCTTGATCTAAGCGTTGCAATTTTTTACGCAAATCACGTTTAAAGGAAGGAGGCACAAATCTAGCGTGCATTTGTCTCTTCAGATCATGCCAGGTACCAGGATGTACGTTAGACTTTACTAGTTCATTCCACCAAATTATAGCAAAATCCTTGAACTCACTAGTGGCTTGTCTAACTCTATGAATTTCAGGAACAAGATGGGAGTTAAATTTTTGTTCAATCTCCATTTCCCAATCTAAATACACCTCAGCATCATATGTACCATAAAAAGAAGGTACAGTAAACTTAACTTTAGCAAATGGATCATCATTGCGATAGTTATTATTACCATTGTTACCTCTCATACCTTGACGATTTCGGTTGAAGCGCTCTAAGTCATGTGCCGCACGTCGCATAACGGGTTCATTGTGAGGTGCCACATGTCCCTCTACATCATCATCGTGCTCCTGGGCTGCATCATTTTGCTGTTGTTGGACAGCAGGTGGGCGGTTCTCGATCATTTGAACCCTGTCATCAAGCTGGGCAACCGTCGTTCCAATCTTTCAATACCTTTGGTTATCGCTTCCATCATGGTTTTCAGCTCAGCATGAAGGACGCACTCGTTGTCCTCTTTATCAGATCCTGCCATGATTAGTAGAAAGTAGAAGAAACACAAGAAGTATTATCCCTACAAACTACCAGGTTCAGACAAGTGGATTCACACCCTCTCAAGCTTCTTACCACGCTCTTGCAAGGTTCTTACCAACGCTGCAGAAGGTACAACCGGTGGCTGGTTTGTGATATCGTGACGAGTTTAAGTGTAACGATTGCAAGGTTGAATCCTGTTCTGATAGAAAGTATGTGGAGCTTGGAAGGCAGTTATGGTAGCAAAGGTTAGCAATAATTGAAATCAAAATGCTAAGTTGAATAAGTGTCCAAAGAACCCACTAGTGTTGCTGGCCTAAATGCGCCCCTAGAACTAGTCAAGCAAGCAAAGACAACAAGGCAACAAATGGAAACAACAAGATGATAGCAAGGATAATCAATATTGAAGCAATTCTGATCCCAAAGATAGCAAGTATGGCAAGTACGAACCCCCGGATTTTTTTTTACTGCGTGGCTCTTTTCTGTGCGCTGCCTCTTTTTGAAATTTTTTTTAATTTTTGTTTGATTTTTCTGATATTTTTTTCAAGTTCAGCAACAGAGAAATATGGAAAAAAAAAAGCAGGTTCCCCTCCATTTGGAGGTAAGGGGTGGCCGATATAAATTTTGGTGTTTGCTCCGAAAGTTGTGCTAAAACTTTCGGGGTCGGATACTCGATCTTCCAGAGGGATTTTGGCCTCCAAAATTTTGCCAAAACCTGCAAATTTGGGTGAAATTCAAGTGTAACTTTTCGTTAGCTTCAATACGAGTGGTCGTGGACCTCAAACGGAGTTCAGATGCAAAAGTTATGGCCGTTTTAGTGAAGGTGCTCCGGATCAGGGTTTTTGGGCAATGCCAACTTTTGGTTTCGCAAGTAGGGAACGTGACAGTGGGTTGGCGGGATGAACAAAGGGGAGGCTAGCGATGCAGGGCATTTGACACAAGGCGGTTTGCGACCTATCTAGGGTTTGCGAAGCGGGACAGTAACACAAGGCGGCTAGCGGGGGCAAACTGAGTAGGACTCGATTTGGTTTTCTGGATGTCTGACGGTGGTAGGACGGACGATGCAATGGGGAGGTGATGGACAGAACCACGAACACAATCTAAACCAGCAACCAGACGACGAACTAAGGACACAAACTCAACAACGCTAACTGAAAGCAAAGATTGAGAAGGCTCGAAGTGGTTTGGACAGCGGAAGACTATGACCTAATTGTTTTTTTTTGGCTTTTTTCTGGACGATGGGTAAAACGATGAACAATGAACAGATGGGATACGAGATACCTGACGGGCAACCGGAGCTCTGATACCACTTGATGAGGAATGGGGTCCCGATCGTCCGACAGGTAGGGGATAGTTCGATTGGTGGAGACTCGACGTTGACGACCCGACTTTCGACCAGAACCGATCTAGGCCTGCAATCGTTACACCACTGCTCCGTTCGTTATCAACCGTACCGAGGTGCGGTTGACCTAGCCACGAAGGCCTGTTCCTGCAAGTGAATCGAAGAACATGTGCAAAACACAGAAGAAGCAATCTCGAATTGCAAGTATGTATTAAGATCACGAAGTGTTGGGGTTCCACAAACCGAAAGACGGCGAACTGCGACAGCAGAAAAATTCTAAGCAAAACCCAAGTCTAACAATGATGGCTACGAGGTTTTAATATGCGAGAGGGGTGGCGTCTAGGGTTTGGGGCGGCCCCCCCCCCCAACCCAAGCGGGATACACGGGCCGAGGCCCAATAGATAGGTGACGCAGCACCGCACGGCCCAACAGAATCTGGTCTCCAATTATTTCGACGATTATGATTGACTCAGAAGGATTTTGGACATGGGATCAGATCGGTTGGAAAGTTCTCGTCGAGGGCTTCTCCGTAATGTACTTGAACGCCCCAAACGTAGTTCGTATGCATCTGCTACGCCCGTTTGAAGACAGGCTGCTCCGCCGTGGCCGACCCGGACTCTAGCTCGCGGTAGACTTGATTCCCGACCCGTTAGAACGGAGTAGAGTTCTTCTACCCAAACCCCCGAGTGTAACTTAAGGCGGTCAAAAACTTGTTTCTTAACCCCTTATATTATCTGCCTGTTGACCTGCTCAACTGCACCATTACTCTGTGGATAAGCAACATATGCGAAGCAGATTTTTGTCCCAATATGGTCGCAATAGTCCATAAAAAGACCACTGACAAACTGGGATCCATTATCAGTGATAAGACAATTTGGAACGCCAAATTGATTTACTATGTTGTTTTGAAAGAACTTCTTCACCGCTGTGGTGGTAATGCTTCAAACCAATTCAGCCTCAATCCATTTGGTAAAGGTATCAATGGCTACGAACAAAAACTTGTATCCATTGACCGCTTGAAGCATAAGTCCTACAATATCTATTCCCCATATGGCAAATGTCCATGTTAAAGGATTGCGTATGCTGGCTGGTGAACCTGCCGAGCATGGAATTGACACTGTGGGCAAACCTCAACCAATTGCATGGCATCATTAAGTACCGTCGGCCAGTAATAACCCTGTCGGAAGGCTTTTTCGATGATCTGATTGAGATATAGATGGTTTCGTTTATACTCGACCTGATGCTAAATATGCGGATAAGGGATCTTACTCGGAATTACTGAAACCCATGTGATTGACCCCAGTTCAAAATATAACACAACTCCTTATTGAAAAGAGGGATCTTGTACACATCGAACACTAGGACGCACTCACCTGCGTCGATCAATGAACTACAAGGTCTATTCCTATGTGATGGACCTGAGGTCGATCTAAGCTAAATAACTAGGTAGATAACTTATCTATCCTACTACAAGTAATATAGTCCAATCGTATGAATACGTATGAGACTCAACAACTAACTAAACCTAATCGTATAGTACTTAGCTATATAGATACTGATCGGAATACAAACTGACCAGACAGAGAGATCGAATCCTTTACATACTCGACCTGATGGACCCGAAGATCCTCCTGGATCATCCGACTAGTGTCCAATAGGATGCATGTGCACCACACATGCCTCTATGAATCTCTCTTAGAAAGGATTTGCCATCTTCTTGAGGAATAAAACACATCAGCACTCCTTGAGCAGCTTTCCTGTACGGGGTTCCTGCAACCAACCTGTACATTCGCGCTTTTCTACCTAACTGGTAATTCTCAGTTTCGTCCTCGGGCATAGGCCCATGTGCAAGATAGTTCCTTAAATGTAGGATCCAATCTGCTTCATGCTCGAGGGTGGTGACGTTAGTCATCACGTCAGTTGCCTCTACGGTGGTCACGATTGAGGGCTTTTTTAAGTGCTCAATGAACACTCCTACCGAAGTGGATGTATGTGAGGAACCAATATTTTACAATTGGTTTGTGAGAATATTGTCTCTTCGCGGAACAAATTGTCCATCAAAATTTCTGAAGTATTTTTCCAATCTCCTCACCTCGTCCAGGTATAGAGCCATTGTCTCATCGGATCATTGGTATTCCTTATTCACCTGGTTTACGACTAGCTATGAATCTCCCTTCAGCACTAATCAATGGACTACGAGGGATTTGGCTGCTTGAAGCCTAGCTAGAAGACATTCATACTCTACTGTGTTATTGGTAGCAACAAAGTGTAATTGTATGACATACTGGACTGGGTCACCCTGAGGCATAATTAAGACCACTCCAGCCCCCGAGTTTGTGAAACTTTGAGAACCGTTGAAATAAAACATCCAATGGTCGGTATTTTCTAAATCTTCAGATTCTTGCACAGGTGGTTCGGGATTAGTCCATTCGACCACAAAATCTACAAAAATTTGGGATTTGATTGTTACTTGGGTTATGAAGTGGAGATCAAAAGCTCTAAGTTCTATGGCCCATTTTGTAACTCGACCGTTACTTTTGGATTATGGAGAATGTCCCCTAACAGAAATGACAAGGGCACAGTAATCTTGTGCGCTTGAAAGTAATGTCGCTCCTTCCTTATAGCTATTAAGAGAGTATAAAGTAATTTTTGGGCCTTCAGGTATCTCTCCTTTGGTCCATTTAGTACTTCACTTACATAATAAATTGGTCGTTGTACTCCTCCTCTCTCCGCGACCAGAACAGCGCTGACCGCATGAGGGGTACCAGCCAAATTGATGAGTAATGGCTCTCCCAAGGTCAGGCAAACCAATACTGGGGCACTAGCTAAATATGCTTTTACTTCCTGAAAGGCTTTTTCAACTTCGTCCGACCATTGGAAACCATTGTGCTTATGCAGAACCTTAAAGAAAGGTAAGCCACGTTCTCCCAACCTTGAGATGAAATCACTTAAAGCCACCATTTGGTCGGTTAGGCTTTGTACCTCCTTCGTGGTCGAAGGAGATCTCATTTGCTCAATGGCCCGAATATTTTTGATATGAACCTCAATGCCTCATAAAGAAACAAGGAAACCTAATAGTTTTCCAGAAGAAACTCCAAAGGAGCACTTTTTAGTATTCAACTTTGTTCCATATTTATTCAAGTAACAGAAAGTTTCATCCAAGTCATCTATGTGACTAGAGTTTTCTACACTCTTTACAACCATGTCATCAACATAAGCTTCTAAATTATACCCTAATCGAGATTAAAAGGTTTTCTGCATCAAGCGCTGATACGTGGAACCAACGTTCTTGAGCCCAATTGGCATTCTGACGTAGCAGTATATACCAAATGGTGTGATAAAGGTAGTCTTCTCTTCATATTATTCTGCCATGCTAATTTGATGATACCCTGAGAAAGCATCTACGAAGCTCATCAGTTTACATCTTGCAGTTGAATCGATCAATTGATCAATGCGGCGAAGGAAAAAATCATCCTTCGGATAGGCAGCATTGAGACTGGTGTAATCAACGCACATGCGCTACTTACCATTTGACTTTAGGACCACAACCGGGATTGTGAGCCATTCGGAATGGTCGACCTCGCGAATAAAGCCAGCTTCCTGGAGCTTATCCAACTCCTAACAAATATCCTCTCTTTGGTTAGGGGCAAAACACCTGAGCTTTCGCTTTATAGGTCGTTGTCCAGGCTGGATTGCTAGCCTGTGCTCGATCACTTCCCTTGGGACTCCAGGCATGTCGGATGGTTTCCAAACAAACACATTTGCATTACCCGAAGGAAAGAGATGAGTGAAAGTTCCTATTTGCCTTCCAATTCTGACCCTATCCAAATGGTTCTAGATGGGTCATCTGGGAATAACGGAACTTGTTTAAGTCTTTCTTCTAGTCGCAGAGTTACCTTCACCACATCTAGCTCTTTTGCTTTGGTGACAGCCTTGACATCCCTGAGGGGAAGTTTATCAACCAACTCGAGGGAAATGTGATCACATGTGAGGGCCAAATTTTGGCTCCCCCTCACCGTGATCGCGCCTTTTGGTCGTAGCACCTTTACACACTGATAAGCATAGTGTGTTGCCACCATGAATTTGGCGAGCAAGGGCCTACCAAAAATTGCATTGTATGCTGAATCAAAATAAATTACATCAAAGGTAACCAATTCTGTTCCGAAGTTCTCTGGTTCTCTGAGTGTTACCGGCAGTATGATCTGACCACAGGCTTTATCCTTGAACGAGGGATTTGCATCTCGTCAAGGGTTTTGGAAAAGAGCAAAGTGGGGGAACTATCTCCATTGATTAGGAATCTACCTATTTTAGCATTGCTAATTGTGGGAGTTATAACCAAAGGAAGTCATCGTGGTCACGATAGACCCTTCGGACAATCTTGCTGGTTGAAGCTCAGGGATGTCTCCGACCAGCGGGGATACTGAGGTTCTCTTGGGGGAGCCTCAACATTATTCACTTTGCGGTGAATAGATTTAAAATGTTGTTTGGAAAAGTAGGACGAAGAACCACCGAAAATAATATTAACATGATTATTTGGTACCTGGTATGGCATGACTCATCTCCGTCGACATCTTTATTCCCAATTGGCTGTCCTTTTTCTAATATTGTAGGCATAGGGGCTTTACCTAGGTAAAACTCCTCCATGCGCTTTAACCAGTTTTGACAGTTCTTGAGGTCGTGTCCTGGAACTTCATGCAGCGGACACCACTTCTTTCTTCCCTGTGGGTTAGCTTGCTTTCCTATGTGGTCGTTGTTGCACCCACCAAAAGAAGGTTTATTACTTTTGAATGGAACTTTATTACCTTTATATTGTGGTCACTTATCCAAGTTCGTGACCTCTCGAGATTGGTTTGCCCCATCCTATTTTGACTTCTTGAACTTCCCGCCCGAAGATGGCCCAGATTTCTTGAAGAGTTATCCTTTCTTTTGGAATCTAGAATAGATTGTGGTGGTAAATAACCTCTATCCACCATCCTATTCCATTCCACTACCTCAATAGCGTTGAAATAACGATCAGGCATGTCAAAAAGCTCTGACACTAATCTTGGTGGATGAATAGTGAGATCCTCCATGAATCTTCGGTATCGAACAACATGTTTAAAGGCTCTGATCATTGAATTATCAGATATGTTGGGGATAGTATTTCTTACCCCCACAAATCTCTTCACAAACAGTCGAAGAGTCTCACTAGAGGTCTTGCGTAAACGATGGAGGTCGTCTTCCTTGCCAGGATTCTATAGTAGTTTTGGAAATTGCTAAGGATAGCATCACATAGCATTTCCCAATTCTAAATGGATCCTTCTGGCTGGTTGAACAGCCAAGTTCATGTCAAACCTTCAAGGACGATTGGCAAATAATTCTCCATTACTTTCTCATTTCCGCCTGCCGACTGCATAGCAATAACATAAATTTGGAGAAACTCATATGGATTTTGTGTTCCATTGAATTGCTTAATCGTGCCTGGCTTGAATTTATTAAGCCAGGTTACTACCCTTAATCCTAGCGGGAAAGCTTTGCAACCAACATATGCAGTACGCATTTGTTGATCATCTTGACCATCCTCCTGGTCGTGGGAAAAGCTTGCAGGTGGAGCACCACGATGTGGCCCCAAATGTGAGTGTATTGGCTCACGGTCACGATCACAAGAATGGCTAATTCTTTGGATCTTGTCATGACTATGATGGGTCGGTGTGGCTCGAAGACGATCGCGTCTTCTTTGACTAGGCCGAGCACTATTTCCTCCCCGAGAGTTGGTTACTGAATGCAACGAGGCAATTGGACGTACATCTGATACAACTCTGTCAAGACTGTCTGCAAGAACTCTTGCGAAAGTTACCCCATCATCATTAGTAAAACCGACGGGAGGGTTACGAAGAACTTTCGTGATCACGCGAATGCGCTCTAGTGTGCTCCTTCTAGGAACAAAAGGAGGTTTTGCCATCATCGCCTCACCAGCCGGGGAACACTCCAGACTTGTAAGGGGTGATTGGTCATTCCTACGACCAGCAGGAGGTTGTTGACAAGATGTTCCAGGGCCGAAGTTCACAGCGTCATGGCGAAGTTGCATAAGATGCAAAGTTTCCTCTGTCATTTTGTGAACCTCATCCTCACGACGCATACGAGCTTCATCTTGCAACCGTTTGTGGTCTCCTTTCTCCCTAGCGAGTTGTTGCTCAAGAGTTTCTTCAGAAAGTACTACGACTTCCCACGGAGCTGAGACCACCGATGGAGAGAACATCTCCTCTTTGTCTGAGTCACACTCGAAATCAAAGGGGGAATTCAAATTATCTAGAGCGAACTCTTCCAAACAGGACAAATGGTGATCACCAGGATCATCCATATTGGACATGGACGCATCAGGATCCCCATCAACTTCACTGTGTAAAGCAGTAGATTGTGGTACACACTCACCTTCGGATGCAGTAGGGTTCTTCGAGGGAGAATGAATTGCTTTCCTAGGTTCTTGGTAGGGTCTTAACCAAAACCGAAGAAGAATTTTCCTCTGTTCAAGGAGGATTTGCCCCTTCCTAGCATTGATCAGTTGGTTGATTCAATAGCGGGTGTTGAACTGGAGAGTTTCCTAGATGCTTGCTCAGGCTACCATCAAATTAGCATGGCAGAAGTAGATGAAGAGAAAACTACCTTCATCACACAATTTGGTACCTACTGCTACATCAGAATGCCATTTGGGTTCAAGAACACTGGTTCCATGTATCAGCGCTTGATGCAGAAGACCTTTCTATCTCGATTAGCGTGCAATTTAGAGCCTTACAAAGATGATCTGGTTGTAAAGAGCTTAAAAAGCTCTAATCATGTAAATGATCTCACTGAAACTTTTTGTAATTTGAATAAACATGGTATCAAGTTGAATCCTAAAAAGTGCTCTTTTGGAGTTTTTTTGGTAAACTTTGAGGCTTTCTTGTTTGTTCATGTGACATTGAGGTTAATCCTGATAAAATCAGATCCCCTTCGACAACGAAGGAAGTTCAAAGCCTAACAGGTCGAATGGTACCTTTGAGTCATTTCATATAAAGGTTAGGCAAACGTGGCTTACCCTTCTTTAAGGTATTACATAAGCAAAATGGTTTCCAGTGGTCAGATGAAGCTGAAAAAACCTTTCAGGAAGTCAAAACATATTTATCAAGTGCTCCAGTACTGGTTTCCCCACAAATGGGAGAGCCTTTGCTCATTTAGTTAGACGCTATCCCTTGCGCGGTCAGTGCAGTCCTGGTCACAGAAAGGGAAGGAGTGCAATGACCAGTGTATTAAGACAAGTACTAAACGGACCTAAGGAGTGTTACCCCGAGGTCCAAAAACTACTATATGCCCTCTTAATGGCTTCTCAAAAGTTGCAACATTACTTTCAAGCACACAAGATTTCCGTGTCATCGTCCTTTCCCATAGGGGACATCCTTCGTAATCCAGGAGCTACTGGTTGAGTTGTGAACTGGGCAGTAGAACTCGGACCATTTGATCTCCGCTTCACTGCTCGAGTAGCAATCAAATCTCAAATTCTTGTATATTACATGGTCGAATGGAATAATCTCGAACCACTTGCGCAAGAACCCACAGATTTGTCAACTCATGACCTTTGGACGATGTATTTCGATGGTTCTTGCGATTTTTCAAACTCGGGGGCTAGAGTGGTCTTAATCATGCCTCAGGGCGACCAACTCTAGTATGTCATACAACTCCACCTTGTTGCTACCAACAACGTAGCAGAGTATGAAGGACTTCTAGCCAGTTTCGAGCAGCCAAATCCCTTGGATTCCATCGGCTAGTGGTGACGGGAGACTCATAGCTAGTTGTAAACCGGGTAAACAAGGAGTACAACACCTCCGACGGGACAATGGCTCGTTACTTGGATGAAGTGAGGAAATTGAAAAAATACTTCAGAAATTTCAAAGTCCAATTCGTTCCGCGAAGAGACAATATTCTCTCCAACTACTTATCAAAACTTGGGTCCTCACATGCATCCGCTCTGGTAGGAGTGTTCATTGAGCACTTGAAATATCCCTCGATCATCAAGAAGATAGAGGCGATGACTAATGTCTCCGCCCTCGAGCATGAAGCATATTGGATCCAACCATTGAGGATCTATCTTGCACATGGGACCTTGCCCGAGGATGAAACTGAAACCGATCGGTTAGTTAGACAAGCATGCATGTATAGACTGGCCGAAGGAACCCTGTATAGAAAAGGCGTTCAAGGAGTGCTTATGCATTGCATACCACACGAAGAAGGCAAAACCTTCTGAGACAAATACATGGAGGCATGTGCGGCACACATGCATCCTGTTGGACACTGGTTGGAAAAGGTTTTCAACAAGGGTACTATTTGCCTTCGGCTTTGAATGATGTTAGGCGATTATTCAAAATATGCCCACAGTGTCAATTTCATGCCAGGCAAGTTCATCAACTAGCATATGCATTACAAACTATTCCCTTGACTTGGCCATTCGCCGTATGGGGAATCGATATTTTAGGTCCTTGATAAGTGCCAACTTGGTAGCACTTTTACCCTGGGTTTAGTGTCAAAAACATGTAAAATCATGCTTGAAACTCCTTTGATGTGACATTTTATGTGTAAAATTTGATTATTTTCACTAATTTCTTTCACGGATGTGTTCGCCATGTTTCAGGGATCAAATCCTCCAAATTTGAAGCAATTTTGACCACATTTGAGCCTCCAACGACTAAGAAACCCAATTGGAGAAGAAAAAGAGTCCTGGTCAAAGTCGAATTGGCGGGTAAAGAACATTATCCGTACGAAACTGAGCGAAAAAAGGACTTTTACCCAGAAAGGACTCTTGCTCGCAAAGGAAGTCCTGATCAAATACAATGCGGTCAAAGAAGATTCCCGCTCAGATCTGGTCGCGCCACGTGTCTGGCCGTCATTGCACCACGTGGCCCGGTTGTGTTCGACTCGGTTTCGGCCAAGATGTGTGTATAGCTGCAGTTGCGCCACATGTCCAGGTCGTGATCGATGCGGTTTTAACCATGACGCATGTGTGGCTGAGATTGCACCACGTGTCCCGATCATGTTCGAATTGGTTTCCTCGATGCGGTTTTGATTGTTTTCGATCCAAACTAGTCATTGTGAGGCGGATTGGACCATGATTGGTCATGGATGAGCTGTTTTGACGCGGGTTTGATTCAAACTGGTCAAATTTGGTTAGTTTTAGCCAGATTTGGTCGGTTTTAGGCGTATTGGTTCAGACTTGGTCGAAACTGCTCTGCTTTGACTTAGTTTTATCCGTTCTCGCACTGTTTGAAAGCAGACTTCATCGCTTGCACATCATGGAATTATTTTTGGACACATTTCCCTATGTAGTACAAATAGAGAAACTTTTGGCTCAATTAGTATGCTTTTAGATGCCTTTACATGCCTTTTTTACATAGAAGCCATTAGGGTTTATTTTTTAATCTAGTTTTCTTAGAAGAGCCCCCTTCTCTATTTTTATTGCTTTTGTAAGCCGGCAAGGATGACAACTTCAATTTCCAAGCAATCAAGTGAGCTTTTATTTAATTGTTATTTTTATTTATGCATTATTATGGCTTTTAGCGAGTAGATCCCCTCTAGGGTTAAGGATGACCTAATCCTGAAGGTGTGATTGTTCCTTGGTCTTTATTTCATATTTTGGAGTAATTTCATGATGTTTTCTTCCTCCAAACACTAAATTCTCGTTTTGGCAATAGATGTAACAGTTGAGCCTTAGCAAGAATTTAGGGGAGTTCTTGAGTTCTTAGTGCCTTGACGCGGAACCCTGAATGGGAGAGAGGCTCTCGCCGAATGTTACACTGGAAGCGATCCTCTGACTATTGACCCAGTGCCTCGAACTAGAAACTTAATTTGTCTTTGAATACAATTGAAATTATCTTACAATCCTTGGACCTTGGATAGAATTACGCTAGATGGTTATGGAAATCCTGAAACTCTAGATTTTCATTCCAACTTGCAAACTCTAGATTCTTAGACTTAGTTGTAGAAAAAAACCACCCCCAAAATTGTTTAGACTTTATCAGCGATCCATTAAACTAGAAAGATGAATACGCTTGTTCCTCATGGAATTGGACCCTCAAGTGCTCAACATTCAACCGTTCACTTGCGGTTATTACTACTACACGTCACACTCGACCCTCTCGGGTGCGATCAATTTTTGGCACCGTTGCAGGGGAGCAACGGTATCTCACATTTTTAGATTAATTTTCGCTGATCTAAGTTGATCTCACTTCTCAATCTTGCTTCTATTTTCTTTTTCTTCTTTTCTTTGCACCACTAATGTCGACGATTTGGACTCGGGGTCCTTGGTCGATCTTATGCAAATTTGTGAGTTGCGGGACCTTTCAGGTGCTCCTCCGGGAAGGTAGTATGGGTAATGTCTAAATGGGCACAAGAGAATTTATAAAGGTTCAGGCCCTCGATGGTGGGAGTAATAGCCCTACGTCCTGTTGTGATTTCACTATATGATATAAAATGTTTACAAAAGGAAGGAAAAGATGTTCACAGGCGGAGATCTCTTCTATGTTAGTGTCTATCTAACTATGTCTAAATCTTTAGGTTTATTGGATGCCTGGTGGTGCTTGTACCCTTAACCGTCTTTGGAAGGTGCATTGACCAGCCATTTATATCAGCAAAAAGGGCGCCTATGCGAAACGACCTTGAACGGTTACTGGGATACATCTTTGCTAACCGCACTTAACTTCCACACAGACTTAACATGTGCAATCAAGGGATAACCGCACATGTTAACCTCCTAGCAGTTGTCTTCATATGTGGAAAGATCCTCGTGATTCTCGAGATATGCCTGTTCAAAGGGTTAGGCCTTCCCGGATTATTCTGGTCGCACGTAGTCAATGACCCTCTGACTGTGCACTGTCTACAGTCTTCTGACCGCACACTGTCTACAGTCTTCTGATCGCGCAAGGGCTGCGATCATAAATTGTCCTTGTATCCGTGCCCTTCTGGTCGACTGAGACCATAGCGATGGACTTATAGACACACGTCTAATTTGATTATGTCTTCGACCAGATGTGAATTGTTTTGAACTAGCTCGGGTGATAATCCTCGTCAGCTAGCCCCCAAATTTTGAAGAAAAATGAAAAGACATATTTACTTCAAATTTTTATCCTGCATCGAGTTATGAACCCGACGTTTCAACTTCAACTGATACTGTTCCGCCGTGTGACGGTTCATATCCCAAGAAAAACCCTAAGTTTTTCTTGGCGAGTAATGATGACTTAGGTGACCCATCGTGATGGCAACTGTAAGTGCGTTTTAAGAACCCGAGATGTGTGTGGAAATGAACCGACGCCTTCTGGCTCTATAAATTCAAGAGTCTTTTGGTTCTTTGAACGCACGAATTTTTCACCACGACTAAGTCCTTTTCAGAGCTACTTTTCCCCTTCAGTTGCTCCCTCTAAACCTCAATTCTTGTTCCAATGGCAGATCAAGAACCCAAGAACATTATTGAGATTGAGAGTGACGAAGAAGTGATACCCGAACTTGACCAAGACTTCTAGAAGGTAAGACTTTTCTGGAACTCTGGTTTTGGTCGTCATTTTACATCTTGATCTTTTACAAACGCATTTCGGGAACTTACAGGTGACTGAGGAGTTGATTCCTGCAAAGAAGAGGTCGAAGGTTGACGAAGGATCCTCCAGTGGAGCTTCATTCACGTGTACAAAGGTTGGGGATGCACCATTGCACTCTCATTACTTATCCCAAGTAGTTCTCCCTGTCCATGCAACTCGGCAGGTTGAACCCTCATCTCCACCTTTGGAGATCCATAACAATCCTTCAAATCATCCATCTGCTTCTGGGGAAAGTCCCACACCTCTGCGATCAGACGATCCTCAACTTTTGTTGGGTGATCAATTTTCTCATGGGAAGGTTGCACTCCCGCGACCAGATGATCCTCAACTTTTGTCGGGTGATCTACTTCCCGGGGGAAGTACCTGATCCTCCCGTCCAACTTTACTGCGAGGATTGGCAATTATCTGCATCTCTCTGCTGGTCGTTTTATCTTTTAAAACTAACGCATACATGTGCAGGAGATGAAACTCTCTGGAGCCCCCAGCAACCAGCCTGCTGAAGTCCACCCTCTATTTGGTGAGAGTGTATCCCTCGAGCAAACTCTCCAAAAAGAAAAAGAGGCTATGGAGAAGAAGACCGATGAGATGTCCTCGGCCATTCTGCATCTGGCAAAATGTTATGACTACTCCCGCGAAGAGGCACGCCAATTCCGCTTGGAGAGGTACTATGCTAGGCAGCAGCGAGAACTCTCCGATACAATAAGGAATAACAGCGCTTCTTTGATTTGGGATGATGTAGATAGGCTTAGAGCCATAGCCAGCTCTCTAGGGGCGGCCAGTGTTGATCCCACTGACGTTAACATGTCCCTGGGAGAACTTTGTAAGAGGCTATCGGACCAGGTTGACACTTTGGTCACCTGCGTCCCTTTTGTATGTAAGGACTGTCAGAAATAAAGAATTTCTTTTCCTTACATATTGTGAGAAATGGTTACACAAGAATGCTTCTGCGACCAAAAATACACAGGTAGGCTTCTGTCTGAAACTGTCTTAGGACAGCTCTTCGGTCTCATAATAACGTTAAGACTGTAGATTGTGATCAAAACTAGATTAACGAGAACTTTGGTCTCATAATAGCATTAAGACTGTAAACTGTGATCAGAACTAGGGTAATGATAACTGAACAGTATCTTGACTACAGCTTGTTATGACCACACATATCCGTAGCGATCACAGAATTACGTTGCAATCAGTATACAAGTCATAATTTTGTTCCAAAGTCATAAGGGATTACTTCCTCAATAAACTTTTAGGAAATTCTAATATTTTTATCTGTACCATAGCCCCCGAATGTGAAATAGAATGATACATTCTATTTCGGATTCATTATTGGATATGGATAACGAGTTCCAAGACGAAAGGCAACCATTATGGAAAATTAATAAAATATTCAGCGAAGGGTTGTCTCGGGCATATAAAAGGAAGAGGTAGCTTACTGGAGAAGTCTCATAACAAAAAACCCTTCGTTGCCTCAGACTCTCCTACTGCACAAAACCTTCTTTTGCACACCTCGTCTTCGTCGTCTCCAAAGCCAGCACTTTTTTACTCAATCCTCCATAATAATGGCATCCTGGAGTCGATCTGTCCAGCACACAGAGGAGACCCTCCACGGCTGCTGATCAACTGGCGGCCAGCGGAGAAAGATCAAGAAACCCCAATCGTCCAAGAGGGCAAATTGGTGATCTTCGAGGAGTACCTGCGTTGCGGGTTCCGATTCCCAGAAAGTGAGTTTCTGCGGGGAATCTTGGACCACTACGGGCTGAAGTTAGTGAATCTCCACCCAAATGTAGTCCTTATCCTAGCGATTTTCCAACATCTTTGTGAAGCCTTTGTCGAAGTGCTTCCAAGCGTGGAGCTTTTCCGGCGCTTCTATTTTCCGGCATGGTCAAAGAGTGCCAATGCCGCTGGGTGCATCTACTTCCGTATACGGGAGAAGAAGGAGTACCCATTCCTGCCTCTGCAGGACTCTGTACACGGGTGGTACCATAAGTGGTTCTACTGCACCCCTCCGTCGGAGAGCAGACTATGGTTCGCGAACACCCGACCGGAGAAAGACAGTGAATTAGACTCCCTTCCCACTCTGAGTGGAGAGCTGAAGAAACAAGCCCAACCCATTCTTCACCTAGTCCAGCAAGGCTTGACTGCTCGTGATATCATGCGCAACTTCATGAAGAACAGGATGAGCCCCCTGTGTGAAAGGGCACATCCAGCTTGGGTGGTGGAGTCCATGGCAGACAGCACCCTGGATTATAACAATTGTATGTCCTCTAGTCAACAAAACACACATTTTTTACTGATGAAAAGACTTCGCATTTGTTAACATGCTTGTTTGTGACACAGCGCTATCCTTGTCCACGATCGAGAAACGAACAAACTACCTCCTTCGGGCGTATAACGCCGCTGTAGAAGGAGCTAGAGGATCGCCGCGCCCCCAGAGCTTAATTAACACTAGCAACGATCTTAAACAAGAGCACCGAAAAGTACGACCTTCCCTAACAAGCTCTGTTGTTAATCATCCCCTTGTCTTGTATTACCAAAAACAATTCGAATAATACAGCTTCTGGGGAATTTTGCTGAGGCGACGCACCCAAGTGAGGACGTTGGTCCTCGGGGGCGCCAGCTGCAAAGAGGGCGAGGAAGACCCCCTCGAAGCACAAAGTGAAGGAGCCCAGTCCCAGAAAACCCAAGAAGATCCTGGGAGGGTCTTCTTCACAGAAGAAAACCATTACCGCAAAAAAGTCTATGGTAAGATACAGAAGAAAACTATTACCGCGAAAAAGACTGTGGTAAGATTTTCAGTACCCCCTGTAACCCCAAGTACGAGTGGAAATTACTGCTTCGTCGTACAGGGTGAAGGGAGCGAGGATGAGGAAGACGACATTCCTCTAGTCCGTTGCAAGAGGAAAGCAATCGACCTTTTGGGAACAAGCATCCCAGAGAGGTTGACTTCCCTTCAAGTCGACGAAGTCCTATCCCTGACCGCAGGGACAGAGATGGCTACAATGGGCCCCGTAACCACCGATAATCCTGTGGTTTCGGGTGAAATCCCGGCACCTGAGGCTTGTGCAGCCTCATGACTAATAACACCTGTTTGGGGAAATCTCCGCGAGACTAAGTCCAGGTAAGTTGCGTCACATTCGCCCGGGGACGTGGCCACTGGTGCCTGCCACGGGCGCCGCCTTTTGGCTCCCGGAACCTGGCCTCTGGTGCCGGTCCCGGGCGCCGCCATTTGCCCGGTGACCTAGCCTCCGGCGCCGATCCCAGGTGCCGCCCTTTGCCCGGGGACCTAGCCTCCGGTGCCGATCCCGGGTGCCGCCATTTGCCCAGGGACCTAGCCTCTGGCGCCGATCCCGGGCGCCGCCATGTGCCCAGGGACGTGGCGTCCGGTGCCTGCCCCGGGTGCCACCTTTTGGCTCCCAGCACCTGGCCTCCGGTGCCGGTCCCCGGCGCCACCTTTTGGCTCTCGGGACCTGGCTTCCGATGCCAGTCCCGGGCGCCGCCATTTGCCCGGGCACGTGGCCCCCGGTGCCTGCCTCGTGCGCCGCCTTTTGGCTCCCGGGACCTGGCCTCCGGTGCCAGTCTCGGGTGCCACCTTTTGGCTCCCGAGACCTGGCTTCCGGTGCCGGTCCCGGGCGCCGCCATTTGACCGGGAACATGGCCTCCGGTGCTTGCCCCGGGCACCGCCTTTTGGCTCTCGGCACTTGGCCTCCGGTGCCGGTCCCGGGCGCCGCCTTTTGGCTCCCGGGACCTGGCTTCCAGTGCCAGCCCCGGGCGCCGCCATTTGCCCGGGGACGTGGCCTCCGGTGCCTGCCCCGGGCACCGCCTCCCGCCCGGGGACCTTACCTCCGGGGCACGTCCCGGGCCTCGTCGCCCTTCTAAAGGTAAAGTCTTTGGTTGTTGATCACGTGCAGGTCACGCGAGGAGCGCCTCGGGAATCAGCGACCACCTGTCAAGCATCCAAGGCGCTTGACCGGGAGAAGGACGTTGCTACCCCTCAATCCGACGGTAGCGTCCGGGGTAGTTTAGTCTTTTTGCTTCGTATTGGGGCTATAAATAGCTCTTGTACCCCCTGTTGTAAGGACAAGTGATTCATTATTGTTAAGTAGACAAAACTCACAGGTGTGCTCTGGAAGTCTCTCCCCTGAGAGAGCCTCCCCAGCCGACTCTGGTCGGAAGCACGCCGATAGGACTAGGGCCCCCACCGGGACCCGAACCTATATAAATCCTCGTGTCAATTCTTGTGTTTGTCCGGCGGGGGAGGACCGCTCACCCGGTCAGCCCGCGTCGCGTTTTCTTCACTACGATCGTTCACAAAACCTGCCGGGGTATTGGCAATATCAAGACAGTTGGCGCCGACCGTAGGGACATGTGACAAGACGCCATGGCTCCCCCAAGAACAAGGGGTCGCACCCTTCCCGATGACGCCGATCTCGGAGACCCGGCGCCGCCCGTCCGGGACACGACTGTCGCGGCGCTTCCGCCCGGAGGCGGCCAGACCCAGGTACCGCCTCCAACCTCGTCTATTAACTTAGGTGCTTCTGCCTCCAGGTCGCTTCCGGTGACCGCGGGGACCTCGGCCAAGTCCAGTCTCCCCCCGACGGCTCCCCGGGACACCCTGCTCGAGGCTTTAGTGGAGGGCCAGCTCCACGCCCAGCGCTCTATGGATGAGCTGCTCAGCGTGTTGGCGCGGCCACTGGCCCCCACATACGCGCCGTACCCTTATCCGGGGACCATACCCCCGTTTATGGGTCACCTGGCGGCCCCTCCGGTTTCCGGGGCTCTATCCGCCCCGTATAACCCCGGCGGGGGGTACCCTCCCCCTGCGGGTCATACGTCTGGACCCTTCCCAGCACCTGGGTCCTTCCTGGTGCCGGGAGAGTACTTCATGCCCGGGCCCTTCATGGCACCGGGGGGATACCCCGTTCCAGGCCCATTCCCGGGGCCCGGGGCCTACTTCATGCCGGGGGTTTTCCCTGCGCCGGTAGCCAGTCCCGCCCCGCGTGTCGCGTTTACCGCATCAGGGGCGGTCGACAGAGCAGCTCCCGTGCCTCAACGGATTCCCCCCCGCATCGGCTCCCCGGTTCCGGACGTTGCCGCGGGCGCTCCCCCCTTGCCGGTTCCGGATATTACAGGGGCTTCCCCCTTTCCGGTTCCGGCCGTCGCCGCGGGGGCTCCCTCCACTTCGGTTCCGTACGTCGCCGCAGGCGCTCCCTCCCCGGTTCCGGATGATACAGGGGCTTCCCCCTTTCCGGTTCGGGGGTCTTCGCAGGGGGCTCCCCCCAGCCGGCCCCGGTAGCCTCCGGGCCGGCAGCTACAGTGCATGAGCTCCCTCCCCCGGCGGAACAGGTCCTTTTCTCCCGGGGGGAGGTCGAGCGAATGCATTCACCCAAGCGCGGGGAAGAACTTTCCCCTGGCCGCTGGCGTGGAGAGCCTCGCTCTCGTACCGGTCGGGGGAAGAGACCCGCCGAAGAGCCATTCTCTTCGAAGGAGAGCCTGGACGTCTGGGAACTCAATCCCGGTCCAGAAGAAAAGCGTCGCCACCGCCACTCTGGCAGACCCCTTGGGCCGCTTCCCGACTCCGACAACAAGGGCGTGTCCCCCGTCAAAGAAGACAGCGACCAGGACTCTCCCTGGGAAGTGCAGGGGGCTAATCAGCCCCTATGCCGCAGACTTCGCAGCATTCGGTGGCCGCGGCCCTACCGCCCGCCACACATCGAGCACTATAACGGTGAGGCCGACCCTTACGAGTTTGTGTAGGTATACTCCACAGCCATCTCCGCGGCTGGGGGGGACGAGACGGTACAATGCAAATGTCTTCCCCCTCTACCTCACCGGCATCGCCCGCTCCTGGTTCTGCAACCTGAAGGCCGGCTCCATCAAGTCTTTCGCGCAGCTCAAACGTGAATTCTGCGCGAACTTCCAGGGGAACTACGTGCGTCCCCTGGACTCCTCACAGCTGTACACCATCCGGCAAAGGACAGGGGGGACCATCCAAAGCTTCTTCAAGTGCTTCACCCAAGTGAAGAGCAAGGTGGCTCACGTCCCTGACTCTATGGTCATCGAAGCGTGCAAAAGCGGGATCCTACCGAGGGAGCTCCACCGGAGGCTCTCCTGGAGCTGGCCCTCCTCCACCGAAGAGCTCTTCAACGTACTCGAAAAGTACGCTCAGGCGGAGGAAGACGACCTCTGGAAGAAGACCCAAGGGGCTCCCGCCACCGCCGACCGGGGGGCTAGGGACCCCCTCAAGCGCCCCAAGCAGGGGGGGTGTAATCAGCCGTGGCCACGGGACACCTTTGTCCTCGAGGGCGGAGGAAGCTTGCGCGACCCCCCAAAGGGCAACCGCCCCTTCTCCAGGCCGAAAGGCCATGGGGGAGGACAGTCTTCGCGCGGCCGGGAAGGCCCCGCGGGGAGAGCCAGGGAAGGACCGTGGTGCAGCTTCCACGGGTCCAATACCTACGCTACCCGAGACTGCCACCAGCTGCTGTAACACTTCGCGGTGTTCCTCGACCTGCATGGGCCGGGGGGGGGGGGGACTCCGGCCTCCTTGCCCCCTCGGCCAGCTGTTCCGGCCCTTCCTGCTCCCACGGGGGGCCAGCAGGGGCAGACGCAGGAGGGGGAGCCTTCAGATGCTCTCCCCTTCCAAACTTCTCAGCGCCGCATCAACGTCATCGTGGGAGGGTCCGCCTCCGGGCGGGAATCAAAGTGCCAGCGTAAGGAGTACGCGCACGAAGTCAAGGTTGTGGGGGTGCTACACACGTCCCCGCCACCCAAGTGGTCGGACGTCCCCCTCACCTTCACGGCGGAAGATGCACGCGGGGTTCGCTTTCCCCACGACGACGCGCTCATCGTCTCCGCTACCATCTACAACTGCCACCTGGCCCGCATCCTTGTGGACGGCGGGAGCTCCGCCGACGTCCTATTCCTGAAGGCCTTCATGGAGATGCAGGTGGAAGAGAAGCTCCTGCAGCACGCGACAGGGCCCCTGCAAGGGTTCATCCCGAGGAAGGCGATCCATCTCTTGGCGAAGGTGGAGCTCCCTATGACATTCGGCACCCCGGAGAACTACCGGACCGAGATGGTCCTCTTCGACGTAGTAGACCTCCCCTCCTCCTACAACACGATCCTGGGGAGGACCACGATCAACCGGCTGGGGGCTGCCACCCATCAACACTACCTCTGCATGAAGATCCCCGGGCCGCATGGCGTGATCAACGTCCGGGGAGACCAAGACATGGCTCGTGCTCTATACGAGCGCGCCGCCACCACAATCGGAAGCGTCAACATCATTAAGGCGCCCCGGGGGGAGGCCTCTCCCCGAGAATCAGATGTCGCTGCGCCACCTCCCTGGAGGCCCCTCCTCAAGCCGCGTCCGGAAGGGGGCCTCCGGAAGGTCCTGCTATCTCCGGGCGACGGGGACAAAACCGTCCGGATCGGGGCGGAGCTCCCCGCGGAGCATGCAGCGCAACTTGCAATTTTTCTGCGCGAAAACTCCGATGTTTTTGCGTGGAAGCCTTCGGACATGCGGGGCGTCGCCCGGGAGGTTATTAAGCAGAAGCTCGCGGTGGCCCCCGGTCACCCCACGATCAAACAGAAGTTGAGGAAGCTCTCCCTCGAGCGCCAAGAGGCAATGAAGGGGGAGATCACCCGACTCCGAGAGGCGGGGTTCATTCGCGAGGTCCTGCACCCCGAGTGGCTCGCCAACCCCGTCCTCGTCAAGAAATCGAATGGCAGGTGGCGGATGTGCGTGGGCTTCACCGACCTTAATCGCGCCTGCCTCAAGGACAACTTCCCACTCCCGCGGATTGACCAACTGGTCGACTCCACCGCGGGGTGCGAGTTGATGAGCTTCCTAGGCGCCTACTCGGGCTACCATCAAGTCCGGATGGCGGAAGGAGACGAGGAAAAGACGAGTTTCATAACTCCCCTCGGAACCTTCTGCAATGTCCACATGCCCTTCGGGCTCAAGAACGTGGGGCCGACCTTCCAGCGCCTCATGACGCTGGCCTTCAAAGATCAAGTCGGCCGCAACGTCAAAGTCTACGTAGATGACGCGGTCGTCAAAAGTCCCCGCGCAGCCTCCCACATCGACGACCTGGCGGAGACCTTCCGCAACCTCCGCGCGTACGGGCTAATGCTCAACCCGAAGATGTGCACCTTCGGCGTGCGCGGGGGGAAGTTCCTGGGTTTCCTCGTGTCCCAGCGGGGCATAGAGGCAAATCCCGAAAAGATACGGGCGTTCCTGGACATGCCCCCGCCGCGCTCCGTCAAGGACGTCCAGCGGCTCTCCGGTCGCCTAGCCGCGCTAAGCCGCTTCGTCTCGCGGTCGGGGGAGCGGGGCCTCCAATTCTTCAAGATCCTCCGGGGGCTCGAGGGGTTCCGCTGGACCCCTGAGGCCCAGGAGGCATTCGACAACCTCAAGAAGTACCTCACGAGCCCTCCAATGCTTGTGAGTCCGTCTCTAGAAGAGCCCTTGCTCCTCTACCTTGCCGCGACCCCGGTCGCCGTCAACGCGGTCTTGGTGAAGGAGCAAGGGGGGCAGCAGCGTCTCGTGTACTACGTGAGTGAGGCCCTCCAGGGGGCCAAAACTCGGTACACGGAGATGGAGAAGATCTGCTATGCCCTCCTGATGGCGTCCCGGAAGCTTCGCCACTACTTCCTGGGACACCCCATCACCGTCCCGTCGTCCCTCCCCCTGGGGGAGGTGCTGCGGAACAAAGAAGCCACTGGCCTGATTGGGAAGTGGGGGGCCGAGCTCGCCCCCTTCTCCCTGTCCCTCACAGGCTGCTCCGCCATCAAGTCACAGGTCCTCGCCTACTTCGTCGCGGAGTGGACTCCTGCGTCCGGGTCCGGGGACGAAGACCTCCCTGCGCCACCCCGACGCAGTGACCATTGGACGCTCATGTTCGATGGGTCGCTGTGTCTCGCCGGGGCTGGTACGGGAGTAGTCCTCCAGAGCCCTGAGTGGAAGGAACTCGAGTACGCCGCGTGGCTCGAGTTCCCCGCAACCAACAACGTCGCCGATTACGAGGCTGTGCTCCTCGAGATGCGCCTTGCGCACTCCCTGGGGATCCGGCGCCTCCTAGTTGTCGTGGTATTGCGAATACCCCGACAGGTTTTGTGAACGATCCTAGCGAAGATTACGCGGCGTGGGCTGACCGGATGACCGGTCCTTCCCCGCCAGACAAACACAGGAAATGACACGAGGATTTATACAGGTTCGGGTCCCGGTAGGGGCCCTAGTCCTATCGGTGCACTCCCGACCAGAGTCGGCTGGTGAGGCTCTCTCCGGGGGAGAGGATTCCGGAGCACACCTGTGAGTTTAGCTATTCCAATAACAATGAATCACCTGCTTACAACTGAGGGGTACAAGGGCTATTTATAGCCCCAAAAAGAATCAAAAGGACCTATCTACCCCGGAAGCCACTGTCGGCTCGAGGGGTAGCAACGTCTTTCTCCCGGTCAAACGCTTTGGATGCTTGACAGGTGGTCGCTGATTCCCGACGCGCTCCTCGCGTGACCTGGCGTGATAAACAACTCGAGACTTTACCTTTAGAAGGGCGATGAGGCCCGGCACATGCGCCGGAGGCCAGGTCCCCGGGCAAAGGGCGGCGCCCGGGACGGCGCCGGAGGCCAGGTCCCGGGGGCCAAAAGGCGGCGCTCGGGGCTGCACCAGAGGCCAGGTCCCCGGGCAAATGGCAGCGCCCAGGACGGCGCCGGAGGCCAGGTCCCGGGGGCCAAAAGGCGGCGGCGCCCGGGGAGGCACCGGAGGCCAGGTCCCCCGGCAAATGGCGGCACCCGGGACGGCGCCGGAGGCCAGGTCCCGGGGACCAAAAGGCGGCGCCGGGGAGGCACCAGAGGCCAGGTCCCCGGGCAAACGGCAGCGCCCGGGACGGCGCGGGAGGCTTGGTCCCGGGGGCCAAAAGGCGGCGCCCGGGGGTGCACCGAAGGCCAGGTCCCCGGGCAAATGGCGGCACCCGGGACGGCGCCGGAGGCCAGGTCCCGGGGGCCAAAAGGCGGCGCCCGGGGCTGCACCAGAGGCCAGGTCCTCGGGCAAATAGCGGCTCCCGGGACGGCGCCGGAGGCCAGGTCCCGGGGGCCAAAAGGCGGCGCCCGGGGAGGCACCGGAGGCCATGTCCCCGGGCGCATGTGACGCAATTTACCTGGACTTAGTCTCGCGGAGATTTCCCGCAACAGCAGCCCCCCATGCCCCCCGGGGACGATGCTCGAGTCCCGGGTGGGTGTGGTACATGTCACCGAGAAAATCTCCGGACCAAGCCACCGGAGCCGTGACGCTTCGGCTTCCGTGCCCCGCACTTAAGGCCGCGCCGTTTTGCCATAAATGCGCTCGCGGTTCGAACCGACGCCTCGATTCGCACGCCAGTCCCTCGTTTCTCGCGCGCGGTTTGAACTTCAATGGTCCAGATTGCTTGGCGAGGTGCCACATGGCGCCCATCTGGACCGCGGCTCACTCCTATAAATAGGGCCTTGGGGGGCCCGGGAACTTCATTCGAAACTTCTCATTCTTAGCGAGTTTAGCTCTCCCGGTAGCTCTCTTCGGGTAGCTCTTTCCCGGTAGCTTGCGCCCGGTAGCAAGCGTCCGGAACCTTTAGACGTAGCCTCCTGAAAAGTTAGCCTCCGGAAAAACTAACCTGATGGCACCGAAGGGTCGAGCGAAGACGACCGAGGTGCCTCCGGAGGAGGTCGCTCCGGACTTCCTCTAGGCGAGCCGAGGACGCGGAGTCCATGGTCGAACGCTGTGTCGTCGAGGACGGGGACATCCGGGTCCCCATGAAGAAGGACAGAGCCCCCCGCCCTAGGGCTGGAGAGATCATGGCCTTCGAGGCCTTCCTGGAGGCGGGGCTCCGGCTCCCGGTGCATCCCTTGCTCTGGGAGTTTCTGAAGGAGTATGGGGTGGCTCTAAACCACCTCACCCCGAAAGCGATCGTCCGGATGGGCCTCTTCATTTGGCTCTACAAGACGGCGACCGCGCTGGAGTCTACCCTACGCGCCTTCCGGTACTTCTACGAACCGGCGGCGAGGAGCTCCCACCTGGTCAAGGGGGCACCCAAGTCCCCCTGCGGCAGCCTCCCGGACCATTGGGGCAACTGGATCCGGAGGTGGTTCTACCTCCGGGTCTGGGATGACGAGGTGACGTACGCCCCGGAGCCCACCTCCTACAGCAGGTCGTCTGCGCCGAAGCCTCCGGTGTGGACGGACGAGGAGCTCGAGCTCCTCGGCAAGGTGATCATCTCCCGGAAGACCCGCTCTATGCGGGACGCCCCCGAGGAGATGATGCTCCTGAGGATCTCCCCCTTCTCACGCTGGAGAAGGGGGATCGGCATGGGCCCGGAGCAGCGGCCCCCGGTCAAGCTGGTGACCCGATGTAAGTCCCGGTAATCTGCTTCATTGCACTTACAAATTTTTGAAAATTTGACTAACTCTTTACCTCTTGTAGTCCGGCCGTACCCGGCGGCGCGGGAGAAGGCGGAGAACCTCCTGGGGAGGTACTTCGCCGACGGGCACGACCGCGTCGTGCGCCTCGTGGGGGAGGGCCCTCCACGGAACCTGGTGGCTGAGGCCTACGGGCTGAAGCTCTCAGAGAGGAAGCCCCTCCCCACCCCCGGGTCGCACAAGGGGTCATCAACCTTTTGCACAAACATGGATAACTAATCATCCTGAGCTCTCCCTCAACATGTGCATCTATATCAAAACTACAACTAGAAGTCATCAACTCCAGGATTTAACATATGACATTTCACCTTACACTTAACACAAGTTTGATGCAACCACCGAGATATTAAACCCACAACTAAGGAAACATCCATTTCAAGGTTCATCAATCCTCAATTCATTTTACTTCTGCTAAATCAGCATTTATCCAAGTTTTCATTTAATCCTCAAAGCTGTCGTTATCCAGATCAATATTAATCATTATGGATTTATCCAAATCATCATTAATCATCAAAACCTAGATACTTAGATCGACCTAGATCCAACACGAGTAAGCCCAATGGGACAATCAAAGCGATCAAATGTCAAAGGAGTGTCCGACCAATGGGGGTATTGAGGTTCGCCCAGGGGAGCTTCTGCTTGGTTAACTCCTCGATGGAACACTTTAAACTGTCATTTAGAAACAAAAGAGGAGGAACCTCCAAAAATGACATTAACATAATTACGAGGTACCTGGTAGGACATTTCTTTGTCCCCGTCGGCGTCTCTAAGTCCACAAGTCTGCTCTTTCGATGGCAAAGTTGGCACCAGCCCAATTCACTTGTAGAAGACATCTAGTTGCTTCAACCAGCTCCGGCAATTCTTGAGGTCGTGTCCCGGAGAGTTGTGGATCGGGCACCACTTCTTGCCTTCGTGCGAGTTAGTTGGTTTTTCTGGCTAGTCGGTATTGTGACCGCCAGAGGTAGTTTTATTTTTAAACGGAAACTTATTACCTTTGGCCGGTGGAGGCTTTTCTGCGATTGCGACCTCCCGGTATTGTCTGGTTTGATTCTTTTTGGATTTCTTCGACTTCCCGCCCGATGAAGACTCTGGTTTCTTTCCTGCGTCCTCTTTTTTCACGTCTTGGAGACTTGGTTGGGGCGGTAAATTCCCTTTATCCACCATCCTATTCCATTCAACAGCCTCAGCTGCGTCTGAATAGCGATCAGCCATATCAAAAAGATAAGCCACCGACCGAGGAGGGTGGATAAGTAAATCTTCCGTAAATCTCTGATATCGTACAGCGTGCTTAAACGCCCTGATAACGGAGTTATTGGATATGTTTGGGATGGTATTTCTCACCCCGACAAACCTTTTGACAAACTATCAAAGAGTCTTGGTAGAGGTTTGTCGTAGACGATAAAGATCATCTTCTTTACCGGGTTTCTGGTAACAATTCTGGAAATTGTTGACGATAGCATCGCACAACATTTCCCAGTTATATATCGAACCTTCGGGCCGATTAAATAGCCAGGTCCTTGCCGGTCCCTCAAGGACTGTCGGCAAGTAATTGGCCATAACGCGATCATCCCCACTGGCCGCTTGAATAGCGGTGATGTAAATTTGAAGGAACTCCGACGGATTCTGGGTCCCATCAAACCTCTCAATAGCCCCTGGCCTGAACTTATCCAGCCAGACGACCGCACGGAGGCCTGGCGAAAAAGCTTTACAGCCTACATAGGGACTGTGGTGAGTTTCGCGGTTTCCAGCATAACCACGAGCTGTTTCACGCGATGGAGACGCGCCACATGGTCCCAGATGAGAATGCACGGAATTCGATCTCGATCATGAGAACTTCCCATGCACCTGGATTTGTCATGCCGAAGTTATCCGGATGGTAGTCGATTACGCCTACCATGACTAGAGTAAGAATACTCCTTTTCATGGGAACGTATCGTAGACCGGGAGGAAGCTGTAGGGGTTGCATCAGATGCGACCTCGTCCAGCTTCTCCGCCAGGATCCTAGCAAAAGCTGGTTTGTCCGCGTCTGTGAGGGTAGGAGGAAAATTACGCAAGACCTCCGCGATAGATCGAAGTTGGCCATGCGTACTTCTCTTGGGTGTGCCAGGTGTAATCGTTTCTTCATCCGCCGGTAAATGCTCCAGTGGTAAAGAAGGCGTTTGGTCACGCCTGTGACCATGTGGGCGACGGAGGAACTAGGGGCGGCGTCATAACGAGACTGCGCATTTTGCAGAGCCTCTAGGGCTGGTCTGCGGAGTTCGTTATCTCGTCGCTCACGGTCTTGGTCCTCCTTCTGCTTGCGTTCTTGTTCATCCT
Organism: Pharus latifolius; assembly: GCA_019359835.1. Lineage (NCBI taxonomy): Eukaryota > Viridiplantae > Streptophyta > Magnoliopsida > Poales > Poaceae > Pharus > Pharus latifolius. The sequence goes on from CM033323.1 coordinate 62,428,882, forward strand.
TTTGTTTGCGCTCCTGTTCTTCCCTAGCAATCCACTGATCGGGATTTTCCTCCGACAAGGCAGTGAATTCTCTGGGGAATGAAGCTACAGAAGGAGTGAACATCTCTGTTTGCTCCGAGTCGGACTCGAAATCACAAGAGAGTCGAGGTTGTCAGGATCAAACCTCCCTGGACTGAGTTCCTGGTCGCTGCCATCCTTGTCCCCGACGGGGACGCATGGTGACTGGTACTCGATTTTGTATACAGTGGAACTGACATCAAGTTTCAGACCTGTCTCTTCCATCCCTTGGTCGATGGACATGACCCGGGTAGGGGCAGACGTGTCCTCCTCATGTTCCTTTGGAATGTCTTCGCAATCGATCTCTTCCATTGGAACAGGATCGCTAGGAGAAGGCATTCATAAATGGGCATAATCGGCGAGTTCAAAGGTATTCTCGGAATCATATGCTCTAGACATGGCTCACCAAACCTCCGGATGAAGGGAAAGAACCTTGAGAAAAGGCCCCACGGTGGGCGCCAGCTGTCGACGATTTGGACTCGGGGTCCTTGGTCGTTGTTATGAAAATTTGTGAGTTGCGGGACCTTTCAGGGCACTCCTCCGGGAAGGTAGGATGAGTAATGTCTAAATGGGCACAAGAGAATTTATACAGGTTCGGGACCTCGATGGTGGGAGTAATAGCCCTACGTCCTATTGTGATTTCACTATATGAGATAAGATGTTTACAAAAGGAACGAAGAGACGATCACAGGCGAAGATCTCTTCTATGTTAGTGTCTATTTAACTCTGTCTAAATCTTCAGGTTTGTTGGATGCCTGGTGGTGCTTGTACGCTTAACTGTCTTTAGAAGGTGCATTGACCACCCTTTTATATCGGCAAAAAGGGCGCCAACGCGAAATGACCTTGAACGGTTACTGGCATGCACTTTTGCTAACCGCACTTAACTTCCACGTAGACTTAACATATGCAATCAAGGGATAACCGCACATGTTAACCACCTGGCAGTTGTCTTCATACATGGAAAGATCCTCGTGATTCTCGGGATATGCCTGTTCAAAGGGTTAGGCCTTCCCAGATTATTCTGGTCGCACATAGTCAATGACCCTCTGACCGCGCACTGTCTACAGTCTTCTAACCGCGTACTGTCTGTGGCCTCATGATTGCGCAAGGGCTGCGGTCATAAATTGTCCTTGTATCCGCGCCCTTCTTGTCAACTGAGACCATAGCGACGAACTTATTGACACACGTCTAGTCTGATTATGTCTTCAACTAGACGTACATTGTTTTGAACTAGATCGGGTGATAATCCTCGTCAACTAACCATTCAAGGAAGTAGTGCAAAGCTGGATAGCTCGGACGAACATGTCAAGACCACGCACCAACTTCGGTACGACTCAAGACAGGCAAGAGCGGAGGAAAACTCGCAACTTTGTGAAGACATCGAACAAAAACCAACAATACAAGACCAAAAGAGACTCAAGGAGTATGCAACCCCACTCAGCATGGGATTGCAATTAGGTATTTTTAGATCACCGATTGAATCAAATAATTTTGAGATAAAACCTGCGCTTTTGAATTTGGTTCAACAAAACCAGTTCAGCGGTCTTCCCACTGAAGATCCATCATTACATCTACATATGTTTCTTGAGCATTGTGATACTTTCAAAATTCATGGAGTTACACAGGATGTACATCGATTGAGGCTCTTTCCTTTCTCACTTCACGACAAGGCGAGACCATGGTTATACACTCTTCCTCCTGTGTCGGTCACTACGTGGGATGAACTCTCATGAGTTTTTCCTGGTAAGTTTTTCCACCCTGCTAAAACTGTTCAAATTCACATCCACATTGCATCTTTTTCTCAGCAGGTAGGTGAATCACTTTACGACGCTTGGGAACGGCATAAGGACTTGTTGATCAAATGTCCGCATCACGAACTAGAGAAGTGGTTTGTAGTTCAAACATTTTATAGCGGATTGAACTACAATGCACGAATGGCCGTAGACACCACAGATAGCAGCGCATTAATGAACAAAAGTGTAGATGAAGTATACGATCTCATCGAAGGTAAAACTCAAAACTACACGCAATGGCGAACCAAACAAGCTGCTCAACAAGTTCCGACCAACAACATGGATGTAAGTGCAATGTCGCAATTAGACGAACAGGTAGCACTTCTAACTAATAAGCTTGCTATTCTTGGAACCAATGCTACTTCTTTTGTTAATGCGATTACACCTATATGTGAACTGTGCGGCATACAAGACCACTATGGCCATGAATGCCAATTTAACACATCCATGGAACAAGCAAACGCTTTTTAGGGTATGCAACAACGGCAAAGTAATACCTTTCCTAACTCATAGAATTCTGGATAGCGCAACAATCAAAATTTTGCTTGGTCAAGACAAAATTAGTAACCTCAACGCCAACAACAAAATTTTGGACAGCAGCAACACTAGCAACAGAATCCCCAATATCAAGCTCAAAGGCCGCCGTTTCAACTACAAAATTAGCAACCTCATTGACCTCCTAACCAACGACAACCTGAGCAATCGAACATGGAGCGCATGCTAGAGAACTTTCTAGCAATTCAAGAGAAAGAGAAGACATCCATGAGCCAAAAGATAGACTCCATATCAACTCACGTCCGCATGCTCGAGACTCAAATTGCACAATTGGCGAACCCTGCACCAAAAAATGATAACCCTCTTCCTTCTCAACCTTTCAATCCTCACAATTCTGAGCAAATTAATTCCATAACTTGTTCTAAACCTCTTGTTTCTAATGTAGTGATCGTAAGGAGTGGAACAAAGCTACCAAAATGAACACCACTAATCGAACCTATGCTGGCAAGCGAAACCGAAGAAATACCATCACCACCGGCAAAGGATGACGACAAGAAAGCCGAACCAAAAGAAACGGAAAGTCTAGAAAATCAGGTACCACATGTTTATAATCAAACTCCACCTTTTCCAGGAAGGAACGTAAAAGTGAACTCGATAAAAAATTCAAGAAATTAGTTGAAATCTTAAAAAAGCTTAATGTGACTATGCCTTTTACTAATTTGGTTACTTAAATGCCTTTTTATGGAAAATTTTTGAAAGACATTTTTACTAAAAAGAGGGATTTGAGTGAATTTCAAACTGCCACTACTACAGAATTCATCATCACAGTCGGGTCAAAACATTCATCACAGACGGTTCTTACCCGTCAGTGATATTCGAGTCAGTGATAATCATGTACTATCATAGACGGTTTTTGATGTTTTCAACCGTCTGTGATCTATCCATTCACAGACTGTTATAAGGTCAGAACCGTCTGTGATAAGGTCAGAACCGTCTGTGATAAGGTTAGAACCGTTTGTGATACTAATATTTCACAGTCTGTTATAAGGTCAGAACCGTCTGTGATAGTAATACTACCACAGACGGTTATGTTCTTGGAACCGTCTGTGATAGTCATACTACCACAGACGGTTCTTACCCGTCAGTGATATTCGAGTCAGTGATAATCTTGTACTATCACAGACGGTTTTTGATGTTTTCAACCGTCTATGATCTATCCATTCACAGACTGTTATAAGGTTAGAACCGTCTGTGATAAGGTCAGAACCGTCTGTGATACTCATATTTCACAGTCTGTTATAAGGTCAGAACCGTCTGTGATAGTCATACTACCACAGACGGTTCTGTTTTCGGAACCGTCTGTGATAATTACTCTATCACAGACAGTTCTGAGAACAGAACCGTCTGTGATACTTGAGTATACACAGACGATTTTGACATCAGAACCGTCTGTGTTAGTATGAGTATCACAGACGCCTTTGATATCATAACAGACTGTGATACTCAGATTACCAGAGACGGTTTCGATATCAGAACCGTCTGTGGTACTCAGGATGACCAGAGACGGTTTGGATATCAACACAGACGTTTTGGATCTCAGAACCGTCTGTGATACTCTTAACACAGATGGTTCTGAGATCAAAACTGTCTGTGATACTCATATTAAACCAATCTGCGATATCAGCGACGGTGTTAATCTTGAAACCGTCTGTGATAGTGTTATAATCTCAGAACCATCTGTGATAGTGCTATATCACAGACGGATCTGAGGTCCAAACCATCTGCGATGGGTTATTATCGGTTTCTGTTATAATCTCAGACGGTTTGTAAGATCAAAACCGTCTGTGCATGCACAGACGATTTTGATCTTACAAACCGTCTGAGATTATAACAGTCACAGATGTCCTCTGTACAAATTGCATTTTCATATATACAGTTCATGAATTTCATACATGCATAGTACTCAAATATATACAGTCTCATATATATTTGTACAATTGAACTCAGAATTATATTTGTACAGTACTCAAATATATACAGTTTCATATGCACAGTACTCAAATATATTTGTGTAGCATTTCATATATATAGCACAGAACTCAGAAATATGTACAATTGAACAAATAAATGTAATCGACAATTAAAGTGTGTTAGATGTACAAATAAATGTAAGGCCGCACTAATACGAACCTTGCGGGTCCCTAAACTTCCCCTTGGGTGATATGACCTCCGAAAGGAAAAACTCAGCGAGCATCCCTCGGACATTACCAATCTGCCGAGGGTCCAGGCTTTCTGAAGGGAAGTCGACCCCCTGTAGCAAGAGTTGGTACATAAAAAATTAGCTGAAGTTGTAAATTCTATCAAATCGAGACAAATTAAGGGGAGCAGTTGTATATCTCGGGGAAATCTGGCCGGTGAGGGGTGATGATCAGGTCATACATGTGGCGCATCACGTAGAACCCACATGTATTGTCGTCCGGCTGCTGATGGCACTGCCAATTTACAGACCGAGAGTTAGGTGGGGACAAGTTATAAAGTAAAACAGATGCCAGTTGAAATTGGTACCGAAAATTGTAACCACTGAAACTTATCGGCTCGCCGCTCGTGTTGTCTCCCTACCTCGGCAAAGTACTTCGTGAAAGCCCTTAGATAGTCAAAATTAACAGTTTGAGGATAGCCGAAATTGGCAATTTGAGGACAGGAAATCTAGATGCATGCAAGACAGGTCCACATCACCTTCCGAATACATCTCGTGCGCCGCAATACGAGTACCCTTTCCTCTGCAATGAATCAAGGTAGAACACCTTGTTGCTTTTCGGAATAAGTAGCAGCAGGATCCAGTGGTAGCTACATATTACACGTACAGAATTAAAAATTTAATCTAAATTTGGGGGTGTGCACATGGAGACACTAATCTACGGGTGAAGTACTGATGATAGCACTCACCTCTGGTTGTAGGGTACAAGTATATACTCCTTGTTGACCTGAGCAAGCAACCCTCTTTTGATGTAGTCGACAACGAAGTCTGTGTCGGTCCTAAACATCACCTTGGTGACCATCTGGGGGTCCAAGAAACCAACAGGTATGCCCTTGGATTTGGCATAGTTGGCCATGCAGCTGCACGGAAGTAACCAATTAATAAATGACATATATCCGTATATGCACGGATAGTAGGATACTTACAGCACCCAAGACCGTAGGATTGACAAGTCGAGCGCATCTTTGTTCAGTAAATTGTGCAGGTCTTCGAAGGTCACCGAGTAGGTCCCAACGTCGTTATGGAACTCTGCCACGGTGTACTTGACCATGATGTGCGTCGGACGCTGCGTCCTGATTTGGTTTGTCCTCCTCATGTACCATGCATGCAGGCTCTGGCATGCTAACCCCATGCTCGAAATTGCGGTATCGGAGGCCATGGGCATCCCCAAAGAGAACGGCATGAGAGCTGGCGCACTCTTCTCGCTCTCCTTCGCCGGGCTCTTCTTTGCTTTTCCCCTCATAGCCAGCTTCTTGAATGGTTGCCTCTTACTCGGAGTCAGCTTCGTCATCGGAGGGGTATGCTGGCTAGTAGGCCGCGTGTGGGTCTGTGATGTCTGTGATGTAAGAACCTATGTATTAGGACACTAACTCTGAGGGCTATTATTACAGTACAAATTATGAAACTGGTGGGGGAATTACCTCATACAGGACGATGTCTTTCTTGGGCCATTGCACGACCGTATGCACCGCATCCCCGAGAGTGGTAATCTCGTCGTTCGGCGGCTTCTCCAACGGAAAACAATTGCAATGGTCAAAGACACTGTCCACCTGGACCCGTGCAAAACCCTCACATAGAGGGGCACCATGGATTGTGGCCCCCGCCGTGCATGGTTGCGCCAAACCACGGGCAGCCTCGATCGGGAAGACACCGGCTAGCACCATAAGCTTGCAGGAGGCGGGTTCCTACAAACAGTGCGCATTAACATGTTGAATTTCACCGCTTCTCACTTTCGAATGAATTAACATAGACAAACAGTGCGCATTAACGGTCGTTACCTGCAGAGAGTCCACCGGATACTTTGGAGAGGGCTCCGTCTGCGAAGACCCCGGCGCAGACGCGCAGCTACTACGGTGGCCAAGAATGGGGGTCGGTACTTCCGCTGCTAGAACGGGGGTGCCCTGGGTCGCCTTTCTTAGCTCTTCATACATGGACCGCATCTCCGACAACTGCTGCAGGAGTGCTTTGTCCCGAACAGCGAACTCCGATCGCATCTCCTCCTTGAGCCGTTCATCGCGGGCTTGGAGGGATCTCTTTCTCCTCTTAGCCGCCTCCTCATCATCAGGGAAACAATACCTCCAAGGCATAGTGGCGCCGAGGCCGCGCACGCGGCCTGGATGCTCCTTGTTTCCTAGCGCCGTTGTGAGGATATCCCTGTCCCTCCTCGGGTCGAACTCTCCGGATGCCGCCTGCGCACTCAGCGTCACCTGCAACAGGAGAACTTAGCAATACAGCCCATTGCATGCGTGTTATGAGGATAGTACGTGATGGGACAATCTTACCAGCCGGTCGATCACTTCCTTGTCCGCAGGGTTACTCACGGAGACGCTTCCGGAGGAGTTCATCGTCGATCTTGCTCGGCACCAATTGCGGGAGCGCACGTCCGTTATGCCCGCATAAGGACTGCCGGCCGAAGACTGGGAAGCCTCCTCGTCCTGCTTCCTGCACAGCGCCTTCTTCCCCACATACCCACCGGTGCCTAGTCTGTGTGGGTGGGTGTTCTTGGCCTGGTTAGCCTGGCCCTTCGCACTAAGCTCCTGGAACTCAGGCTTGCCCTTCATCTCCACGAACTGCTGCCATGCCTCGGTAGTCACGAAAGGGTAGTCGTTGAAGGGGGTCTTCGACTCCTTCACATAGTGCCTGACAAGTTCGCTCTTGAAGTTCCTCCACACCATATTTATTGACATAAGTGTCCTCCGGCGGACGGTGAACTGGCGATCCTCCGAAATGTGAAACGCCGCCTCCACTTCTTCCCACAGCGCATCCTTGCACTCTGGGGGCACTTGACCCCAGTCGGAGGTGGTGATGGGCACCCGCTCCCTTGCGACTTTGCCGCATAGTGAGCGGTACTGACCGACAAGTTTGTCCGGAGCTTCCGGCACACCATTGTCGTCGAACTGGACGTGCTGCTTTTCCCGTTTGTTCAGACGCGCGCATGTCGTCCGGCCTCGTCCCTTTCTCTTCTTCTGTGGGGTCACGGCGGACGAGGCGACCTCCGGCCCAGGCGTCTCATCGCCAGCGAGGTCACCCTTACTCCCCGAGTGGTGCATTTCGTCACCAGACATAGTTCCTAACATAAGTGAAAGAGAGAACAGTTTAAGTAAATCTGCAACTAATAATTCTATAACAAAACCCATATACTTATAATTAACCAAGAATGACAGAAATTGTGGGGAGGCGATGGAGGTGATCGCGTCGGAGGCAGGACGGCGATGGAGGTGATCGCGCCTGACGGTGGAAAGGCGATGCAGGTGATCGCGACGGACGGAGAGGAGGAGGTGGGAGGCGATGGACGGTGCGAGGGCGGAGAGAGCTAGGGCAAACAGTTGCGAACTGGAATGAGTGGGACAAACCCCGCCTTGAACTATTAACCGCGACGATATTATTACAGTCGGTTCTCGCATCAGAACCGTCTGTAATAATCGACATAGTGATAGTCACCAGAGAGATTATCACAGACGGTTTTGAGTTGAGAGCCGACTGTGACTCTGATTATCACAGACGGTTTGGAATTGAAAACCGACGGTGCACGTCAAGAACTCGAAGAGTCGGACGCTGTTGAAAACATCACAGTCGGTTATATATACATAACCGTCTGTGATAGTAATATTATCACAGTCGGTTCTCAAATAAAAACCGTCTGTGGTAATCTACATAGAGGAGAGATTATCACAGACGGTTGTGAGTTGAGAACCGACTGTGACTGAGATTATAACAGTCAGTTCTAGAATCATACCCGTCTGTGCTAGGTCAAAACCGTCCTTGAGAATCTCTCTATTGAACGTTAGTTTTACAACTTGAAACTGATCTGTAGCTTTCAACTCTGAATGCTCGAAAACTTGTTTTAAATGAACACTCAGATATTTCAAATGTAGTCCAAATGCTCTGTAAATTGGTTACTGTGTACGTAGATCCGATAATTGGTTACAATGTGGAGCATTCTCAAATGAATTTAACATACAATGTACGTGGAGCATGCTCAAGTTAATGTTACATACAAATGGGAACTTTCACCGACAATTTCCACGTACACAGCCATGTTATCCTCAACTTTCCACTTGCCGCGGCCCTGCAAAGACGAGAATTACAGGAGATATAAGCTATACCGATGGAAACAGAGAGATAAGACGTACAGTTCATTACCTTTAAAGTATAACCCTTCCTGGTGATCCATACGCACGTAACTGGTTTCGTCGGTGTCTTCAGTATCGACCTGTACGCCATCTCCAAATGGAGGAATCTCATCAAGTTGATTGTATTCCTCCTCGTCTACGACATTTTCAACTCCAACAATCCTTCTCTTGCCATGAAGGACGATGTGCCAGTTCTTATTGGCCGGGTCAGTGACATAAATGACCTGAATGGCTTGATTTGCAAGTATGAATGGCTCATCTTTATAAGCAACGCGATCCAGATCCACAGAAGTGAAACCGTAACTGTCAACCTTCACACCCTGTGGGATTTGGACCCATCGGCATCGAAACAGGGGAATCTTGAACAGTACGTAATCGAGCTCCCAAATTTCTTCAATGAACCCGTAGTACGAGTTCAATCCACGTACTACCCTTGTTGGGCCTGTCTTGGTGAACCCCTCATGGAAAGCTTCTACGCTCACTCCACTATTTTGCACAGTGCTCTTTCGATTTTGAGCTTTCATGTACAATGTGTACCCATTGATGTCGTATCCCTGCCATGTCTGTACAGTAAACGTGGGCCCTTTTGCCAACCATTTAAGGTTCTCACTTGCGGACTCTCCGGTGATTCGCACCTTCATCCACGCGTTGAATCGACTGTTATGTTGTCCCGTGATCCAAACCTCGGATCGGCGAGGATTGTCTTGTCGTAGCATCTCCTTGTGCTCGTCGATGTACGGAGACACCTCCGTCATGTGTTGCAAGACCCAAAAAATGAGCTTTCGAGTACATATCGAAATCAGGAGTGATGGCTCTCCGTCCAATAGTGCCAACACCATCAAGCCTCCCCTCGTGACGAGACACAGGAACTCCTATTGCTTCTACCTCGGCCATGTAATCGACGCAGAACTCAACAACCTCTTCCGCTGCATAACCTTCGACAATGCTACCCTCGGGCCGGGACCGATTTCTCACGTAGGCCTTAAGTACACCCATGTACCACTCGAATGGATACATATAACGTAGGAACACGGGTCCACATATCTTGATTTCTCTGACAAGGTGGACGGTGAGATGGACCATGATATCAAAAAACGATGGAAGAAAATACATCTCAAGCTGACAGAGAGTTCGAACCACCTCGCTCTGCAAAGAATCCAGTCCATCGGGATCAATGACCATCGAAGAAATTGCATTGAAGAAAAAACATAGCCTCGTGATCGTCTCTCTGACCTTATGCGGCAGAATACTCCGGATGGCAACAGGAAGCATTTGTGTCATCAACACGTGACAATCATGAGACTTCATACCCAGCAATTTCAAATCGCCCATGGACACAAGCTTTTTCATATTTGCGGAGTAACCCAATGGAACTTTAACACCATAGAGACACTTACAGAGTTCTGTCCTCTCAGCCTTGCACAAAGTGTAGCATGCGGGGGGGAGGTATATACAGCCTTTATCGTCCTCTCTCGGTGCTAGCTCGGGCCTGATTCTCATTTCGATCATGTCACGCCGCACATTGACGCCATCCTTTGTCTTCCCTGGAATGTTCAGCAATAGGCCGATTAAACTGTCACAAACATTCTTCTCTACATGCATGACATCAATGCAATGATGAACCTCTAAATGCTCCCAATACGGTAAGTCCCAAAATATCGATCTCTTCTTCCAAGTGTTCTTCGTGCGGGGTTTCAATTTACCACCCTTTCCAAACACAACGTCTATGTCCTTCACCCGTGAGTAAACATCTTTCCCGCGCGTAGGCTTCGGGGCTGAACCATCTTCCTTGTGGCCGTCAAATTTCCTCTTCCTCTTATGGTATGCGTCATTCTTCGGAAGAAACCTACGGTGACGCATGTACACTGTTTTCCTGCAATTCTTCAGCCACACGCTCTCAGTCTCATCTTCGCAGTGGGGGCAGGCTTTGGCTCCTTTCGTAGTACGGCCCGACAAATTTCCAAGGGCAGTGAAATCGTTGATGGTGCAGAATATCATAGCACGTAGGATGAAGTTCTCTCGTTTGTATGCGTCCCATACCTGCACCCCTTCGTTCCACATTGTTAGGAGATCCTCTATCAATGGTGCTAGGTACACATCAATATCGTTTCTGGGTTGTTTTGGTCCTGAGATAAGTAGAGACATCATGATGTATTTGCGCTTCATACACAACCAAGGAGGAAGGTTGTAGATACACAAAAGAACCGGCCAAGTGCTATGCCGACTGCTCATGTTACCAAAAGGATTAATTCCATCAGTACTCAACCCGAACCTTATATTCCTCAATTCTGCTCCGAAGTTAACAAATTCCCTGTCGATGTTTCTCCACTGCGAAGAATCAGCGGGGTGTCTCAGCTTTCCATCCTTCTTCTGGTCTTCCGAGTGCCAACGCAGTAATTTTGCCTCTTTACGGTTTGCAAACAAACGCTGCAAGCGGGGAATGACTGGCAAATACCACAACACCTTAGCAGGAGGTCCTTGCTTTATCTCCGCGCAGTCGCCGTCGTCTGTTCGGTCCTTAGTACGCTTATAGCGGGATGCGCCGCACACTGGACAAACATGCATATTCTTGTAGTCGTTACGGTAAAGGATGCAATCATTAGGGCATGCATGTATCCTTTCTACTTCCATTCCCAAAGGACACAATAGATTTTTTGCTTGGTAGGTGTTTTTTGGCAACTCGTTTCCTTCCGGGAGCATGTCCGCCAAAAGATCTAACAGTGCTGTGAAACTCTTGTCGGTCCAGCTGTTGCTTGCCTTCAATTTTAACAGTTCAAGCACAGAGGCCAACTTTGTGTACTTCGACTTGCAACCAGGGAACAACGGCTTTTCTGAGTCCTCAATCAAGCGCTTGAATTTGCCAAACTCCCTTTCACTGTAATTTCCTTCCACATCACGCAACATGTCATCTAAATGGTCATCCTCTGGCATTTCCTCGTCAAAGTCGTTGTTCGGATCCGACATGTCCTGTTCCTCAACCTGAGTGGCAGTTGTTTCTGCAGTTGGCTCTTCTCCATGGTGGACCCAACACGTGTACCCCTTTTTGAAACCACGTCGGATCAAGTGGGCGACAATTTGAGATGAGTTGGTGAACATCTTAATATTCTGGCAGTCTACACAAGGACAGTACATATATGGTAAACCCTTCTTCGCCATGTCTTGCTCAGCAACCTTTTTGAAATCAAAAACACCTTTCATGTATTCCTCACCCACTCGGTTGTCATTATACATCCAGTCACGGACCATCTACAATTAATCAAATTCATACACATGCTAATTAGTAAATCAATGGAGATCGATATTGATGATGAAATCAAGTAATGTGTATGCCTTGGGAGCAAGTACCAACCTTGGTTCGATCCTCAAATTTTTGCCCCCAAATGCTCCCCCGGCCTTTCGAGATTTCGCTCTTCCTTGCCCCAAATCTCTTCGAACTGGACAGTGTAGGTCGAGGAAGAGAGTACGACTACCTCAAAACATCCGCCAAAAGACCTTTTATACCAGGTTCAATACAGACGGTTCTATATAATACCGTCGGTAATATCGGTGCATTATTGAAGAACAGAATATTACTGACGGGTTTCACTCTATTAACCGTCGGTAATATCGGTGCAATTTGTGTAACTATGAAAGAAATATCACAGACGGTTATGAACTCCAAACCGTCCGCTTTACTATCACAGTCGGTTTTTACCTCAGAACCGTCTGTGTATTTGATTATCACAGACGGTTTTAAGGTCCGAACCGTCTACGTGATTATCACAGTCGGTTTTTACCTCAGAACCGTCTGTGTATGTGGTTATCACAGTCGGTTTTTATCTCAAAACCGTCTGTGTATGTGGTTATCACAGTCGGTTTTTACCTCAGAACTGTCTGTGTTATCACAGACGGTTTTAAGGTTCGAACCGTCTATAATATCCCAGATTGTTTGTTTGCATTCGACTACTGGTCATCAGTTGTTCCACTTGTTTTTCATATTTGGTTCTATCTTATTTCAATGTTAGTATTTAAAAAAATGAACATTCAGACTATTTGGTTTTATCTTGTTTTTCATATTTGTTGTATATATATGTCTGAAATTAAAACCGTAAAAACCGTCTTGATCGCAGCAGTATTTTCTTGTTAACATTTTTACACAGAACATCATTTGGTGATTATCAGTTACATAATCAATCGAAAGACAGATATATAAGGAAAAGAAATTTCTTATTTCTTACAATCTTTCCATACATAAGAGATACTATTAATTAAGAGACCAATTGATTAGTGTCGACCTGTTCCGAAAGTAATTTACAAAGTTCTCCTAGGGACGTATTGGCATCAGTAGGATCTACACTGGCCGCCCCAGGAGAACTACCAATGCCTCTAAGACTATCAACATCATCTCTTAACAAAGGAGTGGATTTGGCATCAGTAGGATCATCCAAGAAATTAAAGTTGATACAACAAAGGTGGAGATGAAGCTGCAACTCAAAGCATGCACTCTGCCAAGTGCAGAATGGCAAAAGACATCCCCTCAGAATGCTTCTCCAGCGCCTCTTTTTTTTTTGGAGAGTTCTGCACAAGGCAGCTTTCTCCTCCTGCACATATGCTTCTCCAGCTTCTCCTAGGGACGTATGCTGGGAGGGTGAAGATGATTGCCAAGCTTCGGAGTGGATTTGGACGTGGAAGTGTGAGCCTTACCCCAGAAAAGCTGATGATACAAAGGTGTTTGAGAGGGGATATTGGAAGGATTATTGTGGATCTCCAAAGGTGGAGTCGATGCAACTGGAGGGGTTGCAAGGGGCAATGTGGCAACACAGGCCTCAGCACCTTCTAGAGTCTTTGCTGCAGCTCCACTGTACGATCTTTCATCATTTCTAAGTCTCTTCTTTGGAGGGAGCATTTCCTCAAGCACCTGTGGATTTCAAAATGCATTTGTTTCGAGGTAATCAAGTCATAAAAGAAAGATCTGCATTAGAGTTTCAGAGAGGACTTACTTTCTGAAGATCCTGATCGAGTTCATTCCTTATCTCTTACTCATCACTCTGATCAATTTCAATAACCTCACTGGAATCTCGGCTCGCCATCAAGGTGGGAGTTGAGGAGGGAATAAAGACAGGGATTTAGGAGCCTCGCTATTAATACAAACAGAAGGTGACGGTTCATATGCGCGGGTGCCTCGAGTTCTAAAAAGCGCACTACTGGTTTTCAAGGTCAATAAATTCATGATATATAACTTCTCGGGAGATAAACTGCAACACGGCAAAGGAAGTTGAAGAGTCAGATTACATAATTCGATGCAAATTAAATTTGAAGTAAATAATTAAGTCTCTTCATCTGCTCAGTTATTATGTGCGGTTATCAACAATTGCATGTAGAGAATTGCACTGTTGGGACTATCACAGACGGTTGGGAGATCAAAACCGTCTGCTTTAATATTACAGACGGTTCTGATGTCCGAACCGTCTTTAATATGTCTGTTGAATATTGAACTATTCGACTTCTACAAATACTTGTTCCCTCCCTGGAGTTTTGCTTCCAGTTGAACCGCTGAGAATTTGAAAGAAGTTAAGAATTTGAAGCGTCGATAACTGTTCTCCAATCACAGTCGGTTCTTACATAAAATCCGTCTGTAATATTACTATCACAGACGGTTTGGAGTAAAAAACCGTCTGTGATATTGATAGAGGTTGAGAATTCGAGGCGAGGACACTGTGGGGACTATCACAGTCGGGCCTTACATAAAAACCGTCTCTAATGTGACTATCACAGATGTTTTTTACTTCAGAGCCATTTGTGAAATTCAAAGCACGTTGATATATAACTTCTATATTCTTTTTATATTATTTGCATGGGACTTGCGACTTCTATATTGTTTCTATATTATTTCAAGGGCTCGATCACAAGCCAAAGATCGCGATAGTCGTTCCTTGATCGCACACAGTGTACATACCTTTGTATGTTCGAATGTTCGACAAAAGCTAAAGAAAGATAAAGAAAGAGGGAAGATTGCATGCAGTCCAAGAATGTGCTGGAAAATTAGAAAGTTGACATAAGAACAAAGTTTTCAATAATTTGTTTCATCACTTACAAAAAAAAGTAAAAATACAGAATGCTAGGTCAAGGAGTGGTCTTAGCCCTGGCTGCATCTAGAATAAAGTTAGTTCGACTTGCAGCCAGGACGCAGGACTCCTCCAGTGACAAGTTGTCCTTCTCAGGATCAACTACTTCAGTGTCGAGAAGGCCTGCGACCTCCCTCAGCTTCGCGATGGTATCCTTCATTGTCAAACCGTAGCCAGCGATGGTCATATCCGCCGCTTTCTTCTCCTCGCGAAGACGCCTCGTCCTCGCCCTAGCATTGTCACCATCCGTCTTCATGAGTTGAATGCGCTGGAAGAGATCGTCAAGGTCAAGCCGTAGCCGAGTGTTCTTCTCCGTGAGGAGCTTGTGCTCCTCCCGGAGGGCCCTCAGCTCGGCCTTGACTTTGGCAGTGTCTTCCACGGCTCCCCTTCCCTGTGCAAATCAACAAGTCAAGAATGTATTGAACATGGATTAACAATACAGGGGTAAGTCCAAAAGATTGAGAGTTCATACCGGGAAGGGCGAGGCTGACGATGCCATCGAGGATGCCATTGGCGCAGAGAAGCTAAGGAGTCAAACAGTCTGAGAACTATAAAAACTTGTAAAGTAAATGACAATTTTTCCACTGTCAATTTATA
Organism: Pharus latifolius; assembly: GCA_019359835.1. Lineage (NCBI taxonomy): Eukaryota > Viridiplantae > Streptophyta > Magnoliopsida > Poales > Poaceae > Pharus > Pharus latifolius. The sequence continues at coordinate 62,444,318 of CM033323.1, forward strand.
GAACTTCCAAAGCGATGCTTCGTGTTCTCCTAGGCGCCGCGCGCGAAGATCGGAGACAGAAATGATCACAGTTGAGAATTCGAAGCGCCGGTACTTTTCCAGTCGGTTCATACATCAGAACCGTCTGTGATAACTACACTATCACAGACGCTTCGTTGTTTACAACCGACTGTATAAATCACAGTCGGTTCTGAGTTCCGAACCGTCTGTGATAGTCTAATTATCACAGACGGTTCGGAACTCAGAACCGTCTGTATATATCACAGTCGGGTTTTAGGTTAGAACCGTCTGTGATAATTAGACTATCACAGACGGTTCTTAGCTGGGAACCGATTGTATATATCACAGTCGGTTTTTAGGTTAGAGCCGTCTGTGATAAGTATACTATCACAAATGGTTTTGTGTTCAGAACCGTCTCATTTACTGTCACTGTTGTTTTTGACGTCAGAACCGTCTGTGATATCTGAACATATTCTCCCGACAGGCCTTCACAGACGGTTTTCCATTGAACAGTTCATACCCGTCTGTGATGTGCCGTCCTGGATGTCTGTTTCTGTGGTAGTGTGTTGCTTTGATAAAAAATTGTAGTGCTCTAATTCAGAACAGGATGCTAGCAAAGCTACGGGATCAAGGGAGCTTCTCCATCCCTTGCAACATTGGTGCGGTACACATGAATCAAGCTTTTTGCGACTTAGGCGCAAGCGTTAGTGTAATGCCTCTCACCATTGCACAACATTTCAGCATGGGTGCAATCAAACCTACCCGCATGGTTGTACAACTTGCCGATCGTTCGATGAAGCATCCGGAGGTAATCCTGGAAGACGTGCCTCTTCAAGTCGGTAAATTTTATCTTCCAGTTGATTTTATCATTCTCGAGATGGATGAAGATGTTGCTATACCAATTATATTGGGACAACCCATGCTCTGGATAGTGGGTGCCCTCATTGATGTTCATGAGTGATGAATTACTTTTCCATAGAGGAAGAGAAAATTTTATTCAAAATGTCCAAACTTGTTGACTGCCCTACGTATGAGGAGAAAATTTGCAGCGTGGATGCTCTAGAAGAAGTATTAGAAGAGGAATCGCTACCTCGACTCACTTTGGGAGAAGATACGGATGAAATATCTGAAAACAAAAAACGGACAGCAGCAACAAAGTTGAACAAAACAGTGATGAACCAAGAAAAGAACCATCTGACAAGGACATCTCTGAATCCAACATCACCGGTAAGGAAAATGTTAGTAAACCTAAACTCAAAACTCTTCCTACCTCGCTGAAATATGTGTTCTTGGATGATGATGATGAGATGCAACTTGTCATTGTTAATGTAAACTTGACCAATTCACAATTAGAAAAATTGATTTCTTTACTTCGTGTGCATCGCAATGCTCTTGGTTATTCAATTGATGATATCAAAGGGATTAGCCCTGAAATTTGCATGTATAGGATCTCTCTAGTTGATGAAACTAAAACCTCCCTTGAGCGTCAACGAAGACTTAAACCAAACTTGAAGGAAACTGTTAATGCTGAAATTTCTAAACTATTAGATGCGGGTATCATTTATCCTATTTCTGATAGTAATTGGGTTAGTCCTGTTCATGTAGTTCCAAAGAAAGGAGGTATAACTGTGGTTAAAACTGCTAACAATGAATTGATCCCTACTAGACTTGTAACTGGATAGTGCATGTTCATTGATTATCATAAATTAAATAGCATCAATAGGAAGGATCACTTTTCATTACCTTTCAATGATCAAATGTTGGAAAGATTAGCTAATCATGCATATTTTTGTTTTCTTGATGGGTATTCGGGTTTCTTTCAAATCCCAATTCATCCCGATGATCAAGATAAGACGACGTTTACATGTCCTTTTGGTACTTTTGCTTATCGGTGAATGCTGTTTGGATTATGTAAAGCGCCTACAACCTTTCAACGTTATATGATGGCTATATTTTCAGATTTAACTGAGGAAATAATGGAAGTCTTTATGGACGATTTCAGCATTTATGGTTCCTCTTTCGATGCTTGTCCACAAAATCTTTCTCGAGTCTTAAGCAAGCGTGAAGAAGTCAACCTTGTGCTAAATTCGGAAAAGTGTCAATTAATGGTTCAAGAAGGCGTGGTACATGGCCACATAATTTCTGAATGAGGGATTGAAGTCGACAAGGCCAAAATTGAAGTCATAGCAAGTATTCCGCTGCCAATGAATGCGAAGGGAATACGCAATTTCTTGGGACATGCAGGTTTTTACCGTCATTTCATTAAAGATTTTTTCCAAAACTGCTAAACCTCTCACACATTTGCTTGGTAAAGATGTGCCTTTTGATTTTGATGATAAATGTCTTGATGCCCTTAATCGATTGAAACTTGCATGAACTACTGCTCCCATCATACGACCTCCAAATTGGAATGAACCCTTTGAATTGATGTGTGATGCTAGTGATTATGCGATTGGCACTGTTTAGGGCAAAGAACAAATAAAGTTTTACATGCTATATACTATGTAAGCAAAACTTTAGATGATGCTCAAAGTAATTACACTACAACTGAAAAAGAGTTGCTTGCTGTATTATATGCCCTAGCTAAATTTCGTCCATATTTAATTGGTTCAAAAGTTATTGTGCATACTAATCATGATGCTCTTAAGTATCTTTTGACTAAGACAGAAACCAAACCATGACTTGCATGATGGATCCTTCTAGTGCAAGAATTTGATTTGGAGATCAAAGATAAAAAGGGTGCTGAGAATGTCATTGCCGATCATCTCTCATGACTCTTAACCGATACCGTCGACGTTCACATCAATGACGCTTTACCCGATGAGCACCTTTACTTGATTCGACAAGAACCATGGTATGTTGATTTCGCAAATTATTTATTTAACCATGAACTTCCACCAGGGTTGAAGCGCTTCCTCCACGACATCTGACGCTACTACTGGGATGATCCAAACCTTTTCAAGAATGGAGTTGATCTTTCAACGATGAGTGCCCGACCACGAGATTCAAAGCATTCTTCAACATTGTCATTCATCTCCTTGTGGTGGACATGCCGGAGCTTCAAAAACAGCGGCTAACGTATTGCAATCAGGTTTATTATGGCCTTCTTTATTTAAAGATGCTTATGACTTTGTGCAAAAATGTGATCCTTGCCAACATTTGGGAAATTTGAGTAAAAGACATGAAATGCCCTTGACAAATATTCTTGAAATTGAACTCTTTGATGTATGGGGGGTAGATTATATGGGACCTTTCCCATCTTCTATGGGTAACTCCTACATCTTGGTTGCGGTTGATTATGTTTCTAAATGGGTAGAGGCTGTTGCAACACCAACAAATGAGTCAAAACATGTAATTAAACTCTTTAAAATAATCATCTTTCCCCGATTTGGTATACCGCGAGCAGTAATTAGTGATGGCGGCGTGCATTTTACTAATTACCAACTTCAAAAAATGCTAATGTAATATGGGGTGCCTCATAAAGTTCCTCTTGCCTGTCACCCTCAAACAAGTTGACAGGTAGAAGTCTCAAAGAGGGAAATCAAGTCAATCATATAGAAGGTGGTAGCATCGTCTCGCACAGATTTGAAATTCAAACTTCCAAATGTCCTTTTGGCATATCGCACTGCATTCAAAACTCTGCTAGGTATGACACCTTACAAACTTGTATTTGGTAAAAACTACCATTTGCCTGTTGAACTATCACACAGGCCACTATGGCCGTTGAAAGAACTCAATTGGGACTTTGACAAAGTGGGGAGAAGGTGAATCCTCAAATTGCACGAATTAGAAGAGCTTCGGAACAGCACCTATGAAAGTGCCTTGATCTACAAAGACAACACAAAGAAGTGGCACAACAAATGGATCCTCCACTGTGAGTTCAAACCAGGTGATTTGATTTTATTATTCAATTCACGATTGAAACTTGTCGCGCCCCGAAACTGGGACCACGACTACTCCTGTAGAGACCTAGCTCGCTGCAGCTAGACCCATATATGCATAGCATACACATACCCTTGACTTCCCAGGATAAGTCAAGCACAGGAGTATATTCATATTGCAACAGAGTAACTTACAAAATAGTTAAGCAGTGTGGCCTGCTGGCCTTAATATTACATAAGAAGATTACAATGCCTTCGCGGCATACATGGTTTAGCAAAATAACAACTACACAGCAGAAGATAGGTGACCCACCCACAAAGAGAAGTGGACGGCAGAACAACACATCAGGGCAATGACGAGACTGATGCTCCTTCTTCTGGATCCAAGAAGTTCTCCACGCCTTCATCTTGATCATTGAACGCTCCATCTACTGATTTGTCGGTTGCAAGGGTGAGCACTTACGTACTCAGCAAGTCATAGGTAAGAGTAGATACATATAGTAGTGATGATATGAACCTAGACTAGTCAAGAATTATAGATGTTTGTAAAATAACCTTTTTCTTTCATACCTCATCTCATGGCAGCACTTTTCATAATATAACATCATCATTCATGTTCACTAGATTATAGCACTACCGCGACACGTCGACACACGACATCCCACGATAGCACTCCTTATCATGACAACACATGCCCTTTGGGTAATCTTGATTTAACACATTTTATTTGGAAAATAATACTTGTGTCACACCCCATGGATTTAATCCACTACAGCAGACTCCTATAAACCTGGGAGCTCGGAGTATTAGAATATGTTTTTAACTCTGAAGAGAGGTACCAATTTACCCGCAAGATATTCCACTTTCATGCCTTTCCTATCATAACAAAATGATTGGACCCCTGACTCACTTCATACTGTGAGGGCAAGGTGGAGATAACAAGAACTTTTGTTATGTATCACTCACAATTCACCCCTGACCCTGTGGACGGGCTATACCCCCACCCTTACTCATTTCCCCATTGCTAGGTCAAATATCAGATCACCTTCAGTGATAGTGGGAGTCAACCTCCAAGTCAATCATCACAACACATCTCATGCAGGGGTTTCATGTGCGATCCACATAAGTACTTGTTCAGGCCTGTCCAATACCAGGCTTGCGGTTAGCACGTGTTTCATGCCACTAGGCGCACAACACAAGGTTCTAGTCCTTATATGCCAGTGACCAGACCATCCACAACCCTGCACCTTCAGTGCCTGCATTCCTTTGCAGTTTAGCACCTCCAGTGCTACCACCATCCATACCATTTTTCTGGTCACGGCTAGGGGTTTTATTTCATGAATATAAGTATATAAATACATATATAATAGTTCATGGCTCAAAACTTGTTTATTTCACATTTCAAAGATAACCAGTCTAGTACTGCCAATTCATAAATCAACCATTTTCAATCTTTCTCATGCAATATTATCTATATTCAAGGTTATGTTTTAGCAACATTTAAAATATAGGTTCAAGATGACCAAGGATATGACTTGCCTTCCGCGTCGTAAGAAACAGCAGTTGATGACGGATCAACAGCGAAGTCCTCGAACTTAGTTTTTGGTTCTGCTCGGCGACAAACAAACACACAAATATTACTTATATATTAAAATGATTTAGGATCTATATGCAGATATGCTTAACAAGGATGATTGAACGATACTGGAGATAATTGAGATTGCAAGCTGAACTGAGTTGAGATCTAGGGTTTCAAGGAATTGGCTAAGGATGGGTGTTAGATGCTCTTAGGATCTCAAGGTTGCAATAAGAACATCAGTTTTGTGGTTGGTTTGAACAAAAACAGCGAATGTCAGCAGATTGACATTCGGATCAAGACTCTGACATAACTTTAAGGAAAACTTGAGAGCTTATCTCAAGTTATGACAGTAGAAGAAAGTGTAGATCATAACTCTACAAATTCAGTGGACAAAGTGGTTTTCAAATTGCATAATCAGAAGTGGTTAAACAAAGCCAATGCCATTGGCTGGCATGCACTAGGACAATGTCAAAAACTAGGGTTTAGCATAACAGGCATTTCAAGGGCTCAAATCAAATTGTGATAGAAGAAGAAAATGCTGATCACAACCTCAGGAATCTAAGGGACAAAGTTATGCTCAAAATGCACATCTGGAAGGGAGTGAAAAGGGCTAATCCCACTGACTGACATAGTCTGGCATTGATCTTGACATGGCCAGAAACTAGGGCTTGGCATAACTTTTTATCTAGGGCTCCAAATGATGTACCACTTTATCTGAGAGGTAGGAAATGATAACAGGAACAAATCATTCTACAGGATTCAAAGCTGAAGATGGCTGGAAGGTGATGAAATTCAAATGAGAAGTGTGGTGGCGACACGGCACAGTGAAGCCACTGGACAAAATCTTGGCATGGCTGTAACTCAAAATCTAGACAGTTTCAGAGATCGGGCTCGAAGGAAAAAAATACTCAGGAAGTTGAAGCACACCTGATGGACAAAGTGGATGAAGCTAAAACGGCCGGGAAAGGATTTTCGGTGAACGGTGCCGGAGAAGATGACATACAATTTGGGGGTTTTTGTTACAGGCCGAAAGAACTTAATTCCAAGCTTGGGGACTGATAGATGGGTAGGAGGAAACTACTGATAGCATCAAATTGACGGGAGGATCATCGGAGAAGCCTGGCGACGATCGCCAGTTTCTGGTGGAGTTCAAAATTGGGGAAAGCTTCGATTGAAGCTCAATCTGGAGATCTTGATGCACAGGCTTGCTGGAAATGGCTCACTGATCATCTTCTTCCACAGAATCGAAAGCTAATTCGGGGTAATTTGGCCTGCATTGCTGGAACAGGGCAATCGGCAATTCCGGTGATCGCCGGCGTTAGAGGTCACCGGTGAGCAAATAGATGATACCACACAAAGAGAATGAGAAGAGGAACTCACTGATGGCTTCAATTTGGAGAGAGGTGCAGTGGGTGAAGCTGGCACCGTGAAGCCTCGAGCTGGTCTCGCCGGAGAAGACGACGGCAGCGAAGAGATTTGGAAATTTGGCTAAGTTCTGGTGAAGAGAGGATAACACAAGATGTGGGCTGCTTATAGACTAGAGGGCGATGCTTGCAAGGAAGTAATAGCAATAAATTGGCGCCAGTGATTTGATTTGCCGGGCGCAGATGCAACAACGGCGAGCAGTGACGCGACGGCGCACAGGCGAGGTGACTGCTGATCAAACTATTGCTTCATCGGGACGCAATGCTGTTGGGAGGTGCAAGGCAGTGGCGACAAGAGCCGGCAAAGCAAGCAACGTGGCGAAGAGTTGCTGACAACGGTCGCGCACGGGAGCCAAGCTGTTCAACGGCGTTGCCACGACGATGGCTAAGGCGTGGACGCGTGTGCACATGCAACTCAAGTGAGCACGAGCTCAGGCGTAGGCGAGGCGTGGCCGGCGGCGAGCTAACACGGCGCAAATGCACGGCGAAGCTCTGGTCGTGCACAGCAGCTGCTGGTCGAATTAGGGCTGATTTGCAATTTCCAATTCTTGATTTGGACTGAAATGTAAATCTGAAGATTTGGATGATTTGATCTGGAATTGATTCTGCTATTTTGGTATACTTAATTCAATAGATGATTTGGCACAGCTAACAGATAAAGTTTGAGACATTTGGATGATTTTCGATCTGAACTGAAAATAGAGTAGATTAGGGTAAAATAAGTCTGAATCTTATTGATCTCGAATTCTGGGATTTAGGGTTTGATTTTGAGATATTCATAAAAGAAGAATTTGTATTGAAAAGCATTTGGGAGGTGTTCCCTGAATCAGATTTGAATTTGAAAATGGTTTGCAACATTTTGCCTTTTCTGGCTTTTTAGAAAATCTGGAAAAAGGACTGATCTGCGAATCTGGAGTTTTGGAAGGTTTAAACTGAATTTGATTTCACTGATCTGGCAGATTATATTCAACAGAATATTTGGCAAGAACATTTGATAAAATTTGGCACATTTGAATAGTCTTTGATACAAACTGAAAATAGGGTATTTTTAGGGTAATTGAATCTAAGTTTCAATTGATTTCGAATTCTGGTAATTAGGATGAGATATTGAAATCTGCACAGAAGAGAAACTTGTTTCAAATAGCATCTAGAAAAGATTTGCCGAAGAAATTCTGAATTTGGAGTTAATCTGGAGATTTTAGCCTTTTTGGGTTTCCAGATATCAGATAACGGACTAATTTGCAATAACTCTTGGACTGATTTGAGAGAAAGGTTTAGATGGTGAAATCTGGCTGCCAACTTTTTGAATTAAGGTATTGGCATACCCTTGATCATAAACCAAGAATAATCTGGTCTGAACTTTGCTAAGATTTTGCATAAGTTCGGCTGAGTACTCTGAGTCTGAATCGTCGACAGCTGGCACCCACCGTGGGGCCTTTCTCAAGGCGTCCTAATTGAAATCCGGAGGTTCGTTGAAACATGGCTGGAGCATATGATTCCGAGAACGATTTCGATCTCGAGGATTATGCCCATATACCAATGCCTTCTCCAAGCGATCCTGTTCCGATGGAGGATGTCGAAGGCCAGAATCTTCCACAGGTTGAATCGTCTCTCCAGGTCATGTCAATCGACCAGGGAGCAACTGGCACAAGGTCAGAACCCACGGAGGTTCTTAATGTGCTAGGCGATGAATCCGGCCCGTCATACAACCCCGCTGAGGGAAAATATGATGATGACCCGGAAATTGGCCCAGGAAGGTTCGACCCTGATAACCTTCACCGTCTCTTTGATTTCGAGTCCGACTCGGAACAAACTGAGATGTTTTCCCCATCGGCAACCTCTCTCCCTAGGCAGTTTGCTGCGCTGTCGGAAGAAACTCCCGATCAACAGGCTGCCAGGGAAGAACAAGATCGCAAACAGAAGGAGGATCAAGATCTCGAGCAATAAAACAACGAATTACGCAGAACTGCCCTAGAGGCTCTTCAAGATGCGCAGGCTCGTTACGATGCTGCTCCGAGTTCTTCTTGATAGTCGCGTGGTCGTAAATGTGACCAGACCCCTTCTTTGCCACCGGAGCGTTTCCCAGTGGACGAAGAAACAATAACACCTGGTGCACCTAGGAGAAGTACCCATGGTCGACTGCGATCCATTGTGGAAGTCATGCGTAACTTTCCTCCTACGGTCACGGATGCACAGAAACCGGCCTTTTTTAGGATCTTGGCGGAGAGACTGGATGAGGTCGCGTCCGAGGCGACCCCAACGGCCTCCTCCCGCTCGGTAACGCATTCCCGTGAGCGAGATGGTCCTGATTCCGGTTCCGGCCGGCGGAGTTACCCGCCGCCCGTACCGTCCCTACAGGACAAATACCGGCGAATGCAGGATTCTCGTAGCAGGGATCGAGTTCCTGTTCACTCTCGTTTGGGACCACGAGTAACCTCGCCATTGCGTGAGGTCGCTCGAGACCCAACCGAGAGTCACAGGGCGATTCACGGTCCTTATGTTGATTGTAAAGCCTTTTCGCCTGGCCTACGAGCAGTCGTTTGGCCCGATAAGTTTCGACCAGGGGCCATTGAGAGGTTTGATGGAACTCAGAACCCATCCGAGTTCCTTCAGATCTATATTACTGCCATCCAAGCGGCAGGAGGCGATGACAAAGTCATGGCCAACTACCTGCCTACAGTCCTCGCAGGACCGGCTAGAACCTGGCTGTTTAATCAGCCTGAGGGTTCCATCTACAATTGGGAAATGCTATGCGATGCCATCCTCAGCAATTTCCAAAATTGTTACCAAAAGCCGGGTAAGGAGGACGACCTGCATCAGCTGCGGCAAACTTAAACCGAAACACTTCGGCAGTTTGTCAAGAGGTTTGTCGGGGTGAGGAATACCATCCCGAACATATCTGATGGCTCCGTAATTAGGGCATTTAAGCATGCCGTTCGATACCGGAGATTCACTGAGGACTTCCTTATCCACCCTCCTCGATCAGTGGCCGATCTGTTCGACATGGCTGATCGATATTCCGATGCAGCCGAAGCGGTCGAATGGAACCGAATGGTCGACAAGGGGGACCTACCACCCCAACCAGGCTTCAAGGACGCCAGGAAAGAAGATTCAAGCAAGAGGCCGGAATCTTCACCGGGTGGGAAGTCAAAGAAGTCGAAGAGGAATCGCTCTGGACAGTACCACGAGGTCGCAGTCGCAGAGAAGCCACCTTCGACCAAAGGTAATAAGTCTTCATTTAAAAGTAAAACTGCCTCTGGTGGTCGGGATTCCGACCAGCCAGAAAAATCAACTAATCCGCAGGAGGGCAAGAAGTGGTGTCCACTCCACAACTCCGCAGGCCACAACCTCAAAAACTGCAGGAGTTGGTTGAAACAATTGGACGATTTCTACCAAGGAGTTGGGCCGATGCCAACCTTACCGCCTAAAGAGCAGGCGTGCGGGATTAGAGACGTCGACGGAGACGAAGAAATGGCTTACCAGGTACCTCAAAATCATGTTAATGTCATTTTCGGGGGTTCTTCCTCTTTCGTTTCCAAAAGGCAGTTTAAAGCCTTCTACCGAGAGGTTAACCAAACGGAGACATCCCTTGGTGAACCTCAATACCCCCGCTGGTCGGATATACCTTTGACGTTCGATCGTGCTGACTGTCCTGTGAGGCTAACCCGACCATTGAGGCTACCTCTGGTCATTACCCCAATCATCAGTAACGCGAGAGTCGAAAGGGTCCTGATTGACGGGGGAAGTTCCCTTGATCTTTTATTGGTCAAGGCACTCGACGAGATGCAAATTCCTCGTTCGAAGATCAAGCCCATAATCCATCCATTTTATGGGATAATCCCAGGCCCCACCATGATGCCATTAGGACAAGTGGTCCTCCCGGTCACTCTGGGAGAACCAGACAACTTCCGGACAGAATTGGTTACTTTCGATGTAATCGATTGTGACTCAGCTTATAATGCAATCTTTGGCAGGCCGACTCTTGCTAAGTTCATGATGGCAACGCACTATGCTTATCAGTGCGGGAAATTGCCTGGCCCCAAAGGTGTCATCTCGGTCCGAGGCAGTCACAACGTGGCACTCACGTGCGACCGGCTATCTTTGGAGATGGTCGATCAACTTCCCCTCCGGGACGCTCAAGTCGCCACTGTTACCACCGACGCGATCAAAGCTGCTCCTCGACCAGATGAAAAGTTCAAATTGGTTCCTTTGTACCCAGATGATCCATCTAAGACAATTTGGGTCGGATCAGCCCTGGATGACAAATAGGAACTCGACCTCATTACTTTCCTCCGGGCTAACGCAGACGTGTTTGCATGGAAACCGTCCGACATGCCCGGTGTCCCAAGGGAAGTAATTGAGCACAGGTTAGTAATTCGACCTGGACAACGACCAATAAAGCAAAAGCTCAGGCATTTTGCTGCTGACCGACAGGAAGCCATCCGAGAGGAGTTAGACAAACTCCTACAGGCCGGGTTTATCCGCGAAGCGGATCACCCGAAATGGCTCGCCAATCCGGTCATGGTCCGCAAGTCAAATGGCAAGTGGCGCATGTGCGTCGACTACACTAGCCTCAACGCTGCCTGTCCGAAGGATGACTTTCCCCTTCCCCGCATCGACCAGCTGGTCGACTCGACTGCGAGTTGCGAACTGATGACTTTTCTGGACGCTTACTCAGGATATCATCAAATTAGCATGGCAGAAGACGATGAAGAGAAGACTGCCTTCATCACCCCGTTCAGCACATACTGCTACGTCAGAATGCCGTTCGGTCTCAAGAACGCAGGTTCCACGTACCAGCGCTTGATGCAAAAGACCTTTCTTTCCCAGATAGGGCGTAATCTCGAAGCATATGTAGACGATTTGGTTGTAAAAAGTACCAAGAGATTGTCTCATTTGGACGATCTCACTGAAACCTTCTGTAATTTGAATCGCTTTGGAATAAAATTAAACCCGGAGAAATGTTCTTTCGGGGTTTCTTCAGGAAAACTCCTCAGTTTTCTTGTGTGTTCCAGGGGCATTGAAGTTAATCCTGAGAAAATCAGGGCTATTGAACAAATGAGGTCGCCCTCAACCATGAAGGATGTTCAACACCTGGCTGGTCGCATGGCGGCTTTAAGTCGTTTTATATCACGACTAGGCGAAAGGGGATTGCCTTTCTTCAAAGCCTTGCGGAAGCATCATAATTTTACATGGTCAGATGAGGCCGAAAAAGCATTTTAGGAGGTAAAAACATATCTATCCAGTCCGCCAGTATTGGTGTCTCTCGACAAAGGAGAACCACTGCTTCTTTACCTGGCGGCCACACCGCACGCGGTCAATGCTGTTCTGATCGCAGACAGGGAAGGAATACATAGACCCGTCTACTATGTGAGCGAGGTACTTCATGGTCCTAAGGAGCGCTACCCTGAGGTCCAGAAGATACTTTACGCGCTACTGATGGCTTCCCGTAAGCTACGATATTACTTTCAAGCGCACAAGATTACAGTACCCTCATCTTTTCCTTTGGGGGATATTGTCCGAAACCCAGAGAAATCTGGTCGAATCGCCAAATGGGCGGTCGAACTCGGTGCCTTCGAGATCCATTTCACGCCCCGCACGGCGGTTAAGTCTCAGGTTTTGGCCGACTTTGTGGTTGAATGGACCAACCCTGAGCCACCCGTGCAATTGGCAGAGGAACTGGAGTGCCCCAATTACTGGACAATGTACGTTGACGGCTCCCGTAGTTTTCAACACTCGGGGACTGGAGTAGTCTTAGTTACGCCCCAGGGCGAACAGCTTAAGTATGTCATTCAACTACACTTTGTTGCAACTAATAATGCAGCAGAGTATGAAGGTCTTTTTGCAGGGCTCCGGCAGCAAAATTCCTCGGAGTCCGTCGATTAGTGGTGAGGGGAGACTCACAACTGGTCGTAAACCACGTAAACAAGGAGTACAGCACCTCCGATGAGACAATGGCTCATTACCTGGGGGAAGTGAGGAGATTGGAAAAACACTTCAGTCATTTTGAAGTCCAATACATCCCGCGAAAGGACAATATTCTCGCAGACCAATTATCCAAAATTGGGTCCTCACGCTCATCCGCTCTGGCAGGAGTGTTCATTGGACACTTGGACCATCCTTCGATCATGACTTCGGTCGAGGATGATCCGGTAATAGCCTTCGTTACCAACCTCGGCCAGGAACAAGATTGGACTCATCTATTGAGGGTCTATCTTGAACATGGGACCCTACCCAAGGACGAAGCCGAAAGTGATCGGTTAATTTGAAAAGCGCGTATGTACAAACTCATAGATGGGATTCTGTACAGAAAGGGTACTCAAGGATTATTCATGCGTTGTATATCTCAGGAGGAAGGAAAATCCCTCTTGAAAGAAATACATGACGGTGTATGCGGTGCGCACGCGTCATATCGGACACTGGTCGGAAAGGCTTTTCGACAAGGATTCTACTGGCCTTCAGCATTTGATGATGCCAAACATATGGTCAAGACGTGTCCCCAATGTCAGTTCCATGCAAGACAAGTTCATCAACCTGCCTATGCGTTGCAAACCATTCCTCTCGCATGGCCATTCGCGGTCTGGGGGATGGATATCGTCGGTCCTATGCCACAAGCGGTTAATGGGTGCAAGTTTCTGTTCGTAGCCATTGACACATTTACAAAGTGGATTGAGGCCGAACCAGTACGAAATATTACCGCATCAGCCGCACAAAAGTTCTTCGATAAGAACATTGTGGCACGATTTGGTGTTCCAAACCGTCTCATCACAGACAACGGTTCTCAGTTCGCCAGCGGTCTTTTCCTGGACTACTGCGATTAGGTTGGGACCAAGGTGTGTTTTGCTTCTGTGGCACATCCACAAAGCAATGGTGCCGTTTAACGAGCCAATGGGCAAATACTGCAAGGTATTAAAAAGCGCGTCTTTGATCGCCTTAAGACCCGCTCGGGGGCTTGGGCAGATGAGCTCTATACCGTTCTATGGGCATTACGGACTACTTCTAGTCGAGCCACCGGTGAGACACCCTTCCATTTGGTCTATGGGGCCGAGGTTGTATTGCCTATGGAAGTAAGTATTGGTTCTGTTTGGGCAGATCAATTCGAACAGGTTAATCAGTCCGAACAACGGGCGCAAGATCTCATCCTCTTAGAAGAACGGCGTGATCGCACCCTGGTTAAATCCGCGGCATACTTGCAGGCTTTACGCAGGTATCACAGTAAAAAGGTGCGACCACGTGATCTCAACGTGGGCGACTTGGTTTTACGAAAAATTCGAGACCAGTCTAATCGCAACAAATTCTCCCCAAAATGGGAAGGTCCTTATACTGTTGTCTCAGTGCCGCGAACAGGATCGGCGCGACTAGCTATGGAGGATGGTCAGATTTTGTCCAATACTTGGAACATCGATCAACTTCGCAAGTTTTACGTGTAAGTATTCCAATTCCTTTTTTCCTGTTCAATTAGCATCTTTTCATAAAATAAAATATGTCTTGCTTTCATATAATGAGTTTTTCTCTTTAAGCCCGTATCATATGCATTCGACCTGGGGGCTGACCGCCGGCGGTCAGATCATTACAACGATCTAATCGGATTCGCTGGTCGATCTCATAACCACTTCCAGATAAGTCACCCTAAATAAGCCGTTTCTCAGCGCATACGGGGCTATCTGGCAAGTCCTTGGTCATCTGAGTGGCTACCAGTTCGCAATAAGATTAGACGTTACATTAATCCTGATCGTTGGTTCAAAACGCACACCCCTGGACGTTACGCTTATGTTTTCTCCTCTACTTATAACACTAAGGCTTCAGTATTCATAAGCAGAGGCGGGGGCTAGGGGGGATGTGCTTATAGTATGGAACTCATAATATAAAATTACAAAATATGTACTTTCTGTCAAAAATGGTTTTTTACATACATTGCATTATCAACAATAAGGATCATTCGATCCCCAGCTCAGTCAGGAGCCTGTCTACGAAGGGCTTGATCTCCTCCATGACGGCATCAAGCTGCTCTTCACTCTCGATTTCAACCGGTCCTACCAGTGGATTCAGATCTGCATCTGGGCCATAGTGGAGTCGAATCCGGCTTAGCATAGCAGAAGCGGCTGACCGAACTCTGGTTCTGATCACCTCTTCTCTTCGCTGTGTATCCTCAGGGAGATACTCGAGAAGTGACTCTGCTTGAGCTATAACTAGGCCAGCCCAGTCCTCTTGGCTGAGATCGTCTCGGGTGGTTTTGACCACGTCAGCCTTCAGAAGGTAAGCCACCGCCTTCAGCTTTTCGAAGACTGAATGGCTCAGTTTCCCAATTGCCTTTGTGGAGGCTTCGGTAGAATCCTGGAGGAGTTTATTATCCGCACTGAGCTGTTTTATTTGACCTGCTTGCGCTGCAACAAGGGAAAAGGTTACTCGCATATTGCTAAGACAAGTCTTCCTAGCTTAGGAGGTGACTTACCAGCAAGTTGCGATCGTAGTCTGTTATTTTCGATCTCTTGGTTTCTCACCACTGAGACCGAATGGAGCTTCATTGCGGCCATTTCCTTGTCCTGCAATGCCACCTTCCTGCAATAAAAACAGAAGGAATGGTCGTAACCAATTTATACATTTATAAATTGAAGAATGATGATCCTTACTTGCGCAAGAAGTCTCGTTCTCTTTGTATGGTCATCATGCTCGCCGCCGTGGCACGTGACTGGGCCATCATCCGGGATAATTCCTGTAATGCAAAAAAGGGAGTGAAAAGTGTTCTATGTGTAATTCAGGACATCTAGAAAGGGATTCATCATACCTTCATGAATTTCTGCAAAGAGGCATCTTCCGGACTAATTGGAAGATTTGTCGAAGGCCCGGAAGTGCTTACAGCAGGGACAGTAGGAGGAAGTGCCTGCTGAGTATTGCTTCCAGTCGCCGGCGACTACGACTGGGTCCTCGTATTTGTTTCTCCCTCCGTGACTCGGACGACTTCCTGGGCCGAGGGGGTGGAGCGCTCCTCATTGGGGGCTCCTGCACCAGCAGTGACTTCAACCCTTCCCGAAGCGGTTGGAGGACTGGGTGCTATTTCTTTCCGTCTGATGGAGGAAAAGAAAAATCAAATGGTAACGATTCGTGACCATCATTTCTGATACAACCAGGACGAAGGTTCTTACCTTAATTGAAATTCCACTAGCTTTTGGGATCTCTGAGAAGGTTCTTCTTGAGCGTGGGGACGAGTATCGTCCGCCTTGATCTTACGCTTGGAAAACAAAGGCCCCCTTCCCTGTATGTCTTCTCCTATGAACATTTTTTCAAGGGAAAAATAAAGGCTGACAAAAAGGATCGTTACTTGGGCAGTTGATCCCATTGGCGACGACCCATCCAAGGATCTCGCTGTCTCCTGTGATCCTGTAGCCGGTACCTCATGTGTAACCGCCACAGGATCTTGAACAACCACCTCCGCTCCTGTCTGCGGAGGAGAAGTATCTTCCTCCCTAAGACTCGCGGTAGTCGCCGGGAGAAGCTCTTCTCCCTGTATAAACATTGACTTGGCAAAATATACAGAAGGAATTGAAGAAAGTATGATCGTAAGCAATCCTTACCAAGGTCGTCCTTTCGACTAGGGAAGCGGAGACAATCAACCCTGAAGCCTCGGGGGCTTCAGGAACTGGGAGGTCATCCGCGATCCCAATATCTTCCGCGGTGGCAGGATCTGCCACGACCACCTCTTCGGTAGCAGTGGTCTCTGCGAGGCAGTTTGGAGCATCACCAGATGGGAGGTCCGCGACCTTCCTCCTCCGAAGGACCAGAGGAACATCATCCTCTTCCTCCTCGCTCCCCTCTCCCTGTACGACGAAGAAGTGATTCCAATCTGCGCCTGGTAAAACAGAAGGGATGTGATATCTTACCGCCGTCTTTTTTGCGGTAGGAGGAACGCTCGGTAAAGACCCCTCCCCGGGATTTGGCCTGGCCTTCTTAGGGGCAGGACTCTTTGTCCTGGGTCTTTGGGAGACCTTCTTCACATTCTTCACCATAGGCTTCCCCTGAGAGCCGACGTTTTCACTTGGGAAAGTCGTCTCGGCAAACCTTCCTAGGAGCTGATTCACATTTCCGATGGAATTGTTTAGCGCTGGACATGCATAAGACCTGAAAAACGGAAGCCAAATAAAGAATGTACCTTTCGCCGTTCCTGTTTAAGGTCGTCGCTGGTGTGAATTAGGCTCTGTGGGCGAGGCGATCCCTTAGGGCCCTCTACATCAGCATTGTAGGCCCTAAGGAGGGAGTTGGTCCGCCTCTCAATTTCAGATGAAGGCAAGACTGTTTCCAGATTCGAGTCAGAATTTGCGCATTTCAAGAATGGCAAAGCTCAGCGCCAAAGAAATAAATACCTTTACTGTAGTTCAAGGTGCTGTCCGCCATGGACCTAACTCCCATGCCGGATGAGCCCTTTCGCGCAGAGGACTCACCCGATTCTTCAAAAAGTCTCGGATGACGTCTCGAGCTGTCAACCCTTGATTGACCAAGTGAAGGATCACCTCGGCATGCTTCGAAAGCTCCGAGTTCATCGCCGGGGGAACATCTAACTCGCTCGACTTCTCTGGTCGCGAGTTTTCAAACCACAGGCTGCTCTCGGATGGTGGAGAGCAGTAAAACCACCTTTGGTGCCACCCGTGCACAGAATCTCGCAGGGGTGGGGAGGGATACTCCTTTTTGTCCCTCAGCCGGAAGTAGATGCATCTGGTGGCGTTGATACTCTTCGACCACGCCGAGAAGTAGAATCGCCGGAAAAGATCTACGCTGGGATACACTCCGACGAACGCCTCACAGAGATGCTGGAACACCGCAAGGATCAGCATCGCGTTGGGGTGGAGGTTAATCAATTCCCACCCATAGTGCTCAAGGACATCTTTGAGGAACCGACTCTCAGGGAATCGGAACCCGCAACGCAGGTACTCCTCAAAAACCACCAACTCGCCCTCTTGGACGGTTGGGGTTTCTTGGTCCTTCTCCGCGGGCCGCCAGTTGATGAGCAACCGCGGAGGAAGGATCTCCTCCTTCTCTAACGCCACTAGGCTCTCCTCAGAGTGGTGAATGGATCGGCTCCAGGATGCCATCTTTGGTGGAGAATCAAAGAAAAAGTTGGCGATTTTGGGAAGACGAAGGCTGAAGAAAATGAGGGTTTTGTGCGGCGGGAATGATGAGGGTTTTCGGCTGTGTGGCTTCTTTGAGAAGACATCTGCTCTTTTTATAGACGCAAGGCGGCGCATTAATGTGAGTAAACGTTTCATTTCAAACGTTCTATTGAATGCTTTATTCATTTACCATAATGGATACTGCCTCTGGCGGACCCGATAAAGTGTTCAGGTATCGGATCTGAAACAAAAAGACTTCTTTGTTTCAGAAACTGAAAGTACAAAAGGCTGAAAAATTTTCAGTACTTTTCAGAAGACGTTTTTCCTTTGTATGCTTTGAACATTTTTTATGGAAATGCCTTGCAACTCAATTTTTAACGTACTGGAATGTTTCTAATTGGGTTATGGTTTTATCGAAGCTGTGTTTTAGAATAAACTTCGATTCTAATCGGAGTAACAGTCTAACCGAGTTCCAACTCTGGTCGCAATTCAGTTCTGACCGCGGCCCTGAAACTGATCGCGGTATCAGGACAGGTCGCGATGCTTTTAGAAGCATGATTCTGATCGCAGAACTAAAGTTTCCTGTGTATGAGTGGTCGCGAACATAAAGTTTATGGCCATATTTTCGCACAAAAGATGTGAAGAATATTCATAAGAAATAAGAAACTTTTATTTCTTACATTCTTTACATACAAAAGGGATACAGTTGATCAAAACGTCGACTTGCTCCGAAAGAAGTTCACAAAGTTCCCCAATGGACATGTTGTTGTCAGTAGGATCTACACTGGCAACCCCAGGGAACTAGCAACTACCCTAAGTCTATCTACATCGTCCCTAACAACAGACTCACTATTGTCCCTACTCAAGTCAGAGAGTTCTTGCTGTTGCTGAGCATAATCCCTCTCTCGACGGAAATGGTGCCCCTCTTCCCGGGATCGATCAAGACATTCTGCTAGACGCAGAATCTTCGAGGCCATCTCCTCGGTCTTCTTCTCCAGGGCATTCTTCTCCTCCAGAAGAGTCTGTCCGGAAGGAAGAGATGGAGCAGCAGAAGGCTGATCGCTGGAGCCTCCAACCTCCTGCATTTTGCAAAAGTTAGTAGTACTAACTATAATTATCAGCAAAAGGGGAGAAGAATTGTTACCTGTCCCAGTGCATAACCCGTTGATATACCCATCTTGGGAGGAGGATCATCAGATGGTGGAAGTGCAACCTTCCCATCAGAAGATTGCTTCGCCAACCCAATATGGCAATCATCTGATCGAGGGATAGTCACCGCTTGCCGACCAGAATGTTGATCACCCAAAAGGATGGGAGAATTGGAGGGAAAAGGAGACAGTTGAGAAGAATTCTTCTCCAAGGTTAAAGGCCTAACTTGCCGAGAGGCATGAACGGGGAGAGTCAAAGGAACTTGCTACATTCTTCACCTTTGTTCCACTGGAAGATCCTTCGTCAACCTTGGGTTTCTTCCTTAAAGAAGACGGGTCTTCAATCGTTTGAGGCCCTTGTTCGACAACTTCCTCTTCATCACTCTCAATCACGATGATGTCGTGATCTGCCATCAGGAGGAGTATGTGAAAAGGAAGAAGGCAGGATGACAAGAAAGGGACTTAGGCGTGGGAGGAAATTGTGAAGTTTTAGAAATCCAGGAGCCTGGTATTTATAGCCGCCTGGGTGACGGTTTGCATTCCAGACGCCTCGGGTTTCGTCAAAGCATTTACAATTTTACCTCGAGATAAAAACAGTTCTACGGCGCTATCATTGCCCGTCACATAATGTCAGAACCCGTCTTGGGAAACCAACCGTTTTTCACTTAGTGCGCCACTAAGTGGAAAAATTGAAGAGTCGGGTTAAAAATCCAATGCATGGTCTTAAAATTTGAAATAAACACGTCTCTTCGTTTTCTTCGAATTTGGGGGCTAGCTGACGAGGATTGTCACCCGGGTCACTTCTAATAAACTTTTGGTTCCAGACAGGTTCGAACCAGACATGTATCTGGCGATGCGAACTCAAGCTATTCTGAGGGGCATCGCCATGAGGTCGCAAGCTTTACGCGATCAGGTCGCAGGTTTCGTGCGATCAAACCGACAGCTTTGCGCGGTCAGAAGTTCGTATGCTATACGCAAACTGGATATCCGGGATGTTGCGCGGTTAGCCCACATTCAGCGGTCAGAACATTCTCGACCATGGTGCTTGGAGTTTATTCGGTTATCCTTATAACAGGATATTCCAAGCATCCCGAGGATTCCTCCACGTTGAAGACCAACCGTCAGAGGTTAATGTATGCGGTTATTCATGATTAACACGTGTTAATAACCTCCGTGGAAGTTAACAGCAGTTCTCCTAAAACCGCATCCAACCGTTTGATGCAGTTTCTTCATATGGCACCCTTTCGACCAGTATAAAAGGGTGGCATAGAAGTCCGAGGAGAGGGATCCAATCCATTTGGAAGAAGAAGACTCCTGATACAAGTTGAGATATAACATATCTCAATTACGAAAAACAGCCAAGTCTACGGCCCAAATTAGATAGTTTCTACAAGCCTTCCTGGCTTTATTCTTTATCTTTATATAGGATAAATCCTTCGCCTGTGAAGGAGTTTTTCTATTATTTCTATAACCTTTTAACACTTATAGTGAAATCCTAACAGGACGTAGGGCTATTACTCCCACCATCGACGGCCCGAACCTGTATAAATCTCTCTGTGCTCCTGTTCACCATTGTTCTACATACCTTCCCGGAGGGTCATCTTGAAAGGTCTCACCCTTACAAATTTTGCATAAGTTCGGCTGAGGACTCCGAGTCCGAATCGTCGACAGATAGTAACTAAGAAAAAGTCTTAGAAACCAAGGTTGAATTTCTATGGGTTATGATATTTAAAATTCAACTCTCGTACGCCGCCTATTTTTCCCACCACCTTGACCTAATCTGATTCGGGAGGATCTTCGGGTCTCAGCGCCGCCATGGTCGCAGCATTGCCCAAGGTCGCAATAGTACCCGATGTCGCCATCCAAGGTCACAGCCAGGGATGCAAGGTCAAGTACGTAATGGATTCAATCTCTGGTCGGATTGTATTCCAATCCATATACATATAACTGAGTTCTATCTGTTTAGGTTTAGTTAGTTGTTTGAGTCTAATACGTTTAGGTTATTGAGTCTGATATGTATTCATACGATTGGACTATAAATACTTTGTAATAGGTCTAGTTTAGATCATCTAATTGAAGTGTCGAGTCTAGGTCGAACTTATTTAAGTCTTCGACACTTATAGTTCATTGATCGAGGTAGGCGATGCGTCCTAATGTTCGATGTGTACAAGATCCCTCTTTGAAATAAAGAGCGTGCTATCTTTTGAACTGTGTTTCGATCAACCTTTGGGTATCGGTAAATTTTCAATAAAATTCCATTATTCCGCATATTAATATCTGGGTGAGCCTAGTGTGAAAACCAAGGCTAGGTCTCAAATTGATCAAGTTGGTATCAGAACACCTATCCTATCCTTTGGATGGTGAACACTCGCCAGGGTTTCAAAACCTCCAGCGACACTCAGCAAGAAGATCTTCCAACATAAGGCATTCAATCAACGGTACCTACAGTCATGTCTCCGAAGATGTCTGACGATTCCTCCATTCAAGCTAACCTAGCCGAACAAGTGGCTAAGCTCTCCACTGACATGGATATCGTGCTTTCTTGGATTAAGCAGCAAGCCATGGCTGTACCTTCTGAAGATGATGCTTCAAGAGGCATGGTTAAGGGTGTGAAGACTGGTGTAGGCTTGCACAGGATAGACGAAGATGAAGACGAAGACGACCACAAGGCCGACGACCTCGCCAACACCTCCTTAGCTATCAGATCTTTTAAGGTTGATGCTAAGATTGATATACCCATATATGATGGGGTGATCGACGCCGAGAAGTTGGATTCTTGGATTGATCAACTTGAGACCTATTTTGACCTGGATGGGTTTAGTAGCGTCCAAAAGGTGAAGTTCGCACCTTTGAAGATGAAGGACCACACCAAGACATGGTGGAAGGCTCTTGCTGTGAGTGGTGAATTGACGACCTTGCGTGGGGTCAATTCAAATGACTCCTACGGCAAGAATTCTACCCGATGGTTTATCTCGAGGAGAGATGGGATCGTTGGCACAAATTAGATCAGTGCTGCGACCAATCCATCCAGGACCATACGACGGAGTTTCAGAGATAAGCATTGGTCATTGGCATCTCATTGTTTCATCCTCAGGTATTTCGGAAATACACGTCTGGACTTCAGAAATCAATCATTGCTGAGTTAAGCCGGTTCGGCGTCCAAGACATCGCAACCGCGAACACAATTGCTATGGCGATTGAGAAGAAAAATAAATCCCGTAGCGACAAAAACACGATGGAAACTGTGAGCTCGACAAAAAGAAGGCCGAGTCCTAAGAAGAACGCTTCGAAGCCGGGCACGGGTGCCTTTTGTGAGCATTGTCAAGTCGCGGGACATACCAAGGATAAATGGTACAAACTTCATCCTGAACTTCAATCAAAGAAAAACGGACCAGAGAAAAGAACAGCTACAGCTACTACGGTTACACCAGAAGGAGTTGTCCGAGTGAATTCGATTGATGAGGCGGATACGACCTTGTCTCTGATGGCAATGCCGAAGGAGAAGGATTCGGATTCACCTGACACCCATCACTCAACGGAGGACTTGTTCACTATCAACATCCAGGTGAAGCACGAAGTAGTCGCAACAATATTCGATTTCGGAAGTCAAAAGAATTTGGTTTCCACTAGACTGGTTCAACGACATGGTTTGAAGACAACCACACACCCATGACCGTATGCGCTGGGTTGGTTTACATCCAACGTGAACCAATAGATAACGAGTCAATGTGTGATGAAATTTGTGATCTCTGCAAAATATATTGATGAGCTTCAATGCGATGTTGTTACTATCGATATATGTGAGGTGATATTTGGGAGTCCGTATCTGTATGATTGTGACGCTCAATTTCATCAACGAGCGCAAGAGTACGAGCTCACTAAAGATGGAGTTAAGTTCGTGATCGGTAGAGACATCTGTTGACGATTCGGACTCGGGGTCCTTAGTCGAACTTATGCAGATTTTTGTGAGTTATGAGGCCTTTCAGGGTGTCCCTCCGGGAAGGGATGATGAGCAATGTCGGTTGGAACACAGAGAGATTTATACAGGTTCGGGCCCTTGATGGCGAGAGTAATAGCCCTACGTCTTGTTGTGATTTCACTATGTATGGGAAAAAAGGTTACAAAGTTGTGGAAAAGATCATCACAGGACAAGATCTTTTCCGTGAGATTGTCTAAAACACGACTAAACTAGCCTATGGAAGCTCGTTGTTGTTAATCTCTTAGATCTGTTCGATCTGTTGGATCTTGATGTCTCTTGAATCCCTCCTCCCCTCGTGCACCCGCTTACCCTTTTATACTGGTCGAAAGGGCGCCAATGCACAACGGCTTCGAACGGTTGCTCGGGTGCAGTTTTGATAACAGCACTTACCTCCCACATAGGCTTAACACATGCAATTAAGCGATAACCGCACACATTAACCTCCTGGTAGTTGTCTTCATACGTGGAAGGATCTTCGGGATCTTCGGGATATGCTTGTTGTAGAGCTTAAGCAACCCCGAGTTGTCCAGGTCGATAGTAGTCAATGTCCTTCTGACCGCACACTGTCTTTCTGACCGCGCACTGTCTGTGACCTCTTGTCCGCGCATCGCCTACAGGCTCTTGACCGCATACTGTCTACGGCCTCATGATCGCGCAAAGCCTGCAACCATGTGTCCGTGCTTCTCAAGCCATCTGAGATCATAGCAACGGACACTTGTCTGGTTCGAATCTGTCTTGAACCAGATGTGCATTTGCTCTGAACTAGCTCAGGTAACAATCCTCGTCAGCTAGCCCCCAAATTTGAAGAAAATGAAGGGACATATTTACTTCAAATTTTACTCTTGCATCGGATATGTGACCCGACGCTTCAACTTCTCCACTTAGTGGCGCACTAAGTGTGGCGGTTTAATTCCCGAGACGGGCTCTCGGTTGTCTTTGACAGGTAATGATAGCACCGTTGAATTGTCTTTTAACCAGAGATAAAACTATAAATGTGTTTTGAGAACTCGAGGCATTCGAAAAACGAACCGTCACCCCTGAGGGCTATAAATACCAAACCCTCTTAGCCCTAAAACTTCACAAGTCTTTTTCTCAGCTATGTTCTTTCCAAAGCTACCTTTCCCTCTCTTCTGTTTTCACCTCAATGGCAAATCAAGACTCCAAGAACATCATTGAGATTGAAAGTGATGAAGAGGAAATGAGACTCAAACTCGACCAAGACTTCCAGAAGGTAAGTCCTCTCTGGAACCCTTGGTTCAAGTTGCCATCTTATGTTCTAATCATTTCCAAAATGCTTTTTGGAAATTCACAGGTAACCGAAGAGTTGGTTCCTCCAGGGAAGAAACCCAAGGTTGACGAGGGATCCTCTAGTGGTACCAAGGTTAGGGATGCATCATTACTCTCTCTTCCTTTGGCCCCTATAGTCCTTCCTGTGCATGCTACTCGACAGGTCGAATTTCCACCTCTGGAGGTCCATAACAATCCTTCGAAGCCTTTTTCTCATCTTTCTTCGTTGCGATCAAGTGATCCCCAGCTTTTGTTGGGTGATCAATTTTCTGGTAGGAAGGTTGCATTCCCGTGACCAGATAATGCTCAGCTTTTGTTGGGTGAGCAATCTTGTCGTGGGAAAGTTGCACTTCCACGACCTGATAGTTCCCGACTTTTGTCGGGTGATCTACTTTCTAGGGGAAAATACTTCGTCCTCTCACTTGCGAGGATTGGTAATTATTTTCGTCTCTTCTGTTGGTCGTTTTAACTTGTAAAACTAACACATGTATGTACAGGAGACGAAAATTTCTGGAGCCCCCAGCGACTAGCCTGTTGAGATCCTACCTCTTTCCCTCGAACAGACTCTCCAAAAGGAGAAAGAGGTTCTAGAGAAGAAGACCAAAGAGATGTCTTCGGCCATTCTGCACCTAGAAGAATGTTTTGACAGATCCCGCGAAGAGGTGCACCAATTCCGCTTGGAGAGGGACTATGCTTGACAGCATCGAGAACTCTCTGATTCGATTAGGAATGGTAGTGCTTCTCTGATTCGGGATGATGTAGATAGGCTTAGAGTAGTTGCTAGTTCTCTTGGGGTGTTCAGTGCCCAATATGTCCTTAGGAGAACTCTGTAAACTTCTCTCGGATCAGGTTGATGCTCTGGTCACCTGTATCCCTTTTGTATGCAAGGATTGCCAGAAATAAAAATTTCTTTTACCTTACATAACTTACCTTCTCAAGAAAAATTATGCAAGAGTTAATTTGAATTGAAACTCTTCACACTCTCTGTGTGAAGACATGATCACAAGAATATCTTTGCGATCACCCATACACAGGTAGATCCGAAGTAACAATCTTTCGATCAGAAACACATTAATGTGTTATACAGCGACCAGTACTAGTACCGCGATCAGAACTAAAGCCTCGATCAGAACTGAAGTCGCGATCAGAGAATGTCATTGCAATCATCATACAAATCTTGAGACGATCATAGAACTGCATTGTGATCAACATACAAATTAGCTTAAAAAAGACATGAAGGATCACTTCCTCTGAAATCTTTTCAAAATTTCCATGTTTTTGTGTCCACCCTAGCCCCCGAATTCGAAACAGCAAATAATAAAAATATTTTTTGTTCTGGATTCACTGTAGGGAGTGCATAACGGGTTTCCAGAGAGAAGGTACCCATTATGGGAAATTAATAAAGTATTCAACGAAGGGTTGCCTCGGGCATATAAAAGAAGAAGGTAGCTTCCTGAGGAAGCCACACAACCAGAAACCCTTCATTTGCCTTAGAGTTTCTCGCCGCACAAAACCCTCTTTTGCATTCCTCATCTCCATCGCCTCCAAAGTCACCACCTTTCTTCTCAATCTTTCGAAAGCAATGGCATCCTAGAGCCGATCCGGCCACCATACCAAAGAAAGCCTGGTGGCCCTTGAGAAGGAGGAGATTCTCCCTCTGCGGCTGTTGATCAACTAGCGCCCAGCGGAGAATGACCAATAAACCCCAATCGTCCAAGAGGGTGAGTTGGTGATCTTTGAGGAGTACCTGCGATGCGGTTTCTGATTCTCGGAGAGCCAGTTCTTGAAGGAAATCTTGGAGCATTATGGGTTGGAGTTAGTGAATCTCCACCCAAATGCTATTCTTATTTTGGCGATCTTCCAGCATCTCCGCAAAGCTTTCGTCAGAGTGCTGCCAAGCGTGGAGCTTTTCCGACGCTTTTATTTATCGGCCTGGTCGAAGAGTGCCAATGCCGCCGGATGCATCTACTTTCGGATAAGGGATAAGAGAGAGTACCCCTTCCCGCTACTCCGGGATTCTGTACACGGGTGGTACCAGAAGTGGTTCTACTGCACCCCTCCGTCGGAGAGCGGACTGTGGTTCGAGAACTCTCGACCGGAGAAACATAATAATGGCAGATAGTACCTTGGACTATAATAATGGTATGTCTTCTAGTCAACAAAACATACATTTTTACTGAAAAATGTCGTATCTGTTAACATGCTTGTTTGTGACGCAGCCCTGCCTTTGTCCGAGATTGAAAAATGGACAAATTATCTCCCCAAGGGGTACAACACCGCTGTGGAGGGAGCCAAGGGATCGCCTCACCCCCAAAGCCTAATCAATACCAGTGACGATCTCAAACAGGAGCGCCGAAAGGTATGGCCTTTCTTAACAAGCTCTATTGTAGACCATTCGCTTGTCCTGTATTAACAAGAACATTTGGAATGACATAGCTTCTGGGAAAGTTCACCGAGGCGACGCGTCCAAGCGAGGACGTTAGTCTCTTGGGGAGACCGGCTATGAAGAGGGTGAAGAGGACCTCTTCGAAGCGCGCGATGAAGGAACCTACTCCCAAGAAGTCCAAGAAGATCCTGGGAGAGGCCTCTTGGCAAAAGAAACCCCTTACAGCGAAAAGGACTGCGGTAAGATATTCAGCACTTGCTGTAACCCCAGGTACGAGTAGAAATTATTTCTTCATCGTACAGGGTGAAGGGAGCGAGGACGAGGAGGATGACATTCCTCTAGTTCGCCGCAAGAGGAAGGCAATTGCTCCTCTGACCAATGAGGTCCTGTCTCTGACCGCAGGGATAGAGACGACTACAATGGGCCCCGCGACCACCGATAATCCTATGGTTGCGGGTGAAACCCCAGTGCCTGAAGCTCATGAAGCTTCAGGATTTGCAACACCTCCCCTTCTAACAGAAGGGGCGATTGTGGTAAGATTTCTCACAATCCTGAATGTTTTTGTTCGTCTGTGCACATCCATTAAGTTATGTTGTGCTCACACAGGAAGAGGAAGACGATGTTCCCCTCATCCATTGCCAAATGACTCCTGCCAGTCCTAGGGCAGTGAGTATTCCACTCCTGTTGACAGGAGTGGGAATAACTGAACAGGATCCTGTGACCACAACTGATCTTGTGGTCACGGACGAAGTTTCGGTGCCAGTGGTCCAAGAAGCTTCAGGACCAAGGAGTTCATCTGTACCGACAGAAGAAGTCACCCCGGTAAGGATCATTACAATATTGGTTTCCATCATTCCTCATATGTATCCTTATAGATTTGCATGCACACAGGGAGAAAAGGACAAGGTCCTATTGAGGAAAAGGAAGACTAGGACAGATGGTGACTGTCCTCTTTTCCTCAGGGAACCCTCTTCGAAATCCCAGAAATTGGTAGGATTTTGAGTAAGGTAAGAATCTCTCCCGTTTGGACAGGGTTGTATTACAGTGATCGACTGAAGAGACTCTAATCGATGGTCCTTCTATTTGCATAAGTGCAAAGATACAGCGCCAAGCCCCCCAGTGACCTCTGCAAGTGTTGAAGCTTCTCCCGCTACAGAGGTCACGGGCGAGCAAAGTTCCATCCCTTCGGCCAAGGAAGTTCTTCGCGCCGTTATAGATGGGATGGCCGCAAAAGTCCACTCGCAGAGATTGGAATCTGCAACCCCAGCTATGGAGGAGGCTCAGTAGGAAAACTCATGTGCCACACCTACTGGGCATAAGGCGAGTCTAGCGACTCAGCCTTTGGCTGGACCAGAAAGTGGCTCGTTCAGCGAGTATGTTGAGGTATGCCGATCATCCCTTGTGATTTTTAAGTTCGCATTTTCATAGGAATACCCAAGCTTTGAAACTGATCCCCTTCCATGTCATAGGAACTGACTCGTATGGCGACCAGGTCGATGGCTACAGCAAATAGCATCAAGGTCGCGCAAGAGGAAACGCGTCGCCTGCAGTGGTAAGGAAGATGTTTCTTCATTTGCCTGAATGTAAGTTCTATCTTGACAATTGTCTCTTTTGTCAACAGAGAAAACGCCTTTCTGATCAAAAGCCTCGCTGATCGGGAAAACCCAGAGTTCAGGGCAGTTGCCAAGATCTCATTCCTGGAGACTGAACTCCAAAAACTGCGATCACAGCTCTCCTGTAAGTATACTTCCGACCAGAGTGAATTAATTTTGTCATGCGAACTGTTTGTGATGGTCTCTTATCACAGCTCGAGAGGACCAAATAAGCCAGCTCGGCCAAGAGAAGAAAGATCTCCAGGCGACCATCGAGTTGCAAAACTGAAAAGTTGATTCTGTCTGCAGGGAGAACAAGGACTTGAATGCGTCACTCTCAGCCTGCAGCAGTGCTCAACACAACATCTTCGAAAAACTGAAGATGGTGGCCGGTTTGCCAAGGGCCGATGTGGTCGAAACCAAAAAGGACGACCTCAGCCTTAGCGATTGGACCACACTGGTCGCGACCCAAGCAGAGTCACTTCTCGAGTATCTTCCTGAAGATACAAGGCGACAAAAAGAGGTGATCAAGACAAGAGTGCGATCAGCAGCCTCCGCCATCCTCTACCGGCTTCGTCTTCACCATGGCCCAAATCTTGATCTGAATCTAGTGGTGGGAGAAGCAGAGATCGAGAGTGAAGACCAGCTTGAGGTCATAATGGAGGAAGTCAAACCTCTAGTAGAAGATCTCTTGAAAGAGCTTGGCCTAATGTAAATCTTGTACCTATACAGATATAATTTATACAATGCAAATGTATGCATTATTTTTTGAAAAGAAACGCAATTCTTTTTGTTTCATGTTGCAACCATATTCCCCTAGCCCCCTCCTGTGATTACGTATACTGAAGACTTAGTATCATAAGCGCCGGAAGAAAATGAATGTAACGACGACCAGGAATACCTAGAAAGTACTATGACTTTAGGTATTAATAGCCAACCAGACCAATAATCATGTTCGATACAACACCCGACCTTATTGCAAACCGGCAGCCACTCTAATGACCAAGGACATGCCAGCAAGCCCCGTGTGCATTGAGAAATGGCTTATTGAGGGGTGTCTTGTCTGGAAGTGATCACGAGATCGGCCAGTGAATCCGATCAAGGTATTGTAGTGATACAACTATCGGCGACCAGCCCCCGAGCCAGACTCGTAACATATGGGGAAAAGGAATAATTAACACATGACACAACTAAAAGTACTGATTTTGTTAAATCATGCTAATTGAAAAGGAAAAGGGATTGGGAACTTACACGTAGAACTTGCGTAGTTGATCGATGTTCCATATATTGGATAAGATCCGAGCATCCTCCATCGCTAACCGAGCTGATCCTAGTCGCGGCACCGAGACAACGGTGTAGGAACCTTCCCATTGAGGGCAAAATTTATTGTGATTAGATTGGTTTTGTATTTTACGTAAAACTAGATCACCCACGTGAAGACTACGGGGTCGCACCCTTTTGTGATGATATTTGCACAAAGCTTGCAAATACACCGCGGACTTGACCAGAGCTCGATCACGTTTTTCTTCTAGGAGGATGAGATCTTGTAATCGTTGCTAGTTCTGATCAATTTGTTCGAATTGATCTGTTTGGACAGAACCAATAGTAATTTCCATAGGTAACACAGCCTCAGCCCCGTATACTAGATGGAAAGGTGTCTTACCCATGGCTCGACTAGAAGTAGTACGTAGTGCCCATAGAACGGTATAGAGTTCATCTACCCAAGCCCCCGAGCGTGTCTTAAGGCGATCTAAAACACACTTTTTGATGCCCTGTAATATTTGCCCGTTGGCACGTTCAATAGCACCATTGCTCTGCGGATGAGCTACAGAAGCAAAGCACACCTTGGTCCCAATATTGTCGTAATAGTCCAGAAAGAAACCACTAGCGAATTGTGAACCATTATCAGTGATGAGACGATTTGGAACACCGAATCGAGTCATAATGTTCTTATGAAAGAACCTTTGTGCGGCAGCAGCAGTGATATTACGTACTAGTTCGGCCTCAATCTACTTTGTAAACATGTCAATGGCTACGAACAAGAACTTGTATCCATTGACCGCTTGTGGCATATGACCAACAATATCCATCCCCCAGACCGCGAAGGGCCAAGATACAGGAATGGTTTGTAGAGCATAGGCAGGCTGATGGACCTGTCTCGCATGAAATTGACACTGAGGACATGTCTTGACCATATTTTTGGCATCGTCAAGTGCTGAAGGCCAGTAAAATTGTTGTCGGAAAGCCTTTCCGACCAATGTGCGAAATGACGTGTGCGCACCGCATACACCGTCATGAATTTCTTTCAAGAGGGATTTACCTTCCTCTTTGGATACATAGCGCATGAATACTCCTTGAGTACCTTTTCTATACAAAACTCCTTCTATAAGCTTGTATAGACGCGCTTTTTGAACTAACCGATCGCTTTCGGTTTCGTCCTTGGGCAAGGTCCCGTGTTCGAGATAGACCCTCAATGGATGGGTCCAATCTCGTTCTTGTCCTAGGTTAGTAATGCAGACTGTTACCGGATCATCCTCGACCGTAGTCATGATCGAGGGATGTTTCAAGTGTTCGACGAACACTCCTGCCAGAGCGGATGTGCGTGAAGACCCAATTTTGGATAATTGGTCTGTGAGAATGTTGTCCTTTCGTGGGATGTATTGGACTTCGAAATGACTGAAGTGTTTTTCCAATCTCCTCACTTCCCCAAGGTAATGAGCCATTGTCTCATCGGAAGTGCTGTACTCCTTGTTTACCTAGTTTACGACTAGCTGTGAGTCTCCCCTCACCACTAATCGACGGACTCTGAGGAATTTTGCTGCCTGGAGCCCTGCAATAAGACCTTCATACTCTGCTGCGTTGTTGGTCGCAACAAAGTGTAGTTGAATGACATACTTCAGCTGTTCGCCCTGAGGAGTAACTAAGACCAATCCAGCCCCAAGTGTTGAAAACTACGATAGTCGTCAAAGTACATTGTCCAGTGATCAGGGCATTCCAAATCTTCACACGCCTGCGCGGGCGGCTCAGGATTAGTCCATTCGACCACGAAGTCGGCCAGCACCTGAGACTTGACCACGGTGCGGGGCGTGAAATGGATGTCGAACGCTCCGAGTTCGATAGCCCATTTGGCTATCTGACCAGATTTCTCCGGATTGCGGACAATGTCCCCCAATGGAAAAGATGAGGGCACTGTGATCTTATGTGCTTGGAAGTAATGCCGTAGCTTACAGGAAGCCATCAATAGTGCGTAAAGTATCTTCTGAACCTCAGGGTATCGCTCCTTGGGACCATGAAGTACTTCGCTTATGTAGTAGACGGGTTTGTTCACACCCTCTCTTTCCGCGATCAGGACAGTGCTGACCGCGTGAGGTGTGGCCGCCCAGTAGAGTAGTAATGGTTCCTCTTTGTTGGGAGAAACCAAAACCGGCGGACTAGATAAATATGCTTTGACCTCCTGAAATGCCTTCTCGGCCTCATTGGACCAACTAAAATTGTGGTGTTTGCGGAGGGCTTTGAATAAAGGTAGTCCCTTTTCGCCTAGTCGCGAGATGAACCGGCTCAATGCCGCCATGCGACCTGCTAGGCGCTGAACATCTTTGATGGTCGAGGGAGACCTCATTTGTTCAATTGCCCTGATTTTTTCGGGATTGACCTCAATTCCTCTGGAACAAACAAGAAAACCATGAAGTTTTTCAGATGAAACTCCGAAAGAACACTGCTCTGGGTTTAAGTTTATTCCAAATCGATTCAAATTACACAAGGTTTCAGCAAGATCGTCTAAATGAGACGAACTTTTCAAGCCTTTTACAACGAAGTCGTCTACGTAAGCTTCAAGATTACGCCCCATCTGGGAAAGAAAGGTCTTTTGCATCAAGCGCTGGTACGTGGAACCTGCATTCTTGAGACCAAACGGCATTAGAACGTAGCAGTAGGTGCCGAATGGTGTGATGAAGGCAGTCTTGTCTTCATCTTCTTCTACCATGCTAATTTGATGATATCCCGAGTAAGCATCCAGGAAACTCATCAGTTCGCAACCAGCAGTAGAATCGACCAGCTGGTCGATGCGGGGAAGGGGAACTCATCCTTCGGACAGGCACTATTTAGGCTGGTGTAGTTGACGCACATGCGCCACTTGCCATTTGACTTGTGGACCATGACCGGATTTGCATGCCATTCCGGATGATCGACTTCGCGAATGAATCTGGCCTTTTGGAGCTTATCTAACTCGGCTCAGATGGCTTCCTGTCGATGAACAGCAAAATGCCTGAGCTTCTACTTTATTGGTCGCTGTCCAGGTTGAATTGCTAACCTGTGCTCAATTACCTCCCTTGGGACACCGGGCATGTTGGATGGTTTCCACGCAAACACATCTGCGTTAGCTCGGAGGAAAGTAATGAGCTCGAGTTCGTATTTGTCATCCAGGCCTGATCCAACCCGAATTGTCTTGGATGGATCATCTGGGTACAATGAAACCAGTTTTAATGTTTCATCTGGTCGAGGAGCAGCTTTGATCGTATCAGTGGACATTGTGACAATCTGGGCTTCTCGGAGGGGAAGCTAATCCACCATCTCCAGGGATAGCCAATCACATGTCAATGCCACATTGCGGCTGCCTCGGACCAAAATAACGCCCTTGGGGCCAGGCAACTTGCCACACTGGTAGGCATAGTGCGTAGCCATCATGAACTTAGCAAGAGTGGGACTGCCAAAGATTGCGTTATAAGCCGAATCACAATCAATTACATCAAAAGTAACCAATTATGTTTGGAAGTTATCTGGTTCTCCCAGCGTAACCGGGAGCACCACCTGTCCCAATGGCATCATTGAGGGACCAAGAATTATCCCATAAAACGGATGAATTTTGGGTCTGATTTTCGAACGAGGAATTTGCATCTCGTCAAGTGTCTTGACCAATAAAATGTCCAAGGAACTACCTCCGTCGATCAAGACCCTTTCGACTCTCGCATTGCTGATAATTGGGGTTACGACCAAAGGTAGCCTCAATGGTCGAGTAAGCCCCACAGGGCAATCAGAGCGATCAAACGTCAAAGGAGTATCTGACCAACGAGGGTATTGAGGTTCACCAAGGGGAGTCTTCGTTTGGTTCACCTCTCGATAGAAGGCTTCAAATTGTTGTTTAGAAACAAAAGACGAGGAACCTCCGAAAATAACATTGACATGATTACGATGTACCTGGTAAGACATCTCTTCGTCCCTGCGGGCGTCTCTTAGCCCGCAAGTTTGTTCTTTTTGGGGCAAGGTCGGCATAGGTCCGATCCCCTAGTAGAAGTCATCCAACTGCTTCAACCAGCTCTGGCAATTCTTGAGGTCGTGGCCTGCAGAGTTGTGGATTGAGGCCGAGCCAGTACGCAACATCGTAGGTTGCTAGTCACTTGGGGGTTATGAAGACTTTGAAAACTCTTCATCGACATGTATTCTGGCCGCGTATGCAGCAGGATGTGGATAGTTTTCTTTGTGGCTGTGGTCCCTGCAACATCGCGAAACCGGCAAACCAAAAATTTAGTTTGTACACCCCTTTGCCAGTTCCATCGCAACCATGGGAAATCATATTTATGGATTTCTTGGGAGGATTGCCTATGACACGATGTGGCAACGACTATCTCTTTGTGGTCGTTGATCGGTTCTCCAAGATTATCATTCTCATACCTTGTCAAAAGGCTATCACGGGAGAAGTGGCAGCTCAGGTTTTCTTTTAGCACATTTGGACACATTTCAGATTACCAACTTCTATTGTGTCTAATTGTGATACCCGGTTCCGTAGTAACTTTTGGTGATCACTCTAGACGATGATGGATACAAAGCTAAATAAAACAGTGGTTCATCTCTGGAGAGTATATAACTCCAAACATCCGAAGAACTAGGATGAAAGCATACCATGCCTACAGTTTGCTTTTAATCGAGCAATGCATGGTTCGATTGGAAAATCACCTTTTGAGGTCTATTTGGGATATATACCATAGAGTCCATTCGACATGGACTTTGTCATCCCTACCTCAGCACAGAACAGCAAGGAAGCAACTGATCAAGACCGAGCACAAAAGTTCCTAAAAGGTATTCAACGGCTCCATCGTGAGGTTGAACAAAATATGCTGAAAGCTCAACTCAAGTATAAGGCGCAACATGATCAGCACCGAGTTGATGCTCAATTTCAAGAATGTGATATGGTATGGTCACATCTGAGTACGGGGAGAGTAAAAAGATTAAACCCATCCATTATGGTCATTTTTGGATTTTGCGGAATGTTGGTCCTAATGCTTGTCTGCTCGAGTTACCTCTTTACATGGATATTTACTCAGTTGTCAATGTTGAGTACCTCAAACTCTTCGAGCCTTCAATGTTGGATGATGAGCCAGATAACATGGTACCATTTGTTGAAGACTTGGTCTATCAACGAGAAGAACCTCTACGCGAAGATGTGATCCTGGAGAAGAAGGTGACTACCACCCGCAGTGGCACAAAAGAGACTTTTCGAATCGGTCGGAAAGATCAACGAGTACGTGCAGCAAAGTGGTACACCAGAGATGAAGGTCAATCTCAATTTCCACATCTTTAGTTTGATCAACAGGTCACATCTCAACAAGGGAGTCATGATCCAGGAGGATCTTCGAGTCTCAGTGCAGCCATGGTCGCAGCATTGCCGAAGGTCGCAACACTACCCGATGTCGCCATTCGAGGTCGCAACCTGGGATGCAAGGTCGAGTCCGTAATGGATTTGATCTCTAGTCGGATTGTATTCCGATCCATATACATATAACTGAGTCCTATCTGTTGAGGGTTACTTAGTTCTCTAGGTCTAATATGTTTAGGTTATTGATTCTGATAAGTATTCATACGATGGGACTATAAGTACTATGTCATAAGTCTAGTTTAGATCATCGAATCGAAGTATCGAGTCTAGGTTGAACTTATTTAAGTCTTTGACACTTAAGGTTCATTGATCGACGTAGGTGGGTGGATCCTAATGTTTGACGTGTACAAGATCCCTCTTTCAAATAAAGAGTGTGCTATCTTTTGAACTGTGTTTCGATCAACCTTTGGGTTTTGGTAATTTTGAGTACAATCTCGTTATTCTGCATATTAGAATCTAGGCGAGACTATTATAAAAACCAAGGCTAGGTCTCAAACGGATCATAATTGGCAAGAATTTGCGCAAAGTCACAGCCATAGTCTTAGGTGGCTTGATCACTCACATAACATCCTCTATAGGGTTTAATGCTAGTGAACATTAAGGATATTTGCCCGCAGCCACCCTTGACCTACCTTCACTCTGACAATCGGATTTTGTAGGAGGGAAGTGGACTCATTCCGTTGGTTTATTAATGGACTTCCCTCCATCATTTTTCCCAATATTCCTCAAACAAACATATCAAATAAGTGAAACTGAAAATTGCTCCCTTCTAGCTCATATGGTGCTAGTTCCTTACAAGACGTTGAACCTGACCAACCGGCGGCATATGAGTTTGCCGCTCTGCATGCTTCCTTAGTGTCCTTGCGCACTAGTTTCTCCGATTTTAGGTCAGAATTTTTAGATTACAAGGCTACAAAGTATTCCAGGATAGACCACCTCACCGGCCGTGTGGACCGCCACTACGACTATCATGTACATGCAGGCCACATCCTCCTGCACAACACATATCCAGGTGCATCTACCCACCATGGGACACATCTTCACACCCTCGGTCTTCCTCCACAACCCTATCCACCACCAACCCACCCGTACTACCCTTCGCCACCAACCACCTCCACCACCCTCTGACGAGTGATCTCCAAGGTACACAAGTTTTTATTTTTATTTTTCTTTTTCTTTTTGTTTCTTTTTGTTTTCCTTCTTAGATTTTAACTCGCGATGCCTTGGACCACACCACTAGAGCTACGTGCAACACAAAACCCTCTTTCACCACATCATCTTCAACAACATCAACCTCCAGAAACCACGACCACAAACGGTAACTATATCTCTTTCCAAACATTGAGGACAATGTCTGATTTATGCTTTGATTGCTAATTACCTTTCTCTTTGAAATAAAAATGTGTAATTGTCGACGATTCGGACTCGGACTCCTCAGCCGAACTTATGCAAAATTTGTAATGGTGAGACCTTTCAAGACGACCCTCTGGGAAGGTATGTAGAACAATGGTGAACAGGAGCACAGAGAGATTTATACAGGTTCGGGCCCTCGATGGTGGGAGTAATAGCCCTACGTCCTGTTAGGATTTCACTATAGGTGATAAAAAGTTACAGAAATAGTAGAAAAACTCCTTCACAGGCGAAAGATTTTTCCTGTGTAAACATACAGAGTAAAGCCAGGGAGGCTTGTAGGAACTATCTAACTTGGGCCGTAGACTTGGCTTTTTTTAGTGGTTGAGATGCGTTATATCTCACTTGTATCAGGAGTCTTGTTCTTCCAAATGGATTGGATGATCCCCCTCCTCGGACCTTTATGCCACCCTTTTATACTGGTCGAAAGGGTGCCATATGAAGAAAACTGCATCAAACGGTTGGATGCGGTTTTTGGATAACTGCTGTTAACTTCCATGGAGGTTATTAACACGTGTTAATCACGAATAACCGCATATATTAACCTCTGACGGTTGGTCTTCAACGTGGAGGAATCCTCGGGATGCTTGGAATATCCTGTTATATGGATAACCGAATAAACTCCAAGCATCCTAGTCGAGAATGTTCTGACCGCGGAATGTGAGCTGACAGCGCAACATCCCGGATATCCAGTTCGCGTATAGCATACGAACTTCTGACCGCGCAAAGCGGTCGGCCTGATCGCACGAAGCCCGCGACCTGATCGCGTAAAGCTTGCGACCTCATGGCGATGCCCCTCAGAATAGCTTGAGTTTGCATTGCCAGATACATGTCTGGTTCGAACCTATCTTGAACCAAAAGTTTCTTAGAAGTGACCCGGGTGACAATCCTCGTCAGCTAGCCCCCAAATTCGAAGAAAATGAAGAGACGTGTTTATTTCGAATTTTAAGACCATGCATTGGATTTTTAACCCGACTCTTCAATTTTTCCACTTAGTGGCGCACTAAGTGAAAAACGGTTGGTTTCCCAAGACGTGTTCTGACATTATGTGACGGGAAATGATAGCGCCGTAGAACTGTTTTTATCTCGAGGTAAAATTGTAAATGTTTTGACGAAACCCGAGGCATCTGGAATGCAAACCGTCACCCTGGCGGCTATAAATACCAGGCTCCTGGATTTGTAAAACTTCACAATTTCTCCCCACGCCTAAGTCCTTTTCTTGTCATCTTGCCTTCTTCCTTCTCACATACTCCTCCTGATGGCAGATCACGACATCATCGAGATTGAGAGTGATGAAGAGGAAGTTGTCGAACAAGGGCCTAAAACGATTGAAGACCTGTCTCCCATAAGGAAGAAACCCAAGGTTGACGAAGGATCTTCCAGTGGAACAAAGGTGAAGAATGTAGCAAGTCTCTTTCTTCCTTCAGTTCCTTTGACTCTCCCCGTTCATGCATCTCGGCAAGTTAGGCCTTTAACCTTGGAGAGGAATTCTTCTCAATTCTCTCCTTTTCCCTCCAATTCTCCCATCCTTTTGGGTGATCGATATTCTGGTCAGCAAGCGGTGACTATCCCTCGATCAGATGATTGCCATATTGGGTTGGCGAAGCAATCATCTGGTGGGGAGGTTGCACTTCCACCATCTGATGATCCTCTTCCCAAGATGGGTATATCAACGGGCCATGCATTGGGACAGGTAATAATTCTTCTCCCTTTTTGCTGATAATTATAGTTAGTACGACTAACTTTTGCAAAATGCAGGAGGTTGGAGGCTCCAGCGATCAGCCTTCTGCTGCTCCATCTCTTCCTTCCGGACAGACTCTTCTGGAGGAGAAGAATGCCCTGGAGAAGAAGACCGAGGAGATGGCCTCGAAGATTCTGCATCTAGCAGAATGTCTTGATCGATCCCGGGAAGAGGCG
Organism: Pharus latifolius; assembly: GCA_019359835.1. NCBI lineage: Eukaryota > Viridiplantae > Streptophyta > Magnoliopsida > Poales > Poaceae > Pharus > Pharus latifolius. Next base: position 62,482,672 of record CM033323.1, read on the forward strand.
TTCCATTTCCGTCGAGAGAGGGATCACGCTCAGCAACAGCGAGAACTCTCTGACTTGATTAGGGACAAGAGTGCGTCTGTTGTTAGGGACAATGTAGATAGACTTAGGGTAGTTGCTAGTTCCCTGGGGGTTGCCAGTGTAGATCCTACTGACAACGACATGTCCCTTGGGGAACTTTGTAAACTTCTTTCAGAGCAAGTCGACGTTTTGATCGAGTGTATTCCTTTTGTATGTAAAGAATGTAAGAAATAAAAGTTTCTTATTTCTCATGAATATTCTTCACATCTTCTGTGCGAAAATATGGCCATAAACTTTATGCTCGCAACCACTCATACACAGGAAACTTTAGTTCTGTGATCAGAATCATGCTTCCAAAAGCATCGTGACCTGCCCTGATACCGCGATCAGTTTTAGGGCGGCGGTCAGAACTGAATTGCGACCAGAGTTGGAAGTCGGTCAGACTGTCACTCCGATTAGAATCGAAGTTTAGTCTAAAACATGGTTTCGATCAAACCATAACCCAATTAAACATATACCAGTACGTTAAAAATTGTGTTGCAAAGCATTTCCATAAAAAATGTTCAAAGCATACAAAGGAAAAACGTCTTCTGAAAAGTACTGAAAATTTTTCAGTCCTTTTGCACTTTCAGTTTCCGAAACAAAGAAGTCTTTTTGTTTCAGATCCGATCCCTGAACACTTTATCGGGTCCGCCAGAGGCAGTATCCATTATGGGAAATGAATAAAGCATTAATGGAACGTTTGAAATGAAATGTTTACTCACATTAATGCGCCGCCTTGGGTCTATAAAAAGAGCAGATGTCTTCTCAAAGAAGCCACACATCCAAAAACCCTCATCGTTCCCACCGCACAAAACCCTCATCTTCTTCATCCTTCGTCTTCCCAAAATCGCCAACTTTTCCTTTGATTCTCCACCAAAAATGGCATCCTGGAGCCGATCCATTCACCACTCTGAGGAGAGCCTAGTGGCGTTGGAGAAGGAGGAGATCCTTCCTCCGCGGTTGCTCATCAACTGGCGGCCCGCGGAGAAGGACCAAGAAACCCCAACCGTCCAAGAGGGCGAGCTGGTGGTTTTTGAGGAGTACTTGCGCTGCGGGTTCCGATTCCCTGAGAGTCGGTTCCTCAAAGATGTCCTTGAGCATTATCGATGGGAATTGATTAACCTCCACCCCAACGCGATGCTGATCCTTGCGGTGTTCCAGCATCTCTGTGAGGCGTTCGTCGGAGTGTATCCAGCGTGGATCTTTTCCGGCGATTCTACTTCTCGGCTTGGTCGAAGAGTACCAACGCCGCCGGATGCATCTACTTCCGGCTGAGGGATAAAAAGGAGTATCCCTCCCCACCCCTGCGAGACACTGTGCATGGGTGGCACCAAAGGTGGTTTTACTGCTCTCCACCATCCGAGAGCAGCCTGTGGTTTGAAAACTCGCGACCAGAGAAGTCGAGCGAGTTAGATGCTCCCCCGGCGATGAACTTGGAGCTTTCGAAGCATGCCGAGGTGATCCTTCACTTGGTCAATCAAGGGTTGACAGCTCGAGATGTCATCCGAGACTTTGTGAAGAATCGGGTGAGTCCTCTGCGCGAAAGGGCTCATTCGGCATGGGAGATTAGGTCCACGGCGGACAGCACCTTGGACTACAGTAAAGGTATTTATTTCTTTGGCGCTGAGCTTTGCCATTCTTGAATTGCGCAAATTCTGACTCGAATTTGGGAACAGTCCTGCCTTCATCTGAAATTGAGAGGCGAACCAACTCCCTCCTAAGGGCCTACAATGCCGATGTAGAGGGCCCTAAGGGATCGCCTCGCCCACAGAGCCTGATTCACGCCGGCGACGACCTTAAACAGGAACGCCGAAAGGTACATTCTTTATCTGGTTTCCGTTTTTCAGGTCTTATGCATGTCCGGCGCTAAACAATTCCATCGAAAATGTGAATCAGCTCCTAGGAAGGTTCGCCGAGACGACTTTCCCGAGTGAGAACGTCGGCTCTCTTGGGAAACCAACGGTGAAGAACGTGAAGAAGGTCTCCCAAAGACCCAAGACAAAGAGTCCTGCCCCCAAGAAGGCCAGGCCAAATCCCGGGGAGGGGTCTTCACGGAGAATTCCTCCTACCGCAAGGAAGACGGCGGTAAGATATCACATCCCTTCTGTTTTACCAGGCACAGATTGGAATCACTTCTTCGTCGTACAGGGAGAGGGGAGCGAGGAGGAAGACGATGATGTCCCTCTAATTCACCAGAGGAGGAGGATCGCGGACCTCCCATCCGGCGATGCTCCAAGCTGCCCCGCAGAGACCACTGCTACCGAAGAGGTGGCCGTGGCAGATCCTGCCACCGCGGAAAATCTTGGGATCGCGGATGACCTCCCAGTTCCTGAAGCCCCCGAGGCTTCAGGGTTGATTGTCTCTGCTTCTCTAGTCGAAAGGACGACCTTGGTAAGGATTCCTTACGGTCATACTTTCTTCAATTCCTTCTGTATATTTTGACAAGTCAATGTTTATACAGGGAGAAGAGCTTCCCCCTACGACTCCTACTAGCCGCAGGGAAGAAAATACTTCTCCTCCGCAGACAGGAGCGGAGGTGGTTGTTCAAGATCCTGCGGCGGTTACACATGAGGTACCGGCTACAGGATCACAGGAGACAGCGAGATCCTTGGATGGGTCGTCGCCGATGGGATCAACTGCCCAGGTAACGATCCTTCTTGTCAGCCTTTATTTTTCCCTTGAAAAAATGTTCATAGGGGAAGACACACAGGGAAAGGGGCCTTTGTTTTCCAAGCGTAAGATCAGGGCGGACGATACTTGTCCCCGCGCTCAAGAAGAACCTTCTCAGAGATCCCAAAAGCTAGTGGGATTTCAATTAAGGTAAGAACCTTCATCTTGGTTGTATCAGAAATGATGGTCACGAATCGTTACCACTTGATTTTTCTTTTCCTCCTTCAGACGGAAAGAAATAGCACCCAGTCCTCCAACCGCTTCGGGAAGAGTTGAAGTCACTGCTGGTGCAGGAGCCCCCAGTGAGGAGCGCTCCACCCCCTCGGCCCAGGAAGTCGTCCGAGTCACGGGGGGAGAAATAAATACGAGGACCCAGTCGCAGTCACCGGCGACTGGAAGCAATACTCAGCAGGCACTTCCTCCTACTGTCCCTGCTGTAAGCACTTCCGGACCTTCGACAAATCTCCCAATTAGTCCGGAAGATGCCTCTCTGAAAAATTCATGAAGGTATGATGAATCCCTTTCTGGATGTCCTGAATTACACATAGGACACTTTTCACTCCCTTTTTTGCATCACAGGAATTATCCCGGATGATGGCCCAGTCACGTGCCACGGCGGCGAGTATGGTGACCATACAAAGAGAACGAGACAGCTTGCGCAAGTAAGGATCATCATTCGTCAATTTATAGATGTATAAATTGGTTATGACCATTCCTTCTGTTTTATTACAGGAAGGTGGCATTGCAGGACAAGGAAATGGCCACAATGAAGCTCCATTCGCTCTCAGTGGTGAGGAACCAAGAGATCGAAAATAACAGACTACGGTCGCATCTTGCTAGTAAGTCACCTCCTGAGCTAGGAAGACTTGTCTTAGCAATTGCGAGTAACCTTTTCCCTTGTTGCAGCGCAAGCAAGTCAAACAAAACAGCTCAGTGCGGATAATAAACTCCTCCAGGATTCTATCGAAGCCTCCACAGGGGTGATTGGAAAGCTGAGCCGTTCAGTCTTCGAAAAGATGAAAGCGGTGGCTCATCTTCTGAAGGCTGATGTGGTCGAAACCACTCGAGACGATCTCAGCCAAGAAGACTGGGCTGCCCTAGTTATAGCTCAAGCAGAGTCACTTCTCTAGTATCTCCCTGAGGATACACAGCGAAGAGAAGAGGTGATCAGAATCAAAGTTCGGTCAGCCGCTTCTGCTATCCTAAGCCGGATTCGACTCCACTATGGCCCAGATGCAGATCTGAATCCACTGGTGGGACCGGTTGAGATCGAGAGTGAAGAGGTGCTCGATGCCGTCATGGAGGAGGTCAAGCCCTTCGTAGACAGGCTCCTGACTGAGCTGGGGATCGAATGATCCTTATTTTTGTATCCAAACAATTGTGTATAATGCAATGTATGTAAAAAACCATTTTTGAGAGAAAGTACATGTTTTGCAATTTTATATTATGAGTTCCATACTATAAGCACATCCCCCCTAGTCCCCGCCTCTGCTTATGAATACTGAAGCTTTAGTGTTATAAGCCGAGGAGAAAACATAAGTGTAACGACCAGGGGTGTGCGTTTTAAACCAACGATCAGGATCAATGTAACATCTAATCTTATTGTGAACTGGTAGCCACTCAGATGACCAAGGACTTGCCAGATAGCCCCGTATGCGCTGAGAAATGGCTTATTTAGGAGTGACTTATCTTGAAGTGGTCATGAGATCGACCAGCGAATCCGATTAGAATGTTGTAATCATCTGACCGCCGGCGGTCAGCCCCCAGGTCGAATGCATATGATACGGGCTTAAAGAGAAAAACTCATTGTATGAAAGCAAAACATATTTTATTTTATTAAAAGATGCTAATTGAACAGGAAAAAAGGGATTGGAATACTTACACGTAAAACTTGCGAAGTTGATCGATGTTCCAAGTATTGGACAAAATGCGACCATCCTCCATAGCTAATCGCGCCGATCCTGTTCGCGGCACTGAGACAACAGTATAAGGACCTTCCCATTTTGGGGAGAATTTGTTGCGATTAGACTGGTCTTGAATTTTTCATAAAACCAAGTCGCCCACGTTGAGATCACGTGGTCGCACCTTTTTACTGTGATACCTGCGTAAAGCCTGCAAGTATGCCCCCCCAGGTAATGAGCCATTGTCTCATCGGAGGTGCTGTACTCCTTGTTTACCTGGTTTACGACCAGTTGTGAGTCTCCCCTCACCACTAATCGACGGACTCCGAGGAATTTTGCTGCCCGGAGCCCTGCAAGAAGACCTTCATACTCTGCTGCATTGTTAGTCGCAACAAAGTGTAGTTGAATGACATACTTAAGCTGTTCGCCCTGGGGCATAGCTAAGACCACTCCAGCCCCCGAGTGTTGAAAACTACGGGAGCCGTCAAAGTACATTGTCCAGTAATCGGGGCACTCCAGTTCCTCTGCCAACTGCACGGGTGGCTCAGGGTTGGTCCATTCGACCACAAATTCGGCGAAAACCTGAGACTTAACCGCCGTGCGGGGCATGAAATGGATCTCGAAGGCACCGAGTTCGACCGCCCATTTGGCGATTCGGCCAGATTTCTCTGGGTTTCGGGCAATATCCCCCAAAGGAAAAGAGGAGGGTACTGTGATCTTGTGCGCTTGAAAGTAATGTCGTAGCTTACGGGAAGCCATCAGTAGCGCGTAAAGTATCTTCTGGACCTCAGGGTAGTGCTCCTTAGGACCATGAAGTACCTCGCTCACATAGTAGACGGGTCTATGTATCCCTTCCCTATCTGCGATCAAAACGGCGCTGACTGCGTGCGGTGTGGCCGCCAAGTAAAGAAGCAATGGTTCTCCTTTGTCGGGAGACACCAATACTGGCGGACTGGATAGATATGTTTTTACCTCCTGAAATGCTTTTTCGGCCTCGTCTGACCATGTAAAATTATGATGCTTCCGCAAGGCTTTGAAGAAAGGCAATCCCCTTTCGCCTAGTCGTGATATAAAATGACTTAAAGCCGCCATGCGACCAGCCAGGCGTTGAACATCCTTCATGGTTGAAGGCGATCTCATTTGTTCAATAGTCCTGATTTTCTCAGGATTAACTTCAATGCCCCTGGAACACACAAAAAAACCGAGGAGTTTTCCTGAAGAAACCCCGAAAGAACATTTCTCTGGGTTTAATTTTATTCCAAAGCGATTCAAATTACAGAAGGTTTCAGCGAGATCGTCCAAATGAGACAATCTCTTGGTACTTTTTACAACCAAATCGTCTACATATGCTTCGAGATTACGCCCTATCTGGGAAAGAAAGGTCTTTTGCATCAAGCGCTGGTACGTGGAACCTGCGTTCTTGAGACCGAACGACATTCTGACATAGAAGTATGTGCCGAACGGGGTGATGAAGGCAGTCTTCTCTTCATCGTCTTCTGCCATGCTAATTTGATGATATCCTGAGTAAGCGTCTAGAAAACTCATCAGTTCGCAACCCGCAGTCGAGTCGACCAGCTGGTCGATGCAGGGAAGGGGAAAGTCATCCTTTGGACAGGCAGCGTTGAGGCTAGTGTAGTCGACGCACATGCGCCACTTGCCATTTGACTTGCGGACCATGACCGGATTGGCGAGCCATTCCGGGTGATCCACTTCACGGATAAACCCGGCCTGTAGGAGTTTGTCCAACTCCTCTCGAATGGCTTCCTGTCGGTCAACAGCAAAATGCCTGAGCTTTTGCTTTATTGGTCGTTGTCCAGGTCGAATTGCTAACCTGTGCTCAATTACTTCCCTTGGGACACCGGGCATGTCGGACGGTTTCCACGCAAATACGTCTGCGTTAGCCCGGAGGAAAGCAACGAGGTCGAGTTCCTATTTGTCATCCAGGGCTGATCCGACCCAAATTGTCTTGGACGGATCATCTGGGTATAAAGGAACTTGTTTGACTTTTTCATCCGGTCGAGGAGCAGCCTTAATCCCATCGGCGGCGACAGTGGTGACCTGAGCGTCCCGGAGGGGAAGTTGATCGACCATCTCCAAAGATAGCCGGTCGCACGTGAGTGCCACGTTGCGACTGCCTCGGACCGAGATGACACCTTTGGGGCCAGGAAATTTCCCGCACTGATAAGCATAGTGCGTTGCCATCATGAACTTAGCAAGAGTCGGCCTGCCAAAGATTGCATTATAAGCCGAGTCACAATCGATTACATCAAAAGTAACCAATTCTGTCCGGAAGTTGTCTGGTTCTCCCAGAGTGACCGGGAGGACCACTTGTCCCAATGGCATCATGGAGGGGCCTGGGATTATCCCATAAAACGGATGGATTATGGGCTTGATCTTCGAACGAGGAATTTGCATCTCGTCAAGTGCCTTGACCAATAAAAGATCAAGGGAACTTCCCCCATCAATCAGGACCCTTTCGACTCTCGCGTTACTGATGATTGGGGTAATGACCAGAGGTAGCCTCAATGGTCGGGTTAGCCCCACAGGACAGTCAGCGCGATCGAACGTCAAAGGCATATCCGACCAACGGGGGTATTGAGGTTCACCAAGGGATGTCTCCGTTTGGTTAACTTCTCGGTAGAAGGCTTTAAACTGCCTTTTGGAAACGAAAGAGGAAGAACCCCCGAAAATGACATTAACATGATTTTGAGGTACCTAGTAAGCCATTTCTTCGTCTCCGTCGACATCTCTAATCCCGCACGCCTGCTCTTTAGGCGGTAAGGTTGGCATTGGCCCAACTCCTTGGTAGAAATCGTCCAATTGTTTCAACCAACTCCAGCAGTTTTTGAGGTCGTGGCCTGCGGAGTTGTGGAGTGGACACCACTTCTTACCCTCCTGCGGATTAGTTGATTTTTCTGGCTGGTCGGAATCCCGACCACCAGAGGCAGTTTTACTTTTAAATGAAGACTTATTACCTTTGGTCGAAGGTGGCTTCTCTGCGACTGCGACCTCGCGGTACTGTCCAGAGCGGTTCCTCTTCGACTTCTTTGACTTCCCACTCGGTGAAGACTCCGGCTTCTTGCTTGAATCTTCTTTCCCGACGTCCTTGAAGCCTGGTTGGGGTGGTAGGTCCCCCTTGTCGACTATTCGGTACCATTTGACCGCTTCGGCTGCATCGGAATATCGATCGGCCATGTCGAACAGATCGGCCACTGATCGAGGAGGGTGGATAAGCAAGTCCTCAGTGAATCTCCGGTATCGAACGGCATGCTTAAACGCCCTAATTACAGAGCCATCACATATGTTCGGGATGGTATTCCTCACCCCGACAAACCTCTTGACAAACTGCCGAAGTGTTTCGGTTGAAGTTTGCCGCAGCCGATGCAGGTCGTCCTCCTTACCCGGCTTTTGGTAACAATTTTGGAAATTGCTGAGGATGGCATCGCATAGCATTTCCCAATTGTAGATGGAACCCTCAGGCTGATTAAACAGCCAGGTTCTAGCCGGTCCTGCGAGGACTGTAGGCAGGTAGTTGGCCATGACCTTGTCATCGCCCCCTGCCGCTTGGATGGCAGTAATATAGATCTGAAGGAACTCGGATGGGTTCTGAGTTCCATCAAACCTCTCAATGGCCCCTGGTCGAAACTTATCGGGCCAAACGACTGCTCGTAGGCCAGGTGAAAAGGCTTTACAACCAACGTAAGGACCGTGAATCGCCCTGTGACTCTCGGTTGGGTCACGAGCGACCTCACGCAATGGCGAGGTTACTCGTGGTCCCAAACGAGAGTGAACAGGAACTCGATCCCTACTACGAGAATCCTGCATTCGCCGGTATTTGTCCTGTCGGGACTGTACGGGCGGCGGGTAACTCCGCCGGCCGGAACCAGAATGAGGACCATCTCGCTCACGGGAATGCATTACTGAGCGGGAGGAGGCCGTTGGGGTCGCCTCGGACGCGACCTCATCCAGTCTCTCTGCCAGGATCCTAAAAAAGGCCGGTTTCTGCGCATCCGTGACCGTAGGAGGAAAATTACGCATGACTTCCGCGATAGATCGCAGTCGACCATGGGTACTACTCCTAGGGGCACCAGGTGTTATTGTTTCTTCGTCCACTGGGAAACGCTCCGGTGGCAAAGAAGGGGTCTGGTCACGTTTTCGACCACGCGACCGTCGAGAAGAACTCGGAGCAGCATCGTAACGAGCCTGCGCATCTTGAAGAGCCTCTAGGGCAGTTCTGCGCAATTCGTTGTTTTGTTGCTCGAGATCTTGATCCTCCTTCTGTTTGCGATCTTGTTCTTCCCTGGCAGCCTGTTGATCGGGAGTTTCTTCCGACAGCGCGGCAAACTACCTAGGGAGAGAGGTTGCCGATGGGGAAAACATCTTAGTTTGTTCCGAGTCGGACTCGAAATCAAAGAGACGGTGAAGGTTATCAGGGTCGAACCTTCCTGGGCTAATTTCCGGGTCATCATCATATTTTCCCTCAGCGGGGTCGTATGACGGGCCGGATTCATCGCCTAGCACATTAAGAACCTCCGTGGGTTCTGACCTTGCGCCAGTTGCTCCCTGGTCGATTGACATGACCTGGAGAGACAATTCAACCTGTGGAAGATTCTGGCCCTCGACCTCCTCCATCGGGACAGGATCGCTTGGAGAAGGCATTGGGATAGGGGCATAATCCTCGAGATCAAAATCGTTCTCGGAATCATATACTCCAGCCATGTTTCAGCGAACCTCCGGATTTCAATTAGGACGTCTTGAGAAAGGCCCCATGGTGGGCGCCATCTGTCGACGATTCGGACTCGGAGTCCTCAGCCGAACTTATGCAAAATTTGTAATGGTGAGACCTTTCAAGACGACCCTCCGGGAAGGTATGTAGAACAATGGTGAACAGGAGCACAGAGAGATTTATACAGGTTCGGGCCCTCGATGGTGGGAGTAATAGCCCTACGTCCTGTTAGGATTTCACTATAGGTGATAAAAAGTTACAGAAATAGCAGAAAAACTCCTTCACAGGCGAAGGATTTTTCCTGTGTAAACATACAGAGTAAAGCCAGGGAGGCTTGTAGGAACTATCTAACTTGGGCCGTAGACTTGGCTGTTTTTAGTGGTTGAGATGCGTTATATCTCACTTGTATCAGGAGTCTTGTTCTTCCAAATGGATTGGATGATCCCCCTCCTCGGACGTTTATGCCAGCCTTTTATACTGGTCGAAAGGGTGCCATATGAAAAAAACTGCATCAAACGGTTGGATGCGGTTTTTGGATAACTACTGTTAACTTCCACGGAGGTTATTAACACGTGTTAATCACGAATAACCGCATATATTAACCTCTGACGGTTGGTCTTCAACGTCGAGGAATCCTCGGGATGCTTGGAATATCCTATTATATGGATAACCGAATAAACTCCAAGCATCCTGGTCGAGAATGTTCTGACCGCGGAATGTGAGCTGACCACGCAACATCCCGGATATCCAGTTCGCGTATAGCATACGAACTTCTGACCGCGCAAAGCTGTCGGCCTGATCGCACGAAGCCCGCGACCTGATGGCGTAAAGCTTGCGACCTCATGGCGATGCCCCTCAGAATAGCTTGAGTTTGCATTGCCAGATACATGTCTGGTTCGAACCTGTCTTGAACCAAAAGTTTATTAGAAGTGACCTTGGTGGCAATCCTCATCAGTAATAGTGAAGTATAATTGACCCACTTGGGGGATGCGGTGATGAATCATTGACCACCTGGGGAAGGGATGATCCGAGAGGATCGTCGAGTACTTCAGGTCGAGTTTGGAAAAGATTCGCAACCTCAGAATTTAATGAGTCCTATTTGTTTAGGTTTAGTTAGTTATTAGAGTCTAATACATTGAGGTAATTGGTTATTGAGTCTGACATGTATTCATACGATTGGACTGTAAATACTTTATAATAGTTCTAGCTTAGATCATTGAATATCATCGAATAGTCATTGAACTTATCTAAGTCTTAGACACATAGGTCATCGACGTAGGTGAGTGCGTCCTATTGTTCAACGTGTACAAGATCCCTCTTTTCAATAAAGAGTTGTGCTATCTTTTGAACTGTGTTTTTGATCAACTTGGGTTTCGGTATTCCCAGTAAGATCTCGTTATTCCGCATATTAGCATCTGGTTGAATATAGACGAAGCTCGTCTAAATGTCAATCAGAGCAAGTTAGTATCTAATCGAGTATAGCTAACACCTGGTCTATACCGTAATCAGATCAAGTTGGTATCAAAGAAAATATCCTATCCTAGATGGTCCAGAGTTACAAAATCTCTACTGAAATTCCGCAAGAAGCTCTTGCAACCAAATGCGATTATTCAACGGTTCCTACAGTTGCGTCTCTGAAGATGTCTGACGACACGTCCATTCAAGTTAACCTAGCCGAACAAGTGGCTAAACTTTTCACCGACATAGATATCGTGCTTGCTTGGATCAAGTTGCAAGCCATGGCTATACCTTCTGAAGTTGATGCTTCAAAAGGCAAGGTTAAGGGCGTGAAGATTTCTGAAGACTTGCGCATGCCAGATGAACATGAAGGCGAAGGCGACCATAAGGCCGATGACCTCGCCAACACCTCCTTAGCTGTCGGATCTTTCAAGGTCGAAGCTAAGGTTGGTATACCCATACTCGATGGGGTGATCGATGCCGAGAAGCTGGATTCTTGGATCAACCAGCTTGAGACCTACTTTGACCTACGAGGGTTCAGTAGTGCTCAAAAGGTGAAGTTTGCAACTTTGAAGGTGAAGGACCACGCCAAGACATGGTGGAAGGCCCTTGTCGCCAGTGGTGAAGTTGACGACCTTGCGTGGAGTCAGTTCAAATAACTCCTACGAAAGGAATTCTACCTGATGTGTCATCCCGAGGAGTGATGGGATCATTGGCACAAATTGTATCAACGGCACGATCAATCCGTCCAGGAGTATACAACGGAATTTTGGAGACAAGCAATGGTCATTGGCATCTTGCTCTCTAATCCTCAAGTGTTCCAAAAATACACGTCCAGACTTCAGAAATCGATCAGTGTTGAGCTAAGCCTCTTTGGCATTCCAGACATCACGACCGCGAGCACGACTGCTATGGCGATCGAAAAGAAGAACAAATCCTGCAAAGACAAGAACACGAAGGAGAATTCGACCTCATCCAAAGGAAAGTTGAGTCCAAAGAAAGGTACTCTGAAATATGGTACGAGCATCTCTTGTGAACATTGTCATGTTGCTGGGCATACAAAGGTTAAGTGCTATAAGCTCCATCCTAAGCTTTGACCAAAGAGAGACAGACCTGGGAATAGAACAGCTACAGCTACTACAGCTCCACCCGACAAAGGAGTTATCCGAGTGAATTTGGTTGGTGAGGCAGATACAACCTTGTCTCTGATGGAGACGCCGAAGGAGGAAGGTTCGGATTCACTTAACGACCATCACTCAACGGAGGACTTGTTCACTATCAACATCTCGATGAAGCACGAAGTGGTCACAACAATATTCGATCCTAGAAGTCAGAAGAATTTGGTTTCCGCTGGACTGGTTCGACGACTTGGTTTGAAGAAGACCACACACCCACGACCATATCCACTGGGTTGGTTTACATCCGACATGAACCAATCAAAAGTCAGTGTGTTGAAATTTGCAATCTTTGCTCGATATATCGATGAGGTTCAATGCGACGTTGTTCCTATCAATATTTTTCAAGTGATCCTTGGGAGTCCATTCTTGTATGATCAAGACGCTCACTTCAATCGACGAGCGCAAGAGTAGGAGCTCACTAAAAACGGAGTTAAGTTCGTGATCGGTAGAGATGTCCATGTCAAAACTTCAAACTTTATTATCGCAAATCAGGCCAAAAGAATTGTCAATGCATATCATAAATATGTGCTAGTTATGATTCCACCAATTGGTCAAAGTGATAGTACTCAAGCAGTGCTGTTTGTTGACATGTCGAGAAGATTCTGGTCGGTTATCGGAACTGCTGAGAAATACAGTGATCTGTTCAAAAGTACCCAGGGTCGTTCGCTAAAACGTCCAGTCAAGCACAAAATTCAGCTCGTGTCCGATGTGACACTTCCCAATCTGAGTATGTATCTCAACTCAGTATTGGAGAATCAAGAGATCAAAAGAAAACTTGGTGAGCTGCTGAATGATGGTGCCATTCAACCAAGTAGTTCACCTTGTGGATCTCCTGTGGTGTTAGTGCCAAAGAAAGATGGGACTTGACGTATGTGTATCGACTACCGAGTACTGAACAAGATCACCATCAAGAATTAGTACTCCCTACCTTGTATTGACGACCTGCTAGACCAATTAAAGCGTGCTATTGTCTTCTCGAAATTGGATCTAAAGTCAATGTATCATAAAGTCAACATTTGAGAAGAGGATACCTGGAAAACCACATTCAAAACACAACAAGGTCTATTCGAATGGCTGGTCATGCCGTTTGGCCTCTGCAACACCCCAGCTACTTTCATGCAACTCATGAATGACATATTGCGATAGTTCATCAATGAATTTGTGATCGTTTATCTCGATGACATACTGGTCTATAGTCGTTCATGGGACGAGCACCTCATTCATGTCGAATAGATGTTCGAATAGGTGTTCGAATAGCTTCGACAACATCGACTTTGCCTCAATTGTAAGAATTGCGAGTTTGGCGAGCAAACTCTATTGTACCTGGGATTCGTGGTCGGCAACGGTACAATGCAAATTGACCCGGATAAGGTAAAAGTGATTCGCGAGTGGCCGCTTCCGTGAAGAAATACTGAAGTGTGTAGTTTTGTTGGAGATTGCCAATACCTTCAGAAGTTCATACGACACTTACCGATTGTGTCTTCATTGCATGTATTAACCAGGATCAACCAGAAGTTCGAATGGATAGGAAACATGAGGACACGTTTCTCTTGCTGGATAAGAAGATCAATGAAGATCTTGTGTTAGCTTTGCCGAATCTACAGAAACAATTTGAGCTAGAAACCGATGCTTCAGTTTATGCAATGGGCGCAGTGCTCATGCAAGAAAGTCGACCAGTAGCTTACAACTCTGAGTTATTCCAGGGAGCTCAGAAGAACTATTTGACTTACAACAAGGAGTTGTGTGCACTGCACCAGGCCATAAAACATTGGCGGTGTTACCTTTAAGGTAAAGAGATTGTTGTCCACATCGACCACCAATCTTTGCAATATCTACAAACCCAATCGAAGCTACAGCAAGCTCGACATATGAAGTCGATGTCGTATCTGCAACAGTTTAATATGGTGATTAAGTACAAGAAGGGTGTACACAACAAACTAGTTGACGTGTTGTCACGACCACCAGTTACGACCCTCTGCTTATCAGTGTTTATGCAGATCGAGCCCCCATGTCACGATAACTATGCCACGATGTACAATGAAAATCTTGATTTTCGATCAGCACTGACTAAGCTCGAAACAGATAAACCTACATAGTTTGCTCGGCGAGAAGGACTCTCGTACAAAGGTAACTTACTTTGTATACCTCGTGGAGAACCTTCAATTCAATGGCTACAAGAAGCGCATACATCGAAGGTTGCTACTCACTTTGGGGTTACGAACACGTCGCAAAATCTTCATCGACATGTGTTCTAGCCACAGATGCAGCAAGATGTGGCTAGTTTTGTTCAAGGTTGTGGTCTCTGCAGCATCTTGAAACCAGCAAACCAAAAATTAGGTTTGTACACTCCCTTGCCAGTTCTGTCATGACTATGGGAAAGCTTTTCTATGGATTTCTTGGGAGGATTTCCTACGAGACGATGTGGCAACAACTATCACTTTGTGGTCGTTGATCGATTCTCTAAAATGATAATTCTCATACCTTGTCAAAAGACTATTGTAACATCCTGAGTTTTGGGGTGAAAAGTTTCTTTCTTAAAAGTCATGCATGCATATGTCTCTTCTAGATCAGCCAAAGCAGCCTCATCTTTATTCTGTTTTAGCCCTAAAATCTCCAAAATCTATCCTGTGACCCCAAGTCAAGATCTGACTTTCCAGATGTGATCTATCAGTTATCCTTACCTAAAAGCCTTCAGAACCCAGATCCAATTCTATCTCTAACTTTCAGAATTATCAACTCCTTTCTGTTTTCGAAAACAGAAATATCTTATATTACCTAAATACCCTAAGTTTCAGAAATTCAGATTTAATCAAAATCTTAGCCAAGTTCAGACCAGATTATTCTTGGATTATGATCAAGGGTATGCCAATACCTTAATCCAAAAAGTTGGCAGCCAGATTTCACCATCTAAACCTTTTTCACAAATCAGTCCAAGAGTATCGCAGATCAGTCCTTTTCCAGATTTTCCAGAAGTCTGAAAAGGCAAAATGTTGCAAATCATCTTCAAATTCAAATTTGATTCAGGGAACACCTCCCAAATGCTTTTCAACACAAATTCTTCTTTTATGAGTATCTCAAAATCAAACCCTAAATCCCAGAATTCGAGATCAATAAGATTCAGACTTATTTTACCCTAAAATACTCTGTTTCCAGTTCATATCAAAAATCATCCAAATGTCTCAAATTTTATCTTCTATCTGTGCCAAGTCATCTGTTGAATCAAGCCTACCAGATTAATGCAATCAATTTCAGATCAAATCATCTAAATCATCAGATTTACAATTCAGTCCAAATCAAGAAATTGAAATTGCAAACTAGCCTTATTCGACCAGGACAGCAGCTACTGTGCACGACTAGAGCTCACCGTGATTTTGCGCCGTGTTTGTTCGCTGCCGGCCAAGCCTCGCCTGAAATTGTGACCGTGCATGCTTGTGCGCACGTGTCCGTGTCTTACCCATCACCGTGGCAACGCCGTGGCAGCGTTAACGACTAGCAAATTCTCCAGTGCGCGACCAGCAGCAGCCGTTGTCAGCAACTCCTTGCCACGTTGTTTTGCATTGCCAACTCCTGTTGCCACTGCTTGCACCGCCCGACAATGTTGAGTTCCAATGAGCCGACAAGTTGATCAGTAGTCACCTCACCTGAGCGCTATCGCGTCACCGCTCGCCGTTGTTGCATCTGCGCTCGGCAAATCAAGTCACTGACGCCGAATTCATTGATGTTTAATCCTTGCAAGCATCGCCCACTGATCTATTTAAGCCACCAGTACCTTGTATCATCTCCTCTTCACCAGAACTCAACCAATTTCCAAATCTCTTTGCTGTCGTCGTCTTCTCTGGCGAGCCGTCAAGGAGCCTCACGGTGCCAGTTCATTCCATAGCACCTCCAGCCAAATTAACAGCATCAGTGAGTTCCCCTCATCTCCCTCATCGTGCTGTACCACTTAATTGAATTATCTTGCATCTTATCGCCGGTGATCGCCGGAAATTCCGATTGCCCTGTTCCGGCAATGCAGCCCGATTTACTTTGAATTAGCTTTCGATTCTGTAGAAGAAGATGATCAGTGAACTATTTGAAGCAATGCTGTGCATCAAGATCTCCAGATTGAGCTCGAATTGAAGTTTTCCCCAAATCTAAACTTCACACATCGCCGGCGATCGTCGCCAGGCTTCTCTGATGATCCTCCGACCAAATTGACTATCCTAGTAGCTTCCTTATACTTCTCAGATACTCCTTAAGCTTGGAATTGAGTTCAAACCTCCAACAGCAAAAACCCCCAAATCCCATGTCTTCTTCTCCGGCGCCGTCAACCAGAAACCTATTCCCGGCCGTTTCAGCTTCATCCACTTTGTCCTTCAGGTGTGCTTCAACCTCCTAAGCATATTTGTCTTCTAGCCCGATCCCTGAAACTGTCCAGATTTTAAGTTATAGCCATGCCAAAAACCTTGTCCAGTGGCTTCACTGTGCCGTGTCGCCACAACACTTCTTCACTGATTTTCATCACCTTCCAGCCATTTCCTACCCTAGATCCTGTTGAATGATTTGTTCCTGTTATCAATGCCTACCTCCCAGACAAAGTAGTGCATCATTTGGAGCCCTATATCAAAAGTTATGCCAAGCCCTAGTCCTGGCCATATCAGTTCAATGCCAGACTATGTTAGTTAGTGGCATTAGCCGTTTTCACTTCCTTCCAGATGTGCATTTTGAGCATAACTTTGTCCTTTAGATTCCTGAAGTTGTGATCTACAATTTCTTCTTCTATCACAACTTGATTTGAGCCCTTGAATTATATTTGCTGCTAAACCCTAGTTTTTGACACTATCCCAGTGCATGCCAGCCAATGGCATTGGCCTTGTTTACCCACTTCTGATTATGCAATTTGAAAACCACTTTGTCCACTGAATTTGTAGAGTTATGATCTACACTTTCTTCTACTGTCACAATTTGAGATAAGCTCTCTAGCTTTCTTTGAAGCTATGCCAGAGCCTTGATCCGAATGTCAATTGCTGACATTCGCTATTTTTGATCAAGCCAGCCACAAAATTGATGTTCTTATTGCAACCTTGAGATCCTAAGAGCATCTAACACCCATTCTTAGCCAATTCCTTGAAACCCTAGAATCTTGACTCAGTTCAGCTTGCAATCCCAATTATCTCCAGTATCTTTTAGCTATTCTTGTTAAGCATATCTGCATATAGATCATAAATCATTTTAATATATAAGTAATTATTGTGTGTTTGGTTTGCCGTCGAGCAGATTCAGAAGCTGAATTTGAGGACTTCGTTCTTGACCCGTCATCAACTGCTGTTTCTTACGACGCAGAAGGCAAGTCATATTCTTGGTCATTTTGAACCTATATTTTAAATGTTGCTAAAACATAACCTTGAATATAGACAATATTGCATGTGAAAAATTGAGAATGATTGATTTATGAATTGGCAGTACTTGACTGGTTATTTGTGAAATGTGAAATAAACAAGTTTTGATGAACTATTATATATGTATATACTTATATTCATGAAATAAAACCCCTAGCCGTGACCAGAAAAATGGTATGGATGGCGGTAGCACTGGAGGTGCTAGACTGCAAAGGATATGCAGGCACTGAAGGTGCAGGGTTGTAGATGGTCTGGTCACTGGCATATAAGGACTAGAACCTTGTGTTGTGCGTCTAGTGGCATGAACAACGTGCTAACCGCAAGCCTGGTATGGGACAGGCCTGAACAAGTACTTATGCGGATCGCACATAAAACCACTGCATGAGATGTGTAGTGATGAATGATTGACATGGAGGCTGACTCCCACTATCTGATGTTTGACCCAGCAATGGGAAAATGAGGTGGGGTGGAGGTTATGATACAGCCTACCACAACTGTGTTTCGCGAAGAGCCACAGGGTCGGGGGTGAAATGTGAGTGATACATAACAAAAGTTCTTGTTATTTCCACCATGCCGCTCACAGTATGAAGTGAGTCAGGGGTCCAATCATTATGTTATGATAGGAAAGGCTTGAAAGTGGAATATCTTGCGGGTAAATTGGTACCTCTCTGCAGAGTTAAAAACGTATTCGAATACTCCGAGCTCCCAGATTTATAAGAGTCTGCTGCGGTGGATTAAATCTACGGGGTGTGATACAAGTATTATTTTCTAAATAAAATGTGTTAAATCAAGATTACCCAAATGACATGTGTTGTCATGATAAGGAGTGCTGCCATGAGATGAGGTATGAAAGAAAAAGATTATTTTACAAACATCCATAATTCTTGACTAGTCTAGGTTCATATCATCACTACTATATGTATCTACTCTTACCTATGACTTGCTGAGTACGTAAGTGCTCACTCTTGCAACCTACAAATCAGTAGATGGAGCGTTCAATAACCAAGACGAAGGCATGGAGAACTTCTTGGATCCAGAAGGGGAAAAGTCAGTTCCGCCAGAGCCCTGATGTGTGTTGTTCTGCCGTCCACTTCTCTTTGTGGGTGGGTCACCTATCTTCTGCTGTGTAGTTGTTATTTTGCTAAACCATGAATGCCGTGAAGGCATTGTAATCTCTTTATGTAATATTAAGGCCAGCAGGCCACACTGCTTAACTATTTTGTAAGTTACTCTGTTGCAATGTGAATATACTCTTGTGCTTGACTTATCCTGGGAAGTCAAGGGTATATGTATGCTATGTATATATGGGACTAGCTGAAGCGAGCTAGGTCTCTACAGGAGTAGTCGTAGTCCCAGTTTCGGGACGCGACAACTATCATGGGAGAAGATGCGGCTCGGGTATTTTTTCAGCACGTTTGGACACTTTTCGGATTGCCTAATTCTATTGTGTCTAATCATGATACCCAGTTCCTTAGTCACTTTTGATGATCATTCTTCACAATGATGGATATGAACATAAAGAGGAGTACTACTTTTCATCCTCAAACTAATAGTCAAACCGAGGTGGTAAATTGAACAGTCGTTCATCTCTTGAGGTGCTTTAACTCTAAGCACCCGAAGACTTGGGATGAAAGTGTACCGTACCTGCAGTTTGATTTTAATCGAGCAGTGCATGGTTCGACTGTAAAGTCGCCCCTTGATGTCTGTTTGGAATTTTTACCACAGAGTCTGTTTGACATGGAGTTTTTGATCCCTACCTCAGCGTAGAACAGCAAGGAAGCATCTGAGCAGGATCGAGCACAAAGATTCCTGGAAAGTATTCAACGGCTCCATGGTGAGGTTGAACAGAACTTGCTGAAGGCTCAACTCAACTACAAGGCGCGACATGATCGAGACTGAGTTGATGCTCAATTTCAAGAAGGTGATATGGCATGGTTACATCTATGTAAGGAGAGATTAAAAGGTGAAGGTAAAAAGTTTAAACTAATACGCTATGATCCTTTTCAGATTTTGCGGAAAATTGGTACTAATGCTTGTCAGCTTGAGTTACCTCCATACATGGATATTTACTCGGTTGTCAATGTTGAGCACCTCAAACTCTTCGAGCCTTGAATGTTGGATGATGAGCCTGATACCATAGTACCATCTATTGAAGACTTGGTCTATCAACGAGAAGAACCACTTTGTGATGACGTGATCTTGGAGAAGAAGGTGACGACCACCCGCAGCGGTACAGGAGTGTCTTTTCGAATCGGCCGAGTACTTCAGGTCGCAATGAGGGTGGATCCTTCTCAACAGGGGAGTCATGATCCAGGAGGATCTTCGAGTACTTCAGGTTGAGTTCAAAAAGGATTCACGACCTCGGAAGGGTTCGTGACCTCAAAAAGGGTTCAGACCTCAGAAAGGACTCGATCTTTGGTTAGATTGTATTCCGATCATACATACATACATACATACATACATATATATATATATATATATATATATATATATAACTGAGTCCTATCTATTTAGGTTTGTTAGTTGTCTCAGTCTAATATGTTTAGGATAATCGGTTATTGAGTTTGATACGTATTCATATGATTGGATTGTAAATACTTTGTGATGGTTCTAGCTTAAGATCATCGAATATAATCGAATAGTCATTGAACTTATTTAAGTCTTAGACACATAGTTCATCGACGTAGGCGAGTGCGTCCTATTGTTCGACATGTACAAGATCCCTCTTTTCAATAAAGAGTTGTGCTATATTTTGAACTGTGTTTTTGATCAACTTGGGTTTCGGTAATTTCGAGTAAGATCCCGTTATTCAGCATATTAGCATCTGGTCGAATATAGATGAAGCCCATCTATATCACAAATAGAGCAAGTTAGTATCTGACTGTCGCGCCCCGAGACTGGGACAACGACTACTCCTGTAAAGACCTAACTCGCTGCAACTAGTCCCCAAACCACAAACCTTTGACTTCCCAGGATGAGTCAAACACAGGAGTATATTACATTGCAACAGAGTACTCACAAAATATTAAGCAGTGTGGCCTGCTGGCCTTAATATTACATAAAGAGGATTACAATGCCTACAAGGCATTCAGGGTTTAGCAAAATATTTAACTACACAGCAGAAGATAGGTGACCCTCCCACAAAAGAAGTTGACGGCAGAACAACACACTTCAGGGTTCTGGCGGAACTGATTCTCCTCCTTCTGGATCCACGTAGTACTCCGTGCCATCGTCTTGATCAAAGTAGGCTCCATCTATTGAGTTGAATGTTGCAAGGATGAGCACTTACGTACTCAGCAAGTCATAGGTAAGAGTAGACACATATAGTAGTGATGATATGAACCTAGACTAGTCAAGAATTATAGATATTTGTAAAATAATCTTTTCCTTTCTCATCTCATCTTATGGCAGCACTTTTCATAAAGTAACATCATCATTCATGTTCACTAGATTATAGCACTACCGCGACACGTCGACACACGACAGCCCACGGCAGCACTCCTTATCATGACAACACATGTCATTTGGGTAATCTTGATTTAAACATATTTTATTTAGAAAATAGTACTTGTGTCACACTCCGTGGATTACACACTCCGTGGATTTAATCCACCGCAGCAGACTCCTATAAAACCCGGGAGCTCGGAGTATTCGAATACGTTTTTAACTCTGCAGAGAGGTACCAATTTACCCGCAAGATATTCCACTTTCAAACCTTTCCTATGATAACAAAATGATTGGACCCCTGACTCACTTCATACTGTGAGCGGCAAGGTGGAAATAACAAGAACTTTTGTTATGTATCACTCACAATTCACCCCCGACCCTGTGACTCTCAGCGAGACACAGTTGTGGCAGGTTGTATCCAAACCTCCACCCCTCTGCTTATTCCCATTACTGGGTCAGCGTGCTTGATCACCTTCAGTGATATGTGTGGGAGCCGCGCTCCGTGTTTATCGTGCATCACTACACATCTCATGCAGGGGTTTCATGTGCGATCCACATAATTACTTGTTCAGGCCTGTCCCATACCAGGCTTGCGGTTAGCACGTTGTTCATGCCACTAGACGCACAACACAAGGTTCTAGTCCTTATATGCCAGTGACCAGACCATCCACAACCCTGCACCTTCAGTGCCTGCATATCCTTTGCAGTCTAGCACCTCCAGTGCTACAGCCATCCACACCATTTTTCTGGTCACGGCTAGGGTTTTATTTCATGAATATAAGTATATAGATACATATAATAGTTCATGGCTCAAAACTTGTTTTATTTCACATTACACAGATAACTAGTCTAGTACTGCCAATTCATAATTCAACCATTCTCAATCTTTCACATGCAATATTGCCTATATTCAATGTTATATTATAGCAACATTTAAAATATAGGTTCAAGATGACCAAGGATATGACTTGCCTTCCTCGTCGTAAAATACAGCAGTTGACGTCGGATCTGCAATGAAGTCCTCGAACTCGGGCTCTTGATCTGCTCTCCAATCAAACAAACAACCAATAATCATAATCTTTTCCATACATTATTATACTTTATGCAAAGATGCAAAGATGAAGTCTCGATGATTCTGAAATGATTGGGTTTAGAGGCTGATTAGGGTTAAGTTAAGGAAACCAATGTTAAGATTAGCTGTCAAAGGTTTACAAGGTTCCAAATGTCTCAAAATATTAGAATGATATCAAGGTTGCGACTGGTTCGCTCAAAAACAGCGAACGTCTTTAGGTCGACATTCGGTTCAAAGCATCGACATAGGGTCGATGAATGATAGAGGGGTTATCTCAACTTGTGGTAGTAGAATAAAATGTAGATCACAACTCTACAAATTTAGTGGACAAAGTGGTTTTCAATTTACACAACTAGAAGTGGGTAAACAAGATCAATGCCACTGGCTGGCAAGCTCTGGCATAGAGCTGACAATGCCAAAAACTAGGGCTTAGCATAACTTTTGATCTGGAGCTCCAAATGATGCACCACTTTGTCTGGGAGGTAGGCTTGAGTAACAGGAACAATTAAGTTAACAGGATCTAGGGCAGAAAATGACTGGAAAGCAAGAAATTTGACGATGAACAGAGATGAACTGGCTGCACTGGAGCAGTTCTGGACACAAACTTGGCATGGTTATATCTTCCAATCTAGGCCGATCTAGGTGTCGGGCTAGAAGACAAAAATGCTCAGGAGACTAAGGCACATCTAAATGACAAGGTTTCGAGGGCTGAAATGGCCGGGATCACTTTTCCGATCATCGGCGCCGGAGAAGAGACACTGCCAGTTGGGGGTTTCTGCTACAGGCCGAGAGAACTAAATTCCTTGCTTGGAGAGCATCTAGGAGGTATAGGGAAGCTTCTGGTAACATCAAATTGACCGGAGGATCACCGGAGAAGCCTGGCGACGATCGCCGGTTTCTGGTGAAGCTCGGTTTAGAGTAAAGCTTCGAATGATGTTTAATTTGGGATTCTAAGCTTACAGGCTTGCTTGAAATAACCTACAGATCAATTTTGTTTACAGGATCGAGGGCTAATTCGGGGTAGATTGGCCAGCATTGCCGGAACAGGGCATCTTCGATTTTCAGCCATTTCCGGTGATCGCCGGCGTTAGAGTCCACTGGAGAACAATTAAATGATATCACACCGAGAGGATGAGTAGGGGAACTCACTGATGTTGTTAATTTGGCAGGAAATTAAGTGTAGAGCGCTGGCACCGTGAGCCTCCTTGACGGCTCGCCGGAGAAGATGACTGAAACAGGAATTTCTGGGACTTGGCTGATTTCCAGTGAGGTGTGAGGGAGTTGCTGAGCACAGTGGTGTTTAAATAGACCAGGCGAAGCTTGCAAGGAGGGAGCAGTGAATTGATTTGGCAGCTGGTGATGCGATTGGTTGCGTGCTGAACATCAGCGGCGAAGACACAGCAAGAGCGGTGATTGCGACGGCGACAAGTCTGTAGCTGATCACCACGTTGGTTCATCGGGACTTTGCAACGCTAGAGCACACGGTGGCGACAACAACTGGCACGGCGCAAAAGCAACTGACAAAAGCCTGGTGTTTCTACTGTTGGTCGCGCACGAGGGCGATGCTGTCGTCGACGCTGCCACGGTGTTGCCACGGCGATGGCTGAGACACTGACGCGTGCGCAATAGGAAGAGCAAGCATGCACGAGCACGAGCGAAGCCTCACCGGCGGCAAGCAACCACGGCGCACAAGCACAGCGGTCCCTGGTCGAATGCTGCTGTTGACCTGGTCGAAAATGGATTCATTTGCAATTTCAATTCTTTGAGTTTTGGACTAAAATATAAATCTGAAATTCTGGAAGGTTTAAACTGAATTTGCTCCCACTGTTTTGGTAATCTTTATTCAACAGATGATTTGGCAGAGATTGAAGATAAAATTTGGCACATTTGGATAGCTTTTGATACAATTGAAAATAGGGTAATTTAGGGTAAATTAGGATTTGAGTTTTGTCGATTTTGAATTCTGGCATTTAGGGTTTGATTTTGATATCTGTACAGAAGAGAAACTTGTGGCAAATAGCATTTTGAGAAGATTTGCTGAAGAAATTCTGAATTTGGAGTTAATCTGGAGATTTTAGCCTTTCTGGGTTTTCAGATAACAGATAAGGACTATTTTGCGATAATTCTTGGACTAATTTGTAAAAAGAGTCTAGATGGCAGAATCTGGCTGTCAACTTTTTATATTAAGGTATTGACATACCCATGATCATATTCCAGGAATAATCTAGTCTGAACTTGGTCAAGATTTTGATTAAATCTGTACTTCTAAACTTAGGGTATTTGGGTAATATAAGATATTTCTGTTTTCGAAAACAGAAGGAGTTGATAATTCTGGGAGTTAGAGATAGAATTGGATCTGGATTCTGAAGACTTTTAAGTTCAGAGTAACTGATAGATCACATCTGAACAATCTGATCTTAATTTGAGGTCATAGGATAGATTTTGGAGATTTTAGGGCTTAGGATAGATACTGATCTGGCTATTACTACTGATACATGCATGCATGCTATTGATGAAAAAGGAAATTTTCACGCCTAACTCAGAGTGTTACAGATCTACCCTCCTTAAAGAAATCTCGCCCCGAGATTTACCTAAGACAGGAAAAGATAAGGATAGGTTTGCTTAAGATCTTCTTCCTTCTCCCAAGTAGCCTCTTGTTCTGAATGATTTTTCCATTGAACTTTACACAATTTGATTTTCTTCCTTCTGAGCTGACGTTCAACAGTGGCTAGAATTCTGATTGGGTGCTCAAGATAAGTGAGATTCTTCTGTAATGGCACATCTTGTACATTTATCTGGTCAGTAGGTTCCTTCAAACATTTCCGGAGTTGAGAGACATGAAACACATCATGCACTCCTGTTAATCCCACAGGTAATTCCAATTTATATGATACTTCTCCCTTTCTCTTGATTATCTTAAATGGTCCAATGTATCTTGGAGATAACTTTCCTTTCACTTGGAATCTTTGTAATCCTTTGAACGGTGTGACCTTGAGATACACAAAATCTCCTGGTTCAAATGATAATTCTCTCCGTCGTTTATCTGCATAACTCTTTTGTTGTGATTGTGCTGTTTTCAACCTTTCTCGGATGAGTCTGACATGAGCTTCTGCTTCTTCTACTATCTCTGGTCCTATGACCTTTCGTTCTCCTGGCTCATTCCAATGCAATGGAGTTCTGCATTTACGTCCATATAAAGCTTCAAATGGTGCCATCTGTTAAACTTTTCTGCTTAGGGCATCAGCTACTACATTAGCTTTCCCTGGATGGTACTGAATACTAAGATCATAATCTTTGATCAATTCCAGCCATCGTCGTTGACGCATGTTGAGCTCTGTCTGAGTGAAGATATACTTGAGGCTCTTATGATCTGTAAAAATCTCACATTTATTTCCAATAAGGTAGTGTCGCCATATCTTCAAGGCATGTACTACTGCTGCTAATTCCAAATCATGGGTAGGATAGTTTTCCTCATGTGGCCTCAACTGGCGTGAAGCATAGGCTACTACCCGACCTTGTTGCATTAACACACAGCCTATTCCTTGCTTTGAAGCATCACAGTAAACTACGAAATCTTCTTTGCTATCCGGTAAAGTGAGGACTGGTGTTGTTGTCAATTTCTGCTTCAGCTTCCGAAAACTTTCTTCACACTTAGTGGTCCATTCAAATACAACATCCTTCTTTAGCAGATTTGTAAGAGACTTAGCAATTTGGGAGAATCCTTCGATGAATCTCCTATAGTAACCCGCCAATCCCAAGAAACTTCTAATTTCTGGAACCGAGGTGGGTCGCTTCCATTCCTTGATAGCTGAAATTTTAGCTGGATCCACTGAAATTCCTTCTACTGTCAACACATGTCCAAGAAATGCAATCTTTGACATCCAAAACTCACATTTATCAAACTTGGCATAGAATTGCCTTTCTCGTAGTCTTTCTAAGACTAGATGTAGATGTTGCTCATGCTCTTCTGTATTCCTGGAATATATCAGAATGTCATCTATGAACACTATGACAAACTTGTCAAGGAAATCCATAAATGTGCTATTCATGACATTCATGAAGGCTGCAGGGGCATTGGTTAAACCAAACGGTACTACTGTAAACTCATACAGTCCGTATCTGGTAGTGAAAGCAGTCTTCGATATATCTTCTTTCTTAATCTTCAGCTGATGATATCCAGACTTCAAGTCTATCTTGGAGAATACTTTAGCTCCTCGAAGTTGATCGAACAAGTCATCAATTCTTGGCAATGGATACTTGTTCTTTATGGTAACTTCATTTAGAGCCCGATAATCCACACACATCCGTAAGGTTCCATCCTTCTTCCTTACGAATAATACCGGGGCTCCCCATGGCGAAGTACTGGGTTTAATGAATCCTTTTTCTTCCAAGTCTTCCAATTGACTCTTGAGCTCTTCTAATTCAGAAACTGACATCCGGTATGGTCGTTTTGCTATAGGCGCTGCTCCTGGTTTAAGCTCAATAGAGAACTCTATGTCTCTGTCAGGTGGCATTCCTGGAAGTTCCTCTGGAAATACATCAGAATATAGCTGCACTATAGGTACTTGTTCCAGGCATATCTTCTGCAGTGCTTGAATAGATTCTAGCGGTTCCTTGGTTGATGATCTTTCTGCATGGAATAAAACTCTCTCCCCTTGGCTATTGACAAGACTAAGGGTTTTCTCTTCACAGTCTACTAGACCTTTATGTTGGGACAACCAATCCATTCCCAAAATAATGTCTAGTCCTTGCAGTTCTAGAACTAGTAGATTTGCCTCAAATTCTACCCCTTCTATAATGAAAGTTACATTTGGGCAGATCGAGTAGACAGATAATCTAGCCCCTGGAGTTTGTATAACCATAGAGTACTCTAGTGGTACTTGGTCTATATGCATTTCAACTTCAGATGCAAATGCTTTTGACATGAATGAATTTGTAGCACCAGGATCAAACAATATTAAGGCAGATGCAGATTGAATCAGAAATCTACCTAGAAGAATGTCGGTGGCGTTGCCCGCTTCTTGAATTGAAGTATAATTTAATCTTCCTCCTTGGGTTGCAGTTGGTGCTCTACCTCTTCCTCTTCCTCGATTAGCCAGGTTTCCTCCTCTTCCTGCTGAATTTCCTCTAAAATTCTGTGATGGTGATGCTCGGGTTACTACTGGCTGTGTTCCTGCCTGAGATCTGGCAATGGACATTGGAAGCTGTATCCAAGGACAGAATTCTTTATGGTGCCCACGCTGTCCACAATGATAACACTCAACACGAGGATGAGGGCAATCCTTCTGAGAATGATTTCCTCGGCAGTTGGGGCACAATGTCGTTGCTGGTCTGGGATTCTGATAAGATGGTCGGAAATTGGGAGTGATAGGAACTCTTCCTCTGATTGGATTTGGCTGTGGTCTTGTTTGCTGGAACATCCTCCTCTTTCGGCTTTCTTCCCCCATATTCTTCTTTTCTTCCACCTTTAAAGCTCTGTTCACTAGGGTTTGAAATTCCGTCAGTTCATGAGAAGCAATTTGATACTGTAAATAGTGTTGAAGTCCTTCTGTGAAGCGCTCTATCTTCTTCTCTTCAGTATCCACATCTCCAGGTGCGTATCGAGCCAAATGAGTAAATTGGTGTAGATACTCAGTAACTGACTTACTTCCTTGAGTTAAATTCCGAAATTCCCGACGCTTAGCTGCCATAACACCAGTAGGTATATGAAATTTCCGAAATTGATCCTTAAATTCCCTCCAAGAGATATTATCTTTATCAGAGTGGGCTTCCTGGTAGTTCATCCACCATGCAGCGGCAGCTCCTGATAACTGATGAGATCCAAACAAAACTTTCTCTCGTTCGCTGCATCGGACCGTGTCCAGTTTTCTCTCGATATCCCGTAACCAATCATCGGCAACCATGGGATCGGTCGCACTAGAGAATGTTGGTGGACGGGTCTTTTGGAAATCTGTTAATCTTGCTCCTACAGCAGAAGTAGTTCCTTCTGTTGTTCCAGTAGGCAGTTTCTGAACTATCTGGGCTAACAACTGGGTATGAGCTATCTGAGCTTCCTGTCGGCTTTTCTCCATTGACAACAAAATTTCCTGAAGACTGGGTTGTTCATTCTGAGGGGGATTGGAACTCTGAGATCCTTGCTGAAACAAAGGGTCTCTTGTCATAGTTTCTTCTTCTTGCGGAGTCTGACCTATATCTTCTCTTCCACTTTGAGATCTCCTTCTGGTGTCAACCATGGTGGCTCTGAAAAAATTTAGACGGATCTAACTAACTAAGGCCAACTAAGACAGCAATGCAGAAATTAATGCAACTACTTTAGTGCATAAAATTACTTAGGCTATTAGCCATAATACACAAATTAACCATTGCAAAAGCAACAGCGAATCACAAAGCTATCAAGAGCATTCACTAGCTCTGTCTACACCAACCTCTAAGACACTCTGGAACAGAACGCACTCTCACAATCTTACCGAATTTTAGAAATCCAAATAAAATTTTGAAATGAAGGTTTTCAAGAGCAACAAAGCTCATTATTTTTACCAAAATAAAATTTCCACAAATAGTTTCTAAATAAATTACGTCTTCCTGGCACGGCCAATTTCCTAAAGTGTCGTCCTACAGTCAAGTTCTCATGTTGCTCTGATACCAACTTTTCTTTGTCGCGCCCCGAGACTGGGACAACGACTACTCCTGTAAAGACCTAGCTCGCTGCAGCTAGTCCCCAAACCACAAACCTTTGACTTCCCAGGATGAGTCAAACACAGGAGTATATTACATTGCAACAGAGTACTCACAAAATATTAAGCAGTGTGGCCTGCTGGCCTTAATATTACATAAAGAGGATTACAATGCCTACAAGGCATTCAGGGTTTAGCAAAATATTTAACTACACAGCAGAAGATAGGTGACCCTCCCACAAAAGAAGTTGACGGCAGAACAACACACTTCAGGGTTCTGGCGGAACTGATTCTCCTCCTTCTGGATCCACGTAGTACTCCGTGCCATCGTCTTGATCAAAGTAGGCTCCATCTATTGAGTTGAATGTTGCAAGGATGAGCACTTACGTACTCAGCAAGTCATAGGTAAGAGTAGACACATATAGTAGTGATGATATGAACCTAGACTAGTCAAGAATTATGGATATTTGTAAAATAATCTTTTCCTTTCTCATCTCATCTTATGGCAGCACTTTTCATAAAGTAACATCATCATTCATGTTCACTAGATTATAGCACTACCGCGACACGTCGACACACGACAGCCCACGGCAGCACTCCTTATCATGACAACACATGTCATTTGGGTAATCTTGATTTAAACATATTTTATTTAGAAAATAGTACTTGTGTCACACCCCGTGGATTTAATCCACCGCAGTAGACTCCTATAAAACCCGGGAGCTCGGAGTATTCGAATACGTTTTTAACTCTGCAGAGAGGTACCAATTTACCCGCAAGATATTCCACTTTCAAACCTTTCCTATGATAACAAAATGATTGGACCCCTGACTCACTTCATACTGTGAGCGGCAAGGTGGAAATAACAAGAACTTTTGTTATGTATCACTCACAATTCACCCCCGACCCTGTGGCTCTCAGCGAGACACAGTTGTGGCAGGTTGTATCCAAACCTCCACCCCTCTGCTTATTCCCATTACTGGGTCAGCGTGCTTGATCACCTTCAGTGATATGTGTGGGAGCCGCGCTCCGTGTTTATCGTGCATCACTACACATCTCATGCAGGGGTTTCATGTGCGATCCACATAATTACTTGTTCAGGCCTGTCCCATACCAGGCTTGCGGTTAGCACGTTGTTCATGCCACTAGACGCACAACACAAGGTTCTAGTCCTTATATGCCAGTGACCAGACCATCCACAACCCTGCACCTTCAGTGCCTGCATATCCTTTGCAGTCTAGCACCTCCAGTGCTACAGCCATCCACACCATTTTTCTGGTCACGGCTAGGGTTTATTTCATGAATATAAGTATATAGATACATATAATAGTTCATGGCTCAAAACATGTTTTATTTCACATTACACAGATAACCAGTCTAGTACTGCCAATTCATAATTCAACCATTCTCAATCTTTCACATGCAATATTGCCTATATTCAATGTTATATTATAGCAACATTTAAAATATAGGTTCAAGATGACCAAGGATATGACTTGCCTTCCTCGTCGTAAAATACAGCAGTTGACGTCGGATCCGCAATGAAGTCCTCGAACTCGGGCTCTTGATCTGCTCTCCAATCAAACAAACAACCAATAATCATAATCTTTTCCATACATTATTATACTTTATGCAAAGATGCAAAGATGAAGTCTCGATGATTCTGAAATGATTGGGTTTAGAGGCTGATTAGGGTTAAGTTAAGGAAACCAATGTTAAGATTAGCTGTCAAAGGTTTACAAGGTTCCAAATGTCTCAAAATATCAAAATGATATCAAGGTTGCGACTGGTTCGCTCAAAAACAGCGAACGTCTTTAGGTCGACATTCGGTTCAAAGCATCGACATAGGGTCGATGAATGACAGAGGGGTTATCTCAACTTGTGGTAGTAGAATAAAATGTAGATCACAACTCTACAAATTTAGTGGACAAAGTGGTTTTCAATTTACACAACCAGAAGTGGGTAAACAAGATCAATGCCACTAGCTGGCAAGCTCTGGCATAGAGCTGACAATGCCAAAAACTAGGGCTTAGCATAACTTTTGATCTGGAGCTCCAAATGATGCACCACTTTGTCTGGGAGGTAGGCTTGAGTAACAGGAACAATTAAGTTAACAGGATCTAGGGCAGAAAATGACTGGAAAGCAAGAAATTTGATGATGAACAGAGATGAACTGGCTGCACTGGAGCAGTTCTGGACACAAACTTGGCATGGTTATATCTTCCAATCTAGGCCGATCTAGGTGTCGGGCTAGAAGACAAAAATGCTCAGGAGACTAAGGCACATCTAAATGACAAGGTTTCGAGGGCTGAAATGGCCGGGATCACTTTTCCGATCATCGGCGCCGGAGAAGAGACACTGCCAGTTGGGGGTTTCTGCTACAGGCCGAGAGAACTAAATTCCTTGCTTGGAGAGCATCTAGGAGGTATAGGGAAGCTTCTGGTAACATCAAATTGACCGGAGGATCACCGGAGAAGCCTGGCGACGATCGCCGGTTTCTGGTGAAGCTCGATTTAGAGTAAAGCTTCGAATGATGTTTAATTAGGGATTCTAAGCTTACAGGATTGCTTGAAATAACCTACAGATCAATTTTGGTTACAGGATCGAGGGCTAATTCGGGGTAGATTGGCCAGCATTGCCGGAACAGGGCATCTTCGATTTTCAGCCATTTCCGGTGATCGCCGGCGTTAGAGTCCACCGGAGAACAATTAAATGATATCACACCGAGAGGATGAGTAGGGGAACTCACTGATGTTGTTAATTTGGCAGGAAATTAAGTGTAGAGCACTGGCACCGTGAGCCTCCTTGACGGCTCGCCGGAGAAGATGACTGAAACAGGAATTTCTGGGACTTGGCTGATTTCCAGTGAGGTGTGAGGGAGTTGCTGAGCACAGTGGTGTTTAAATAGACCAGGCGAAGCTTGCAAGGAGGGAGCAGTGAATTGATTTGGCAGCTGGTGATGCGATTGGTTGCGTGCTGAACATCAGCGGCGAAGACACAGCAAGAGCGGTGATTGCGACGGCGACAAGTCTGTAGCTGATCACCACGTTGGTTCATCGGGACTTTGCAACGCTAGAGCACACGGTGGCGACAACAACTGGCACGGCGCAAAAGCAACTGACAAAAGCCTGGTGTTTCTACTGTTGGTCGCGCACGAGGGCGGTGCTGTCGTCGACGCTGCCACGGTGTTGCCACGGCGATGGCTGAGACACTGACGCGTGCGCAATAGGAAGAGCAAGCATGCACGAGCACGAGCGAAGCCTCACCGGCGGCAAGCAACCACGGCGCACAAGCACGGCGGTCCCTGGTCGAATGCTGCTGTTGACCTGGTCGAAAATGGATTCATTTGCAATTTCAATTCTTTGAGTTTTGGACTGAAATGTAAATCTGAAATTCTGGAAGGTTTAAACTGAATTTGCTTCCACTGTTTTGGTAATCTTTATTCAACAGATGATTTGGCAGAGATTGAAGATAAAATTTGGCACATTTGGATAGCTTTTGATACAATTGAAAATAGGGTAATTTAGGGTAAATTAGGATTTGAGTTTTGTCGATTTTGAATTCTGGCATTTAGGGTTTGATTTTGATATCTGTACAGAAGAGAAACTTGTGGCAAATAGCATTTTGAGAAGATTTGCTGAAGAAATTCTGAATTTGGAGTTAATCTGGAGATTTTAGCCTTTCTGGGTTTTCAGATAACAGATAAGGACTATTTTGCGATAATTCTTGGACTAATTTGTAAAAAGAGTCTAGATGGCAGAATCTGGCTGTCAACTTTTTATATTAAGGTATTGACATACCCATGATCATATTCCAGGAATAATCTAGTCTGAACTTGGTCAAGATTTTGATTAAATCTGTACTTCTAAACTTAGGGTATTTGGGTAATATAAGATATTTCTGTTTTCGAAAACAGAAGGAGTTGATAATTCTGGGAGTTAGAGATAGAATTGGATCTGGGTTCTGAAGACTTTTAAGTTCAGAGTAACTGATAGATCACATCTGAACAATCTGATCTTAATTTGAGGTCATAGGATAGATTTTGGAGATTTTAGGGCTTAGGATAGATACTGATCTGGCTATTACTACTGATACATGCATGCATGCTATTGATGAAAAAGGAAATTTTCACCCTAACTCAGGGTGTTACACTGACCGAGTGTAGCCAGCATCTAGTCTATACTGTAATCAGATCAAGGTAACTTATGCACACAAATAAATTTCTTCATAATAAAACGATTTCTTAAGATGCGGTTTTGTCTAGTCTCTTGTAACATATATGCGACCCCGCTGGGGGGAGGCAGTGATGAATCGTTGACCAGCTGGTGAAGGAAAGATATACAGAAAAATGAGATTGTTTACAGGGGCTCGGTAAACCGACAAAGCTGCTTATCTGTAAGTGCACTTAAGTAAGCGTCTTCAGCTCTATCTCCTCTAGCCACAATGGAATGATCTAGTTCTAAACATTCTAGCCAAGAGCATGAAAAACTTGAAGAAGAAAATAAAAAATGAATAAATGAATAAATAAAAAATCATTAATAAAATGTGTTTTAATTTCTCTCTCAAATTAGGGCAATCTTGTAACTTTGTATAAATTGTAGCATACTGATTGTTTTTTTAGTTATTGTTTGTTCTAAACCCTATATGAAAGAAGTTTGTCAAAATAATTTAGTCGATTAAGCTCTCTCTTTTCTAAGGTTGAGATTTCATAAGCTGAATATTTGTATTAGGAAATTTTGAATTGCTTAGATAAATTGTTTCATATGCCTTGATGTGATGTGAATTGTCGGAAGTTGTTAATTGAAAATCTAATTAACCTAGGCATTCCAACTTTTGGAAAATTCATTCACATCCTTTGCTTGAGGACAAGCAAAATGCTAACTTGGGAGAATTAATTTGATAAGTGCTAAATTGGTAGTACTTATACCCTAGGTTTGCTAATGAAATCATGCTAAAAACTCATCTGATGCAATATTTTATGTAACATTTTGCATTATTTTTACAATCCGCTTTCACAGTTGTGTTTGTTATGTTCTAGGAATCATACCTACAAAATTTGAGGATATTTTGAGTTTGTTTGAACCAGTTTCAATGAAAGACACAAAAATTGGATGAAGATGAGCCCTCATCGAACACGAGATGGTCGAAGACACTCGAACACACTTGAACAACGCATACTAGACAAAGAACCATGATCGAATACACCATGGTTGAAGACACCTGGTCAGATGTAACTGGTCACCTGGTTGGACAAGCCTAGTCGCTTGATTGGACACCCCATAGTCAAACACACCCTGATCGAACATGCCTGGTCGCCTGGTCGAACACGCCTAGTCAAACACCACTGGTCTTGTTGCCTTGGATCGAGCCTAGCACGATCGCGGGCATGACCCATGTTCGGATCAGGGCACGACATGTGCCACGGGTCATGCCTGACTTCATTTCCGGGGATGTTTTGGTCAATTTCGGTGGTTTTAAATTTGATTTATCTGTTTCTCACACCATTTGAAATTGGATTCTATCGCCTGCAGGTCAAGAGTTATATTTGGACAGGTTAACCCACTATATCATAAATAGAGAATCTTTTGGCTCAATTAGACCTGCTCTTTTATGCTTTTTACATGCTTTCATATGCCTCTTATACTTTTTAGTTTAGTTTTAGTAGAGCCCTTTCTCTATTTTCCATGTTTGTAAGCCAACAAGGACGACAGACCTAATTTTGAAGTAATCAAGTAAGTTTTCATTTGTCTTATTATTAATGTACTTTTATGGTTTTTTGCTAGTAATTCACTTCTATGGTTAGGGATGACCTCATCCTGAAAGCATAATTCTTCCACGGTCTCGATCTCAAGTTTTGCAATTAGTTCCTTACGTTTTCTTCCTCTAAACCCTAAATTCTTGTTCTAGCAACAGACTTAACAATTGAGTCTTAGCAAGAATTTAGGAGAGTTCTTTGGTACTTAGCGGCTTGACGCCTGAAGAGGAGAGAGGCTCTCACCAAACTTAACCGTGAAAGCGATCCTCTGACCATTGAACAGCGACCGTACTGGCAACTTAATCTGTGTTGGAAAATAATTGAAACTAACTTGCAATTCTTACATCTTGGATAGAATTACCCCTGATGGTTATGGAATTCCTGAAACCCTAGGTTTTCCTTTCTGTTTCTAAAACCCTAGATTTCATATGTGTTCTTTACTGCTTTAAATCCCATATTGATAGCTTTACTAGTAGATTTAGTGGTAGAAAAACAACCCTCCAAATCATTCAAACTTAATTAGGAATCTGTTAGGTTAAATGACGAATACGTTTGTTCCTCTTGGAATTTGACCCTCAAGTGCCCAATATTTAACTGTTTGCTAGCGATTATTACTCAACTGCGCCCCTCCGGGTGCGATCAGTAGTCTACGATGAGTTGTTGATGGCCATCTTCGCAGTCCCTCTCAATATATCTCCTGCTGCTACGTCGATGGTGTCCATAGGATGAACAAACTTCCAACCGGGCATGAAGACCGGCGATAATACAATCTTCTAATTCATCTTCGGCCTCCTCTTCCTCTCAAAGACCAGGATGGCAAACTGAGAGGGGTTGAATCGGTTTTTCAAATTGAAGTCCCCAATGAAAAAAAGCAAGGGAAACAAGAATAAAATGGATGCTATGGGGACTTGAATATATGAAGTATATTTCTCCCAAATCATGGCAAGAAAAATCTCCAAATAACAAAAATAAAAGGACAACCAAAAAGAAAGTGAAGCATAAAAAAAAAGCTTGCGTGTATTTAACAATCAATTGTGAATATTTAAACAAGCAAGAGAAGAAATTTAAACAACCATGAAACAAAGAATAAAAAATATACAAAGAAAATTTATATGTCTTTCAAAATATCCAAAAGCCAACTAAAAAGCTCGTGAATACCACTCTAAACAAAGTTCTCAAAAGACTAAGTAGAAATAGCCAAAAAAACTCACTCCAAAATGTTAAGTGCTCTCCCTAGCACTCCTCCTACTTATATAGAGCTACTCTCCACCTAATGTAGCCTCCACAACCCATGTGGGGCTAAACTAACAGCTGGTGGAGGTTGGGTTTGAAGCCAAATTCGGCCCAACTCTCAATCACCCCTCTTTACAATTATCAGAATTACAATATTTTCTGAAAAGCAGACATTAAAACAGTCATAACATCGTCGTATGAACTCAGATTTAGACATTCTTGGATCCATTGGAAAGAGAACTTCGAGCTCTGCAACTTTTCGGTTCTCAATTTTTTGAGAACAAATCTAGATAAGTGAATTATTAGCTTGCAAACATAACTTTGTACGTAAGCTTCCACGCTGAGTGCATAGACCATCTCTGTTATTCCTCGGGCAGCATGAGCACCACTTATGCCCGCCATGATGCCACCAAGTGTCCACCTCAATGTTGAATAGCTCGCCACATGCTGGGAAGTCTTTCCTGTTCTGGACCCCAAGCGACAACCTCCACACTTCGATCGGCTCTAGCTACTTCAACAATCTTGGTGCAACGCAACATCTGGGTATTGTATTAGCCATCTTTAACATTCCTGCAAGTCTGTACCACCTTCGGCATCTCTCAAAC
The DNA here is from genome assembly GCA_019359835.1 of Pharus latifolius. NCBI lineage: Eukaryota > Viridiplantae > Streptophyta > Magnoliopsida > Poales > Poaceae > Pharus > Pharus latifolius. The sequence goes on from CM033323.1 coordinate 62,518,829, forward strand.
CAATCGAGTCTCTAGCACCTCCCTAAACACTAGTCTGATGGTCCATCCTTGCCGCAAGCATACTATAACACCAGTATACCTGCAACATGCACCAAAACCAAGCAAACCCATCACATAGCACTGTTCACACATAATAACAATATAAACAAACACAAAAGGATGTATTATAAACAATTCAAAAACTGTCAAAACACACATCACTTAAGATTAAACAATCACTTGGGGTTTACAATCTCCGCCTTGATGAGTGATTTGACAATCTTTTGAGTTAAATAAATTTGAATTTTGAATATAGAAAATGAAACTCAAAAACATGGTCCAAAATATAGAAGAAGGATAAATACACATGACCATGAAGATGATACACAAAGGTGAGGAAATAAAAAGACCCATGCAAAACTCCTCAATCCTAAATGCATTTTTTCTCCTCCTTTGTCAAATTAATCATCAAGGAAGCACGTCCTCCCCCTTAGAGTATGCATGAAATTTAAAAGGGTATAAAACACTATTTTTGGATTTTTGAAAGTTGCTTTGACAAAGAAAAAAAACTAGTAGTTTTGCAAAATATACCCTTATCAACAAAATGAAGCATCAAAAGCTAAAATTCAAGAAAAGTGATCATGAATAGGGATGGCAAGATAGTATATGAGTGAAATGAACTAAGCCATTCTTGCAAAAATCACTAAATATCTAGAAGAAGCCAAATTAGGACAATCCAAGCAATCACATGGGAAAAGCACACTTTGAGGTTCAAAACCACTAATTTTCCACAAAGACACATACAAAGGCCATGTTGAGAGATAAATGCATTACTTAAGATAGGAATCAATGCAAGCATGTACCCTATACTCCAAGTCCAAAGTGGCACTAAATTCTTTCACTCAATTTGATTAAAATACACATTTGAGCGATTATTTCAACTCATTATGAATTCGGAGCCACTTATTAAATTTTTATGTCCTTGAGACCACTTGATTGAAAACAAAACATTGATTTTTAGCTTTCCAAACATGAGCAGTTTTCATCGACGCGAGCACCCCAGATTTAGGGTCCAGGTGCCTAGCATAATCAGCTAACCCAAAGACTCAAAATTGGACTTGAGGGCACAAGACTACACAAAAACATAAGAATAAAAGCCCAAGCTACAGATTTCAATTAGATGATACAAGCCAGGTGCAAAGCAAAGTGTTAGCTCAATTGAAGCAAGAAAATGCAAATTTTCACAAATAATCGCACACATGCCCCTAATTGCTAGATGTTAGTTAGAAGTGACATATAGCAAATATGTGCAGCTCAAAAATATTCCTAGGCTATCAAGCAATCCTAAACATGGTAACTATGTATGAAATAACATATTAAAGACTCAAATCAAAATCTAGTAGGCATATAGAGCAAAACTATGTGAAAATTCATAAAATTACAAAATTTGGAAACATGCAAATGTAGGAAATTTACAAATGTAGAAATGTACATATGTAACAACCTCCCACTCAGATCAACCCAAAAGGATGACTGATGCCAAGTTCAGACCTAATATGAGAGAATCCACCAAATGCAACGCAATGTCACATTTCTCTATATGATCTCTAAGAAAATGGTACCTCACATCTATGTGCTTAGTACGATTGTGCTGAACAAGATTCTTAGCAATGTTTATTAAACTAGTGTTATCATAAAAGAATGACACATTTTCAATTTTTAGACCAAAATCATAAAAGGAGAGATCATCCATTGTGAATGCACACAATAGCTACCAGCTTCAATATATTCGGCCTCAACTATGGATTAAGCTACATAATTTTTCTTCCTAGAAAACCAAGAAACAAGTGAAGTGCCTTAGAAGTGACAAGTGCCTGAAGTACTCTTCCTATCTATCCGACACCCAGCAAAATCATAATCAGAGAAACCCCTAACATCTAGTGAAAAGAAACATAATACCAAAGATCAAAGTCGAGAGTGTGATGTGATAAGTGCTAAATTGGTAGCATTTTGACCCTAAGTTTGCCTTTGAAAATGTGCAAAATCATGCTAAAAACTCCTTTGATGTGACATTTTTATGCGTATTTTTATATTATTTTTACAAATTGCTTTCACGACTATGTTTGCCATGTTTCAGGGGCCAAACCTAATTAGAGAATATTTTGACTTCGTTTGGGCCAATTTCTATTAAGGAACACCAAGACTAGATAGCAAAAGGACATTGGTCGAATATACTTTAGACAAAATAACTTGGTCGAACACAACTACGCGAGAAAGAGACTAAATCAAACATGGCTGGACAAAAAGAGACTTGATAGAACACTATCACGTGGTCGAAAACAGTCCCAGTCGAACACGACTATCGTTTGATCGTCTATTTGGCCAAGCATAGCACGACCTGTGCCCTAGGTTGTGTTCGGCTCAGTTTCAGAGGCTTTTTAGTGGTCGGATTTTGTGAATTTTAGCCAGATTTGGTCGGTTTTAATCGGGTTTGATCAGGACTGTTTGGATTTGGTTTGTTTGGTTAGATCTAGTCAGTTTTGACTCAGATTTGTCACCTACACATCAAGGAGTTATTTTTGGGCAGGTTTATCCATGTGTCATAAATAGAGAAGCTTTTGGTTCAATTAGATATTTCTTTTACATGCCAGCCTTTAGGGCTTAGTAGTAGTAGTTTTTAGATTGTTTTCTTAGAACAACCCTCTTCTCTATTTATCCTGCTTTTGTAAGCTGGCAAGGAAACAAACTCAATTCTTAAGCAATCAAGTAAGTATTCATTTAATTCTTATTGTTATTTTTGCATTATTATGGCCTTTTGCAAGTAGATTCCTTCTAGGATTAGAGATGACGTAAACTGGAAGGCGTGATTCTTCCTTGGTCCTTATCTCAAGTTTTGGAGTTATTTCTTGATGTTTTCTTCCTCCAAACTCTAAATTCTCGTTTCGGCAACAAATGTAATAGTTGAGCCTTAGCAAGAATTTAGGGGAGTTCTTGAGTCCGTAGCACTTTGACGTGGGATCCAAAGCAAGAGAGAGGCTCCCGCCAAACATGCATAATAGTGGAAGCAATCCTCTGACCGTTGTACCAGCGACCGTACTGACAAGTTAATCTGTCTTGGAAAACAATTTGCAATCCTCAGACATTGGATAGAATTATGCTGGATGGTTATGGTCTTAGTTATATGTCTTAGAGAAAATCACAGAGATGTATTTATCTTTGTTATGTTTATGAATATTTGAATAATATGTTGTTTTCTTTTTTGAATAAATTATCATCCTAGTTCCATCAACAAGTGTGTGACTTGTTTGTGAAACTCTAAATTTATTTGATGATATTATTCTATAAAGTCCCTGATCCATTATCTTTAAATAGGACATTATTGATTAATGGATTAGCACATATATTGATTGATGCTCATGTTTCACCGACCATGGATATAAGATATCAAATTAATAATGTGGATATATGTCGCGCCCCCGCCTTGGGGATAACCACTACTCTCGTGGGGACCAAGCTCGTTGTAGTTGATCCCATACATGCATACCATTGACTTACCAGGATAAGTCAAGCACAGGAGTATATTTATATTACAATAGAGTAGCTTACAAAATATTTAAGCAGTGTGGCCTGCTGGCCTTAATACAACATAAAGAGATTACAATGCCTTTGCGGCATACAAGGTATACCAAAATAACAACTACACAGCGGAAATTAGGTGAACCTCCACAGCAAGAAGTTGACAGCAGAACAACCCACATTAGGGCTCTGGTGGAACTGGCTCTCCTCCTTCTGGATCTATGAAGTTCTCCACGCCTTCATCTTGATCATGGGATGCTCCATCTATTGGATTGTAGGTTTCAAGAGTGAGTACTTACGTACTCAGCAAGTCATAGGTAAGAATACATACATATAGTAGATGATATGAACCTATGCTAGTAAAGAAGTGTGGATGGTTGTAAAATAGTCTTTTCCTTTATATCTCATCTCATGGCAGTATTTTTCATAGCATAGCATCGCTATTAATGTTCCACTATTTATAGTACTACCGCGACACGTCGACACACGATAGCCCACATCAGTACCCTATATCATGACAACACATGTCATTTGGGTAATCTTGACTTATCAAATTTTATTTAGAAAACATACTTGTGCCACACCCCGTGGATTTAATCCACCGCAGCAGACTCCTATAACCCGGGAGCTCGGAGTATTCGAATAACTCTGTAGAGGGGTACCAATTTACCCGCAAGATATTCCACTTTCATTCCCATCCTATCAATATGATTAGACCCTTCCTCACTGCACAGTGTGAGTGGCAAAGTGGAGATAACAAGAACTTTTGTTATGTTTCACTCACAATTCACGCCTGACCCTGTGGTCGGACAAACCACAGTTGTGGCGGGCTATACCTCCACCCCAACTGCATCTCCCCATTACTGGGTCAGCGTGCATCATCACATCCAGTGATATGTGTAGGAGCCGCACTCCGTGCCAATCGTGCACAACTTTCCATCTCATGCAGGGGTTTCATGTGCGATTCGCATACTTACTTGTTCAGGCCTGTCCCATACCAGGCTTATGGTTAGTACGTTTTTCATGCCACTAGGCGCACAACACAAGGTTTTAGTCCTTATATGCCAGTGACCAGACCATCCACAGCCACACACATCCAGTGCCACTACCATTCCAAATCAAATTCTGGTCATGGCTAGGGTTTTATTTCATTAATATACATAAATACACATATAATAGTTCATGGCTCATTACTTGATCATTTCACATTTCTCAGGCATTCGGCCTTTTACTGCCATTTCATATTTCAATCATTCTTTCACATGCAATACTAATTAATTTTAAGGTTATATTATAGCAACTCTTAAAATATAGGTTCAAGATGTTCAAGAATATGACTTGTCTTCCACGTCGTAAAAATCAGCAGTTGGTGTTGGGTTGACAACGAAGTCCTTGAACTCAGCTTCTAGATCTGCTCGGCGACAAACAAACACACAATGACCACTAACTATATGCAGAAAATGATTGAGACTGCAAGCTGAACTGAGTCGAGATTTTGGGGTTTCGAAGAATCTGGGCTAAGATTGAGTACTGGAGGTTACTAAACTTTCAAGACATTAAAATCGACATAGGGTTCACGGCTGGTTTGATCAAAAATAGCGAATGTCAACAAATCAATATTCAGTTCAAGGCCTGACATAGCTTTGGTTGGCTTTAGAAAGCTCTTTTCAAGATATGATAGTTGAAGGAAATGTAGAACATGGTTCTACAAACTTGGTAGACAAAGTCGATTCCAATTTGCATAACCAGAAGTGGTTGAACTGGGCTGATGCCACTGGCTGACATAGATTGACAAAGGCTGACAATGTCCAAGAATGGCATTGACATGATTTAGAAGATTTCCAATGGACAAAACAGATTTGGATCAAGACATTAGGTGCATAATTGAACAAGGCATTTGTTTGACGACAAGGTTTTCACAGAAAAGTTCAGAAGTTCAAAGAATTTGCAAAAGACACTGTGCACAGTGAGCTAAGTGCCTGTGCACTGTCAAAAACTAGGGCTTATTTGATCGATTTTACTCAAGCATTGCTTCACCACCTATGCCTAGGAGATAGGCGAAAGCAACAGGAATCTAATGGTAGTGGTTTCGATCACTGGGATGGCCGAACGGCAACTAACGGCGGCAAAGAAATACCGTAGTGACATGGCACAGTACAGCTACTGGACAAATATTTCGCATAGCTATAACTTGTGATTTAGGGCAGAACTAGAAGTCGAGGTAGTGGAGAGATATGCTCAGGAGGCTAAGGCAGATCTACTGGACATGGCGACGATGACAACGATGGCCGACGGCCACCGGACGGCACGGGGGCGATGATACCAGAAACGGCTCATGGTGACAGAGCATAGGAATTGATAGAACATGAAATTGATTGAGGGCCTTTGCTCCTGGGGTGATGCTGATGGTGCTAGAGCGAGGAATCTGGTTGCAAACAAGTATTGGAGCTCGCCGGCGAAGACACCGGACTCTGGAACGAAGGCAAAAGAGGCGAAGATAATTTAAAGCAATGTAGAACAATTGGGCTTGGCTACACCATGTACAGGAGAGTGATTTGGTGCAAATGGTTTGTTCAATGATGAGGTGGAGCTCGCCGGCGATGTGAGGCGTTCACGGCGACGCGCGAAGAAACGAAGAACCCATAGCTCACGCTAAATTCAAATTCTGGATGAACAGGCTTGCTAAGAACAATCTTGTGATCATTTAATTCTACTAACATAAGGGCTAAATCAGGCTACATTTCCTGAATAGGGCAAATGCAATCTACGGCGATCATCGGCATTAAGGTCCGCTGGAGCTCAATAAAAAACTGTAGAACAGAGAGGTGAACGAGAGGTACTCACTGGTCGAAGCAATTTGGAGAATGGCGTAGCAGATCGAGCTGGCCCTGTGCTCCTCCTCGGCGGCTCGCTAGAGAAGAAGATGAAAATGAAGAAGTTTGGGGACTAAAGTGATTTTCTGGTGAAGTGAAGTTTGTACGGGGTGAAGGAGTCCTTAAATAGGTGAAGGGCGGAGTTGGAAAGGAGGGAACAGCCACGATCTTTGCACCGGGGATGAGATTGGCCGGGCACAGAAGCAACACCGGTGACAACGAAGCGACGGCTACAACGGCTCTACAACTGCTCAATTTGTTGGTTCATCGGGACTTGACACTGGGCGGTGCAAGGTGGTGGCGACAAGGCTGGCACGGCGAGGTGACATGGCGCGGAGTTACTGACAAAGCTGTTGCTGCTCCTGGGCGTGCTCGCTACTGGTCGTGTACACGAGCGGTTGCTGGTCGTTGGTGCTACCACGGCGATGGTTTAGGCGCGGACACGTGCGCACATGCTGGTACAAATGAACACATGCACAGGCGAAGGCCGGCGGCGAATATCACGGCGAAGCTGGCGCTGGTTGCTGGTCGAAGGCGTCCCTGGTTGCTGCTGGTCGAAACAAGGTGGGGGACCTGATTGCAATTTCTGAACTTTGGCTTTGGACTGATTTGTGAAAATGGTCTAGATGATAGAATTTGACAGCCAACTTTTTGGATTAAGGTATTGGCATACCCTTGATCATAGTCCAAGAATAATCTGGTCTGGATTAGGTCAAGATTTGATTAGATCAGAGTTCAAAGTAGTTAGGGTAATTAGGATATTCAATTAAATTTTGTTTTCGAAAACAGAAAGAATTGACAAATCTGGAAGTAAGAGATGGAATTGAATCTGGCTTCTGAAGGCTTTTATTCTCAGGATAAATAGTAGGTCATATCTGGAAAGTAAGATCTTGATTTGGGTTCACAGGGAAGATTTTAAGATTTTAGGGCTTAGGATAGAATAAGACTAGACTGATTTGGCTGATCTTGGAGTGACATATGCATGCATAACTTTTTATGAAAAGAGTTTTCACCCCAAACCTAGGGTGTTACAACATATATTGGAGAATATAATATTGGATAGACCCATTTTGACACACTGTTTGGATTTGTCATTTAAGTGTCACCAGTTGGTCTCAAATAATATTTATGATTGATCCTTAGACATGATACCATCATAGGTTCTTACATGTGTAATAGTATATTTTGATATTACCGAACGCTACTTTAAATTGAGTGGTAATAAAGGTAATATTCGAGTATGCTATGAGTCATGCGGAGGAGTGTGAATGGTTAAGATGGAATTTTCATCTCTCATATAATGAGAGATATTTCTGGGCCCCTCGATATAGATAAATTGAGAAGTGCATGGCCTTGCCATGTATGGTTGCGTGTCAACTTGATCCGTTTGAGACCTAGTCTTGGTTTTCACACTAGGCTCGCCTAGATCCTTATATATGGAATAACGACATTTTACTCAGAATTATCGAAACCCAAAGGTTGATCAAAATGCAGTTCAAAAGATAGCACGCTCTTTATTTCAAAGATGGATCTTTACATGTTGAACGTTAGGACGCACTCACATACGTCGATGAAACTACATGTCTAAAACTTCAATCTACACTTGATGATCTAAACTAGAACTATTACAAAGTATTTATAGTCCAATCGTATTAATACGACTCAATAACCTAAACATATAAGACTCAGACACTAACTAAACTTGAATACGTAAGACTTAGTTATATGTATATTGATCGGATTACTATTCCGACGAGAATTCGAATCGAGGTCGCAAAACATTCAAAGGTCGCAGAACCTTGCCAAGGTCACAGTTGTGAAGTGTTTGTAGACTCAACCTGAAAGACCCGAAGATCCTCTCGAATAATGACTCCCCTGTTGAGAAGGAGCCAACCCCCGTTGGCGACCATGTGATCAAAACTACATATGGGAAATTGAGCTTGACCATCTTCTCGGGTGTACCACTTTGCTGCCCGTGCTCGTTGATCTTTCTGGTGGATTCGAAGAGACTCTCATGTGCCACTTGACGAGGACTATCACCCGAGCTAGTTCAAAATAATATACCTTTGGTTTAAAGATAGAATTAGATTACACGTGTGCCTATAAGTTCGTCGCTATGGTCTTAGACGACTTAAAGGGCGCGGACACAAAGATGATTTAGGATCACAGCCCTTGCGTGATCATGAGGCCGCAGATACTGCGCGGTCAGAAGACTGTAGACGGTGCGCGGTCAGAAGGTCGTTGACTCTTTGCGATTAGAATAACTTGAGAATGTCTAACCCTTTGAACAAGCATATCCCGAGGATCATGAGGACTTCTGCACATATGAAGACAACTGCCAAGAGGTTAGCATGTGTGGTTATTCCTTGACTGCACATGTTAAGCATGCGTGGAAGTTAAGTGCGGTTAACAAAACTGCATCCTAGCAACTGTCCAAGGCCATTTTGCGTTGGCGCCCTTTTGTTCAGTATACAGAGGTGGCCAATGCACGATCTAAGGGACGGTTGAGCATACAAGTATTACCAAGAGTCAGAATAGCCTGAGGACTTAGACATAGTTAGATAGACACTAACATAAGAGATATCTTCGCCTGTGATCATCTCTTCCTCCCTCTTGTAAACACCTTTTCTCATATAGTGAAATCATAACAGGACATACGGCTATTACTCCCACCATCGAGGGCCCGAACCTGTATAAATTCTCTTGTGCCCATACATATATTACTCATCCTACCTTCTTGGAGGAGCGCCCTGAAAGGCCTCACAACTCACAAATTTGCATAAGATCGACTAAGGACCCCGAGTTCAAATCGTCGACACCTGGCGCCCACCGTGGGGCCTTTTCTCGAGGTGCTTTCCCTTCATCCAGAGGTTTGGTGAGCCATGTCTGGGGCGTATAATTCCGAGAACGACTTCGATCTTGATGGTTATGCCCACATACAAATGCCTTCGCCTAGCGATCCCGTTCCAATGAAAGAGATCGATTGCAAAGACATTCCGAAGGAACGTCAGGAGGACACGTTGTCGTGGTATTGCGAATACCCCGGCAGGTTTTGTGAATGATCCTAGCGAAGAAAACGCGACGCGGGCTGACCGGGCGATCGGTCCTCCCCCGCCGGACAGACACAAGAATTGACACGAGGATTTATACAGGTTCGGGTCCTGGTGGGGGCCCTAGTCCTGTCGGCGTGCTCCCGACCGGAGTCGGCTGGGGAGGCTCTCTCGGGGGAGAGGCTTCCGGAGCACACCTGTGAGTTTTGGCTATTCCAATAATGAATCACTTGTCTTACAACAGAGGGGTACAAGGGCTATTTATAGCCCCAAAAGGAAGCAAAAAAGATTAAACTACCCCGGACGCTACCGTCGGATTGAGGGGTAGCAACGTCCTTCTCCCGGTCAAGCACCTTGGATGCTTGACAGATGGTCGCTGATTGCCGAGGTGCTCCTCGCTTGACCTGCACGTGACCAACAACCAGAGACTTTACCTTTAGAAGGGCGATGAGGCCTGGGGCATGCACCGGAGGCCAGGTCCCCGTGCCAAAGGCGGCGCCCGGGACCGGCCCCGGAGGTCAGGTCCCGGGAGCCAAAAGGCGGCGCCCGGGGCAGGCACCGGAGCCCATGTCCCCGGGCAAACGGCGGCGCCCGGGACCGGCGCTGGAGGCCAGGTCCCGGAAGCCAAAAGGCGGCGCCCGGGGGAGGCACCGGAGGCCACGTCCCTGGGCAAATGGCGGCGCCCGGGACCGGCGCCGGATGCCACGTCCCGGCAGCCAAAAGGCGGCGCCCGGGGCAGGCACCGGAGGCCACGTCCCCGGGCAAATGGCGGCACCCGGGACCGGCGCCGGAGGCCACGTCCCGGAAGCCAAAAGGCGGCGCCCGGGGCAGGCACCGGAGGCCACCTCCCCGGGCAAATGGCGGCCCCCGGGACCGGCGCCGGAGGCCAGGTCCCGGAAGCCAAAAGGCGGCGCCCGGGACCGGCGCCGGAGGCCACGTCCCGGAAGCCAAAAGGCGGCGCCAGGGGCAGGCACCCGTGTCCACGTCCCCGGGCAAATGGCGGCGCCCGGGACAGGCGCCGGAGGCCAGGTCCCGGAAGCCAAAAGGCGGAGCCCGGGACAGGCACCGGAGGCCACGTCCCCGGGCAAATGTCACGCAACTTACCTGGACTTAGCCTTGCGGAGATTTCCCCCAACAGCAGCCCCACATGCCCCCCGGGGACGATGCTCGCGTCCCCGGTGGGAATGGTACATGTTACCGGGAAAATCTCCGGACCAGGCCACCGGAGCCGTGACGCTTCGGCTCCTGTGCCTCGCGCTTATGACTGTGCCGCTTCGCCATAAATGCGCTCGCGGTTCGAACCGGCGCCTTGATTTGTGCGCCAGTCCCTTCGTTTCCCGTGCACGGTTTGAACTTCAACTGCCCAGATTGCTCCGCGGAGTACCACGTGGCGCTCATCTAGATCACGGCTCACCCCTATAAATAGGGCCTTGGGGGGCCCGGGAAGTCCATTCCAAACTTCTCAACCCTAGCCCATTTAGCTCTCCCGGTAGCTCTCTCCCAGTAGCTAGCTCCCGGTAGCAGTTGTTTGGGACATTTAGTCTAGCCCCCTGAAACGTTAGCCACCGGAAAAAACAAACCTGATGGCACCGAAGGGTCGAGCGAAGACGACCGAGGTGCCCGCAGAGGAGGTCGCTCCGGACTTCCTCTGGGGGTCCGAGTTCACGGCCGAGGATGCGGAGTCCATGGTCGAACGCGGAGTTGTTGAGGACGGGGACATCTGGGTCCCCGTGAAGAAGGACGGAGCCCCCCGCCCCAGGCCCAGAGAGATAGTGGCCTTCGAGGCTGTCGGGGGAAATCTCCGTGGGACTAAGTCCAGGTAAGATGTGTCACGATTGCCCGGGGACCTGGCCTCCGGCCCCTCCCCGGGCGCCGCCTTTTGGCCCCCGGGACATGGCCTCCGGTGCTCTCCCGGGCGCCGCCATTTGGCTCCCGGGACGCAGCCTCCGGTGCCCTCCAGGGCGCCGCCTTTTGGCCCCCGGGACGTGGCCTCCGGTGCCCTCCCGGGCGCCGCCGTTTGGCTCCCGAGACGCGGCCTCCGGTGCCCTCCCGGGCGCCGCCATTTGCCCGGGAATGCGGCCTCCGGCCCCTCCCCGGGCGCCGCCGTTTGGCTCCCGGGACGCGGCCTCCGGTGCCGGCCTGGGCGCCGCCATTTGCCCGGGGACGCGACCTCCGGCCCCTCCCCGGGCGCCGCCGTTTGGCCCGGGGACGTGGCCTCCGGCCCCTCCCCGGGCGCCGCCGTTTGGCTCCCGGTACGCGGCCTCCGATGCCGGCCTGGGCGCCGCCATTTGCCAGGGGACGCGGCCTCCGGCCCCTCCCCGGGCGCCGCCGTTTGGCACGGGGACGTGGCCTCCGGGGCCTCCCCGGGCGCCGCCTTTTGGCCCCCGGGACCTGGCCTCCCGCGCCATCCCGGGCCTCATCGCCCTCCTAAAGGTAAAGTCTTGAACTGTTTATCACGTGCAGGTCACGCGAGGGGTGCCTCGGGAACTAGCGACCACCTGTCAAGCATCCAAGGCGTTTGACCGGGAGAAGGACGGTCCTGCCCTTTAATCCGACGGTGGCTTCCGGGGTAGTTTAGGTTTTTTGCTTCTTTTTGGGGCTATAAATAGCCCTTGTACCCCTCTGTTGTAAGGGATCGGTTCTTTTATCGGAATAGCTAAACTCACAGACGTGCTCCGGAAGCCTCTCCCCCAGAGAGAGCCTCCCCAGCCGACTCCGGTCGGGAGCGCGTCGACAGGACTAGGGCCCCCACCGGGACCCGAACCTGTATAAACCCGTGTGTCATTTTTTGTGCTTGTCTGGCGGGGGAGGACCGGTCATCCGGTCAACCAGCGCCGCGTAATCTTCGCTAGGATCATTCTCAAAACCTGCCGGGGAATTCGCAATACCACGACAGTTGGCGCCGTCCGTGGGGACTCGCGACAAGACGCCATGGCTCCCCCAAGAACAAGGGCTCGCACCCTTCCCGGTGACCCGGGTCTCGGAGACCCGGCGCCGTCCGCCCGGGACACTGCAGTCCCGGTGGTCCCTCCCGGAGGCGACCTGGCCCAGGTACCGCCTCCCTCCTTTCCTCTTAACTTAGGTGCTTCCACCTCCGGGTCGTTCCCGGTGACCGCGGGGACCTCGGCCGGGACTAGTCTCCCCCCGACGGCTCCCCCGGCTCCCCGGGACGCCCTACTCGAAGCTCTCGTGGAAGGCCAGCTCCGCGCTCAGCGCTCTATGGACGAGCTCCTTAGCGTGTTGGCGCGGCCTCCGGCACCCACATTTGCGTCACACCCGTATCCGGGGAACATGCCCCCGTTTATGGGTTACCCGGCGGCCCCTCTGGCCTCCGGGGGTTTGTCTGCCCCGTATGATCCTGCCGGGGGGTTCCCTCCTGCGGGATATACGCCCGGACCCTTCCCGGCACCCGGGCCCGTCCCGGTGCCGGGCGGTTATTTCATTCCGGGGCCCTTTGTGGCACAAGGGGGGTACCCCGTCCCCGGCCTTTTCCCGGGGCCGGGAGCCCACTTCTTGCCGGGGGTTTACCATGCGCCGGGAGCCAGTCCCGCCCCCCGCGTCGCGTTTACCACACCGGGGGCGGTTGACAGAGCAGCCCCCGTGCCGCAGCGGACTTCCCCCCGCATGGGTTCCCCGGTTCCGGACGTCGCCGCGGGGGCTCCCCCCCCCCCCCGCCGGTTCCGGGTGTTACAGGGCCTGCCCCTTCCCGGTTCCGGTCGTGGCCACTGGGGCCCCCTCCACTTTGATTCCAGGCGTTGCCGCGGGCGCCCCCTCCACGGTTCCGGAGGATACAGGGGCTTCCCCCTTTCTGGTCCTGGGGGTCATCGCAGGGGGCTCCCCCCAACCGGCTCCGGAAGCCTCCGGGGCGGCAGCTACAGCGCACGAGCTACCTCCCTCGGCGGGACAGGTCCGTTTCGCCCCAGGGGAGGTCGAGCGAATGCGTTCACCAGAGCGCGGGGAAGAACTTCCGCCCGACCGCGGGCGCGGGGAGCCTCGCTCTCGCACGGGCCGGGGGAAGAGACCCGCTGAAGAGCCAACCTCTCCCGCGGAGAGCCCGGACATCCGGGAACTCAGCCCCGGTCCGGAGGAAAAGCGTCGCCACCGCCATTCTGGCGGACCTCTCGGACCGCTTCCAGACTCAGACAACGAAGGTCCCGTGAAAGAAGACAGCGACCGGGGCTCTCCCCAGGAAGTGCAGGGGGCCAACCAGCCCCTGTGCCGAAGACTTCGCGGCATCCGGTGGCCGCGGCCTTACCGCCCTCCGCACATCGAGCACTATAACGGTGAGGCAGACCCTTACGAGTTCGTGCAGGTCTACTCCACTGCTATCTCCACGGCCGGGGGGACGAGACAGTACAGTGCAACGTCTTCCCCCTCTACCTCTCCGGCATTGCCCGCTCCTGGTTCTACAACCTGAAGGCCGTCTCCATCAAGTCTTTCTCGCAGCTCAAGCGGGAGTTATGTGCCAACTTCCAGGGGAACTACGTGCGTCCCCTGGACTCCTCGCAGCTGTACACTGTCCGGCAGAGGACTGGGGAAACCATCAGAAGCTTCTTCAAGAGCTTTGCTCAGGTGAAGAGCAAAGTGGCCCACGTCCCCGACTCTACGGTCATCGAAGCCTGCAAAAGCGGCATCCTCCCGGGGGAGCTCCATCGAAGGCTCTCCCGGAGCTGCCCCTCTTCCGCCGACGAGCTCTTCAACGTGCTCGAAAAGTATGCTCGGGTGGAGGAAGACGATATCTGGAAGAAGACCCAGGGGGCTCCCGCCCCCGTCGACCGGGGGGCCAGGGATCCCCCCAAACGCCCTAGGCAAGGGGGGCGTAGCGAGCCACGGCCTCGGGACACTTTTGTTCTCGAGGGCGGAGGCGGCTCGCGCGACCCCCCGAGGGCCAACCGCCCCTTCCCCAAACCGAAGGGCCATGGGGGAGGACAGTCTTCGCGCGTCCGGGAAGGCCCCGCGGGGAGAAGGCGGGAAGGACCGTGGTGCAGCCTCCACAGGTCCAATACCCACGCTACCCGAGATTGTAGCCAACTGCTGCAGCACTTCGCCGACTTCCTCGACCAGCGCGGGCAGGGGGGGGGACTCCGGCCTCCTTGCCCCCTCGGCCAGCTATTCCGGCCCTTCCCGCTCCCACGGGGGGTCAGTAGAAGCAGAAGGGGGAGCCTTCAGAAGCTCTCCCCTTTCAAACCTCGCAACGGCACATCAACGTCATCGTGGGAGGATCTGCCTCCGGGCGGGACTCTAAGCGCCAGCGTAAGGAGTATGCGCGCGAGGTCAAGGTTGTGGGGGTGCTACACACGTCCCCGCCACCACAGTGGTCGGACGTCCCCCTCACCTTCACGGCAGAAGATGCGCGGGGGGTTCGTTTCCCCCACGACGACGTGCTCATTGTCTCCGCAACCATCTACAACTGCCACCTGGCCCGTATCCTGGTGGACGGCGGGAGCTGCGCCGATGTCCTATTCCTGAAGGCCTTCAAAGAAATGCAGGTGGATGAGAAGCTCCTGCAGCCTGCTGCCGGGCCCCTGCAGGGTTTTGTCCCGGGGAAGGCGATCCACCCCGTGGGCAAGGTAGACCTTCCAATGACCTTCGGCACCCCCGAGAACTACCGGACCGAGCTGGTCCGTTTCGATGTAGTGGACCTCCCCTCCTCCTACAACGCGATTATGGGGAGGACGACAATCAACCGGCTGGGGGCTGCCACCCATCAAAACTATCTCTGCATAAAGATCCCCGGGCCGCATGGTGTGATCAACGTCCGTGAGACCAAGACATGGCCCGTGCTCTATACGAGCGCGCTGCGGCCACAATTGGAAGCGTCAACCTCATAAAGACGCCCGGGGGGGAGGCTTCTCCCCCGGAACTAGATGCTGCTGCGCCACCGCCAGGGAGGCCCCTCCTCAAGGCGCGTCCGGAAGGAGGCCTCCGGAAGGTCCTGCTGTCCCCGGGCAACAAAGACAAAACCGTCCGGATCGGGGCGGAGCTCCCCGAGGAACACGCAGTGCAACTTGCGGCTTTTCTGCGTGAAAACTCCGATGTTTTTGCGTGGAAGCCTTCAGACATGCAGGGTGTCGCCCGGGAGGTCATTGAGCACAAGCTCGCAGTGGCCCCCGGTCACCCCCCGGTCAAACAGAAGCTGCGGAAACTCTCCCTCGAGCGCCAAGAGGCAATCAAGGCGGAAATCACCCGGCTCCGAGAGGCGGGGTTCATTCGAGAGGTCTTGCACCCCGAGTGGCTCGCGAACCCCGTCCTCGTCAAGAAATCAACTGGCAGGTGGCGGATGTGCGTGGACTTCACTGACCTTAACCGCGCCTGCCCCAAAGACAACTTCCCGCTCCCGCGGATTGATCAGCTCGTCGACTCCACTGCGGGGTGCGAGCTCATGAGCTTCCTAGACGCCTACTCGGGCTACCATCAAGTCCGGATGGCGGAAGGGGACGAGGAAAAGACGAGTTTTATTACTCCCCTCGGAACATTCTTGTACGTCCATATGCCCTTCGGACTCAAGAACGCGGGGGCGACCTTCCAGCGCCTCGTGACATTGGTTTTCAAAGAGCAAGTCGGCCGCAACGTTGAAGTCTACGTAGACGACGCGGTTGTCAAGAGTCCCCGCGCAGCCTCCCACATCGACGACCTGGCTGAAACCTTCCGCAACCTCCGCGCGTTCGGGCTCAAACTCAACCCGGAGAAGTGCGCCTTCAGGGTGCGCGGGGGGAAGCTCCTAGATTTCCTCGTGTCCCGGCGGGGCATTGAGGCAAACCCCGAAAAGATCCGGGCGTTCCTAGATATGCCCCCGCCGCGCTCCGTCAAGGATGTCCAGCGGCTCTCCGGTCGCCTAGCCGTACTCAGCCGCTTTGTCTCCCGGTCGGGGGAACGGGGCCTCCAGTTCTTCAAGATCCTCTGAGGGCTCGAGGGGTTCCGTTGGACCCCCGAGGCCCAGGAAGCGTTCAACGACCTCAAGAAGTACCTCACGAGCCCTCCAATGCTTGTGAGTCCGTCTCCGGAAGAACCCTTGCTCCTTTACCTCGCCGCGACCCCCGTCGCCGTCAGCGCGGTCTTGGTGAAGTAGCAATGGGGGCAGCAGCGTCCCGTGTACTACGTGTGTGAGGCCCTCCAAGGGGCCAAAACTCGGTACACGGAGATGGAGAAAATCTGCTACGCCCTCCTCATGGCGTCCCGGAAGCTTCGGCATTACTTCCTGGGGGACCCCATCACCGTCCCGTCGTCCCTCCCCCTCGGGGAGGTACTGCAGAACAAAGAAGCCACCGGCCGGATCGGGAAGTGGGGGGCTGAGCTCACCCCCTTCTCCCTGTCCCTTACCGGCCGCTCCGCCATCAAGTCGCAGGTCCTCGCCGACTTCGTAGCAGAGTGGACTCCCGCCTCTGGGTCCGGGGACGAAGATCTCCCTGTGCCGTCCCGACGCAGTGATCATTGGACCCTTATGTTCGATGGGTCGCTGTGTCTCACCGGGGCTGGTGCGGGAGTAGTCCTCCGGAGCCCCGAGGGGAAGGAACTCGAGTACGCCGCGCGGCTCGAGTTCCCCGCAACCAACAACGTCGCCGAATACGAGGCTTTGCTCCTCGGGATGCGCCTTGTGAGCTCCCAGGGGATCCGGCGCCTCCTAGTCAAGGGAGATTCTCAGCTCGTAGTTTGCCAAATGGACAAGTCTTACCTGTGCCATGACGCAAACTTAAGTCTTTATTTGCAGGAAGTGCGAAAGATGGAGAGGCATTTTGACGGCCTCGAGGCCCGGCATATCCCACGTAGGGACAATGACCGGGCCGACGCCTTGGCCCGGGCAGCAAGCACCCGGGAATCGCTCCCCAGGGGGGCTTTCCTGGAGGTCATCACGAAGCCCTCGGTGCCCTCCCCGGACACGGGCGACGAGCCTCATGTCCCGGAGGTCGCCGAGATCACCCGGACTCCGTCTTGGATGGACCCCCTCATCTCCTTCATCAAGGGGGAGCGGGACCCTCGTAGTGAGACCGAGGCTAAACGCCTCCGGGCTAAGGCCCGGGCATATCTCCTGCTGGAGGGGAGGCTCTACAAGCGGGGGGCTTCCGCCCTCCTGGGCTGCCTCCCCCGGCCGGAGGGACTTCAACTTCTCGAAGACATCCACGCGGCGAGCTGTGGTTCTCACCTAGCCCCGCGTGCCATCGCGGCCAAGGCCCTCCGGCAGGGCTTGTACTGGCCCACGGTCATACGCGACGCGCGAGACCTTGTCTCCGCGTGCGAGGCATGCCAGACGATGGCTAAGAGCTCGAACCTCCCCCCTATAGCGCTGCAGACGATCCCCATCACTTGGCCCTTTGTGCGCTGGGGGATGGACCTCTTAGGGCCCTTCCCCCCAGCGCCCGGGGGATACAAGTATGCGGTAGTCGCAGTCGACTATTTTACAAAGTGGGTTGAGGCGGAGCCTTTGGCCAGCATCACGTCCCGGGCCGTTCAGCGGTTTTTCTGGAAAAACGTCATATGTCGTTTTGGTGTCCCCCGGGAAATCACCGTGGACAACGGGACCCAATTCGACTCGGCTTATTTTCGGGAATTCTGCGAAGGCCTGGGGCTCGTCATCCACTTCGCCTCGGTAGCCCATCCCCGGATCAATGGGGCTGTCGAGAGGGTAAACGGCGTGATCCTACAGGGATTGCGCCGGAGACTCGAGCAAACCGCTTCTAAGCGGGGTGCATGGGTGGTAGAGCTCCCTAGCATCCTCTGCTCCACGCGCACGACCCCGTCCCGGGCGACGGGGCGTACTCCCTTCTCCCTGGTCTACAGGGCGGAGGCAGTCCTCCCCCCGGAGATTGGCTTCCGGTCACTGCGGGTTGAGCTCCTGGAGGGAGCTACGCCCTCGGCGTACCAGGCCAACGAGGCCAACCAGCGTCTGGAGATCGACCTCGTGGAGGAGGAACGCGACCGAGCGATCCTCCGCCACGCCATCTACGAGCAAGAAATGGCGCGCGCGTACAATCAGCACGTGCGTGAGAAAGCTTTCCGCCTTGGGGACCTTGTCCTCAAGCGCGTGACGGACCCCCAGGCCCAAGGTAAGCTCTCCCCCAAGTGGGAGGGCCCCTACAAGATCTCCGCGGTCTTGGGCTCGGGGGCCTACAAGCTCTCCAACCTTCAAGAGCAGGAGCTGAAGGACACGTGGAACTTGCGTTTACTTCGCAAGTTCTATGTTTAGCTTTACGGGCCTGTCCCCTCCCCCGGAGCGTTCACGCCAGAGGGGGAGGAGGGACACTGTATTTTCCTCCCCTTTCATGGCTTCGCAGGGGGAGGCCTTGTACTTCATTTTATTAGCAATACATAGGTCTTGCTTTTCAAACTCTCATTGCAGGTCTTTCTCATTACCGCCCCTAGCGGCGATGCCCTCCCCGCGAGGAAGCCCTCCCCGCGAGGAAGTGGGCCAGGCCCAACAAGTCCCTACAACGGGAGTCCCACTCCCGTAGGGCGGCTTACGATCAGCCCTCGTGGACTGAGGGTGTAAGCGGCAACCCGGTCACAGTGGCCGCGGTAACGAGTCACTTTGGGAGACTAGTCCCCTGCCCAAACACTCAAGACCCGTCTTCGGGCACTTCCTCCTCCGGGAGTCGACGTTATTCCCGGCTCCCCGTTTTCACGGCGACCGGAAGATCGGCCCCTTGCGGCTTGGTTGGATCTATCTTCCTCCTCCGGGAGTCGACGTTATTCCCGGCTCCCCGTTTTCACGGCAACCGGACGATTGATCCCCGGCGACCTTATTCCCGGCTCCCCGTTCTCACAGCGACCGGATGAATGCCTCTCGGAGACCCAATTCCCGGCTCCCCGTTCTCACGGCGACCAGACGATTGTCTCTCGGAGAAGTCACGGATTTCTCGGGCGTTTTCTTCCCCGAAGACCCTATTCCCGGTTCCCCGTTCTCACGGCGACCGGACGATTGTCTCTCGGAGAAGTCACGGATTTCTCGGGCATTTTCTTCCCGGAATACCCTATTCCCAGTTCCCCGTCCTCACGGCAACCAGACGAATGTCTACTAGGAAGTTCGCCTCCGGAAATCTCGTCGGGTTTTCTTGGATGTGTCTTCCACATGAGGCCTCATTCCCGGCTCCCCGTTCGCACGGCGACCGAACGATTGTCTCCCGGAAGGTCTCTTCCTTGAAAACCTCGTTTTAAAGTTTTCTAACTTAGAAAATTTCGTATCCTACAGGTGACTTCTATCCCGGGGGCCTTGTTACCCCCACAGCGCGCGGAGCTATTCTCCGGCCCGCTGTGGGCGGGGGGATAAGGAACCCCGGGTGTCGACCGCACCGCCCACGAGGAAACTTAGCTCATCCTTGTTAAGATGAGTCGTCCAGACCATCCAAGAAGAAGAAAATAAAGAGGCACCGAAAGGAAACAACACAACAGCTTTATTGATTCTCAAACCCGGAGGACATCTTCCCCCTCCGGTGGGCTTCGGAAATGATACAACCCGGGTTCTAACCCGGGGGATTCTCTAAGCCCTAAGGTTCCTACGCCTAATACTCCCGGAGGCTCTCCGCTAGCTCCCGGGTCAAGTCCCGGTACAACGCCCGTACGCGGCGCCGAGCGTCCCGGAGCACATCTTCAGGCCAGAACTCGTATCCCCCCGGTGGAAGTATCCGGAGGGGAGGGATCATCCGGAGCCCCGGTCGCGGAGGGGACAATTCGGCACGATGATTATCAAAGTTGTCCAAGTGCCACTCCGGACGCCACCTCAACCGGATCGGCTCCCGGACACTATCCTCGCCGCGATTCCCGGAGATAAGGCTTAGCAAAATTAAAGCCGCTTGGGCGTCCCCCGGGGAGCCCCTCCCGGACCTTCGCCCGGGAGCAACCTCCCGGGAACCCTGGTAACAGTAAATTCAACTCAAAGACTTAGAAAAAATTCTAACTTCATTGCATTCAAAATGTTTTTATACAAGTGCCGGGGGCTTCTTCTAAGAAGCTACCGGAATCAAAAAGTCCTGAAACAAAAAAGGGCCCTAGCTAAGACCCGGGGGGAGGCTCATACATGTTCATTGGCGTCCTCCCCCCGGGGGGCTTCTTCCAAGGCTGGGGCTGGGACGTCTCCCGCCGGAGGCGCCGGAGCCGGGAACCACGCCCGGATGATCCGGTCGTAGAACCCCCCGGCAAGCAGCTCGACCTCCCGGCGCGAAGGCTCGATGGAGTCCGGGAAGCTTCGGGGGATGCGGCCCCAGATCGCCCGGGCGCCGACCCCCCGGAATTCGACGAGCCCCGCAGCGGCCGCGACGACGGGGATCTTGCGTCCCCGCGCCCGAACGTCAGCAGCCTCCGGGATGGCGGAGACCTGTGCGTTGAGAAAACGCACAGCCTCTGCGAGGGTCGCCGACGCCACCCCCTGCTCTCGGAGCCTAGGCTTACTCCAAGGCCCTCGAGGGCCGACCGGACGGAGCGGCCCGCTTCCGCCACCGCTCGGACGCTCGAGCTCTCGAGCTCCCGGAGCGCCTCCTCCCTCGCCTTGGCCTCCTCCCGGAGGCGGCCGTTGACGACCTCGAAAAGATGGACCTGGGCCTATACCCGGGTCAATTCCGCGAGGGCTTCGTCGTGTTCCCGAAGGGCCTCCTCGCGCTGCCCTACGGAGGCCGCGGCCCGGCCCTCCGCCTCCATAAGCAACCGGGCGACCCGCTGCTCAAGGCCCCAGGTAACAGCTGCCACCTACAAAATATATAGAGTTAGAAAAATCTCAAAGTGCAGGGGATGAATAAAGACGTCATCGACTCAGGTTACCTGGGCACCTTCAGGGTATGCAGGCCCTCCGAGTAACGGGCGACCTCCCTCGAGGGAAGCAAAGGGGTCTCCCGCCCGGCGCCGCCAGCGCGGCCGGCGGGGGGTCCCCGGAGCTCAAGGTCCGGTAACGCGGCCGGCGTCACCGGCGTCTTCGTCGATGAGGTAGTGCCCCCCGAAGACGTGGCCGAGGAGCTCTCGGCGGGAGCCCCCGCCCGGGGGGGAACCATCAAGCCTTTCCCTGCCCCGGGCCGGAAGGTCCTCGGGGCCTCCTCCTCCGGAGGAACCTCATAGACCGAGGGGCTCCCCCCCTCGTCCACCGGCCAAACCCGCGGACGCGAGGCCTCCGCGAATCTCACCTCCAGGCTCTCCGGCTCCAAAGAAGCCGGAAGGGGCGGGAGGGGCTCCACCATGAGCGGCGACGGGGCGTAGTTCGCCGAGTCGGACGCCGCCCCGCCCGCGGTCGCCTCCTTCCCCCGCGCCTCGACGGGGCCCTTCGGGGGAGGAGGTGTTGCTTCTTTCCGGGCGGGTGCCTGGGCACGATCGCTCCCGGGGGTCTTATCCCGGGGCTTTGCCGGTGTTGCCGCCGCGTCGTCGATGGGCCGGGGGTCTTTTGAACCCGGGCCTTCTTGGGCTCCGAGCCCCCGGCCGCCTCCTTCCCCCGTTTGTGCGACCCGGGGGTGGGGAGAGGCTTCCTCTCCGGCAGCTTTAGACCGAAGGCCGCCGCTACCAAGTTCTTTGGGGGGCCCTCCCCCACGGCGCGCACGACGCGCTCGTGCTCATCGGCGAAGTACCTCCCCAAGAGGTTCTCCGCCTTCTCCCGCGCCGCCGGGTACGGCCGGACTGCAAGAGGTAAAGAGTTAGTTAAATTTTTGAAAATTCGTAAATTCAATGCAGCAGGTTCCCGGAGCTTACGTCGCGTCACCGGCTTCACCGGGGGCCGCTGCTCGGGGCCCATGCCGTTCCCCCTCTTCCCACCGGTGAAGGGGGAGATCCGGAGGAGAGCCATCTCCTCGGCGGCGTCCCGCATCGAGCGGGTCTTCTTGGAGAGGATCACCTTTCCGAGGAGCTCGAACTCCTCGTCGGTCCACACCGGGGGCTTCGGCGCGGACGACCGGCTGTAGGTGGGAGGCTCTGGGGCGTACACCACCGCCTCGTCCCGGACACGGAGGTAAAACCACCTCCGGACCCAGTCCCCCCAGTGGTCCCGGGAGGCCGCCGCCGGGTAGTCGATCACCCGGGACGGCAACATCTGGACCATCACCGAGCCGAAGGGGGACTTGGAGCCCCCCTTGACCAGGTGGGAGGTCCGCATCGCCGGCTCGTAGAAGTACCGGAAGGTGCGAAGGGTGGGCTCCTGCCCTGTCGCTGTCTCGTAGAGCCAAATAAAGAGGCCCATCCGGACGAGCGCGTTCGGGGTAAGGTCGTTGAGAGCCACCCCGTACTCCTTGAGAAACTCCCGGAGCATGGGATGCACCGGGAGCCGGAGCCCCGCCTCCAGGAAAGCCTCGAAGGCCACGACCTCTCCGGGCCTGGGGCGGGGGGCTCCGTCCTTCTTCACGGGGACTCGGATGTCCCCGTCCGCGACGATGCATCTTTCGACCAAGGACTTGGCGTCCTCGGCCGTGAACTCCGACGCCCAGAGGAAATCCGAGGGGATTTCCTCCGGGGGCACTTCCGTGGTCTTCGCTCGACCCTTGGGTGCCATGAGGTTAGTCTTCTTTTTCGGTGGCTAACTTTGCAGGAGGCTACTACTAAAAACCCCCGGACGTCTGCTACCAGAAAGGGCTACCGGAAAAAGCTACCGGAAGAGCAAAAATCGTTGAGGCTGAAAATTTGGAATGAGCTTCTGGGCCCCCCAAGGTCCTATTTATAGGGGCGGGCCGTGGTCTAGATGCAGGCCACGTGGCACCCGCGGATCAATCTGAACCGTAGAAGTTCAAACCGTGCGCGGGAAACGAAGGGACGGGCGCGTGAATCGAGGCACCGGTTCGAACCGCGCGCGCATTTATGGCGAAACGGCGCGCTTTAAGCGTGGGGCACAGAAATCATAGCGCCGCGGCTCCGGTGACTTGGCCCGGAGATCTTCCCGGTGACCTGAACCATACCCACGGGGACTCGAGCATCGTCCCCGGCGGGCATGGGGGGCTGCTGTCGGGGAAAATCTCCGCGGGACTAAGTCCAGGTAAGATGTGTCACGATTGCCCGGGGACCTGTCCTCCGGCCCCTCCCCGGGCGCCGCCTTTTGGCCCCCGGGACGTGGCCTCCGGTGCCCTCCCGGGCGCCGCCATTTGGCTCCCGGGACGCGGCCTCCGGTGCCGTCCGGGGCGCTGCCATTTGCCCGGGGACCTGGCCTCCGGCCCCTCCCCGGGCGCCGCCTTTTGGCCCCCGGGACGTGGCCTCCGGTGCCCACCCGGGCGCCGCCGTTTGGCTCCCGGGATGTGGCCTCCGGTGCCCTCCCGGGCGCCGCCTTTTGGCCCCCGGGACGTGGCCTCCGGTGCCCTCCCGGGACGCGGCCTCCGGTGCCGTCCCAGGCGCCGCCATTTGCCCGGGGATGCGGCCTCCGGCCGCTCCCCGGGCGCCGCCGTTTGGCTCCCGGCATGCGGCCTCCGATGCCGGCCCGGGCGCCGCCATTTGCCCGGGGACGCGGCCTCCGGCCCTTCCCGGGCGCCGCCGTTTGGCCCGGGGACATGGCCTCCGGCCCCTCCTCGGGCGCTGCCGTTTGGCTCCTGGGACGCGGCCTCCGGTGCCGGCCCGGGCGACGCCATTTGCCCAGGGACGCGGCCTCCGGCCCCTCCCCGGGCGCCGCCGTTTGGCCCGGGGACGTGGCCTCCGGGGCCTCCCTGGGCGCCGCCTTTTGGCCCCCGGGACCTGGTCTCCCGCGCCGTCCCGGGCCTCGTCGCCCTCCTAAAGGTAAAATCTTGAACTGTTTATCACGTGCAGGTCACGCGAGGGGTGCCTCGGGAACTAGCGACCACCTGTCAAGCATCCAAGGCGTTTGACCGGGAGAAGGACGGTCCTGCCCTTCAATCCGACGGTGGCTTCCAGGGTAGTTTAGGTTTTTTGCTTCTTTTTGGGGCTATAAATAGCCCTTGTACCCCTTTGTTGTAAGGGATCGGTTCTTTTATCGGAATAGCTAAACTCACAGACGTGCTCCGGAAGCCTCTCCCCCGGAGAGAGCCTCCCCAGCCGACTCCGGTCGGGAGCGCATCGCTAGGACTAGGGCCCCCACCGGGACCCGAACCTGTATAAACCCGTGTGTCATTTTTTGTGCTTGTCCGGCGGGGGAGGACCGGTCATCCGGTTAACCCGCGCCGCGTAATCTTCGCTAGGATCATTCTCAAAACCTGCCGGGGTATTCGCAATACCACGACAGAGGCCTTCCTGGAGGCGGGGCTCCGGCTCCCGGTGCATCCCTTGCTCCGGGAGTTTTTGAAGGAGTATGAGGTGGCCCTAAAGCACCTCACCCCGAACCCGATCGTCCGGATGGGCCTCTTTATCTGGCTCTACGAGACGGCGACCGGGCGGGAGCCCATCCTACGCGCCTTCCAGTACTTCTACGAAGCAGTGGCGAGGAGCTCCCACCTGGTGAAGGGGGGACCCAAGTCCCCCTTTGGCTCGGTGATGGTGCAGATGCTGCCGTCTCGGGTGGCCGATTACCCAGCGGCAGCCTCCCAGGACCACTAGGGCGACTGGATCCGGAGGTGGTTCTACCTCCGGGTCCGGGACGACGAGGTGGCGTAGGCCCCGGAGCCCCCCTCTTACAGCTGGTCGTCCGCGCCGAAGCCTCCGGTGTGGATGGACGAGGAGCTCGAGCTCCTCGTCAAGGTGATCATCTCCCGGAGCACCCGCTCTATGCGGGACACCACCGACGAGATGATGCTCCTGAGGATCTCCCCCTTCTCACGCGGGAGAAGGGGGATCGGCATGGGCCCGCAGCAATGGCCCCCGGTCAAGCCGGTGACCCGACGTAAGTCCCGGCTACCTGATGCATTGCAGTTACAAATTTTTGGAAATTTGACTAACTCTTTACCTTTCGTAGTCCGACCGTACCCTGCGGCGCGGGAGAAGGCGGAGAACCTCCTGGGGAGGTACTTCGCCGACGAGCACGAGCGCGTTGTGCGCCTCGTGGGGAAGGGCCCTCCCCGAAACTTGGTGGCTGAGGCCTACAGGCTAAAGCTGCCGGAGAGGAAGCCCCTCCCCACCCCCGGGTTGCACAAACGAGGGAAGGACGCGGCTGGGGGCTCTGAGCCTAAGAAGGCTAGAGTCCAAAAAGCCCCCGACCCGTCGACGACGCCGGTAGCGACACTAGCGAAGCCCCGGGACGAGACCCCCGGGATCGGGCGCGAACGGGCGCCGGCGGAAGGAAGTAACTCCCCCTCCCCCGAAGAGCCATGCCGAGGCCCGAGGGAAGGAACCGACCGCGGGCGGGGCGGCGTCTGACTCGGCGAACTACGCCCCATCGCCGCCTTCGGTAGCGGCCCTCCCAGCACCCCCGGCCCCCTTGGAGTCGGAGAAGCTGGATGTCAGGTTCGCGGAGGCCTCACATCCGCGGATGGAGTGGCCAGTGGACGAGGGGGGAGCCCCTCAGTCTTCGAGGTTCCTCTGGAAGTAGAGGCGCCGGGGGCCTTCCCGCTAGGGAAGGGGAAAAGGCTAATGGTCCCTCCCCGGGCGGGGACCTCTTCCGAGAGCTCCCCGGCCACTTCCACGGAGGCCACCTCCTCGTCGACGAAGACGCCGACCACGCTGCCGGACGCCCAGGTCTGGGGACCCCTCACCGGCCGCGACGGGACCGGTGCTGGGCGGGAGACCCCCCTGCTCTCCGCGGGGGAGGTCGCCCGCTATACGGGGGGCCTGCAGACCCGGAAGGTGCAGGCCTTCGTTGCGGAGGGGACGCTCCATGAGCGTTTCTGGGCGCTTCAATCTCTCCTGGCCCAGCTAACCCGAGTTGGTAACGTGTCGAGCCCCAAAACTGGGACTACGACTACTCCCGTGGAGACCTAGCTTGCTATAGCTAGTCCCATACAAGCATACCTTTGACTTCCCAGGATAAGTCAAGCACAGGAGTATATTCACATTGCAGCAGAAAAACTTACAAAGTATTAAGCAGTGTGGCCTGTTGGCCTTAATATTACATAAAAAGATTACAATACCTTCGCGGCATCAAGGTTTAGTTTAAGCAAAATAAAAACTTCTACACAGCGGATAATGGGTGTCCCTTCCACAGCAAGAAGTTGACGGCAGAACAACACATCAGGGATTTGACGGATCTGGCTCTCCTTCTTCTGGATCCAAGAAGTTCTCCACGCCTTCCTCTTGATCTTGGTACGCTCCATCTTCTGGGTTGTAAGTTGCAAGGGTGAGTACTTACGTACTCAGGAAGTCATAGGAAAGAGTAGATACTTGTAGTAATGTTGTTATGAACCTAGACTAGTCAAGAATTATGGATGTTTATAAAGTAATCTTTTCTTTCATACCTCATCTCATGGCAGCACCTTTCATAATATAACATCATCATTCATGTTCACTAGATTATAGCACTACAGCGACACGTCGACACACGACAGCCCACGATAGCACCCCTTATCACGACAACACATGTCATTTGGGTAATCTTGACTTATCAAATTTTATTTAGAAAATAATACTTGTGTCACACCCCGTGGATTTAATCCACCGCAACAGACTCCTATAAACCCGGGAGCTCGGAGTATTCGAATACGTTTTTAACTCTGCAGAGAGGTACCAATTTACCCGCAAGATATTCCACTTTCAAGCCCTTCCTATCACAAGGATTGGACCCCTGACTCACTTCGTACTGTGAGTGGCAAGGTGGAGATAACAAGAACTTTTGTTATGTTTCACTTACAATTCACCCCTGACCCTGCAGTTTTATTCACACAAACCGTAGTTGTGGCGGGATTACCCCCACACCCTAAGCCTCTTCCCATTACTGGGTCAGCGCACTTGATCATAATACGTGGAGGAGCTGAACCCCGTGAGTTTAGTGTATTGTTTTCCATCTCATGCAGGGGTTTCATGTGCGATCCGCATAAGTACTTGTTCAGGCCTGTCCCATACCAGGCTTGCGGTTAGCACGTTCTTCATGCTACTAGACGCACAACACAAGGTTCTGGTCCTTGTATGCCAGTGACCAGACCAACCACAACCCTGCACCTTCAGTGCCTGGACATCCTTTGCAGTTTAGCACCTCCAGTGTTACAGCCTTCCATACCATTTTTCTGGTCACGGCTAGGGGTTTTATTTCATGAATATAAGTATATAAATACATATAATAGTTCATGGCTCAAAACTTGTTTATTTCACATTTCACAGATAACCAGTCAAGTACTGCCAATTCATAAATCAACCATTCTCAATCTTTCTCATGAAATATTATCTATATTCAAGGTTATGTTTTAGCAACATTTAAAATATAGGTTCAAGATGACCAAGAATATGACTTGCCTTCCGCGTCGTAAGAGACAGCAGTTGATGTCGGGTCAGCAGTGAAGTCCTCGAACTCCGGCTCCGACTCTGAGCAAAGATCAAACAAGCAACCAAGAATCACAACCTTTTCAATACATTATTATACTACATGCAATAATGCAAAGATGAATGTCTTGATGATTCTGAAATGATTGGGTTTGGATACCATAGAAGTTGATTAGGGCTAACCCATAGAGTTAGGGCTGAAGATGAGTGCTAGGGACTTCTAGGGTTCCAGGATATGGGAATTGACATTAAGTCCGCGGCTGGTTTGCCCAAAATCGATGAATGTCCTTAGGTCGACATTCGGTTCAAGGCATCGACATAGGGTTAATGAATGGTAGAAGGATTATCTCAACTTGTGGCAGTAGAATCAAATGTAGATTACAACTCCACAAGTCTAATGGACAAAGTTATTTTCTATTTGCATAACTGGAAGGAGGTGAAAAGAGCTAATGCCACTGGCTGACATGCTCTGGCATAGGGCTGACAATGTCAAAATCTAGGGCTAAGCATAAAATGCAGTTCAAGGGCTCAACTCAAGTTGTGATAGAAGAAGAAATTGTAGATCACAACATCAGGAGTCTAAGGGACAAGGTCATGCTCAAATTGCACATCAGGAAGGAAGTGAAAAGGGCTAATGCCACTGGCTGACATAGCCAGAAACTAGGGCTTGCTATAACTTTTGGTCTAGGGCTCCAATTGATGCACCACTTTGTCTGGGAGGTAGGCCTCAGTAACAGGAATAATTCACTAAACTGGATCTAGGGCAGGAGATGGCCGGAAAGTGATGAAAACCGGCGATGAACTCGGTGGCTGGAGTTTCTGATCATAGCACTGGACAGGAATTAGGGCATAGCTATATCTTCTGATTTAGGCTGAATTGGAAGTCGAGCTAGTAGGCAAAGTTGCTCAGGAGATCAAGGCGCATCTGGTGGACAAGGTTTCCGGAGCTGGATCGGTCGGGAATGGTTTTCCGGTGGCCGGCGCCGGAGAAGAAGACACTGATATTGGGGGTTTTGGCTACACGAATTTTGAACTCGATTCCTTGCTTGGAGAGCATCTAGAAGGTATAAGAAAGCTTCTGGCACGATTGAATTGGCCGGAGAATCACCGGAGAAGGCTGGCGACGTTAGCCGGCGGCTGGTGAAGCTCGGGCTAGCGAAAAACTTCAGTTCTTGGTCAATTTCACAATTTGACTTTACAAGCTTGCTTAAAACAGCTCACTGATCATTTTTGTCTATTGAATCGAAGGCTAATTCGGGCTAATTTGACTTGTGCAACTGGAACAGGGCATTTCACTAATTTCAGCAATTGCCGGCAATCATCGGCGATGAAGTGCATAAGAGTTCAATTAAATGCACATATAGTGAGATACGAGGAACTCACTAGTGGTGTCAATTTGGGAATTGAGGTTGCGGTTGAGGCTGGCGTCGTTGACCTCCTCGGCGGCTCGTCGGAGAAGAAGGCAACAGTGAATAGAACTTCGTTTAATTGCTAAGAAACTCTGAAAAGCAGTACTGGTAGTATGGGGCTGCTATTTATAGGCAAAGCAAAGTGAAGCGAAGCTCTGGCTCACGGCTTGGAGCTAAAATGCTTGTGCCGATGAAGGAGAAGCTTCAGGTTGAAGCACGGTGAGCAGCAAGCTCCTCTCTGGCGTGTAGCAGCTGGTGAGCTGGATGGAGATGGCTACGGCAACAACTGAAGAGCAGACACGTGTGCATGCAAAGGCGGTTGCAAACAACTTGGGCTAGAGCAGCGGCGAAAACACAGCGGCGAGGTGCTCCTGGTCGTGGTCGAGGTCGAAGCAACACAAACACTGTGCCGGCTGTGGTCGAAGTCTCCGTGCATTGCTGGACGTGAAGTGTAGCTTCCCTGGTCGTGTACAACAGGTGAGGTCGAAAACAGCCATTTGGACTAAATTGTAAAATCTGGAAATTTGCTTTGGACTGAATTGTAATTTCTGACTTAGAGATAGTTGATTTGCAATCTGATTTCACAGCTGAGTATAAACTTATACCTTATACTCATCTAGCAAGAGATTTGATGAAATCTGGTACGATTTGATGATTTTCGACATAAATCGAAAATAGGGTACTTTAGGGTACAATAGAATCTGAGTTTTGTCAATTTCGAATTCTGACATCTAGGATGAGATTTTGTAATCTGGACAGAAGGGTAAATTGTATCAAATAGCATTTAGAAATGATTTACTGAAGAAATCTTGAATTTGGAGTTGATCTAAAGATTTTAGCCTTTTTGGGTTTCTAGATATCAGATAAAGGACTAATTTGTAATATAATTTGGACTGATATGTGAAAAAGGCTTAGATGATATAATTTGGCTGCCAACTTTCTGGATTAAGGTATTGGCATACCCATGATCATAGTCTGATCTGAATTAGGTCAAGACTTGTCTAAATCTGAGTTCAGAATATTTAGGGTAATTAAAATAGTAATTAGAATCGTGTTTTCGAAAAGAGAAAAGAATTGATAGATCTGGAAGTTAGAGATGGAGTTGAATCTAGCTTCTGAAGACTTTTATGTTCAGAGTAACTGATAGATCATATCTGAGTAATCTGATCTTGATTTGAATTCACAGGGAAGATTTTAAGATTTTAGGGTTTGAGATAGATACTGATCTGGCTACTACTACAGATACATGGTATCATGCATGCGTGGTGTTCATAAAAAGAAAGTTTTTACCCCTAAACTCAGGGTGTTACATAACGCCTTCTTTCGTGCCCTGCACTTGAATTTTTTCTAACACTAGAGTTTGTAGGCGGCGGCCATTGCCTGGGGCCTTGAGTAGCGGATCGGCCGGCTGCTTAAGGATGCGGAGGACAGAGCCGCGACTTACCTGGGGCAGCGTGACGAAGCCCTCCAGGAGCTGGCCCGGGTCCGGGCCCAGGTCCATGTCTCCGAGACCGTCAACGGCAGCCTTCGGCGGGAGGCCAAGGAGAGGGAGGAGCCGTTCCGGGAGCTTGAGCGTCCGAGCAGTGACGGACGCGGGCCGCTTTGTCCGCTCGGCCCTCAAGAGCCTTGGCGTGAGCCTACGCTCCGGGAGCAGCTCGGAGGTGCCCCCGGCGACCCTCGCGGAGGCTGTGTGTTTTCTCAACGCGCAGGTCTCCGTCATCTCGGACGATGCCGACGCCCGGGCGCGGGGCCGGGCGATCCCCGTCGTTGCGGCCGCGGCGGGGCTTGTTGAGCACCGGGGGATCGGTGCCCGGGCGATCGAGGGCCGCATCCCCTGGAGCTTCCCCGAGTTCTTTGAGCCCTCGGGCCGGGAGGTGGAGCAGCTCGCCGGGGGCTTCTACGACCGGATCGTCCTGGTGAGATTCCCGGCACCAGCGACTCCGGCTGCGGATGCCCCGGCCCCGGCACCGGTGGAAGCCCCCCGGGGGGAGGACGCCAATGAAAAAGTATGAGCCTCCCCCCGGGTCTTAGTTAGGACCCTTTTGCTTTTTTAGGATTTTCATCCCGGTAGCTTCTTAGAAGAAGCCCCGAACACTTGTAGAAAGATATTTTGAAATGCAATAGAGTTAGAAATTTTTCTAAGTCTTGAATTGAATGCAATGTTACCAGGGTTCCCGGGAGGTTACTCTCGGGCGAAGGTCCGGGAGGGGCTCCCCAGGGGACGCCCAAGCAGCTTTAATCTTGCTAAGCCTCATTTCCAGGGAGCGTAGCGGGGACGCCGTCCGGGAGCCCGTCCGGTTAAGGTGGCATCCAGAGTGGCACTTGGACAATTTTGACAATCATCGCGCCGAATTGTCCCCTCCGCGTCCGAGGTTCCGGATGGTCCCCCTAGTTCGCATTCTTCCACCGGCGGGCTACGAGTACTGGCCCGAGGATGTGCTCCGGGAAGCTCAGTGTCGTGTGCGCGCATTGTACCGGGACTTGGCCCGGGAGCTAGCAGAGGGCCTCCGGGACTATTAGGCGTAGGAGCCTTAGGATGTAGAGAATCCCCCGGGTTAGAGCCCGGGTTGTACCGTTTCCGATGCACACCGGAGGGGGAAGATGTCCTCTGGGTCGTGATCAAAAAAACTGTGTTGTTGCTTTCTTCTTTGAGAGTCTTCTTTTATTTTCTTTTTGGATGGTCTGGAGGACTCCTTTTGACAAGAATGAGCTAAGTTTGCTCGTGGTCGGTGTAGTCGACACCCGGGGGTTCCTTATCCCCCCCGCCCACAGTGGGCCAGAGGGGGGCTCCGCATGCTGTGGGGGTAACAAGGCCCCCGGGGTGAAGATAACCTGTAGCATAAGAATTTTTCCAAGTTAGAAAATTCTAAAACGAGGTTTCCAAGGGAAAGACCTTCCCGGAGACAATCATCCGGTCGCCGTGAGAACGGGGAACCGGGAATAAGGCCCAAGAAAACCTAATGAGATTTCCGGAGGCGAGCTTCCTGGGAGACGATCGTCCGGTCGCCGTGAGAACGGGGAGCCGGGAATAGGGTCTCCGGGAGGCAATCATCCGGTCGCCGTGAGAATGGGGAGCCGGGAATAGGGCCAGAAATCCTGAGGAAGATTCCGGAGAAAATTCTTCTGGGTGACAATCGTCCGATTGCCGTGAGAACGGGGAGCCGGGAATAAAGTCTCCGGGGAAAAGATATCCAAGAAAGCCATTAGACGTCCTCCTGGGGAGAGCGTCTACTCCTGGGGAAAAGATATCCAAGAACCTAGCTGGCCTTCAGAGATCAAGTCGGCTGCAACGTCGAAGTCTACGTAGACGACGCGGTCGTCAAAAGTCCCAGCGCAGCCTCCCACATCGACGACCTGGCGGAGACCTTCCGCAACCTCCGCGCGTACGAGCTAAAGCTCA
Source organism: Pharus latifolius (assembly GCA_019359835.1). NCBI lineage: Eukaryota > Viridiplantae > Streptophyta > Magnoliopsida > Poales > Poaceae > Pharus > Pharus latifolius. The sequence goes on from CM033323.1 coordinate 62,551,353, forward strand.
ACCCGGAGAAGTGCGCCTTCGGCGTACGCGGGGGGAAGCTCCTGGGTTTCCTCGTGTCCCAACGGGGCATAGAGGCAAATCTCGAAAAGATCCGGGCATTCCTGGACATGGCCCCGCCGCGCTCGGTCAAGGACATCCAGCGGCTCTCTGGCCGCTTAGCCACGCTAAGCCGCTTCATCTCGCGGTTGGGGGAGCGAGGCCTCCAATTCTTCAAGGTTCTCTGGGGGCTCGAGGGGTTCCGGTGGACCCCCGAGGCCCAGGAGGCATTCGACGACCTCAAGAAGTACCTCACGAGTCCTCCAATGCTCGTGAGTCCGTCTCCAGAGGAGCCCTTGCTCCTCTACCTTGCCGCGACCCCGGTCGCCGTCAGCGCAGTCTTGGTGAAGGAGCAAGGGGGGCAACAGCGTCCCGTGTACTACGTGAGTGAGGCCCTCCAGGGGGCCAAAACTCGGTACACGGAGATGGATAAGATCTGCTACGCCCTCCTGATGGCATCCCAGAGGCTTCGCCACTACTTCCTAGGACACCCCATCACCGTCCCGTCGTCCCTCCCCCTGGGGGAGGTGCTGCGGAACAAGGAAGCCACCGGCCGGATTGGGAAGTGGGGGGCCGAGCCCGCCCCCTTCTCCCTATGTGGGACCCTCATTTGAGGAATCCGGTGGCAACCGCCCAGCTGGGTTGCACTCAGAAATGGCACATTGCAACTCACAACAACAAGATGCATTATATAAAAATGCGAGTAATTAAAAGCGAGTGCTGATCACAGGGACCAACATTACAATAACTTAGCGCCAAAATGACGCACTTAAATGTTGATACAAAATTAAGGAGTTTTTGACACAAAGGTCGGCACAAAATGAAACAATAATAAAAAGCAAAAGGACTTCATCAGTCTTCTTCTTCAGCAGCAGCGGTGTTGTATGGGTCTTTTTCCACATCGGACTCCACTTTGGTACGTAACCCTCTAACAAGCTGGGTCTTTCATTTCTTCTTCTTGTTCCACATTGGGTTCAAGACCGTAAGATTCAGGGTCGATGAATCCTTCTTCTAAATTTGTTTGTAAAAGCAAGGGTGAGCACGTTGTCCACATGGTGCTCAACAAGTCCCAAATGAGAATGCAAGTATATTTAGATGAGGGGGAATTTCTCAAAGAATGGCTCTTTGGCTAATTACATACAAATGGAATAGATTTTCACACTCAGTTTTAAAGAAAAGGTCTTTACTTTTGAAAGCGGTGCTTTTAAAACCCTAAGCTAGATTTTCAGAAAATGTTGTGTGTGGCGGTCTTCCATGAGTCGCCACTTTATTCAGATTTTGTGAAAAACTTTCCAAAAGCTACTTATGCTGCATCGATGTGAATAGAATCCACAGCGCACAGGCTCCATAACCTGGGAGCTCAGAGTTTCTGATACTTTTTAAACTTTGCAAAGGTGTACCACCTTAATCCACCGATCATTCGGCTTTCAAGTCGGTACCTCTCCATGCGACTTTTACGCATGTGACAAGGCCGAGATGACACAACAGTTTACAGTCTTAGCATTAACAATTCCCTGCCCGGTAAATAGACAGTTAAGTCTCAAGTACCGTTGTGGGTCCTCCCCACTGCCTTACTTCCTAGCCTGGGTCTATGTTCTCGCAAGACACATAGCCTCTCTTGATTACAGCCGCGCACGACTTAATCTGGCATAGGGCGTCTTCCTTCTTTCCACCTTTTCCTCTCATGATTTTTCTGAACTCACATCACTCATGGCCTTCTGCAGCCCACCAGCTCTCACAAGAAACTGGATCAACAACCATTGCAGGGAAAAGCTAATACTAAAGAAAGCTACTAAGTTGCGCCCGTCCCATAACCGGGCAAGTGGTTAGTACGTTTTTCATGCCGCATAGAAGCACAACACAAGGTTCTAGTCCTTATAAATCTTTAGTGAGGAGTCTTTCACATTCCCAGTGCGCACACAGCACCATCCAATCAAACCATCCTCACTATCGATTCCAATCACATTTTCTTTCACAAAAGGGGTTTTGAACGTGCTTTTCTCATATGTCACCATTCAACATTTAACATATAATCTTGAGCATAGCATAGCATAAGCATGATATTCTAGGGTGACAAGGGTGCATGGATATTCAATGTCAAAAGGGGCTTTACAGTTATTTAGGTCATATCTAATCATTTCATTAAAACATAACTCTTATTTGAATCTAAGGCATGCATATACTTGAAAACAGTTAACATACTTCATTTCAAAATATTAGGCTAGACATGATCAAGGGTTTGAGACTTGCCTTGCAGTGATGGGTCTAGCTGCTCAGATGAATCCTCGAAGATCTATTCTGTTCCTTCAACTTCTGGTTGCACGGCGGACACAAACAACACATACACACTATATAAGCACACAAGTACTAGAAAATAATACGTAAATATATCATGCATGCAGGGGTAAGGGTTTGGACGAGGTCACTTGATATTGATCGAAGAGATGGGCTCAAAAGGACATGAATGTCGAAGGGCTGACATTCGGCTTATGGCTTGACCTAGCCCCAAATTGGTTCTAGGTCTGTTTTTTGGAGATGTGACAGTAGAAATTATTGTAGAACATGGCTCAAAAGGCTTAGTGGACAAAGTGGCATTTCAATTACTCAAATGTGACAGGTCTAAATCATCCAATGCCACTGGTGGACATGCACTGACATAGTGCTGGACATGGCTAGAAACTAGGGCATTGCATAACTTTTGACCTAGGGCATCAATTGATTCACAACTTTGTCTGGGGGTTAGGACTTGATAACAGGAACAAATCACTCAACAAGTTCAAGGGCAGAAAGTGGCCGGACCGTGATGAACGGCGTCGATGAACCACGATGGCGACACGGCACAGACATGGTTCTGGACAAAACTTGGCATGATCATAACTTTTGATCTAGGCCGATACAGGGTTCGAGCCAGTGGAGTAAAATACTCAGGGGGTTGAGGCCTAGATAGATGACAAGGTTTCATCAACTAGTTCGGCCGGAAAACAAACTCCGGTGATCGGAGCCGAAGACGAAGGCACCGATTTGGGCATTTTTGTTCCAGGGCGTTTGAACTCAATTCCACGCTCGGAAAACATCTAGGGGTCATCACGAAGTACTGGTGTGCTCAATTTTGCCAAGGAATGGCTGGAGAAGCACGGCGGCGTCCTCCGGCGAACTGCCGAGGCTCGAATTTGGGGATTCGACGCTCGGGGCAAACTTGATGATTCCAAACTTGCAGGCTTACTCCTCCTAGCTTACTGACCACTTTTCTCTACTAGCACGAGGATCAATTTGGCTTCAATCACTCGGCATTAGGGGAACAGGGCAACAGGCAATCTCGGCGATCGCCGGCGCTAGGTCTCGTCGGAGTTCAATTAATTGCTATGAAACGTACAGGGGAATGAGGGAAGATTACTGGTGGCCTTGGTTTGGAGTGGGAAGCAATGGTCGAGGCTGGCACCGTGAGCTCCAGAAGCGGCTCATCGGGGACGAAGACGAAGGCGAGCTCTGGTGCTAATGCTACGGGGTTTCTAGTGAGCTTTGGTGCGAAGTGAAGCACTGGCGAGAGGGGGCTTTATATAGCCGTGGGGTTGAGTCCTCGGGAGCGGCAGCAAATCGACGGGGAGATGCTCTCTGGCGCCGGAGCGGTCAGCGAGGCGCATTGGGACACGGCGGGAGCTCTGCCAGAGACGGAGCATCGCGCGAAATCTGGATTCGTCAGGACGACGGGATGGCGAGCTTCGGCATGGCAACCATGTGGCAGCAAAGTTCTGACAATGGTAGGCACGCGCGCGCGAACGGTGAAGCTACGGTCTCCGGTCATCGCCACGGTGGCGTTCCTTGGCGCGACGCGAGCACGTGCTGTCACGTGGGACTTGGCCGTTGGCGGAGGCCCAACTGGCTGGCGATGAAGGCCACAGTAGTTCACGGCGAACGGTGGCAGCAACCGCGGTCGAACGTCCTCAGGTCGTGGTCGTGCGCGCGAGCTCTGGTCGTGGTCGAAAAAAAGAAGCCACGGACTAAACAGCGAGGAAAAAGGGCAGATTTGTGAGGGTTTGGACTGAATTGCAAAGGTTCTTCTCAGGACGATGGACTTGATTGCAATTTTGGAAATCTAAGGGGCTGATTTGCAATCTGATCTTGCAGATGAGTATTACCAAAATACTTGGACTCATCCAACAAGGAAAATGGAAAAATCCGTTAAGATCTGAGGGTTTCGACAAAAATCAAAAACAAGGTAAAATAGGGTAATTAGGGTTTGGCATTTTTGTCGGGGCTGAAACTAGGGTTTCGGTTGAGATTTTTGAATTGTTCCAGAAGGGAAAAACGTTCAGAAAAATGAAAGGGGGAGAACCATTTGATCAAATTTGAATTTGGAGATCATCTGGGACTTTTAGCCTTTTTGGGCTTTTTGAAAATTCTGAAAAGGACAAAACTAAAACACTTTTGGACTGAAATGTGAAAATGATCTGGGATATGAAGTTTAGCTACCAACTTTTTAAGTTAAGGTAGTGGCACACCTAAGATCAAAATAGGGTTGAGACATCAGGGATTTCAAAGGAGATATGCTGACTCGTGAGCAGAAAAGATAGCAAAAACAGGGATGTTACACCCTGTCCCTCACAGGCCACTCCGCCATCAAGTCACAGGTCCTCGCCGACTTCGTCGCGGAGTGGACTCCGGCCTCCGGGCCCGGGGACGAAGACCTCCCCGCGCCGCCCCGACGCAGTGACCATTGGACGCTCATGTTCGACGGGTCGCTGTGTCTCGCCGGGGCTGGTGCGGGAGTAGTCCTCCGGAGCCCCGAGGGGAAGGAACTCGAGTACGCGGCGCGGCTTGAGTTCCCCGCAACCAACAACGTTGCCGAGTACGAGGCTTTGCTCCTCTGGATGCGCCTTGCGCGCTCCCTGGGGATCCGGCGCCTCCTAGTGAAGGGAGATTCTCCGCTCGTAGTTTGCCAAATGGACAAGTCTTACCTGTGCCATGATGCAAACTTGAGTCTTTATTTGCAAGAGGTGCGAAAGATGGAGAGCCACTTCGACGGCCTCGAGGCCCGGCATATCCCGCGAAGGGACAACGATCGGGCCAATGGATTGGCCCGGAAATCAAGCGCCCGGGAATCGCTCCCTCAAGGGGCCTTCTTGGAAATCATCACGAAGCCCTCGGTGGCCTCCCCGGACACAGGCGACGATCCCCGCGTCCCGGAGGTCGCCGAGATCACCCGAACTCCGTCATGGATGGACCCCTCATCTCCTTCATCAAGGGGGAGGGGGACCCTCCTAACGAGACCGAGGCTAAGCGCCTCCGGGCCAAAGCCCGGGCATATCTCCTGTTGGAGGGGAGGCTCTACAAGCAGGGGGCTTCTGCCCTCTTGCGCTACCTCCCCCGGCCGGAGGGACTCCAACTTCTCGAAGACATCCACGCGCGGAGCTGTGGCTCTCACCTAGCCCCGCGTGCCATCGCGGGCAAGGCTCTCCGGCAGGGCTTCTATTGGCCCAAGGTCATGCGCGACGCGCGAGACCTTGTCTCCGCGTGCAAGGCTTGTCAGAAGATGGCTAAGGGTTAGAACCTCTCCCCTGTAGTGCTGCAGACTATCCCCATCACTTGGCCCTTCGTGCGCTGGGGGATGGACCTCTTAGGGCCCTTCCCCCCAACGCCCGGAGGATACAAGTATGCGGTGGTCGCGGTCGACTACTTTACAAAGTGGGTTGAGGCGGAACCCTTGGCCAGCATCACGTCCCGGGCCATCCAGCGGTTTTTCTGGAAAAACGTCGTATGTCGTTTTGGTGTCCCCCGGGAAATCACCGTGGATAACGGGACCCAATTTTACTTGGCTTATTTCCGGGAATTCTGCGAAGGCCTAGGGCTCGTCATCCACTTTGCCTCAGTGGCCCATCCCCGGAGCAATGGGGCTGTCGAGAGGGTCAACGGCGTGATCCTACAGGGGTTGCGCCGGAGACTTGAGCAAGCCGCTTCTAAGCGGGGCGCATGGGCCGAGGAGCTCCCTAGCATCCTCAGCCCCATGCGCACGACCCCGAGCCGGGCGACGGGACGTACTCCCTTCTCCCTAGTCTACGGGGCGGAGGCAGTCCTCCCCCTGGAGATTGGCTTCCGGTCGCTGCGAGTCGAGCTCCTAGACGGAGCTACAATCGCAGCGTACCAAGCCAATGAGGCCAACCAGCGACTGGAGATCGACCTCGTGGAGGAGGAACGCGACCGAGCGCTCCTCCGTCACGTCATCTATGAGCACGAGATGGCGCGCGCATACAACCAGCGCGTGCGCGAAAGATCCTTCCGCCTTGGGGACCTTGTCCTCAAGCGCGTCACAGACCCCCAAGCCTAGGGCAAGCTCTCCCCCAAGTAGGAGGGCCCCTACAGGATCTCTGCGGTCCTGGGCTCAGGGGCTTACAAGCTCTCCAACCTCCAAGAGCAGGAGCTGAAGCACACGTGGAACTTGCGTTTACTTCGCAAGTTTTACGTCTAGCCTACACAGGCCCATCCCCTCCCCCGGAGCGTTTACGCCGGAGGGGGAAGGGGGACCTCGTACTTACTGTCCCCTCCCCCGGAGCGATCACGCCGAAGGGGGAGGGGGACATTGTAATTACCTTTCCCTCCCCTTTCGCGACTTCATGGGGGGAGGCGTTGTATTTCATTTCATTGTCAATACAACTGGATTCTTCTCTTCAACTCTCATTGCTGGTTCTTCACATTAACGCCCCTAACGGCGATGCCCTCCCCACGAGGATGCCCTCCCTGCGTGGATGCCCTCCCCGCGAGAATGCCCTCCCGGCGAGGAAGCCATCCCCGTGAGGATGCCCTCCCCGCGAGGAAGTGGGCCCAGACCCAGCAAGTCCCTCCTGTAGGGCGGCTTACGATCAGCCCTCGTGGACTGAGGGTGTAAGCGACAACCCGGTCCCCAGCGACCGTGGTAACGAGTCACTTTGGGATACTAGTCCCCTTCCCAAACACTCAGACCCGTCATCGAGCACATCCTCCTCCGGGAGTAGACAATCTCCCCAGCGGGACGTCTCAAGCTTTCTTGCATATTTCTTCCCCGGAGACCCTATTCCCGGCTCCCTGTTCTCACAGCGACTGGATGATTGTCTCCCGGAAAAATATCGGATTTCTCGGACATTTCTTCCCCGGAGACCCTATTCCCAGCTCCCCGTTCTCACGGCGACCGGATGATTGTCTCCTAGAAAAATCACGGATTTCTTGGATATTTCCTCTCCGGAGGCCATATTCCTGGCTCCCCGTTCTCACGGCGATCGGATGATTATCTCTCGGAAATCTCCTCCGGAAATCCCATCGGGTTTTCTCAGATGTCTCTTTCCCAGAGTCCTTATTCCCGGCTCCCCGTCCTCACGGCGACCAGACGATTGCCTCCCGGAAAGTACTTTCCCTGAAAACCTCGCTTTCGAACTTCCTAACTTGGAAAAATTCTTATGTTACAGGTCATCTACACCCCGGGGGCTTTGTCACCCCCACAGCGCGCGGAGCTGCCCTCCGGCCCGCATAAGGAACCCCCGGGTGTCAACCGCACCGTCCACAAGAAAACTTAGCTCATTCTTATCAAAAGGAGTCGTCCAGACCATCCAAGAAAAACATGAAAAGAAGACTTACAAAGCAACAACACAGCTTTATTCATCATTCAACCAGAGGACATCCTCCCCCTCCGGTGGGCATCAGAAATGGTACAACCCGGGCTCTAACCCAAAAATTCTCTGCCCTAAGGCTCCTACGCCTAATAGTCCCGGAGACCCTCTGCTAGCTCCCGGGTCAGGTCCTGGTACAACGCTCGTACGCGGCGCTCAGCTTCCCGGAGCACGTCCTCGGGCCAGTACTCGTAGCCCGCCGGTGGAAGTATCCGAAGAGGGGGGATCATCCGGGACCCCGGAGGCGGAGGGGATAATTCGATGCGATGATTGTCGAAATTATCCAAGTGCCACTCCGGGTGCCATCTCGAGCGGATCGGCTCTCGGACGGCGTTCCCGCTGCGCTTCCCGGAGATGAGGCTTAGCAAGATCAAAGCGGCTTGGGCTTCCCCCGGGGGGCACCTACCGGGGCTCAAAGACCTTCGCCCGGGAGTAACCTCCCGGGATGCCTGGTAACAATGTTCATTCAAGACAGAAATTTTCAATTTCTATTGCATTTCAAATGTCTTTTTACAAGTGTCCGGGGCTTCTTCTAAGAAGCTACCGGGAACAAAATCCTAAGAAAGAAAAAGAAGGGTCCTATCTAAGACCCGAGGGAGGCTCATACTTTGTCATTGGTGTCCTCCCCCCGGGGGGCTTCCGCCGGGGCCGGGGCCGGGGCCAGGGCGTCCTCTGCCAGAGGCGCCAGTGCCGGGAACCTCACCCGGACAATCCGGTCGTAGAAGCCCTCGGCAAGTTGCTCCACCTCCCGGCGCGAGGGCTCGAAGAACTCGGGGAAGCTCCGGGGGATGCGGCCCCCGATCGCCCGGGCGCCGACCCCCCGGTGCTCAACAAGCCCCGCCGCGGCCGCAACGACGGGGATCGCCCGGCCCCATGCCCGGGCATCAGCGGCCTCTGGGATGACGGAGACCTGTGCGTTGAGAAAACGTACAGCCTCCGCGAGGGTAGCCGGGGGCACCTCCGAGCTGCTCCCAGAGCCTAGGCTCACGCCAAGGCTCTCGAGGGCCAAGCGGACGGAGCGGCCCGCGTCCGTCACCGCCCGGACGCTCGAGCCCTCGAGCTCCCAGAACGCCTCCTCCTTCGCCTTGGCCTCCTCCCGAAGGAGGCCGTTGATGGCCTCAGAGACGTGGACCTGGGCCCGGACCCGGGCCAGCTCCTGGAGGGCTTCGTCGCGGTGCCCCAGGAAGGTCGCAGCCCTGTCCTCCGCATCCTTAAGCAGTCGGCCGATCCGCTGCTCGAAGCCCCAGGTAATGGCCGCCGCCTACAAACTCTAGAGTTAGAAAAAATTCAAATGTAGCTGCCCGAAAGAAAGCGTCATCGACTCGGGCAAGTACCTGGACTTGGAGAGATTGAAGCTCCCCAAAACGCTAATGGAGCATCCCCTCGGCAACGAAGGCCTGCACCTGCCAGGTTTGCTGGCCCTCCGTGTAGCGGGTGACCTCCCCCGCGGAAAGCAGGGGGTCTCCCGCTCGACGCCGGTCCCGTCGCGGCCGGCGTGAGGTCCCCGGACCTGGGCGTCCGGCAGTGTGGTCGGCGTCTTCGTCGCCGAGCAGGTGGCCTCCGTGAAAGTGGCCGAGGAGCTCTCGGAAGGGGTCCCTGCCCGGGGAGGAACCATTAGGCCCTTCCCCTTCCCGGGCAGGAGGGCCCCCGGGGCCCCCACTTCCGGAGGGACCTCGTAGACTGAGGGGTTCCCCTCCTCATCCACCGGCCACTCCACCCGTGGAGGCGAGGCCTCCGCGAATCTCACCGCCAGCTTCTCTGGCTCCAAAGGTGCCAGGGGTGCAGGGAGGGCCGCCACCAAAGGCAGCGACGGAGCGTAGTCCACCGAATCGGACGCCGCCCCGCCTGCGGCCGGTTCCTTCCCCCGAGCCTCAACGGGGCTCTCTGGGGGAGGGGGTGTTGCTTCTTTCTGGGCCGGCGCTCGGGCGCGCCCGGTCCCGGGGGTCTCGTCCCGGGCCTTCACCGGTGTTGAAGCCAGCGTCGTCGAAGGGCCGGGGGCTTTTTGGACCCTGGCCTTCTTAGGCTCAGAGCCCCCGGCAGCATCCTTCCCCCGTTTGTGCAACCCGGGGGTGGGGAGGGGCTTCCTCTCCGGTAGTTTCTGCCCGAAGGCCTCGGCTACCAAGTTCCGGGGAGGGCCCACTCCCACGACGCGCACGACACGCTCGTGCTCATCGGCGAAGTACCTCCCCAGGAGGTTCTCCGCCTTCTCCCGCGCCGCCGGGTACGGCCGGACTGCCAAAGGTAAAGAGTTAGTCAAATTTCATAAAATTTGTAAATGCAATGAACCAGGTAACGGAGGCTTACATCGGTTCACCGGCTTGACCGGGGGCCGCTACTCCAGGCCCATCCCGATCCCCCTTCTCCCACGCGAGAAGGGGGAGATCCTCAGGAGCATCACCTCCTCAGCGGCGTCCCGCATTGAGCGGCTGCCCCGGGAGATAATGACCTTGCCAAGGAGCTCCAGCTCCTCGTCCGTCCACACCGAAGGCTTCGGCGCGGACGACCTGCTGTAGGCGGGGGCCTCCGGGGCGTACACCACATCGTCGTCCCGGACCCGGAGGTAGAACCACCTTCGGATCCAGTCGCCCCAGTGGTCCCGGGAGGCCGCCGCCGGGTAATCGGCTACCCGGGACGGCAACATCTGCACCATCATCGAGCCAAAGGGGGACTTGGGTCCCCCCTTGACCAGGTGGGAGCTCCTCGCCGCCGGCTAGTAGAAATACCGGAAGGCTCGTAGGGTAGGCTCCCGCCCGATCACCGTCTCGAAGAGCCAAATCAAGAGGCCCATCCGGACAATGGCGTTCGGCGTTAGGTGGTTCAGCGCCACCCCGTACTCCTTTAGAAGCTCCCGGAGCAAGGGATGCACCGGGAGCTGGAGCCCGGCCTCGAGGAAGGCCTCGAAGGCCACAATCTCCCCGTGTCTGGGGCGGGGGGCTCCGTCCTTCTTCACGGGAACCCGGATGTCCCCGTCCTCAATAACTCTGTGTTCGACTAGGGACTCCAAGTCCCCGGTCGTGAACTCCGATGCCCAGAGGAAATCCGGAGCGATCTCCTCCGGGGGCACCTCCGTGGTCTTCGCTCGACCCTTCGGTGCCATCAGGTTTGGTTTTTTCCGGTGGCTAACGTTTCAGGAAGCTACCTAAAGGTTTCGGACGCCTGGCTACCGACAGCTAGCTACCGGGAGAGGGCTACTGGGAGAGCTAAAGACGCTGAAGTTTGAAAGTTTGGAATGAACATCCCGGGCCCCCCCAAGGCCCTATTTATAGGGGCGAAGCATGGCCTAGATGGGCGCCATGTGGCACTGGGCAGTACATCTGGGCCGTTGAAGTTCAAACCGTGCGCGGGAAATGAAGGGACTGGCGTGCAAACCGAGGCGCCGGTTCGAACTGCGAGCGCATTTATGGCTCGGCGGCGCGGTCATTAGCGCGCGGCACGGGAATCAAAGCGTCACGGCTTCGGTGGCTTGGTCCGGAGATTTTCCCGGTGACATAAACCATACACACCGGGGACTCGAGCATCGCCCCCGGGGGGCATGGGGGGCTGCTGTTGGGGGAAATCTCCGCGAGACTAAGTCCAGGTAAGTTGCGTCACATTCGCCCGGGGACATGGCCTCCGGTGCCTGCCCCGGGCACCGCCTTTTGGTCCTCGGGACGTGGCCTCCAGTGCCGGTCCCGGGCGCCGCCTTTTGGTCCCCGGGACCTGGCCTCTGGTGCCGGTCCCGGGCGTCGCCATTTGCCCGGGGACGTGGCCTCCGGTGCCTGCCCCGGGCACCGCCTTTTGGCTCCCGGGACCTGGCCTACGATGCCTACCCCGGGCGCCGCTTTTTGGCTCCCAGGACCTGGCCTCCGGTGCCGGTCTCGGGCGCTGCCATTCGCTCGGGGACGTGGCCTCCGGTACCTGCCCCGGGCGCCGCCTTTTGGCTCCAGGGACCTGGCCTCCGGTGCCAGTGGCGGCGCCTTTTGGCTCCCGGGACCTGGCCTCCAGTGCCGGTCCTGGGCGCCGCCATTTGCCCGGGGACGTAGCCTCCAGTACCTGCCCCGGGCGCAGCCTTTTGGCTCCCGGGACCCGGCCTCCGGTGCCGGTCCTGGGAGCCGCCTTTGGCCCGGGGACCTGGCCTCTGGTGCATGTCCCAGGCCTTATCGCCCTTCTAAAGGTAAAGTCTTTGGTTGTTGATCACGTGCAGGTCACGCGAGGAGCGCCTCGGGAATCAGCGACTACCTGTCAAGCATCCAAGGCGCTTGACCGGGAGAAGGACGTTGCTACCCCTCAATCCGACGGTAGCGTCCGGGGTAGTTTAGTCTTTTTGCTTCTTTTGGGGCTATAAATAACCCTTGTACCCCTGTCGTAAGGACAAGTGATTCATTATTATTGGAATAGCCAAACTCGCAGTGTGCTCTGGAAGCTTCTCCCCCGAGAGAGCCTCCCCAGCCGACTCCGGTCGGGAGCACGCCGACAGGACTAGGGCCCCCACCGGGACCCGAACCTGTATAAATGCTCGTGTCATTTCTTGTGTTTGTCCGGCAGGGGAGGACCGGTCACCCGGTCATCCCGCGTCACATTTTCTTCGCTAGGATCGTCTACGAAACCAGCCGGGGTATTCGCAATACCACAACAGTACAAGCATATCCCGAGAATCACGAAGATCCTTCCACGTATGAAGACAACTTCCAGGAGGTTAACATGTGCAGTTATCCCTTGATTGCACGTGTTAAACCTGCGTGGAAGTTTAGTGCGGTTATCAAAACTACACCCAAGCAACCGTTCAAAACCGTTGTGCATTGGCGCCCTTTCGACCAGTATAAAAAGGGTGAGCAAATGTACAATATGAAGCAGAGAGATCGAAGATGACAGATCAAGCACAAGCCTTCATAAGCTAGTTTAGTTGTTTTTTCGACAATCACACAGAAAAGATCTTCGCCTCTGATGATCTTTTCTCCAACTTTGTAAACCTTTTTCCATACATAGTGGAATCACAACAGGACATAGGGCTGTTACTCCCACCATCGAGGGCCCAAACCTGTATAAATCTCTCTGTGCCCCAACTGACATTGCTCATCACCCCTTTCCGGAGGGACACCTTGAAAGGTCTCACAACTCACAAATTCTGCATAAGATCGACTAAGGACCCGGAGTCCGAATCGTCGACAGCTGGTGCCCACCGTGGGGCCTTTCTCAAGGCGTTCTTTTTTCTATCCAGAGGTTCGGTGAGCCCTATTTGGGGCATATGATTCCGAGAACGACTTTGATCTCTAGGATTATGCCCACATACAGATGCCTTCACCTAGTGATCCTGTTCCAATGGAGGAAACCGGAGGCGAAGACGCCTAGAGGTCGATTCGACCACTCAGGTCATGTCTATCGACCAGGAGACAACAGACGCAGAACCGGAACCCAATGTTGTTCCTACTGCGTTAGAGGTTGAATCCGGCCCAACGCACGACCCCGCCAAGGGCAAAGGTGATGTTAACCAGGAATTCAGTCCGGGGAGGTTTGATCTTGATATCCTTCACCGTCTCTTTGATTTCGAGTCCGACTCGGAACAAACAGAGATGTTCTCTCCATTGGCGACCTCGTTCCCTAGGCAATTCACTGCCTTATCGGAAGAAACTCCCTATCAGCAAACTACTAGGGAAGAACGGGAGCAAGTGCAGAAAGAAGAACAAGAACGTAGACAAAAGGAGGATCAAGATCGTGAGTAGCAAGATAATGAGCTCCGCAAAACAGCCCTAGAGGCTCTACAAAATGCGCAAGCTCGTTACGACACTACTCCGAGTTCCTCCCGTCGTCCGCGTGGTCGCAGACGCGACCAGACACCTTCTTTACCCCCGGGACATTTACCGGCGGACGAAGAGACGGTGACATCTGGCACACCCAGGAGGTGTACGTATGGCCAGCTTCAATCCATCGCAGAGGTCCTACGTAATTTTCCTCCTACTATCACAGATGTGCAGAAACTGGCTTTCGCCAGAATCTTGGCGGAGAGGTTAGACGAGGTCGCATCCGAGGCGACCCCTACAGCCTCATCTTGATCGGCGATACGTTCCCATGAAAGAGAATACTCTAACTCTAGTTCTGGTATACGGAATCGTCCACCACTAGTGCGGTCTCGGCATGACAAAGCTAGATGGGCGGGAAATTTTCATGATCGGGAACGAATTCCTGTCCACTCTCGCCTGGGACCACGCGTGGCCTCTCCTTCGCATGAGGTCGCCCGAGATCAGGTCGAGTCGCAGATCCATCCTTGGTCCTTATGTTGGTTGTAAAGCTTTCTCGCCCGGCCTTCGCGCGGTCGTTTGGCCGGATAAGTTTAAACAAGGGCTATTGAAAGATTTGACGGAACTCAGAATCCATCAGAGTTCCTTCAAATTTACATCACTGCTATTCAGGTAGCGGGTGGCGATGACCGGGTCATGGCCAACTATTTGCCTACCGTCCTCAAGGGACCGGCAAGAACCTGGCTGTTCAATCAGCCCGAGGGTTCGATAGATAACTGGGAAATGTTGTGCGATGCCATCCTCAACAATTTCTTGAATTGTTATCAGAAGCAGGGAAAAGAGGACGACCTCCACCAACTGCGACAAACATCGACCGAAACTCTTCATCAGTTTGTCAAAAGATTCGTCGGGGTGAGAAACACCATTCCAAACATATCTGATAATTTCATTATCAGGGAGTTTAAACACGTCGTTCGATATCGGACGTTTATAGAGGATTTGCTCATCCACCCCCCTCGATCAGTAGCCGATCTTTTTGATATGGCTGATCGATATTCCGACGCGGCAGAGGCCATTGAGTGGAATCGCATGGTGGACAAAGGTAACTTACCGCCTCAACTAGGTCTCAAGGACATAAAGAGAGAGGATTCGAACAAGAATCCGGAATCTTCATCAGGCGGGAAGTCAAAGAAATCAAAAAGGAGTCGAACTGAACAATACCGAGAGGTCGCGGTCACAGAGAAACCTCCGTCGACCAAAGGAAGGCAAGAGGTGGTGTCCACTCCACAATTCTGTAGGCCACGACCTCAAGAATTGCCGGAGTTGCTTGAAGCAGTTGGATGACTTCTACCAGGGGATCGGACCAATGCCGACTTTGCCACCAAAATAACAGACTTGTGGGCTAGGAGACGCCAGTGGGGACGAAGAGATGTCCTACCAGGTACCTCGTAATCATGTCAATGTTATTTTTGGAGGTTCCTCCTCTTTTGTTTCTAAACGGCAATTTAAAGCTTTTTATCTAGAGGTGAACCAAGCGGAGACTCCCCTTGGTGAACCTCAGTACCCCCGTTGGTAGGATACTCCTTTGACGTTTGATCGCTCTGATTGCCCTGTGGGGCTTACTCGACCATTGAGGCTACCTTTGGTCATTACCCCAATTATCAGTAATGCGAGAGTCGAAAGGGTCCTAATCGATGGAGGTAGTTCCTTGGACATTTTATTGGTCAAGGCACTGGACGAGATACAAATTCCTCGTTCAAAAATTAAACGCATAATTCATCCGTTTTATGGGATAATTCCTGGTCCCTCTATGATGCCATTGGGACAGGTGGTGCTTCCAGCCACGCTGGGTGAACCAGATAACTTCCGAACAGAATTGGTTACCTTCGATGTAATTGATTGTGATTCGGCTTATAACGCAATCTTTGGCAGGCCAACTCTCGCTAAATTCATGATGGCTACGCACTATTTTTATCAGTACGGTAAATTGCCTGGCCCCAAGGGCGTTATTTCAGTCCGAGGCAGTCGCAACGTGGCATTGACGTGTGATCGGTTATCCCAGGAGATGGTAGATCAGCTTCCCCTCCAAGAAGCCCAGATTGCCACAATGTCTACTGATACGATCAAAGCTGCTCCTCGACCAGATGAAACATTAAAATTGGTTCCGTTGTATCCAGATAATCCATTCGGGACAATTCGGGTTGGATCAGGCCTGGATGACAAATAGGAACTCGAGCTCGTTACTTTCCTCCGAGCTAATGCAGATGTGTTTGCGTGGAAACCATCCGACATGCCCGGTGTCCCCAGGGAGGTAATTGAGTACAGGTTAGCAATTCGACCTGGACAGCGACCAATAAAGCAGAAGCTCAGGCGTTTTACTGTTGATCGGCAGGAAGCCATCCGAGTGGAGTTAGATAAGCTCCAAAAGGCCGGATTTATTCGCGAAGTCGATCATCCGGAATGGATTGTAAACCCGGTCATGGTCCGCAACTCAAATGGCAAGTGGCGCATGTGCGTCGGCTACACCAGCCTAAATAGTGCCTGTCCGAAGGATGATTTTCCCCTTCCCCGCATCGACCAGCTGGTTGATTCTACTGCGGGTTGTGAACTGATGAGTTTCTTTGACGCTTACTCAGGATATCATCAAATTAGCATGGCAGAAGAAGATGAAGAGAAGACTGCCTTCATCACACCATTCGGCACCTACTGCTACATCAGAATGCCATTTGGTCTCAAGAACACTGGTTCCACGTACCAGAGCTTGATGCAAAAGACCTTTCTTTCCCAGATGGGGCGTAATCTTGAAGCTTATGTAGATGACTTGGTTGTAAAAAGTTTAAAAAGTTCGTCTCATTTAGATGATCTTGCTGAAACCTTCTGTAATTTGAATCGATTTGGAATAAAATTAAACGCGGAGAAATGTTCTGGGTTTTCTTGTTTGTTCCAGAGGAATCGAGGTTAATCCCGAAAAAATCAGGGCTATCGAACAAATGAGGTCTCCCTCAACCATCAAAGATGTTTAGCGCCCAGCAGGTCGCATGGAGGCATTAAGCCAATTCATCTCACGACTGGGCGAAAAGGGACTACCGTTCTTCAAAGCTCTGCGCAAAAACCATAATTTTACTTGGTCTGATGAGGCCGAAAAAGCATTTCAGGAGGTCAAAGCATATTTATCTAGTCCGCCGGTCTTGTTTTCTCCTGATAAAGAGGAACCATTACTCCTTTACTTGGTGGCTACACCTTACGTGGTCAGCGCTGTCTTGATCGCAAAAAGAGAAGGTGTGCACAAACCCGTGTACTACGTAAGCGAAGTACTTCATGGTCCTGAGGAGTGATACACTGAGGTCCAGAAAATACTTTACGCACTGCTGATGGCTTCCCGTAAGCTACGACATTACTTCCAAGCACATAGGATCACAGTGCCCTCATCTTTTCCTTTGGGGGACATTGTCCGGAATCCGGAGAAGTCTGGTCGGATCGCGAAATGGGTTGTGGAACTCGGAGCGTTTGACATCCATTTCACGCCTCGTACCGCAGTCAAATCTCAGATCCTGGCCGACTTCGTGGTCGAATGGACTAATCCTGAACCACCCGTGCAGGAGTCTGAAGATTTGGAATGCCCCGATCACTGGACGATGTATTTTGATGGCTCTCGCAGTTTTCAACAATCGGGGGCTGGGGTGGTCTTAATCATGCCTCAGGGTGACCAGTTGAGGTATGTCATTCAAATACACTTTGTTGCAACCAACAACGCAGCAGAGTATGAAGGTCTTATTGCAGGGCTCCGAGCAGCAAAATTCCTCGGAGTCCGTCGATTAGTAGTGAGGGGAGACTCACAGCTGGTCGTAAACCAGGTAAACAAGGAGTATAGCACCTCCAATGAGACAATGGCTCATTTCCTGGGGGAAGTGAGGAGATTGGAAAAACACTTTAGTCATTTCAAAACCCAATACATCCCTTGAAAGGACAACATTCTCGTAGACCAATTATCCAAAATTGGGTCCTCACGCACATCCGCCCCAGCAGGAGTGTCCGTTGAACACTTGGAACATCCTTCGATCATGACTATGGCCGAAGATGATCTGGTAACAGTCTGCGTTACCAACCTTGGACATGAACGAGATTGGACCCATCCATTGAGGGTCTATCTCAAACACGGGACCTTGCCCAAGGATGAAACCGAGAGCGATCGATTAATTCGAAAAGCGCACTTATACAAGCTTATAGAAGGAGTTTTGTATAGAAAAGGTACTCAAGGAGTATTCATGCGTTGTGTGTCCCAAGAGGAAGGTAAATCCCTCTTGAAGGAAATTCATGATGGTGTATGCGGTGCACACTCGTCATTCTGTACATTGGTCGGGAAGGTTTTCCGACAAGGATTTTACTGGCCTTCGGCACTTAATGATGCCAAAAATATGGTCAAGACATGCCCTCAGTGTCAATTTCATGCGAGACAGGTCCACCTGCCTGCCTATGCTCTACAAACTATCCCTCTATCATGGCCCTTCATGGTTTGGGGGATGGATATTCTTGGTCCTATCCCACAGGTGGTCAGTGGATACAAGTTCTTGTTCGTAGCAATTGACACGTTTACAAAGTGGATTGAGGCCGAGCCAGTACGCAATGTCAATGCTGCTGCTGCACAAAAGTTCTTTCATAAGAACATTGTGACTCGATTCGGTGTTCCAAATCGTCTCATCACTGATAATGGTTCCCAATTCGCTAGCGGTCTCTTTCTGGACTATTGTGACAATATTGGAACCAAGGTGTGCTCTGCTTCTATAGCTCATCCGCAGAGCAATGGTGCCGTTAAACGTGCCAAAGGAAAAATATTGCAGGGCATCAAAAAGCGCATTTTTGATCGCCTTAAGACACGCTCGGGGGCTTGGGTAGATGAGCTCTATATCGTTCTGTGGGCACTACGCACTACTTCTAGTCAAGCCACCAGTGAGACACCTTTCCCTCTGGTATACAGAGCTGAGTCTATGTTATCCATGGAAATTAGTATTGGTTCTGTCCGAACAGATCAATTCGAACAAGTTGATCAGAACGGACAATGATTACAAGATCTAATCCTCCTAGAGGAAAAACGTGATCGAGCTCTGGTCAAGTCCGTGGTGTATTTGCAAGCTTTGCGCAAATACCATAACAAAAGGGTGCGGCCACGTAGCCTTCACGTGGGTAATCTGGTTTTACATGAAATACAAAACCAATCTAATCGCAATAAATTCTCCCCTCAATGGGAAGGCCCCTATACTGTTGTCTCGGTGCGGCGACCAGGATCGGCTCGGCTAGCAATGGAGGATGTTCGACTCTTATCCAATACATGGGACATTGATCAGCTGCGCAAGTTTTACGTGTAAGTTTCCCCACCCTTTTCCTTTTCAATTAGCATGATTTAACAAAATCAGTACTTTTAGTTGTTTCATGTGATAATCATTCCTTTTGCCCATATGTTACGAGTCCGGCTCAGGGGCTGGTCGCCGATAGTTGTTTCACTATAATACCTCAATCGAATTCGCGGGCCAATCTCGTGATCACTTCCAGACAAGACAACCCTCAATAAGCCGTTTCTCAATGCACACAGGGCTTGCTGGCATGTCCTTGGTCATTAGAGTGGCTGCTGGTTCGCAATAAGGTCGGATGTTGTATTGAAAATGATTATCGGTCTGGTCGGAGTTACACCCATATTTTTCCTGTGCTTATAATACTATGTCTTCAGTAGACAAATCTCGGGAGGGGGCTAGGGGAACATGGTCGCAACATGAAACAAAAAGAAGTGCTTTTCTTTCAAAAAATTTAAGGCACGCATTCGCATATTATAAATGTAATTTTATAGGAATAGTTTCTGAGAGATATCA
Source organism: Pharus latifolius (assembly GCA_019359835.1). Taxonomy (NCBI): domain Eukaryota; kingdom Viridiplantae; phylum Streptophyta; class Magnoliopsida; order Poales; family Poaceae; genus Pharus; species Pharus latifolius. Next base: position 62,570,598 of record CM033323.1, read on the forward strand.
TTACAAGAAAATCAAATGAGGCATAACTCTTTCAGTAGATCTTCGACTAGAGGCTTGACTTCTTCAGAGATGGCTTTCAATCGACCACTCTCGATCTCTGCATCTCCTACCACCGGCTTCAAATTCAAATTTGGGCCATGGTGGAATCGTAATCTGCAGAGAATGGCAGATGCTATGGATCTGACATTCGACCTTAGCGCCTCTTCCTGCCATTTTGTATCTTCAGGAAGATACTTGAGGAGTGATTCGGTTTGTGCCACAACCAGTGTGGCCAACTCGCTAAGGCTTGGATTGTCCTTTTGCGACTCGATCACATCTGTTTTTAGAAGACTGTCCACCATCTTCAGCTTTTCGAAGATGTCTAATTGAGTACCGCTGCAGGAGGAGATTGTTTCGTTCAGTCCCTTATTCTCCATGCTGGCAGTATCAATTCTCGAGCTTTGCAACTCGATGGTCGTCTGAAGGTTTCTGTTCTCTTCTGAAAGATGGCTTATTTGATCCTCTTGTGCTGTACGAACACAGTAAATATTTACTATAAGTAAAGCTCATATGATGTGAAGTTTTCTTCTGGTCGGGAGTGTACTTACAAGCAAGCTTTGACTGCGCGTCACGAACTTTCTTCTCCAAAGAAGAATATCTCACAGCTGCAGCTTCTTGATTCTCTCGATCAGCCATGCTCTTGTGCAGGATGGCATTTTCTCTGTATCAAGAAGGACAACCAGTTACGCTTAAATACGGATTCAAGTTAACATGAACGAAGAGCACTATACTTACAATTCTAGCCGGCTGATCTTCTGTTGTGCTACCTCAAGATGCTTTGCAATAGCTGTTGATCTGGTAGCCACACGGGTCAAGTCCTAGAACACAATAAGAAATCGCTCTTGAGACTTGAATGTTCCAGAATTTGTTGCGGATTGGAAAATAAAAATTGTTCATACCTCTATGTAATCGCTGATTGAGTCGCTCTCAACATCAGCATGAGGTCTAACCTCAGGACCTGTTGTGTCCGCGGTAGGGGCAGCAGATGATTTTTTCTATTGTTCCCCCTCCATGACCGGGACTTCGATTTCCATCCCTTGGGAATGGATTTCCTCTGCCATTCCATCCACGATGGCCTGAAGAACCTCTTCGGCCACGGGAATCGGGCTTGGCTCTCCCGCGACCTCCGTAGTGGGTGTGCCATGGCTTGCCGAGGTCGCCGAGGTACTGGGTGGTGCAGCATCTCTGCGCCAACAGACAAACATATTGAAAGATGAAGAAACTTCTGGTCGGTCATATTTAGATGACGATTAGAAAAGTTCTCACATTATTCGAAACCCCACCCACGATTTGGGTTTCGATGATGTGCTCCCGAGGGAGAAGAGCTTGATGGCTGCTCTCGGGGAAGAGTCTTCATCCGTCCTCGTTTTCCTTCTCTTAAAGAGGACGGTATCCTCCTCTCCCTGTATGAACACAACTCAATAGATGTGTATAGAGGAATGAAAACATGCAAGATTGTGAGAAATCTTACCACAGTCGCTCCTTCTATCGGAAGGAGAGGTGTTGTAAGCCCTGAGGCTTCATGAGCTTCAGGCACCAGGGTTTCACCCGTAACCACAGGATTTTCAGTAGTCACGGGGCCCATTGTAGCCGTCTCTGTCCCTGCAGTCAAAGACAAGACTTCGCTGATTTGAGGGGAAGCCTACCTCTCTGGGATGCTTGTTCCCAACAGGTCAATCGCCTTCCTCTTGCGACGAACTAGAGGAATGTCATCCTCCTCGTCCTCACTCCCTTCACCCTGTACGACGAAGAAGTAATTTCCACTCGTACTTGGGGTTACAGGGGGTACTGAATATCTTACCGCAGTCTTTTTTGCGGTTGTGATATTCTTTTGTGAAGAAGCCCCTCCCAGGATCTTCTTAGGTTTTTTGGGAGCAGGGTCCTTCACTTCGTGCTTCGAAGGGGTCCTCCTCACCTCTTCGAAGCTGGTCTCCCCGAAGGACCAACGTCCTCGCTTGGATGCATCGCCTCAGCAAACTTCCCCAGAAGCTGTATTATACCAAATGCTTTTGGTAATATAGGACAAGTGGATGATTTACAACACAGCTTCTTAGGAAAGGTCATACCTTTTGGCGCTCCTGCTTTGCTGGCGTTAATTAAGCTCTGGGGGCGAGGCCATCCCTTAGCTCCCTCCACAGTGGCATTATACGCCCGAAGGAGGTAGTTTGTTCGTTTCTCGATCTCAGACAAAGATAGAGCTATGTCACAAACAAGCATGTTAACAAATACAATATTTTTTAGTCAGTAAAAATGTATGTTTTGTTGATTAAAGGACATACCATTATTATAGTCCAGGGTGCTGTCCGCCATGGACTTAACTTCCCAAGTAGGATGTGCCCTTTCACGTAGGGGGCTTATCCGATTCTTCACGAAGTCGCGTATGATATCACGCACGGTCAAGCCTTGCTGGACTAGGTGAAGAATAGCTTGAGCTTGTTTCTTCTGTTCTGTGCTCAGAGCGGGAAGGGAGTCTAACTCACTGGCTTTCTCCGGTCGAGTGTTCGCAAACCATAGTCCGCTCTCCGACGGAGGGGTGCAGTAGAACCATTTCTGGTACCACCCATGTACAGACTCCCGTAGGGGTGGGAATGGGTACTCTTTCTTCTCCCTTATACGGAAGTAGATGCACCTAGCGGCATTGGCACTTTTCGACCATGCCGAAAAGTAAAAGTGTTGGAAAAGCTCCACACTTGGAAGCACTCCAACGAAGGCTTCACAGAGGTGTTGGAAAATCACCAGAATAAGAACTGCGTTTGGGTGGAGATTCACTAACTCCGGCCCATAGTGTTCCAAGATTCCCCGCAGAAACTCGCTTTCTGGGAATCAGAACCCGCAGCGCAAGTATTCCTCGAAGATCATCAATTCGCCCTCTTGGATGATTGGGGTTTCTTGATCTTTCTCCACTGGCCGCCAGTTGATCAGCAGCCGTGGAGGGAGAATCTCTTCTTTCTCTAGTGCCACCAGGCTCTCTTTTGTATGGTGAACGGATCGGCTCCAGGATGCCATTTCTTGTGAAGGATTGGGAAGAAAGGTGGTGACTTTGGAGGCGACGAAGATGAGGAATACAGAAGAGGGTTTTTGGTTGTGAAGCTTCCTCAAGAAGCTACCTTCTCCTTTTATATGCCCAAGACATCCCTTCGCCGAATATTTTATTAATTTCCTATAATGGGTGCCTTCTCTCTGGAAACCCGTTATGCACTCCCTACAGTAAATCCAGAACAAAATATATTTTCATTATTTTTTGTTTCAAATTCGGGGGCTAGGGTGCATACAAAAACATGAAAATTTTGCAAAGATTATGAAGGAAATGATCCCTCATGTCTTTTGTAAAATAATTTTTACGTGCTGATCACAATGCAGTTCTGTGATCGTTTCGAGATTTGCATGTTGATCGCAATGCAATTTTGTGATCACTGCAAGTGGCTAATCACAACATATACAATTATCACTCGCTCAAGGTATTATGTTCTAATCACGGTTTCAGTTCTGATCGCAATACCAATACTGGTCGTGGTATAGCACATCAATGCATTTCTGATCAAAAAAGTTGTTACGAAGCCATGCTTCGGATAAGGATTTACCTGAGTATGTTTGGTCGCAAAGGCATTTTTTGTGACCATGTTCTTGCACAGAGATTGTGAAGAGCTTCAACTCGGGATTATAAGTTTTGCATAATCCTTCTTGAGGAATCAATGTGTGTAAGGTAAAAGAAAATTTTATTTCTGGCAATCTTTACATACAAAAGGGATACAGGCGACCAAAGCATCGACCTGATCTGAGAAAAGTTTACAAAGTTCTCCTAAGGACATATTGGCGTCGGTAGGATCTACACTGACCGCCCCAAGAGAACTAGCAACTACTCTAAGCCTATCTACATCATCCCGGAGCAAAGAAGCACTACCACTCCTGATCGTATCGGAGAGTTCTCGCTGCTACCGAGCTTAGTCCCTCTCCAAGCGGAATTGGTGTGCCTCTTCGGGGGAGTTTTCATAACATTCTGCCAGGTGCAGAATGGCCGAAGACATTTCTTTGGTCTTCTTCTCCAGAGCCTCTTTTTCCTTCTGGAGAGTTTGTTCGAGGGAAAGAGGTTGTATCTCAGTAGGCTGGTTGCTGGGGGCTCCAGAAATTTTCATCTCCTGCACATGTATGTGTTAGTTTTACAAGATAAAACAACCAGTAAAGGAAATGAAAATAATTACCAATCCTCGCGGTAAGATTGGACGGGAGGATGAAGTGTTTCCCCCAGAAAGATGATCAGAAGAAGGAGAAATCCTTGAAGTAGTATTTTGGATCTCCAAAGGTGGAGATGAGGGTTCGACCTGCTGAGTTGCATGGACAGGAAGAACTACATGGGACAAGGAAGGAGAGCGCAATGATGCATCCCCAATCTTTGTACCCCTGGAGGATTCCTCATCAACCTTGGGTTTCTTCCCTGGAGGGACCAACTCTTCTGTCACCTATGAATTCCCAAAAAGCATTTTGGAAATAATCAGAATATAAAATGACAACTTGAACCAAAAGTTCCAGAAAAGACTTATGTTCTGGAAGTCCTGGTCAAGTTCAGGTATCACTTCTTCTTCATCGCTCTCAATCTCAATGATGTTCTTGGAATCCTGATCTGCCATTGAGGTGAAAATAGAAGAGAAGGAAAGATAGCTTTGGAAAAGACTTAGCCGGGAAAAATCTTGTGAAGTTTTAGGGCTAAGAGGCTTCAGTATTTATAGCACCCAGGGGTGACGGTTTGTTTTTTTGAATGCCTCAAGTTCTTAAAACATATTTACAGTTTTATCTCTGGTTAAAAAACAAGTCAGCAGCGCTATCATTACCTGTCAAAAAACAACTCGGAACCCGTCTCGGGAAATAAACCGCCACACTTAGTGCACCACTAAGTTAAGAAGTTGAAGCGTCGGGTCACTTATCCGATGCAGGATTAAAATTTGAAGTAAATATGTCTCTTCATTTTCTTCAAATTTGGGGGCTAGCTGATGAGGATTGTTACCCGAGCTAGTTTGAAATAATCCACATTTGGTTTAAAATGGATTCGAACCAAATAAGTATCTGAAGGTCCGCTGTTATGGTCTCCGACGACCTGAGAAGCGCGGACACAAGAAAAACTTATGGTCGCAGGCTTTGCGCGATCATGAGATCATAGACGTTACGCGGTCAAGGGGCCACGGACAATGCGCGGTCAGAGGGTCGTTGACTACCCTCGACTAGAGTAACTCGGGATTGCTTAGCACTTTGTACAAGCATATCCCAAGAATCACGAAGATCCTTCCAGGTATGAAGACAACTGCCAGGAGGTTAACATGTGTAGTTATCCCTTGATTGCACGTGTTAAACCTGCGTGGAAGTTAACGGTTATCAAAACTGCACCCAAGCAACCGTTCTAAACCGTTGTGCATTGGCGCCCTTTCGACCAGTATAAAAAGGGTGAGCAAATGTACAATATGAAGGGGAGAGATCGAAGACGACAGATCAAGCACAAGCCTTCATAAGCTAGTTTAGTAATTTTTTAGAAAATCACACAGAAAAGATCTTGGCCTATGATGATCTTTTCTCCAACTTTGTAAACCTTTTTCCATATATAGTGAAATCACAACAGGACGTAGGGCTGTTACGCCCACCATCGAGGGCCCGAACCTGTATAAATCTCTCTATGCCCCAACTGACATTGCTCATCATCCCTTTCCGGAGGGACACCTTGAAAGGTCTCACAACTCAGAAATTCTGCATAAGATCGACTAAGGACCCTGAGTGCGAATTGTCGACAATCACAATCAGACACAATAGAATTTGGTAGTCTGAAACGTGTCCAAACGTGCTGAAAAAATACCTGAGCTGCCTCTTCTCCCGTGATAGTCTTCCGACAAGGTAGAAGAATTATCATTTTAGAAAACCAATCAACAACCACAAAGAGATAGTCGTTGCCACGTCGGGTCTTAGGCAATCCTCCCAAGAAATCCATGGATATGCTTTCCCATGGTCGCGATGGAACTAGCAAAGGAGTGTACAAACCTAATTTCCAGTTTGGTGGTTTTGAGATGCTGCAGAGACCACAGCCTCGAACAAAACTAGCCACAACCTGTTGCCACTAGTACAGAAAAGCTTTCTTCTATCGGTAAAAAAAACCCTTCTACTATCGGTTTTCGTACCGATAGAGATAGACACGATAGAACAAGACAGAACATTTTCTATCGGTAAATAACCAACAGAAAAAATTAACAATTCTATCGGCATATTAGGAGTGTACCGATAGAAAACCCGTCGTAGTCTGACGTTTAACGGTGGGAAAAATACCCATATTCTAACGGTTAATTACATGATTACCGACAGGAAAATATTACTTTTCTATCGGCACCTTATGATTGTACCAATAGAAAACCCGTCGTCGTCTGACGTTTAGCATTGGGAAAAATACCCATATTCTAACGGTTAATTATAAGTTTACCGACAGAAAAAAGTGTAGCACTTTGTCGGTTGGAAATGACATTATCGATAGAAAAAATCTTAGTACTCTCTCGGTTGTGTATGAGTTCACCGGCAGGAAAAATCACACTCTTCTAACGGTTAATTATAGGTTTACCGATAGAAAAAACCACAGTAGTCTCTCGGTTGTGGATGAGTTCACCGGCAAGAAAAGTCACACTATTCTGACAGTTAATTTCAAGTTTACCGATAGAAAAATGGGTAGTAGCGTCTCGGTTGTGGATGAGTTTACCGATAGAAAATTTGTATTGGTCTGTCGGCTATGAATGAATTTACCGATAGAACATTCACATATACAGTACGTTTACATTTACAATACAGTACATTCACATATACAGTACAGATGCAATACATTATAGATTGGATAAACAATACAGTACAGATGCAAAGAAGGGTAAATTCACAGAACAGATTGACACATTAGACAGTTATTCACATTTATTCACATATATATGGACAAATACAAATTTCAATCCAATGTGGACATTTATTGACATATATATTTATTCACATGTATATAAACAGTCTATGCACAGAGTACACGAAAAAGAGAAAATTATCATGGCGGATGGTTGGGCGCAACTTCCTCCATGATATATTGAGCCCAGATTTGTCGAAGATCTCTAATCTTTGCATTTTCGTATGAGTCTTTCGACATGCCGATCTGCAAGCATGTGTGAATACTTAGTAACTAACTTCCTAATTTAGAACGTGACACCCAATTTTCAAATTTGAGTTAGCTATCGATGCTTACCTGGGGGAATTGGGCAAAGTTTGTCTGCACTAGGTCGTACATGTAGCACAACACATAAAACCAGCATTCCCACGATTGCAGCTGCTGATGGCACTGAGATAATTGCATATGCGAACACATGTTAGCTATTGTTTCCATAAACTAATTAAGCATAAACAAAAAGTCTCGTGAGTACCTCATATTCTTTCCAAGCTAGTAGGGAGCCCTGCGGTGCGGCATGCCTCCCACCAGCGGACGCATATTTATCAAAAGCCCTGCATTTTAGTTAGTATTGCCCGTTAATGTATTATCATTAGCTAGTGAGGTGAAAATTTAAATCAAACATATAAGTTACTTACGCCTCCATATTCCCCTTGACCACATATTCGATCGATAATCTGTCACGCATCGAATCGAGGTAGTACACCTCGTTCCTCGGCGGACAGATCACGATGAGGATCCAGTGGCCCCTGCATTGTACGTAAAAGAGGACCGCTAGCTCAAAGTATATCTCAGGTGTAACATACAAGATCGAGTTAAATTAGTATGAAATGCACTAACCTTTGGTGGTACGGCACCAGAATGAACTCCCTGTCCTGCTGCGCCATCAGCGCCTTGGATATGTACAGCTCAGCGTGCGCGGCGTCGTGCTCTAGCATCGTGAGGCTTATTTTCTCTGGGTCGAGGAAACCCACCTTGTCACACGCAGCCTCCGATGCTAGCCTGTACATGCACCTGCATGCAAAGGACGACATTAGTATTGCACAGAAAGTTACTACATTTCAAATGAACTACAACAATGCAGAGTTAGCAAACAGAGTTAGAAAGCAGCAATACATAGCATCAGCAAACTCACAGGACTCCAGTCCGTATGATGGACATATCGAGCTCCCGCCAGTTGTAGAGGTCGAACAGATCCTCGTGTGCCACGGATATACTCCCGGGCTCACGGTGGAACTGCCCAGGCCTGTAGGGAACTAAGAAGTTCAGATTGCGCCGAGCTCGATGTAGGTACCACTCGTGGAGGTCTCTGGTTGATCGATCCAATTTGCGCAAAGCTGCCTCCGACATGAGTGGGAACCCGTTCTTGGACCTCTCCGGCCGTCCCTGTCGCCCTTTTCCCTTGCCTTTGCCCTTGCCTTTTGCCGGGGATTGAGCGCGTACCTTCGAAGGCAAGGGCGAGGTGAGGGCAGCTTTCTTCCGAGGTGAAGGCGTGGATGCGCTGGGTGGGGTCGAGGCCGTCTTTGATTTGTCCAAGGTCGCACGAGATCAGGCCTCATGCCCCGAGCTGGGGGCGCAGTCCCCTGGTAGCCCAGCGGCAGGCCACATCAATTAATGAGCACGTATGTTAGATTATGCAAGTTGAGTGTACTGAGTAGGATGTAATCTAAAATGTGTAGGATTTACCGGTTGTATTACAAGACACTTCTTGGGCCACTGTACGTAGGAGCCCACTGCCTCAGCAAGTGTCTGCAGCTCCTCTGTTGGGACTGGCAACGGAGAATCGTTGTAGCCCGGCATGGCCATGTCCACCTGTACCTTTGCGAAACCCAATAGCAGAGGTACACAGTGGACCCGAACATCCGGCCCAGACGGATATACGAAGCCGTGTCCAACCACTTCCTGCCCGGCGCCTACGTGATTCTGTAGGATGCAGCCCTCCGGCCTCTGCAAATTTGTAACAATTAAAATAGGTTAGCGAAACAACTCTAACAGAATGGGAGTGGCATCAACTTAAGTGCACAGATGAAGGCTTGCAGTACCTCAAGTAGATCCACTGGATCCGCGAGTACCTTCGAAGCGCAACTGCTTATCCGACCCCGCGGGGTACCGTCGTCCTGGGGATCCGCATCTGCACTCTTGGCCAGCAATGCTTCTCTCAACCGTGCAAACTCTTCCCTCATTTGTGCGACCTCGGACTGCACCTCGGACTGTACCTCAGCCCGAATCTCAGCCCGCATCTCTGCCCGTATCTCCTCCCGTACCTCAGCCCGTATCTTATCGGAGAGGTCAGCTTCCTTTTCCTTCCAGGAGAGGGCCTTCTTCCTCGGTGGAGCTGGATCTACGAAACCGGCCTTCCACGACACAATGGCTCCCATGGCCCATGTCCGCCCGGGATGCTCCTTATTTCCTAGAGCCCGGGTGAGGATGTCGTTCTCCCTCTGCGGGGTAAACAATCCCTCCGCTGCCTTCTTCTCAAAAGAGATCTGTTACATTTAAAGGTACCTTGTGAGACAAATTGCCTTATATACACTTGTGCGCACACAGTTTACGAGGTTAGCCAACTTACCATTCGCCTCACAACGTCGGCCTCCCCAGGGGTTGCGAACTGCACAGACCCCGTGGACGACACGGACCCCCTCCCCCTCCACCATCGCTTGCACCTCTCATCCCGGATCTCGGAGAACGGCAACTCAGGGGTGTCGATGACAGGATTTTGCTCGTCTTCCTTCTTCCACTGCTCCTCCTTCCCCGCATAGCCCCGGGATCCGAGCCGATGCGGGTGGTCGTTCCTCTTCTGGATCGCCCTATTCTTCTCGCTAAGGGCCTTGAACTCCTCAGTCCCCTTCTGCTTGGTGAATTCCTCCCATACCTCCTCCGATATGAAGGGGTACTTCTCGCAAGGAGATTTCCCCGCAGCGAGGAAGTTACTGACGAGCCAGCTCTTAAAGGTTTTCCATGTTCCGTTCATGTCCTTCAAGCAGGCAGTCCTAGGTGTATCGTCGGGGATGTTCCACTTAGCCTATTTCCGAAAAATGCATACAATTAATCACGAGTTAGTTAAACTTTAGTATAAGCCAAGAGAACGTGATTACGAAAGAGTTCCGCGATTTCAGTTAATTTAACCTTCACTTCCGCCCACAACCTATCCCTCTCATCTGCCGTCACGTCCTTCCAGCTCTGGACGGTGATCTTCACCCTTTCTTTCGCCAACAGCCCAACGTAGGCCGCGTACCTCCCAGCATTCTTTCCAATCGGCCTCCCAAATTGGTTGAACTCACAAGAAAGATCCGTGCGTTTGGCCAAACGCCCCAACGTCGTCGCGCCTCGCCCCACCCTCTTGGGCTGGGATGTAACAGCTGCATCTTCAGTAGTTACGATGGGGTTGGCCCTAGTCGAACCACTAGTACCATCCGATGAAGACGACGACATGTCTTCCCCTACAAAACCTTCAACAAACCATATATATGGCAATTAATTCGCCTTGGAGTTCCATAACTCAGCCCAAGATTGGAGACTAACTAGGGCGGCAAAAGGGAAAATAATACAAAAAGAAAGACATGCATAAATTACTTCCTGAACTCTTCAGAAATATTTTCTATCGGTAAACACATGAGCTGTCGATAGACCATAACCTCCACAGAAGACAATTTTTCTATCGGCAAACCCGTGAGATACCGATAGAACATAACAATGTTCTCTACATATGGAATTTTGTTGACAAGCCACCATTCACTGTCATCACATAACATTCTCGATGATTTGCTATACTAATATTCATGGGCCAGCATTATTATTTCACACGTAAATATGCACACAAGCATCTAAGTGCCACTGTGCATAATCTTTAGCCTAGCCTGTATGTGAGTCATCAGGACTTCACATCTATTAGGTTGGGAAAAGTCATGTATAGGCATTTGAAACATATACATCGAAGACCCATCCACATTGCCATATATTCATACCAAGTGAGTAAAAATTCCCAACCAAACTAGTACATTGCATGGCTCATGTCCTTCCAGATCCAAATTAAGTTTTACTACTTGTGCAGAAATATTTTCTATCGGTAAACACATGAGCTGCCGATAGGATATGTGTAAGAACACCTCCAACATATAATGTGCATTACATGGCAGTTGGATACAATTGATCACACATACAGCAGTATAGATAAGTTAAAATCTCAAAACAGGTTCATTACAGCACTGGAACATATTATGTAAACCCTAATTTAAATCAACATTGCGTGCGGAATGTACATAATCCAACACAATAGGGAACCCTAGTGTAATTGCAAAACTCGAAGAATTAGTACGTGCAAAACACTAGGATCAAATAAGGAAGATGCTGGAAGTAGAACGACGAATTAGGGTATTTACGGCGGCGATCAGTTCTGGTGATGGAGAGGCGGTGTAGAACGCAGCGGCGGCCGGCGAAGGACGAAAATAAGAACCGGTGGCAGTGGCGAACCAGTGTCCAGCCGGCGATCGTCGTGTGGGAGAGAGGAAGTGAGTGGTCACGGCGGAGGTTGTGGTTTTCTTCGCTCTCGAAGAGACGCAGTGCTCTAAGGTGAAACTGTTCGAGTGGAGGGAAACCCAAGGGCCGTGTACGAGTAATAAAGCAGTGGAAGAACTTTTCTATCGGTACAACAAATTGATACCGATAGAATTATGTAATTTTCTATCGGCACAACACAATAGTACCGATAGAAAAAGTAAATTTCCTGGAAAAATATTTGAAGTAGTGGATGCTTTTTTCTATCGGTATAAACAATAAAATCCCGTGAGACCAATTTCCCCAGAAAATTTTTTTAATTAAGTGCTTAAGATTATAGTATTGGGCGCCTTTTTCTATCTGTAAAAACAACAAAATACCGTCAGAGTAATGAAAAGGTACACACAATTTAACATCAAACAGACCGTGGTTGAAAGCTGCAGAATGATAAAGAAAGAGGGAAGATAGCCGGAAAATTAGAAAATTGACATAAAAAGAAATTGTTCATTCATTGTTGTTTTATCACTTACAAAAAAAAATAAAACCCAAAATGCTAGGTCAAGGGGTGGTCTTAGCCCTGGCTGCATGTAGAATAGAGTCAGTTAGACTTGCAGCCAGGACGCAGGACTCCTCTAGCGACAAGTTGTCCCTAGGATCAACTACTACCGCGTCGAGAAGGCCTGCGACCTCCCTCAGCTTCGCTATGGTATCCTTCATAGTCAAACCGCAGCCAGCGATGGTCATATCCGCGGCTTTCTTCTCCTCGCGAAGACGCCTCGTCCTCGCCCTATCATTGTCACCATCCGTCTTCATGCGCTTAATGCGCTGGTAGAGATCGTCAAGGTCAAGCCGTAGCTGAGTGTGCTTGTCTGTAAGGAGCTTGTGCTCCTCCTGGAGGGCCCTCAGGTCGGCCTTCAATTTGGCAGTGTCTTCCACGGCTACCATTCCCTGTGCAAATCAACAGGTCAAGAATGAACTGAACATGGATTAACAATACAGGGGTAAACCGAGATTTAGAGTTCTTACCGGGGAGGGTGTGGCTGACGATCCCATGGAGGTTGCCATTGTGAAAGAGAAGATGAGGAGTCAAACCGTTCGAGAATTACAAAAACAACAAAATACCGCGACGCATGGCGACGTACTTATAGAGTTTCCAAGGCGACGCATGGCGACACGGTTGAGAATTCAAAGCGGCAGAGTATTCTTCTATCGGTAAAAAAGGAAAAAACCGTCAGATAACAAATACCGTGAGACTAATGAATTTATTCTAACGGTAAAATAGAACAATACCGATAGAAAACGTTTTGAAGTGCCTGAGAGAAGTGCCTGAGACACATAGTAGAGGATGTCCTTTTCTATCGGTATAAATAACAAAATACCATCAGAAAAAAGGGATTTTTGCAGAACTAAATTTGAAGAAGCAAGAGGTTGCGATGAGATTTTTGCAAGTGCTATTTGAAGGGAAGAATTAAGTATTTACAGGATAAAGGTACTGTACATGTTACAACTCATGCTGTGGAGTAAAATTGAGATGTATTAATGCTGTGAACTAGCTTATCATTAAGTTCTAAAGAAAAATGTACTGCCTGATGTATTAATGATAAGTTCCTCACCTTTCTGCAGAACTTGTGAGCTGTTTGCTTGGCATTTATCCCTGAAATAGAAATTAATCATCAATGGTTCTCAACCCATAATCCTTCTTCGTGGTCATCTCGCAGATACGTTGTTTCGTCGATATCTTCAGTACGGATAGATTGAATGTCCTCTAAAAATGGAGGTATTTCATCGAATTGGTTATACTCCTCTTCGTCAACAACATCTTCGACCCCAACAATACGTCTCTTGCTGTGGAGGACAACATGCAAGTTTGGATTGGCCGGGTCAACGATGTAGAATACCTGTGTGGCTTGCTTTGCAAGTATGAATGGATCGTCTTGGTGTCCGACTCTACCAAGATCGATGAGAGTAAACCCGTAACTGTCAACTTGAACACCTCGAGGGATTTCGACCCATTGGCATCGAAACAGGGGAATCTTAAGTAATCCGTAATCGAGCTCCCATATTTCGTCAATAGCACCGTAATATGAGTTCAGCGCCCTTACTGACCTGGCATCCTCGGAAATAGCAAACAGTGTCACTCCGCTACATTGCGTGCTACTCTTGGCGTCTTGAGCTCTTGTGTAAAATGAATACCCATTGATGTCGTACCCCTTCCAAGTCCCTACAGTGAATCTTGGGCCTCTATCCAACCATGTCACAGTTTCACTTACGGAGCCCTCAGCAGCTCGCGTGACTCTTTCTTGGATCCACTCAGCAAAATTCCTGTTATGTTCTCTGCTGACCCAAACGTCTTACTTCGAAGGATTCTGTGACCGTAACAATACCTTGTGCTCGTGTATGTATGGCTCGACCTCCGTCATGTGTTGTAAGACCCAAAAATGTGATTTTGCGTACACATCACGAGCGGGGACGAAAGCTTTGAATCCAATCGTTCCGATTCCTGAAGCCTACCCTCGTGTCGGGACCTAGGAACGCCAATTGGGTCAACCCTGGCCATATAATCTGTGCAAAATTCAATCACCTCCTCGGCGGCATAACCTTCCATGATACTCCCCTCGGGTCGACGACGAGTCCTTACGTATCCCTTCAATACACCCATAAATCTCTCAAATGGATACATGTAGCGCAGGCACACGGGTCCACAAAACTTAATTTCTCTGATAAGGTGAACAATCAGATGGACCATAACATCAAAAAAGGATGGAGGGAAATACATCTCGAGCTGACAAAGAGTTGTAACCACGTCGCGTTGCAAAGCGTCCAGTCCATCGGGATCAATTACCTACGAGGACACAGTTGCGCCAAATATTCATATCAGAAAAATCTTCTAATTAAGCTCCACAAATGGAGGTAATGAACTTATAGTACGAGTGCATGTACTTACCTTGCAAGATATTGCGTTGAAGAAATAACATAGGTTTGTGATTGTCTCTCTGACTTTGACTGGGAGAATGCCTCTGATAGCAATGGGAAGCATCTGTGACATCAAGACATGACAGTCGTGGGACTTCATGCCAACCAGTCTTAGGTCCTTCATAGACACAAGTTTTTTCAAGTTCGCGGAGTACCCACATGGAACTTTAACACCGTGCAGGCACCGACAGAGTTCTGTTTTTTCGCTCTTGGACAACGTATAGCAGGCCGGGGGGAGGTATGTACGCTTTCCATTCTCTAAAGGTGCAAGCTCAGTGCTTATCCCCATTTCCACCATGTCACGACGAGCTTTCACACCATCCTTTGTCTTTCCCGGAATGTTCAACAACAAACCAATCAAACTGTCACAGACATTTTTCTCTACATGCATGACGTCAATGCAATGTCGAACTTGTAAGTGCTCCCAGTACGGTAGATCCCAGAGAATCGATCTCTTCTTCCAAACATTTTTTTCTCGAGGTTTAGAATGCTTACCGAACTCAACTTTGATGTCGTTCATGCGCGAGTAAATCTCCTTACCGGTCAGAAACACCGGAGCTGATCCCTTCTCAGGCTTCCCGTTAAATGATTTCCTCTTCTTACGGTACGTGTGATGCACCGGAAGAAATCTGCGGTGACCCATGTACACTGTTTTCCGGCAGTTTCGCAGCCACATGCTCTCAGTTTCATCTAGGCAAATAGGGCAAGCCTTGGCTCCTTTCGTACTATACCCCGACAAATTGCCGTAGGCCGGAAAATCATTTATGGTGCAAAATATCAGGGCCCGCAAGATGAAATTCTCTTTCTTGTATGCATCCCACACCTGCACACCCTCACTCCACAATTTCTGTAAGTCCTCGATTAAAGGCGCTAGAAACACGTCAATATCATTTCTGGGTTGTCTGGGTCCTGAGATTAGTAACGCCATCATGATGTACTTGCGCTTCATGCATAACCAAGGAGGAAGATTGTAGATGCATAAAAGAACCGGCCAAGTGCTGTGCCGGCTGCTCATATTACCATGTGGGTTCATACCATCTGTACTCAGCCCGAACCTTACATTCCTAAGTTCGCCGCCGAACTCAGCAAATGTTCTGTTGATGTTTCTCCATTGAATAGAATCAGCTGGGTGTCTCAATTTTCCGTCTTGTTTCCAAGCTTCAGCATGCCAACGCAAGTGCTTCGCGACTTTCGGATTTGCAAACAGCCGCTTCAATCTAGGTATCACAAGCAAGTACCACACAGTTTTTGCTGGGGGTCCTTTCCTTACCTCGTGATGTTCACTGTCAATCCGGTCCCTACGCGTATACCTTGATGCACCACATCTTGGACAAACATGCAAACTGGAGTACTCGTTACGGTACAACACACAATCATTTGGGCATGCGTGTATTCTTTCGATTTCCATTCCCAACGGACACAACAGTTTTTTGGCTTGGTAAGTAGATCTTGGCAACTCATTTCCCTCTGGAAGCATGTCCGCTAGAAGATCTAATAATGCCGTGAAACTCTTATCACTCCAACCGTTTCCTGCCTTCAAGTTATATAATCTCAGCACAGAAGACAGTTTTGTAAATGTTGCACATCCAGGGAACAGAGGCTTCTCAGAGTCAGCAATCAGTTTCTCAAATTCACAGAAGTCATTTTCATTGTAATCTTCCTCTACATCACGTAACATCTCATCTAGATTTTCATCATCATCATCTACGTGCACATCGGAATGAAATTACCAAAATTGGGATGATCATCGATATTATTGCAATCCACATCCGAGTCGTGCTGATTGGTAGTAGTGGTGCTTGTTTCCTCAAGATCTTCTCCATGCCATATCCAACGGGTGTATTGCGCGTTAAAACCACGACGAATCAAATGACTCTTAATTTGATCAGAGTTGCTAAACATCTTCAAGTTCATACAATCTGTACAAGGACAGAGCATATTTTTCTCTCCCTTCCTCTCCTTTTGTTGCTCAGCAAATTTAATAAACTCATTCACACCATCCAAATATTCAAGAGTAGTACGTTTTATTCCATACATCCAATATTTCCTGTCCATCTACAGTTAACAAAATTTAACGAATAAGCCATGCATGAAACTTGCCCGATTAAGTTATGTATATGTACATGTACAGCCTCTTACAACAGATACATGTGTTGAACCCTAGCCTGACGAAATTAACACTAATTAACCTAGCTAACTACACAATACAAGCTAGTTAGCTCCTAAAACATGACGCATTTCCAGCTACCAATCTCCCAAGCTTAGAGCTACAAACTTGGAACTACACAATACAGCTAGCTTGCAAGTAGAGAGGAAGGGAGATCTAAGGGAGAGAGAGATAAGTGTCGACGATTAAGCGTACCTTAAAGAGAGAGGCGCAATCAACTTCCCTCCAGCCTGCGCTGATCACCCTAGCAGTGTAGCTGGAACTTTTGTCACAAACAGAGGGACACAGAGTGCAACAGAACAAATTAAAGAGCAGCACAGCAATGCACGAGTGGGGTTTTCCTTATAATGGACATTTTTCTAACGGTAAATACATGAAATAACCGTCAGACTAACTTAGGTAATTTGCCACTCACATATTCTATCGGTATAAACACACACATACCGTTAGAGAATGTGCATTACCGAGCAAGTACAGGACTTCTTCTTTCGATAAATATGTGTATTGACCGTTGATCATGCATGACACAGCACGCACATGAGTTTTTCTATCGGTAGATATGTGTACGAACCGTTAGATGATGCATGACACATGAGCAAGAGTTTTTCTATCGGTAAATATGTGTATTTACCGTTAGAATATGCATGACTGAGCAAATATATGTGTTTTCCTAACGGTAAATATGTGTACTTACCGTTAGAGGAGGTACTGGTACCAAACTGGGACAAACATGCACATGCCATTTCTCACATTCAAGGAATCATATAATGTAACATCAAACAGATCTTACATCAAACAGATCTTACATCAAACGGATCTTAACTAGAAGATAAAGCAATATATTTCAAGAAATGCTAATTTGTGGATTAACTAGGAGACACAAAAATACTTTTCTTAGGTACTTGGGACTTCATCTTGCCAAAGAAATTACACATGCCAGTTCACAAATTCAGGTACAAACATACACATGCCAGTTCACAAATTCAAGTGCATGTCTGAAACAGCAGTACAAATACACACCTACCTACCAATACAATTAAATACACAAATACTCCCTGCACATTCAAGTTCATGTCCCAATTAGCAATACATGATACACAAATATACAACAATATACAAATAACAACAATTCTTCTTCTCCAAGAAGGTAAGCATCTGGCCACAAGCTGGTGCATGCAAAAAAATGTAAGATGCTTTCTATAGGTCCTGATTTGAGAAACACGCCAGGCTTAAGCATCTTCTCGACCGAGCCAACCAAGATCTCGCCCTTCACGTCCTTCCAGCTCTCGACGGTGATCTTCACCATTTCTTTCGCCAACATGCCAACGTAGGCAGCGTACTGCGATGAAGAACCGTGAAATACGTTGCCCCTCATGAGCATCATCCAAGGACCTGAACAGATCATAATCATATTGAAAAGAAGACACATCAAAATGAAGGATACAAAAAAAGCAGAATTATTGCCATAATCGGATTAGAATAATCTAACAATATTGCAGAAATTTTACGTACCTTCCTTGGGATGCCGACGTCTAGAGGGCGTCGATGGAGATGCGGAGGTGCAGCGGTCCCCTGTAGAGGTGCGCCGGCCGTCCATGGAGCTTACGGGTTAGGACTACGAGCCCCAGATGAACTGTGAGAATGAAAGAGACATACCCGTGTATTTATACAAATATATATTTTCTATCGGTACGAAAACAGAATACCGTTAGTAATAAAAACATCTGTAGAAGGCGAATGGTTCTATCGGTACAATAAATATTACCGATAGGAATTTTTGTACATAATCTATCGGTGTGTACGTACATTGCCGATAGAATATTACTAGTTGTAGAAGGCCAACAGTTCTAAGATATTTTTTGCAATATTCTACCGGTATAAACATTCATTACCGATAGAATAAAACTATTTGAAGATGAACAGTTCTAAGCAATTTTCTATATATTCTAACGGTAAAAGAATCCATTACCGATAGAATAAAAATATTTGTAGAAGGCCAACGATTCTATCGGCGCACTACATATTGCCGATAGGAATTTTTAATATACTCTGTCGGTATATTCATACAGTACCGATAGAATAAGTCTAGTTGTAGAAGTCGACCAGTCCTATCGGCGCACAACATTCTCCCGTCAGTACTTATGCATCTCTTCTAACGGTAAATATGTTCATCACCGCTAGAGTAAATCATACTATTTATTCTATCGGTAAGTTTCTTATAAACCGATAGGAAAAATACACCCGTCGCCCTTTTATGACCGCGTGGCACATTTTCTATCGGTTTTCAACTAAATCGCTAATAACCGATAGAAGATAGTGGTTAGTAGACTGCATTTCTGTACTAGTGTGCATACGCAGCCAGAACACGTGTCGATGATGATTTTGCAAAGTCTTCGTAACCCCAAAGTGACCAGCAACCTTCGATGTATGCGCTTCTCGCAGCCATTGAGTATGAGTGCTCCACGAGGCATACAAAGTAAATCGCCTTTGTACAAGAGTCCTTCTCACCAAACGAACTCGGTAGGCTTCCGTATTTCGAGCTCAGCCAATGCTGATTGAAAATCGGGATCTTTACTGTACATTATGGCATAGTCGTCATGACATAAGGGCTCGATCTGCATAAACACTGATAAACAGAGGGTCGTAACTGGTGGTCGCAACAACATGTCAGCAAGTCTGTTGTGTACACCCTTCCTGTATTTAATCACCATATTAAACTATTGCTAAGACATCCACTTCATATGTCAAGCTTGTTGTAGCTTCAATTGAGTTTACAAATATTGCAAAGGTTAGTGGTTGGTGTGGACAAGAGTCTCCTTACTCAAAAGGTAATACTGCCAATGCTTTATGGCCTGATGCAGTGCACACAACTCATTGTCATAAGTCGGATAGTTCTTCTGAGCTCCCTAAAATAACTCGGAGTGATATGCCACTGGTCGGCCTTCTTGTATGAGCACTGTGCCCATGGCATAACCTGAGGCATCGGTTTCTAGCTCGAATGGTTTCTGTAGATTTGGCAAAGCTGACACATGAGTTTCATTGATCTTCTTCAACAAGAGAAACATGTCTTCATCCTTCCCTATTGACTAGAACTTTTGATCGATCCTGGTTAATGCATGTAAGGGAAAAGCCACAATCGAGAAGTGTCGTATGAACTTCCGAAGGTATTGGCATGCTCCCACAAAACTATGCACTTTTGTAACTATTCGTGGTTGCAAATTACTTTTACCTTATCCTAATCGATTTGAAACGTACCATTGCCGACCACAAATCCCAGTTACAGTAGAGTTTGCTGGCTAAACTTCACTTCTTACAGTTGAGGCAGAGTCAATGTTGCTGAAGCTGTTCGAACACTTTTTTGACATGAATGAGGTGCTCGTCGCACGAATGACTGTAGACTAGTATGTCGTTGAGGTAAACAATCACAATGTCATGGATGAATTGTCACAATATGTCATTCATAAGACGCATGAAAGTAGCTGGGGAGTTCCAGAGGCCAAACGGCATGACCAGCCATTGGAACAGACCGTGTCACGTTCTGAATGCGGTTTTCCATGTATCCTACTCTCAGGTGCTAACTTGATGATATCCTGACTTAAGATCCAATTTTGAGAAGACGATAGCATGCTTCAATTGGTCTAGCAGGTCATCAATACGAGGAAGGTGGTACCGGTTCTTGATGGTAATCTTGTTCAGTGCTCGGTAGTCGATGCACATACGCCAAGTCCCATCTTTCTTTGGCACTAGCACCATAGGAGATCCACAAGGTGAACTATTTGGCTGAATGATACTATCGTTCAGCAACTCACTGACGAGGATTATAACCCGAGTTAGTCACCTTTGCCATTCAATAGTCGCAGGGGCTACAAAACAAGATTTTTTTACCTCTCTATAGTCTCAAGAGCCCAAGAGGGAGACAATAGATTAATCCAAGATGTTCTAGACATGACTTATTCCATGATCTCACTCTGTGATGTCGCAGGCTTTGTGATCTCTACATATCAACAATACCGAGGTTGCAGAGATCATGGTCTCACATGCCCAAAACACTGTACACATGGAGATATTTTCCTGTGTAATGTTGTAGTTAATACGCGGCCTTGGCGTACTAATAACTTAAAACATCCAACAGTTATTTGATTAGCCTCATTGAATCATATATAGTAGTTGAACCTATTTTATCACTACCACCACCTAGATGTTTCAGCCCCTTAATTCTTTGTAACTGACAAGAAGATGAAAGTGCAATCATAAACGGGCATAATTGCACATTATGGCCGGAGCACGTCTGCCTCTTAGCGATTCACCTTCAATTCCGTAACTGACAACTGGCAACGAGCTATAAAAGGAGGATCGCCCGGAGAGATCGGGACATCGAGCAAGAAATTCAAGACACAACACTTTCAAAATAGACATAGTAGATTTACATTGACTGTAAGCTAAAGAGTACAAGATTGTTCTTAGTTTACCTAAGAACATCCTTGGTTCTCTTCTTATAATCCTCAATTTACATAGTGAAATCCCAACAGGACGTAGGGCAATTACTCACA
Organism: Pharus latifolius; assembly: GCA_019359835.1. Classification (NCBI taxonomy): domain Eukaryota; kingdom Viridiplantae; phylum Streptophyta; class Magnoliopsida; order Poales; family Poaceae; genus Pharus; species Pharus latifolius. The sequence goes on from CM033323.1 coordinate 62,591,764, forward strand.
ATCAGAGGGCCCGAATCTGTATAAATTTCTTTCTTCCTCTGGCATAGATAACGTAATTTACCTGAGCTTCACCTTAGATTGGCTTCACATTCTTCCTTAAACATTTACGTAAGTTCAACTAAGGACGAAAGTCCCAATCATCAAGGTGTCTTTCTTCATCAAGAATTTTGGTAACCCATGTCAGGAGTTTACGATTCGGAAAATGATTTTGATCTTCCAGATTATGCTGATCTTAACATGGAGGATGAGACTCTCTACATGGAAGAAAATGAAGTTCCCTCAGAGCCTACTGCTGAGGAGTATCCTTAGGACTTGATCCATGGTCAAGAACATGAACAGGCAGTACGTTCACCTCCTGTAAGTCCTACCGCATCAAATGATGAATATATGCTAGAACCCATCGTCCCAGTTGATACGGGAGATGAGGACCTTGAATTCAGTCTAGAAGGTTTTGCTCAAGATAATTTGAATTATACTTTTGACTTCGAGTCTGAATCAGATGAGGAGATGCTCTCCCCATCTGCGACTTCGGTTCCCTGGGAAGTCGCTGTACTTTCTGAGGAGACCCCTGAGCAATGTGTTGCCAGGGAGGAAGAAGAACATAAGCGGGAAGAAGATGTAGCTCGTGAGCAGCAAGAGGCAAAGGTTCGTAAGGTCACAGAGCAAGCTCTGCAACTTGTGCAATCACATGATACCGCAGCTCATGACCTGGCCCCTGGAACCTCTTGTCCGTGACATCATCTTGGTCACAGGTGGGACCAAACTCCTTCATCAGTTCCGGCCTGTCCTTCGATGGATGAAGCCACGATAACTCCCATGGCACCTCAAAGGAGCACACAGGAGCGTGGGACCAAACTCCTTCATCAGTTCTGACCTGTCCTTCGATGGATGAAGCCACGATAACTCCCATGGCACCTCAAAGGAGCACACAGGAGCGTGTTCGTGTGATTGCGGATACTCTTTGCAATCCTCCTTCTGATTTGGCGAATGATGATAGAATTCTGTTAGCAAGGATTTTCATGGACAACCTCGATGAGGCAGCAACTATTGTGACTCCAACATCGTCCTCGCGATCAACAACTCGTATTCGAGAACGGGATAGTTTTCACTAGAGCCAAGAGTATTCTCGTGGACACACACCATCGGCCCGGTATCTTAAAACCAGGTGTACAGGTAATTCTAGTGACCTTCGTCGTGAACCTGTACATTAGTGATTAGGAGCGTGAGTGGATTCCTCTCGTGATCGTAATCATGAACCAGTGCGTTCGCGCCTGGGGTTATAGATCAATTCATTACGTGACCTTGATGGAGATCGTGAGAAATAGCAGCCACGTCCTTTATACATAGGTTGCAAGGCTTTCTCGCCAAATTACGTGCAGTAATCTGGCCAGATAAGTTTAAACCCAGACCAATCAAGTGATTCGACAGGACCAAAAATCCTTTCGAATTTCTGCAGATTTACATTACCGCCATCCAAGCGGCTGGTAGTGATGAACGGGTTATGGCGAATTTTTTGCCAACTATTGTGGAAGGTCCGGCACGGACCTGGCTGTTTAATCAGCTTGAAGGATCTATTTACAATTGAGAAATGTTGTGTGATGCAATCCTCAACAATTTCCTAAATTGTTATCAAAAGACTGGCGAAGAAGATGATCTCCACCGCTTGCGCCAGACTTCTACTGAAACTCTTTGCCAATTTGTCAAAATATTTGTGGGGGTATGAAATACTATTCCCAACATCTCTGACAACTCCGTCGTTAGGGCATTTAGACATGCCATTCGATATCGGAGGTTTATCAAAGATTTGCTTATTCATCCACCACAATCAGTTGTGGATCATTTCGACATGATTGATCGTTATTCCGATGTGGCTGAGGCCGTTGAGTGGAATAAGATGGTGGATAAGGGAAATTTTCCACCTCAACCAGGTCTCAAAGCCGACAAGAAGGATAAATCAGGCAAGAAACCAGAGTCATATGTGGGAGGGAAATCAAAAAAGGTGAAGAAAGCTAGAGCCAACCAATTCTGAGGGGTTATCATCATCGACAAGCAGCCTCAAGCGAAAGGTAAGAAGGTTCCATTTAAAACTAACAAGTTTTCTCCTACTGGTCACAACGACCAAGCAGAAAAACAAGTTAAACCACAGGGATCGAAGAAATGGTATCCGTTCCACAACGTTTCATCATATGATCTTCAGAATTGTTGGAATTGATTAAAGAAGCTAGATGATTTTTATCAAGGTAAAACTCCTATGCCTACAGTACCAGGTCAAGGGAAACCCAGCGGGAACAAAGGCACTAACGCGGATGAAGATATGCCATATTAGGTACCGAATAATCACGTTAATGTTATTTTTGGTGGTTCTTCATCTTACTTCTAAGCGTCAATATAAAAACTTTTGCCGTGAGGTAAATAGAACTGAGGTTCCTTTGGGAGAGCCTCAGTTTCCCCGATGGTCAGAGGTTTCCCCAACCTTTAGCTGGGAAGATTGCCCTAAGGGATTAACGTGACCTCGGCGCCTCCCTTTGCTGATATCCCCTACTATTAGTAATGCTAAGGTAGGACGAGTATAGATTGATGGAGGGATTTCGCTCGATCTCCTTTTTGCCAAGGCTCTCGACGAGATGCAAATTCCTCGTTCGAAGATAAAGCCAGTGGCACAGCCATTTTTTTGGGATAATTCTAGGTTCCTTTATGTTACCAATTGGACAGATCGTGCTACTAGTAACACTTGGGGAACCACCAAATTTTCGAGCAGAATTAATTACTGTTGAAGTAATTGATTTTGATTCAGCTTATAACACCATTTTTTCAGGCCTTCTTTTGCTAAGTTCATGGCGGCGACGCATTATGCCTAATAATGCATCAAGGTCGCAGGCCTTCATGGCGTGATCATAGTTAGGGGCAGTAAGCATACGGCCTTAACTTGTGATCGAATTTCCCTGGAACTGGTCGATCAACTTCCTTTACGAGATGTCAAGGTGGCGACCTCAACACTAGATACGGTCAAGGGATGCCCGAGACCAGAAGAAAAACTCAAGCAGGTTCCTTTATTCTCAAATGATCGATCTACAACAGTTTGGATTAGATCAAATCTGGACAACAAATAGGAACTAGAACTCATTGCTTTCCTCCAGGCTAACGTGAATGTGTTTGCATGGAAAACCTCAGACATGCCTGAAGTCCCAAGGGATGTAATTGAGCACAGGCTAGCCATTCGGCCTGGACAGCGACCAATAAAGCAAAAACTCAGATGTTCTGCTCTGATCGGCAAGAAGCTATACGCGCAGAGCTAGGCAAACTCCAGCATTCTGGTTTCATTTGTGAGGTCAACCACCCAGAATGGCTCGCAAATCCGGTCATGGTCCTGAAATCAAACGATAAGTGGCGCATGTGTGTTCATTACACCAGTTGAACAATGCCTGTCCGAAGGATGATTTCCCCTTCTCCATATCGATCAGTTGATTGATTTCACAGCGAGTTGTGAAATGATAAGCTTCCTGGATGCTTACTCTGGTTATCATCAAATTAGCATGGCAGAAGAAGATGAAGAGAAGACTGCCTTCATCACCCCATTTGGTACTTACTGCTACATCAGAATGCCATGTGGGCTCAAGAATGCTGGTCTCACGTACCAGTGCTTTATGCAAAAGACCTTTGTTTCTCAGATAAGGCATAATTTAGAAGCTTATGTTGATGATTTGGTTGTAAAGAGCCTTAAGAGCTCTAGTCATCTAGATGATCTTACTAAAATTTTTTGTAATTTGAATAAACATGGAATAAAGTTGAATCCTGAAAAGTGCTCTTTTGGGGTTTCTTCGAGTAAGCTTTTGGATTTCCTTGTTTGTTTAAGAGGCATTGAGGTTAATCCTAAAAAAATTCGGGCTATTGAGCAAATTGGATCCCCTTCGACTATGAAGGAAGTGCAAAGTCTAACTGGTCGAATGGAGGCTTTGAGTCATTTCATCTCGAGGTTAGGCGAGTGTGGTTTCCCTTTCTTTAAGGTTCTACGCAAGCACAATGGCTTTTGATGGTCGACTGAAGCCGAAAAGGCCTTTCAAGAAGTTAAAGCATCCCTCACCAGTGCTCTGGTGTTGGTTTCCCATAAGGGAGAAACATTAATCATCTATTTGGCTGCTACCCCTCATGCGAGCAGCGCAGTGTTGGTCGCAGAACGGGAGGGAGTACAACGACAAGTTTATTATGTAAGTGAAGTGCTTAATGGACCGAAGGAGCTTTACCCTTAAGTCCAAAAGCTTCTTTATGCTCTCTTAATGGCTTCAAGAAATCTTCGACATTACTTTCAAGCACATACGATTTCTGTGCCATCGTCTTTTCCTTTAGGGGACATTCTCTGGAACCCGGAAGTCTCTGGTCGAGTTGTGAAGTGGGCAGTTGAACTTGGAGCGTTCGATCTCCATTTCACTGCTTGAGTAGCAATAAAATCCCAAGTTCTTGCAGATTTCGTGGTCGGATGGTCTAATCTCGTACCACAGGAGAAAGACATGATGGATTTGGGATAATTCCGACTGTTGGGCGATGTATTTTGATGGTTCTCATAGTTATCAACTCTCGGGGGCTGGAGTAGTTTCAATAGCACCACCGGGTGATAAACTCTGGCATGTCATACAATTACACTTTGCTGCTACCAATAATGCAGCAGCGTATGAAGGTCTTCTTGCTGGGCTCCGAGAAGCAAAATCCCTTGGAGTCTGTCGATTAGTGGTGAGGGGGGACTCACAACTAGTCATAAATCAGGTAAACAAGGAGTACAGCATCTTCGATGAGACAATGGGTCATTATCTGGACGAGGTGAGGAAATTGGAAAAATACTTCAGTAATTTCGAAGTCCAATTCGTTCCGCAAAGAGACAATATTCTCATAGACCAATTGTCAAAAATTGGCTCCTCACGAACATCCGCTCCAGTAGGAGTGTTCATTGAGCACTTAAAATCCCCTTCTATCAAAGAAGGGTTAGCAGCAATCACTAACATCATGACCTTACGATAAAAAGCAGATTGGATTCATCCATTGAGAATCTGCACATGGGACCTTGCCTGAGGATGAAACCGACAGTGGTCGGTTAGTTAGAAAAGCACGCATGTATAGACTCATTGAGGTAACTTTAAATAGAAAGGGCACTCAAGGAGTCCTTATGTGGTGCATTTCTCAAGAAGATGGCAAATCCCTTCTCAACGAAATACATGGAGGCATATGTGGAACACATGCTTCTTATCGATCACTAGTTGGCAAAGCTCTTTGACAGGGTTATTACTGGCCTACGGCACTCAATGATGCTATGCAGTTGGTCAAGGCATGCCCACAGTGTCAATTTCATGCATGGCAAGTTCATTAGCCAGCATATGCTTCGCAAGTCATTCCCTTAACTTGGCCATTTGCTATTTGGGGAATGGATATTGTAGGATCAATGCCTCAAGCTATCAATGAGTACAAGTTTTTGTTCATAGCAATTGATACATTCACTAAGTGGATTGAAGCTGAGCCAGTTCATAATATTACTGCTGCCGCTGCAAAGTTCTTTCATACGAACATAGTGACACGATTTGGAGTCCCAAGTCGTCTCATTACAGACAATGGTTCACAATTTGTCAACGGTCTTTTCTTAGACTACTGCAACGATATTGGAACCAAGGTCTATTTCGCATCCGTAGCTCATTCGTAGAGCAATGGTGCAGTAGAACGTGCCAACGGGCAAATAATATAGGGTGTCAAGAAACGTGTTTTCGACCGCCTTAAGTTATGCTCGGGGGCTTGGCTAGATAAACTCTACTTAGTTTTATGGGCATTACGTACCACATCCAGTCGAGCTACAGGTGAAATGCCTTTCCAAGTTGTCTTTGGTGCAGAAGCCATCTTACCAGTTCAAATTCAACTTGGTTCAGCTCGTCTATCTCACTTAGATATTGATAATCAAAGTACTGCTCGAGAAGATGAACTTTCTCTTCTCGAAGAAAAGCGTGATCGAGCATTGATTAGGTCTGCTGCATATTTACATGCTTTGCGTAAATATCATAGTAAAAAGGTGTGAAACTGGAAACTTTTGAGTTCACAGTAAAAAGGTACGTAAATATCATAGTAAAAATCTTGAAACTTTTGAGTAGTTTTCGGATAAAACGAAAACAGGGTAATTAGGGTATTTCAAATCTGAGTTTTACCGAAACTGGAATTCTGAGACTTAGGGTGAGATTTTGAGATCCTCATAGAAGAATATTTTGTATTGAAATAATATTTGGAAGATGTTCCCTAAAACAGATTTGAATTTGGAGTTGGTTTGCAACATTATCCCTTTTCAGGCTTCTAGAAGATCTCGAAAAGGACTGAACTGCGATACTATTTGGACTGATTTGCGAAAAGGGTCTGGATGATGGAATCTGGTTGCCAACGTTTTAGATTAAGGTATTGGCATACCCATGATCATAATCCAAGAACAATTTGGGTCTGGATCAGATCAAGATTGATTAAATCAAAGTTCAGAATATTTAGGGTACTTAACTTAATTCTGTTTTCGAAAACATAAGGGTTTGAAAAATCTGGGAGTTAGAGATGGAATTGAATCAGGCTTCTGAAGACTTTTATACTCAAAATAAATAGTAGATCAAATCTGAAAAGACAGATCTTGATTTGGGTTCACAGAGAAGATTTTAGGATTTTAGGGCTTAAGATAGAATAAGTCTGGGCTGATTTTGCTGATCTTGAAGAGACATATGCATGCATGACTCTTTATGCAATGAATTTTCACCCCAAACCCAGGGTGTTACATATTAGTTCGCAAAAAGTTTTGACATTCTAGTTGAGATTTTCTTTTTAAGACGTTTCTCAACGCATAAGAAACTCACTATGAATGCTTTCTATCCCGAAATTACTATACTGTATTCTCAGTATTAGTAATCTCAGGAGGGGGCTAGGAGAATATAATTATAACATAAAGTTTAAAGTTAAGTATGTTTTTATAATATTAAAATTCTGTTCCAGCATACATTTGCATTTTTTATGTATATATCTACTTGCACGTTATTTAATACATCAAAGGATTCCTATTTCCATTGTCGAAATGAATATTTACAATGAGGAGGAAAACTTTAAGTAAGTTTGAGGTTTTTTAATAGTTTTCAAATATGGGCTTAACCTAAGCTATGCTCGCATTCATCTGATCTTCGTTCTCGAAGATGACATCTTCCGTTGCTGAGTTCAGATCTAAGTTCAGACCATGGCGATGTCTGAGCTTGCAAAAGATAGAAGAAGCAGCAATACCAACATTGATCTTGACTGTTTCCTCATACCTCTTTGCAAATTCTAGGATATTATTGACCAGAGAATCAGCTTGAGCTGCAACCAAGGCATAGGATTCTTCGCGAGATATGTTAGCATTTTCAGGATTAATAGTTTTTGCCTCAATTGAGTCTGCGACTTCTTTTAACTTCTCAACAGTGGCCTTTTTGATAATACTGCAGTTGTTGATGATCTTTTCCAAATCACTTTTCTCATCTTGAGAAAGTTTTGCAATACTTTTAGCTTTTTCCATAGCCACTCTAAGAGTATCAAGGATCCTTTGAAGTTTATCAAGATCGTGCACTCGCCTGATAAATTTTTCTTCAAAGGCATTCCTTTCTTCAGTCAATTTAGAGTTTACTTCTTTTTGACCTGAAGCAGCAAAATATATTTGATTAGTTCATGATAGATTACAAATGCACTGGAAAATGCTGCAAAAGTGGACTTACAATTCAAGTCGGCTTGCATTTTTTCTTGGAGGGCAGCATATGCACTTTTATTTTCCTTCAAGGATGACAAAGCTTCAGCAAGATTTTTGCTGTTTTCCTCTAAAGCTTTTGTTATAGCCATCTCCTTCTCAAAGAATTCCTTAGTGACCTCTTGTGATAAAGCAGAGTTTTTCTGGAACAGCAAAGAAGTTTCATTCTAATTCATAGAAGAATGAAATTAGAGCAAGATACTTACTGTTCTAATTGGTTGCATTTTGCTTGTGCGACCTTAAATTGTTCTATTAACAAATTCACCAAGGTCGAGTGCTAAGCATAGTTCTACAGGAAAATAAAACATCTGAGGATATTGCTCAGAGAAAATAATAAAATACACTTGGTAAAGATCTTATTTACCTCAATGAGATCTTCAAGAGAGAATTCAGATCTCAAATCATCTTGCACCTGTTCAGTACTTATTAGATGTAATTTTGGAACAAGGTGCAAGAGACCAGCAACATGATTCACTGGTTCTATTTCTTTCTCCCCTTGATAAGGGGAAGGGATGTTCTTTTAGACTAGAGGGGAAGCACAAGTTCCTGTTGGATCGCTTGTCCATGTAGTTAAGGTCGCATCCGCGACATTAGCTTCTTCGTCATTGATGGGTTTTGAGTGAATATTTTGAATTACCTCGTCAATGATAGTTTCAGCAACATCAGCTGGAACAACAGTACTTAGAATTTCAAGTATAGCTATCATTTCAACTACTGAAGCTATGCTCCCCTCTGTAATAGTTGTTTCAACATTTGGTATTGAAACAGATTCTACAAGGGTTGGGCTCAACCTGACCATTCCTTATGATTGTATAGGTTATAAATAGCTACAAATGTATTCAAATACAGCTAGACAGGTAATTATCTGTTACCTGAAATTGAGTCCCAGGGAACTCATTGCCTCACTCCCAGGAGAAACAGCGAGGTGAACATTTTCTTAGATGTTTTCTTTAAGGTTTATGTAGATTTTCTCCTCCACAGGATGAGGGGGACTCATCTTCCTTCTCCCTGTACGATTGAGGGATAATTTCCAATTGTACCTGGTGAAAGGTGCAAGCTAAATAATTTTACCGTTTTGGCCGCTAAACTAGGTTTGACGGCCTTAGACAAAGTTGCCTTTGCGGCCTTTTTAGCTTTGCTGGGGGCTGAAGTCTTCACCATGGATGATTGATCTTTCCCTTTGGAAGGAGTTCTTTTCAGTTTCTTAGCTGAAGGACCCCCAGAAGTCCCAACATCATCCATGGTTCTCTTTGTTCCAGTTATTTGGCCTAGGAGCAACTATACATATTGAAATAAGTTTTTTCAATTATTGTCATTCAAAGGAGAAAAATAATCCCTGTTACTTGGCCCTTCGCACGCTGGGGGATGGATCTCCTTGGTCCCTTCCCCCCAGCACCTGGGGGCTACAAGTACGCGGTGGTCGCCGTGGATTCTCCAAGTGGGTGGAGGCTGAGCCCTTGGCCTGCATCACTTCCCGCACGGTGCAACGTTTTTTCTGGAAAAATGTCGTATGTCGCTTCGGGGTCCCCCAAGAAATCACCGTCGACAATGGGACCCAGTTCGACTCGGCATATTTTCGGGAATTCTGTGAAGGCTTAGGCACTACCATCCATTTTGCCTCCGTGGCTCATCCACAAAGCAACGGAGCCGTTGAAAGGGTCAACGGCGCCGTTGAAAGGGTCAACGGCATGATCCTACAAGGCTTGCGCCGACGGCTTGAACAGACCACCTCCAAATGAGGCGCATGGGCCGAAGAGCTTCCAAGCATCCTCTGCTCCATGCGCACCACCCCTAGCCGAGCGACAGGGCGCACGCCTTTCTCGCTCGTCTACGGGGCCGAAGCAGTTCTCCCCTCGGAGATTGGTTTTCGATCGCTGCGGGTCGAGCTCCTCGACGGAGCTACGACCGCGGCGCATCAAACCAACGAGGATAATGGTCACTCGGAGGTCGACCTCGGCGAAGAAGAACGCGACCGAGCGCTCCTTAACCACACCATCTACGAGCGCGAGATGGCACGCGCGTACAACCAGCGCATGCGCGAAAGGGCCTTCCGCCTTGGGGACCTGGTCCTCAAGCGCGTGAGAGACCCCCAAGCCCAGGGCAAACTATCCCCCAAGTGGGAGGGCCCATGCAGGATCTCCGCGGTCCTGGGCTCCGGAGCCTACAAACTCTCCACACTTGAAGACCAGGAGCTGACGCACACTTGGAACATAACCTTGCTTCACAAGTTTTATGTTTAGCCTCCGGGCTCGCCACCTCCTCCGCCGCGCTTCTGCGGGGGGAGGCTTATGTACTCACAGTTCCCTCCCCGACCGCGCTTTCGCGGGGGGAGGCGTTGTATCTCACCCTCTATTAATACAAGTGGATTTTCTGATCAACTCTGGGATTTTTATGTCTCCGTTAAATTGAATGGCTTTTTTATACTTCACCGTTGGAATTCTTTTACAGGAGTTTTTTCTTCCGCCTAAATGGCGACGTCTCCTCTATAAAAATTCCCTCCCCGTGAGGATGCCCTCTCCGTGAGGAAGTGGGCTACCACAGCCTAAAGTCCCTACAACGGGAGCACAGCTCCCATAGGGCGGCTTATAGTAACCCCTCGTGGACTGAGGGCGTAAGCGGCAACCCAGTTCTCACGAACTGCGGTAACGAGTGACTTCGAGAGATTAGTCCCCCCTCGAACACTCTACACCCGCTACCGGGTCACGGAAACCTTCTAAGGGAACATCCATTGCCTCCCGCGGCAGATAGAAAACTCGCTTTCGGAGTGTATCATCTCAAAAAGATAGACCGACCACTTTCTTGGTCGCGCACCACCGCTAGCCCCCGGGACTCCCGACGAGGGGCTACGCAAATTACGCACCCAGTGTAGTCCAGGCCCTTTCCCTCGTTACCCACAGCGGGCGAAGCTGTGGTGCACCCCGCTGTGGGGGGGGGGGGAGGAAAACCCCGAACCCGGACAGAAAAACAAAGGCTTTATGCGGAAGGCTTCGAAGTTTCCGAGACAAAGACGCGGCAAATAAACAAGTCTATGGCTTTATTGATACAACATCACACTGGGGGACAACCCCCCCAGTAGGAAGGAAGCGCCCCCCTGGTGAGACCCGAGCCCGCGAGCATGGCCCGGGGAGTTACGCTCCCGCTGGAAGATGCTCCGAAGAACGATCCCCGAGAAGCAACTACACCTAATAATCCCGGAGACCCTCTGAGATCTCCTGGGAAAGATCCTTGTACAGACTTCTGATACGTCAAAGAGCACGCCGAAGGAGACCCTCCGGCCAGCACTCGTAGCCAGCCAGGGGGAGTATCCTGAGCGGGGGAACCTTTAGGGCCCCCGGCCTCGGTGGAGATAACTCGGCGCGACAATCGTCGAAGTTTCCTAAGTGCCACTCTGGGAGCCAACGCAGCAGCGCCGGCTCCTCGGAGGCACCTCCCTTCGCGGAGTTAGCATGAGCGGGTTCGGAGACTAGCCCGCCGCATGCTCCCCCGGCCGCCAGACATAGTAAAATCGAGGCCGCCCGGGTGCTACCCAGGCTAGACCCCCGGGCGACCCTCGAGCACTCTCCAAAAGATGTTCCTCAGGGCAAGAAGACCCTAGGAAAACGATGTCTAAGGATACCTGCCGGCAAGTTGAACACACTTAGCAAAAGCACTACTTTATTCCAGTTGAAAGACATTTACAAGTTCCCGGGGCTCTCTCTAGAGAAGCCACCCGGAGCAAAAAAGACCTAAAAAGAGAAGCCTAATCTAACCGGGGGGAGGAGCTCATACTTGCCCGTCCTTGTCCCCCCCCCCCGGGGGGGACGTCCGCGTTGGCTGACGCGTCCTGACCCGAACGCCGGCCGCACGTCTCCATGGTGCCGGTGATCCGGTCGAAGAGAGGCTCGGCGGACCACTCCAGCTCAGTCCGCCGAGGGTCGAAGAAGGCGGGGAAGCTCCGGGGGACAAGCTCCCCGATGACCCCGGCGCCCTCTCCGCTGTGCTCAACAAGGGCCGCCGCCAAGGCAATCACCGGGACGGCGAGGCCTCGTGCCCGAGCCTCCGCAGCGGCCGGGATCAGGGCAAGCTGCACACCATGGAAGTGCGCGGCCTCCCCGACCGACGCCGGCGCCGGGTCGGGGCCTGCCCCCCGCCCGAGCTCGATCCCGAGCTCCTCAAGAGTAGAGCGGATCGCCCTACCTCCTGTGACCACGGCCTGGACGCCCAAAGCTGTGGCCTCCCGCTCCACCTGCAGCTCCCTCCGAAGCCGAGAGACCGTGTCCTCGACGGCGGTGAGCCGAGCCTGCACGGCGGCGAGCTCCCCGAGCGCCCGCTCCTTCTCGGAGCGCTCCGAGGCCGCGTCCCTGAGAGCCTTCTCCTTCCCGGCGCGCTCAAAAGCCACTATGTCCTCGGCAGCCCGGAGACGCGTGGCGAGCCGAGACCTGAAGCCCCAAGCAAGTGCAACCGTCTACGCGAAAACAATGATCAGAACACGAAAGACGAACGACCATGAAATTCAAGTAACCTACCCGAAGTCCAGAGGCGATCACCGCGTCGACGTCACCCTCGTCGCCCCCCGGGTCGCTCCCGCGGGAGGCCTCCCCACCATGCAGAGCTCCCTCCTCTGGAGTCCCATCGTCGGAGGAGCTGGAGGCCTGATCCGGCAGAGGCGCCGGAACCCCGGGGCGGACGAACAGGCCCTTACCCCTCCCGGGTACAGGGAGCGCCGCCGTCGTGGACCGAACCGCCGAGGAGCCCGTCTCTGGGGCCAAGATCGAGGCCATCGGCAGGCCGCCCGGCATCCGAAACCGGACGGAGACCTCGCTGGACGAGGGCTGCGGTCGGACCCCCGCAGGAGCAGGAGGCGGCGAAGGGCTCGGAGCGTACATCTTCGAGCCTGAGCCCTGGCCCTCTCCGGCCGGAACGCCGCCCATGGGATCCAGCCCGCCCGGAGTGTCTGGGGCTGCGCCCGACGCCCCAGTGACCCCCGCCGCGGAGTCCCTCACTGGAGAGGGCGGAGGTGAAGACCGGGGCCTCGCGGGATTCCTCCGAGCCCGGGATCCCGCGGGGCTGCCGGACGGGCGAGACCGCTTCGAGGGTCCGCCGGCAACCTCCTTCCCCCTCTTGCGCGAAGCAGGGGTGGGCAAAGGCAGCCGGGCTGGGAGCCTCAGCCCAAACACCTCCGCAACGGCGTTTCAAGGAGGACCCTCCCCGGTGACGCGAACTACCCTCTCGTGCTCGTCCTCGTAGTATCGGCCGAGGAGGGTCGCCGCGATCTCCTTGGCCCGACTATAGGACCTAACTGCAAGAGCAACAAATGAAGCAAGAGTTAGGAAAAGTCTCCCAGCATGGAGAAGGGGTCCGAATACTTACGGTTTGCCACCGCCATCCAGGGTGGCCTGTGCGCCGCCGACATTCCTCTCCCTCGACGGGTGTGGAACGGCGCCACTCAGAGGAGGGCCATCTCCTCCACAAGATCCCGCATGGACCGCCGGAATTGGGCCTCCGCCATCGCGGTGAGGAGGTCCATCTCCACCACGGTCCACTCGGGAGCCACCGGGCCGCCGGACCGCGAGTACGTCGACAGCTCCCGAGAATAAGTCACCCCCGGGTCTCCCACTCGAAGGTAGAACCAATGTCGGAGCCAATCCCCCCAGTGGTCCCGGGAGGCTAGCACCGGGTACTCGTCGGTGCGGCCCGGGGTAAGCTGGATCATGATGGAGCCGAAGGCCGACCTAGGACCGCCCCTCCTCACCACTGGGCCCCTCGCCGATGGCTCGTAGAAGTACCGCATGAGCCGCAGGGTGGGCTCCGTCACGGCGGTCGTCTCACACAACCAGATAAACAGGTCCATCCTGACAAGAGTGTTCGGGGTGAGATGGTTGAGCGGGAGACTGTATACCTGCAGGAACTCGCGCAGCAGCGGGTGCACCGGAAGCCGGAGGCCCGCCTCCACGAAGGCCTCGAAGGCCACCACCTCCCCGTCCCGGGGGCTCGGTACCTGCTCCGCCGGCCGGGAATCCTGATGTCTCCCACTCGAAAATAGCCGCGCTCCAAAAAGGCCTCAAGGGCCCCCGAGGAGAAATCGGTGGCCCCGAGGAAATCAGAGGTCACCTCCTCCGCGGGCAGCTCGGAGACCTTGGTGCGACTCTTCGGCGCCATCAGGGATGAACTCGTCGAAAAACTGCCGAAACTACCGGGTGCTACTGGGGAGTGTCACCGGGAACTTCCAGAAAGAAGTTACAGGAAGTCACCGGAAACTACTGGTGAAAGGTCACCGGGTCTTTCTGGAGGAGTCACTTGAAACTACCCGGCGCTTCCGTGCAAAGTCACCGGAATTCACCGAAAATCACCGGAAGCTACCGGGAAAAGGTCACCGGAAATCACCGGGAGCTACCGGGAGGCTACAGAAGTTTGTGGGGTTTGAGGGCTTGTGGGCATGCTCAAACTAAGGGCCCCCCCCTATTTATAGGTGGTGGAGGGGGACCCAGATGCCCGCCACGTGTCCACAAAGCCATCAAAGCCGCGGGACTGGACCGTCGCGCGCAAGACGAAGCGACGCGAATGTGAACGCTTCGAAGCGATGCGTCTGTTCGCAGATAGGCGCGTCCCGCTGAGAGACGGTTCGGAAACTGATACGCCGCCGGCGGTGTAAGCGACTTCGTGGAAGATGAAGCGTCATCGTCGGGAGCTTCACATACCCATCGGAGGCACCAAGTGCCCCCGAGGGCCTGGGGGGCTGCTGTTGGGGGAATCCCCAGGGCCCCCACGAAGTCTTGAGGAGCCCCCGGTGAGACCCGGAGAATCACCGGGCCCCCAGTGAGATCCGGAAGGTCACCGGGCGCCCGGTGAGATCCGGAGGGCCACCGGGCCCCCGGTGAGATCCGGAGGATCACCGAACCCCCGGCGAGTCCCGCAGAGTCTCCGGGTCCCCGAAGGGCGGCTGCTGACCGTGAAGCCTTTGGGAAGCCGGTGAGGCCACGTGTCGAGCATCCAGGCTGTCCCCCTGGTCAAAGGACGTCCCCGCCCTTCCATCCGACGGTTGCAGCGAGGGCTCTTTAGTCTTTTGTATTTCTTAGGGGCTATATATACCCCTCTTGTACCTCTTTTCAGGGGATTCGAACTCATTTGTATTAACGTAATATCCAGCTCTCTTGGAGACCTCTCCCCGAGAGCATACCTCCCCAGCGGACTCGTGTCCGGAGAGAGCCAACAGGACTTGGGCCCCCACTGGGACCCGAACCTGTATAAACCACCGTGTCAATTCCTGTGTTGCCCGGAGGGAGAAGACCAGTAACTCGGTCTGCTCGCGCCGTTGTACTTGTGCTGTGCACGTCCTAACCTGCCGAGGTATCCGTGATACCACGACAAGTTTCAACCCATACTCGCGGAGGTTGCGGAAGGTCTCCGCTAGGTCATCGATGTGGGCGGCCGCGCGGAGGCTTTTAACGACCGCATCATGAAAATAGACTTCTACGTTGCTGCCGATCTGGTCCTTGAGGACCAACGACATGAGGCACTAGAAGGTTGCTCCAGCGTTCTTCAGCCCAAAGGGCATATGGACGTAGCAGAAGGTGCCAAGGGGAGTTATAAAACTCATCTTTTCCTCATACTCCTTAGCAATCCGGACTTGATAATAGCCCGAATACGCGCCGAGGAAGCTCATAAGCTCACACCCCATGGTCGAATTAACCAACTAGTCGATCTGCAGGAGTGGAAAGTTGTCTTTTGGGCAAGCCTTGTTAAGGTCGGTGAAGTCTACACACATCCTCCACTTGCCGCACAACTTCTTCACAAGGATGGGGTTCGCTAGTCATTCGGGGTGCAAAATCTCCCAAACGAACCCAGCCTCCCAGAGCCTAGCGATCTCGGCCTTAATGGCCTCTTGGTGCTCAAGGGAGAACTTCCTCAGCTTCTACTTGACCGGGAGGCGGCCGAGCGTTGCAGTGAGTTTGTGCTCGATAATGTCTCGAGCGACGCCCCGCATGTCGGCGGGCTTTCACGCAAAAACGTCAGAGTTTTTGCAAAGGAAGGCCATGAGTTGCTTCGTGTGCTCTTCGGAGAGGTCCGCTCTGATCTTGATGGTCCTCTCGTCGTCCTCCGAGGATAGTTGAACTTTTCAGAGGTCCCCCTCTGGGCACGGCTTTGGGAGAGACCTCCCGTAGGGGACGACCGGTGCGTCCGAGGCCGGGGGAGCAGTCCCCCCAGGGTCTTGATCAGGTTGACGCTTTCGATCGTCACGGTAGCGCGCTCGTAGAGAGCACGGGCCACATCTTGGTCGCCTCGGGCGGTGATCACACCGTGAGGCCCAGGGATCTTCATGCAGAGATAGCTCTAGTGGATTGCCGCCCCCAGACGGTTGATTGTGGTCCTCCCCATGATCGCGTTGTACGAAGAGGGGAGGTTCACTACGTCGAATCGGACCATCTCTATCCGGTAATTGTCTGGGGTGCCGAAGGTCATGGGGAGATCAACCTTCCCCATCGGGTAGATGGTCTTCCCTGGAACGAAACCCTGCAAGGGCCCGGCTGTGGGCTACAGCAACATCTCGTCAACCTGCATGTCCCTGAATGCCTTCAGGTACAGGATGTCGATGGAGCTTCTGCCGTCGACGAGGATACGCGCCATCTGGCAGTTGTAGATGGTGGTGGAGACGATGAGTGCGTCGTCATGGGGGAAGCAAACCCCGCGCGCCTCTTTTGCTGTGAAGGTGAGGGGGACGTCCGACCATTTTGGTGGTCGAGACGTGTGTAGCACCCCCACAACCTTTACCTCCCACGCGTACTCCTTTCACTATCACTTGGAGTCTCGCCCCGAGGCGAATCCCCCCGTGATGACGTTTACACGTCTTTGGGAGGTTTGGAACGGGAGCTCTTCGGTTGAGCCCCTTTCCTGAGCCTATCTTTGCTGCTCCCCCGGAGGAGAGGGCCGGCAGAGGGGGCAAGCAGGCAGGGCTCCCTCCCCCCTGCCTGCGCTGGTCGAGAAATGCAGTGAAGTGTTGCAGGAGTTGATGGCATTCCTGAGTAGCGTGGGTATTGGATTTGTGGAAAGCGCACCATAAGTTGAATGTGCCCTCCTTGCCTCCTATCGTGGGGCCTTCCCGGCCACAGGACGACTGTCCCCCTCTTGTCCCTTGGGCTTGGGGAAGGATCGGTTGCCCTTGCCACCGTCGCATGAGCCGCCTCCACCCTCGAGGACTAAGGTGTCCCGAGGCCATGGCTCACCGTGGTTGCCCCTCTTGGGACTCTTGCTAGGGGGGTCCCTGGCCTCCCGGTCAGTGGGGGCAGGAGCCCCCTGGTTCTTCTTCCACAAGTCGTCCTCCTCCGCCCGAGCATACTTCTCGAGCACGGTGAAGAGCTCATCGACGGAGGAGGGACAGCTCCAGGAGAGTCTCCGATGGAGCTCCCCAGGGAGGATCCCACTCTTGCACGCCTTAATGACTGTAGAGTCAGGGGCATGGGCCAATTTTCTCTTGACCTGGGCAAAGCACTTGAAGAAGCTGCGGATGGTCTCCCCAGTCTTCTGTCGGACGATGTAGAGCTGTGAGGAGTCCAGGGTACGCACGTAGTTCCCCTGGAAGTTCGCGCAGAACTCATACTTGAGCTGCGTGAAGGATTTGATGGAACCAGCCCTCAGGTTGTAAAACCATGAGCAGGCGATTCTGGTGAGATAGAGGGGGAAGACGTTGCATTGCACCGTCTCGTCACCCCCAACCGCCGAAATGGCTGTGGAGTATACCTGCACAAACTCATAAGGGTCAACCTCACCATTGTAATGCTTGATGTGTGGCAGGCGGTAGGGTCACTCCCAGCGGATGTAACAAAGTCAGTGACACAGTGGTTGGTTTGGCCCCTCCACCTCATGGGGAGAGTCCCAGTCGCTGTCCCCTTTGACGGGGGGCACAAGCTCGTGGTCGAAGTCGGGGAGGGGTCCGAGTGGTTCGCCGGTGCGGCGGTAGCGTCTTTTCTCCTCGGGGTTAGTCAAGCTAACCTCTTGGACATCTAGATAACCCCCGGAGGTGGCGGTTGCGTCCTCAACCGGCCTCTTCCCCCGGTCGGGCCAAGAGCAGGGGGGAGTTCCGATCAGTAATGGGAGGGAGCCTCCCCAGACTTCGTAGTACACATCCGCTCGACCTCCTCCCAAGTGAAGTGGGTCTGATCCACCGGGGGAGCCTTCAAGGGTAGTCCCTGGGGAGGAGGGACCTGATGCGCAATGGTCGCTGGCCCGGTGGAAGCTATCGGCGCACGGGACAAGCCCAGCGCCGGGTGAGCGTCCGGGGCGGGGATGGGAGCGGGTGCAGGGAGAGTCCCCGTAGCAACCACCAGCGCGGGCACCGGAGCGTCCCCAGGTGTTGACCTGGGGAGGCCCTAGACACATGAGCAGTCGCGGACGCGGGGATGGCTTCCGGCACAGGGGGGACCCCCAGCGCAGGGAAGGTTCCTGCTATTACAGCAGCCACCTGCTGTAGTTCCGGATGCGGTGCCGGGTAGCCTCCCGGAATGGGGAATGTTCTGAGCATGGGTCGGCCTCCCGGCGCGGGAAACACCCCAGGCGCGAGGAAGGCTCCGGGAATGGGAAAGTCCCCCGGGTGCAGGAAACGTTCTCGGCGCGGGGAAAGCCGCTGGGTGCCCCATGATGAACAGAGGCGGCACCCCCACAAACTGGTACGGAGGCGGGTACAAAGGAGCTGGGGGCTGCGCCAAGACACGCAACAACTCCTCCAGGGTGTGTTGGGTGCGGAGTTGGCCCTCGACCAAAGCCCCAAGCAAGGGGTCGCTGGAGGTCACAGTCACCGGGTTGGAGACGAGAACACCTGCACTACAGGTTTCGGGAGAAAGAGGTGGTACCTCTCTCTGGGTGTCTCCCGGAGGTAAGGTCGTTGCAATAGCATTTTCTTGCGGAGGCGACACCGGATCACTAAGACCAGCACCACCAGAAAGGGAGAGGGTCTTTGCCCTCGTTCTTGAGGGAGCCATAGCGATTCGTCATGAGTCCCCACGGATGGCGCCAACTATCGTGGTATAAAATGTAGCACCGGCAGATTTCACAGTAAGACTTGACACGGAAACGACGGCGCGAGCTGACCGAGTGACCGGTCACCTCCCACCGGGCAACACAGCAATTGACACAGTGATTTTTATACAGGTTCGGGTCCTGGTGGGGGACCTAGTCCTGTCGGCACCCTCTGGACGTGAGTCCGCTCGGGAAGTGCTCTCGAGAGAGAGAGGTTTCCAAGGGAGCCTGTTGTTTTTGAGTGTGTAAAATGAGTTGAGATCTTGTTACAAATGAGATACAAGTGGGGTATATATAGGCCCCAAAAGAAGCAGAAAGAAGAAAAAGCCCTAGCTACGGCCGTCGGATTGAGGGGCATTGACGTCATTTCACGGCTGAAGGGTTTGGATGCCTGACAAGTGTCCTCGCTAGTTCCCGAGATGCTCTTGACGTCACCCGCACGTGACCTCGTGCGGCCCAGCACGAGAGGCCTCCGTGACTTTCCTCGGTGAACGTCCGGGATTTCTCACGGAGGGCGTCCGAGACTTTCCCTGATAGTCCTTTGGGACTTTTCTCGGTAGACGTCCGGGATTTATCCTGGTGAACGTCCGAGATTTTCCCCGATGGTCCTCCGAGATTTTTCCCGATAGAGGTCCAGGATTTTCCCAGGTGGTCCTCTGGGATTTTGTCCAATCTTCTACAAGGGGCCTCCGTGGTTTTTCCCAGGAGGCCTTCGTGACATTTCACAAGAAGCGTCCGGGGTTTGCCACAGGAGGCGTCCGGGGCTCAAAGAGATGCCCGTGGTCTTCTATGGGATTTCCCCCGGTAGCCCTTCGAGTTTTTCCCCAGTAGGCATCCGGGTTTTTCCCCAGTAGACTACCGGGGTTTTTCCTGGTAGACGCCTGGGATTTTCCATGGAAGGCCTCCGGGAATTTGCCCGCTAACCCTCTGGGGTTTTCCACGAAAGGCCTCTGGGGATTTGCCCGGTAGCGCTCGGGGGTTTTGCCCGGTAGCCCACGGGGATTTTCCACGGGGAGCGTCCGGGGTTTTCCCCCAACATGTCTTGATGCCTTTAATCAATTGAAACATGCATTAACTACTGCTCCCATCATACAACCTCCAAATTGGAATGAACCCTTTGAATTGATGTGTGCCAGTGATTGTGCAATTAACGCTATTCTAGGGCAAAGAACAAATAATATTTTACATGCTATATATTATGTAAGAAAAACTTTGGATGATGCTCAAAGTAATTACACTACGACTGAAAAAGGATTGCTTGCTGTAGTATATGCCCTAGATAAATTTTGTCCATATTTGATTGGTTCAAAAATTATTGTGCATACTGATCATGATTCTCTCAAGTATCTTTTGACCAAGACAGAAACCAAGCCACGACTTGCATGCTGGATCCTACTATTGCTGGAATTTGATTTGGAGATCAAAGATAAGAAAGGTGCTGAGAACGTCGTTACCGATCATCTTTCACAACTCTTCACTGACAACGCCAACATTCACATCAATGATGCTTTACCCGACGAGCTCCTTTACATGATTCAACAAGAACCATGGTGTGATGATTATGGAAATTACTATTTAACCATGAACTTCCTCTAGGTTTGATAAGTTGATAACAAAAGCGCTTCCTCCATGACATCTGACACTAATACTTGGATGATCCAAACCTTTTCGAAGAGGGAGTTGAATTTCATGAACTAGAAGAGCTTCAGAACAACTCCTATGCAAGTGCCTTGCTTTACAAAGACTACACAAGAAGTGGCACACCAAACGGATCCTCAACCGTGAGTTCAAACCAGGTGATTTGATTTTAGTATTAAATACACGGTTGAAACTATTCGCAGGAAAATTGAAATCATGATGGATTGGGCCATACACGATAGAAAAAGTCTTCCCGTATGGTGCCGTAGAGCTTCGAGCACAAGACGGCTCCACTTTTAAGGTAAACATACATCGTATCAAGTTCTACAATGTGGGAGACTAGGTAAGTATGCTGAACTCGATTGATTCTTTCAATTCTATACATTTTTGAACAGTCGAGAACGTCCCGTCCAGCAGACATTAAACCAGCACTAGCCAAAGGCAACTCGGTATACTAACATATAGTTCTCTCTTTTATGAACACAGCGGCGCAAGAATCACTCAATTCCAACGTTTTTTCTAAACTAGAGATGACTCTCTTGAAAAAACAAAAAATAAAAATTTTCCAAAACTAGCCAAATCGACCACGACCAGAGGCACAACTAGTGCTAAGATCGTCTAGGTCGATTTTCAAAAAACACAAAATTTTTCTTTTCAACCAAACTGAGAACGACCAGTGGCACATCCCGTGCCAGTTTCGGTTTGATCGATTTTCAAAAAAACAAATTTTCCTTTGTTCAACCAAAACGAGCACAACTCGTGGCATGACCAATGTTGCGTCGACTTGACCGTTTTCAAGAAAATAAAAAAGAATTTCTAGCGGAGACGAGCATGACTAGTGGCATGCCCCGTGCCCTAGTCGAGCATGACCCGTGCTCGTGGTTGTGCTTTTGTCAGTGCGACCAACTACTTGAAACTGCATTTTACCTGAACCGAGCACAATCCAAAGAATGCCCCGTGCTCAAACCGAGCACGACCCATGCCCATGGTTGTGCCGGGCTCTGTTTCCTCCCTGTTTTCGGACAGAACTACTGATTTTTGTTTTCTTTTGTGTTTTCTTCTCCCACACCACCATAATCTTACCTACCACCCTATATAAGGCCACCCATCTTCTCCAAACAGCCACACCACCATTGTTAAGCCCCAAAACTCCTCAATACCTCCACATACCAAGCCCTAGATCTCCTCATACAACTGTTCAAACTTTGACCTGACTGCAAATTTCAGCTCCTCGCGCATCAACACCCCTGGATCTGAAGTTTCTACGACAATGATGATGCCCCAAGGCAACATCAAGAAGATCACGACGTGCAAATGAGATTATAGGACTATGATGGATTCCAAGATGGATGTCCTCACCAGCCGCATAGATCGCCTCTACGACTATCTTGTACACACAGGCCACATCCTCCCAAATAGCACATATCCAGGTGCACGTGCACATCACGGGGACCATCTTCACACCCACGGCCTTCGTCCACAACCCTATCCTCCTCCGCCATTTTTCCACCAATCACCTCCACCAGCCTCCGTCGAGTGATCTTCAAGGTACGTTAGTGTTTCTTTTTATTTTCCTTTTCTTTTTTGTTTCTTTTTGTTTTTCTTTTCAGATTTTCACTTGCGACGCCTTAGACCAACTCATTGGAGCTGCGTGGACCACAACATCTTCTTTCACCATGGAATCTTCTACAACATCTACCTCTAGACACCATGACCACAAACAGTAATCTGTATCTCTCTCAATCCATTAAGGACAATGTCTGATTTAGCTTTGGGGGGTGTTCACTTAACCGTTTGCTTAGTCTTCAACGAATCATCATTCCACCATCTTCCCATCATAAACTGAAAAAAAAAAAGATATATCACTTGGAACGCATGGTTTTGAAGATGATTTTTAGTCAATTAGATGACTATTTATCACATCTTTGCATATGATCCATTGAACTTATCTCTCTTAAAAATTTCAATTGCCTATGTTCAGTTTTTATCTTAAATTGACTATTAAAGCTTGAACTTGTCTTTTAGATTGTCATTGGCTTGTTCCAAATTGAAGGTTTCCAATAAACTAGTATCTAAAATTAACTCTCTTATGTCACTTTTTATGCTTAGATTGCTAATTGTCCTTTTCTTTAAATAAAAAACGTGTAAAAGTGAAGTATAATTGACCCATTAGGGGGAGGCGGTGGTGAATCATCGACTAGCTGGGGAAAGGAAGATTGACTTAACTTATGCACACAAAAAATATTTTTAATAAAATGGTTGCTTAAGATGCGGCATTTTCTAGCCTCTTGTAACTTGTATGCGACCCGCTGGGGGGGAGGTGGTGGCAAATCATTGACCAGTTGGTGAACGGAAGGTATACAGAACATTGAGATTGCTTACAGGGGCTCAGGAAACTGACAAAGTGCACTTAAGTAAGCGTCTTCAGCTATGTCTCCTCTAGTCGCTATAAAATGATCTAGTTCAAAACATTATGGCCAAAGGCACGAAAAAGTTGAAGAAAAATAAATAAATAAATAAAAAAACAAAAATAAAAGTGTTTTAATTTCTCTGTAAAAAAGGGCAATCTAGCAAACTTTGTATAAATTATAGCATAACGAGTGTTTTCTTTAACTATAGTTTGTTCTAAACCCTATATGAAAGAAGTTGTCAAGATGATTTAATTGATTAAGCTCTCTCTTTTCTAAGGTTGAAATTTGATAATCTTAATATTTGCATTTGGAGAGTTCAAATTGCTTAAATCAATTATCTCATATGCATAGATGTGATGTGAATTGCCGGAAGTTGTTTATTGAAAATCAGATTAACCAAGGCATCCCAATTTTTGGAAAACTCATTCACATTCTTTGCTTGAGGAAAAGTGAAATGCTTGCGTGGGGGAATTTGATAAGTGCTAAATTGGTAGTGTTTTTGCCCTAAGTGTACCTTTGAAAATGTGCAAAATCATGCTAAAAACTCCTTGGATGCGACAATTTATGTGTATTTTTATATTATTTTTACAAATTTCTTTCACGACTGTGTTTGCCATGTTTCAGGGACCAAACCTACCAAATTTTAAAAGAGTTCGATTTCGTTTGGGCTAATTTCGACAAGGAACACCAAAACTAGACTGCAAAAGGACACTAGTTGAATATTTTTCAAGCAAAATAACCTGGCCGAACACAACTACGTGAGAAAGAGACTGAATCAAACATGGCTGGACAAAAAGAGACCTAATCGAACATGAACACTTGGTCAAAAATAGTCTCAATCAAACACGACTACCGCTTGATCGTTTATTTGGCCGAGCAGAGCACGAGCGCGTGTACGACCCATGTTCAGCCTGGAGCACGACCTGTGCCCCAGGTCATGTTTGGCTCTGTTTTAAAGGCTTTTGAGTTGTCTGGTTTGGTCAGTTTTAGCCAGATTTGGTCGGTTTTAATCGGGTTTGATCAGGACTGGTCGGATTTGATCAGAACTGGTAAGATCTTGCTGGTTTTGACTCAGATTTGTTCGTTCTTTCACTATTTGAAGCCATACTTTGTCACCTGCACATTAAGGAGTTATTTTTGGACATGTTTATCCATGTGTTACAAATAGAGAATCTTTTGGCTCAATTAGATATCTCTTTTACATGCTAGCCTTTAGGGCTTAGTAGTAGTAATTTTTAGATTGTTTTCTTAGAAGAGCCCCCTTCTCTATTTTTCCTGCTTTTGTAAGATGACAAGGACAGCAAACTCAATTCTCAATCAATCAAGTAAGTTTTCATTTAATTCTTATTGTTATTTCTGTATTATTATGACTTTTTGCTGGTAGATCCCTTCTAGGGTTATGGATGACCTAATCAGGAAGGCGTGATTCTTCCTCAGTCTTGATCTCAAGTTTTGGAGTTATTTTTTTATTTTTTTTCCTCCAAACCCTAAATTCTCATTTTGACAACAGACATAATAGTTGATCCTTATTAAGAATTTAGGGGAGTTCTTGAGTCCTTAGCACTTTGATGCGGGATCCTAAACAGAAGAGAGGCTCTCGCTAAACATAACAGTGGAAGCGATCCTCTGATCGTTGTACCAGCGACAGTACTGGCAACTTAATCTGTCTTGAAAAACGATTGAAATTAACTTGCAGTCCTTGGACCTTGGATAGAATTACACCAAATGGTTATGGAACTCCCAAAACCCTAGGTTTTCATTCCTACTTTACAAACCCTATATTTCATATTTGCTATTTACTACTTTAAACCCTAGATTGATAGCTTTAGTAGTAGATTTAGTTGTAGACAAACAAAACCCCAACTCGTGTAGACTTAATCAGTGATCCATTAATCTAGAAAGACGAATACGCTTGTTCCTCATGGAATTTGACCTTCAAGTACTCAACATTCAACCATCCACTTGTGGTTATTACACAATCACACCATTTTAGGTGCGATCATGATGCACATACCTGAAGATTCTCTTTATCGCTTGGCGGTGAGAAGCATGCGGGGATGCCTGAAACCATGCACACACCACGTGGCGAACTGAATGCCTGAGCGTGAAGCCGTAAGATAGAGGAGGGAGCTAATCATGCTCCAATACTTTCAATCATCTACGGGCTCTCCATCCAAATCAGGATCAAGCACAGTAGTTGTACCCATTGGGGTTGCAATCAGCTTGCAATCCTCCATGTTATAGCTCTTGAGGAGATCCCAAGTGTACTTTGCCTGGTGCACAAAGATTCCTTGCTTCGTATGCTATATTTGAAATCCAAGGAAATAATTAAGCTTGCCCATCATGCTCATCTCGAACTCTCTACTAATAATCTCAGAAAAACTTGAAACATGAGAATGAGACAAACCCCCAAAAATGATATCATCCACATAAACCTATACGAGGAGGAAATCACTGCCATGCTTGAGGATGAAAAGGGTTTTGTCAACTTTGCATATTTGAAAACCCTTTTCCAACAAAAATGACTTCAAGCAATCATTCCAAACAAGGGGAGCTTGCTTGAGACTGTATAAATCCTTCGAGAGTTTGAAAACATGATTTTGAAAGTCCGGATTTTCAAAGCCATGTGGTTTCTTCACATAGACTTTGTCATTAATAAATCAATTTAAGAACGCACTTTTGACATCCATTTGAAAAAGTTTAAAATGTTTGGAAGCAACAAATGTCAACAAATGCGTATTGACTCAAGTATGACAACCAGAGCAAAAGTTTCATCAAAATCAAGACCCTCAACTTAAGAAAACTCTTGAGCAACTCATTGAGTCTTGTTACGAACCACATGACTGCGCTCATCTTGCTTATTTTTGAACACCCACTTGGTCCCAATGACATTATGACCAACCAAGGGTTCAACAAGCATCCAAACTTTGTTGTGCTCAAAATTGTGCAACTCCTCATGCATGAAATTGATCTAATTCATGTCTGTGAGTGCATGGGTGACATCATGGGGCTCAAAAGAGGCAACAAATCCATAAAATGTGACATGAGAGCTCGAAGCAGCAAACCATGATCATGTAGACCACTCATCCATGTCCCCCAATCATTTGCACTGGGGATGTCATCGAGTGATGTGTCGAGGAGCTGAAGGGTTTGGATCAGTGGCAATAGGATCACCTCAGGCTCAGGAGTGGAAGGAGAAAACTCTACGAAAAAAGGAGGTGATGTTGTCTCGCCTAGCTAAGCAAGTGGAGGAGGAAGCTCTGCATACATGCTCTCATCGTCATCGTCATCATCCTCCACAAATATGCCTTCAGATGTACCTGTGGAACTTGAAATGTCTAATCCAGCGCTTGGGCTAGTCTCATCAAAAGTGACATCATAGGTTTCTAAAATTGTACTAGGAGCAAGGTTGAACACTCAAAAGCCCTTGGAAGAAGCAAGATAGCCAAGAAAAAAACCATCAGAAGTGGGAGACTCAAATTTGTCCAAATGACCCCTTTTCAAAATAAAACACTTGTAGCCAAAAACATGGTAAAAAGAAACACTCATCTTGAGATCAAAAAAGAGTTCATAAGGAGAACACTTAAGAATAGGTCTCAAAAACACTCTATTTGAGATATAATATGTTGTGCTCATTGCCTCAGCCCAATACTTGTGAGGCGTGCTATATTCATCAAGTATGGTCCTAGCCATCTCAACCAATGTGTGGTTCTTCCTCTCCACAATCCTATTATATTGAGGGACATGTGGGGAGGAAAACTGATGCTCAATACCAAACTCAGCACAAAAATTCGAGAAATATGGATTTTTGAACTCAGTGCCATTGTCAGTACATATAGCTCAAATGGCACCTGACAGTCCATGAAGAAGTTTGTTTGCAAAATCTCAAAAAATGCCAAACACCTCATCCTTGGAAGCCATAAAGAATACCCAAGAGTAGCGAGAAAAATCATCGACAATGACCAAACAATTTCACTTTCCACCAGTAGACATGACACGGGCTGGACCAATAGTGTCCATATGAAGCAATTCGTCCAGTCTCTCAGTCCTCATCTCAAGGATGGGATGATGTGGAGTGGCAACTTGTTTGCCATGATGATATGGGGCACACACACCTTCTATGACTCATTTGAGTTTAGGCAAACCTCTCACAATGTCAAGGCTGCTAACTTCAGTCAGATGATCAAATCCAATGTGACCAAGGCAGCGGTGCCAAAGTCAACTCTCCAAAGTGCCATTTAAAGCAACCAAACATCAAGGGGCAGTAGAATAAAAATATAAAAAATCAGCGATGAAAATTTTGCCCGTCCAATCAATCCCAAAAACCAACTCCTTCAAAGAATCAAGATTCTTGGAACCCCATTTTTAAATTGAACCTCAAAATCATCATCCAAGAGGGAGGACCTAATAGAAGATTGTATTTCAAAGAAGAAACCAAAGCAACATCCTTGAGAACAAAACTTTCATTGACTTGGATTGTACCTTTTGCAATCACTTTGCCCTTGGAGTCATCTTCGAAGGTGAGGAAACCACCGTTCGAGAGCCTGTTGAGGGAGGAGAACCATTTTG
Organism: Pharus latifolius; assembly: GCA_019359835.1. NCBI lineage: Eukaryota > Viridiplantae > Streptophyta > Magnoliopsida > Poales > Poaceae > Pharus > Pharus latifolius. The sequence goes on from CM033323.1 coordinate 62,619,139, forward strand.
CATCTCCGATCATATGGCGCAAACAACTGGAGTCCACGATGCAATTGTTCTTCATCCTCGTCCCTCGCACCTACACATGAGAAGATAAGTTGGGCATCCAAGTCTTGGAGCCCTGTAAGATGGCAAGAACAGACTTAGGGATCCAAAGTTTGGACATTCATGAACAAGCAAGACATGAAGACTTAAGATGCGAAGAATAATTAGGAATACACCTAGATCCATTGCTTGGCCTTATGGATTGCCGTGAGTGAGCACTTCGATCAAAACGAGGAAAATCGAAATGAAAACAATGAGAACCAAAACCATCATGTCATGGACCATATGCAAAACCAAGACCCATATGTTGATTATCATGATAAATACCACCCGAAAAGGAATCAAAGAACCCATCAACAAACCTCGGCCTCATTGTTACCTCTCACACATACATGCCACGGGGTTGTCTCTCGGTGCATGTCTCTTGCCATCCTAAAACTAAAGTCTACAAGATGCCCATCTCTCGTACAATATGAGCAATGATATACTGGCTTTCCGGAAACACCAGTACGGGAGGAAGATGCACCATGTGACTTAGGAGTAGACTTGCCCGCAGAAAAACCAAGTTCACAAGAATTTTTGAGACCTAACTTACTTTTCAAAGAAACTTGAGAACAAGTATTAACTTTAAGCACTTGGGGTTTTTCGACCTTCCTAGGCATGTACCTGATTTCCTCCTTGTTAAAAGAACATTTTGAGGTGTCCAAAATGAGATCAACGTTCTTCTCCCCATCAAAAAACATCTTCAAAGCAAATTTGAGATATTCCACTTCATTTATCAACAAAAGACAGTCAAGGCAAGAAACAAGTGAATCTTCTAGAACTTTTTTTTTAGCTTCTAACCCTCACATGGCAGACATGCATTAGCCCTCATGTTCTAGAGTTCCTTCTCAAGTCGATCGGCAAATGAGTCTGTCAAGGATACCAACTCCTTTTCAAATTCAGCACACTTGGTAAATAGAGTGACCTATAAGACATCAAAGTCATGCCGCAAAGAAATACAAAAAGAACAAGGACTCAACTTGTAGGACTCATGCTTAGAACGTGTAGAATCAAGCTCAAAATGCAAAGACAAAAGTGAAAGCCTCAAAGAATCAATCTTAGAATGCAAAGATAGACAGAGCTCACAAGAATCAAAATCAAAAGCGCTCGAGTTCTTGCTCAAAAGGTCATCACGCTCCTTTCTCAAAACCCGAACCTTACTCCTCAAAGAATCAATCTAAGAATCTTGTGCAAGAAGAGCTTCTAGGAGCTAGTCTTTACTAACCTTGCTCATGTCGGTGTTGAGATCTTCCTCATCAAGCTCATCGCCACTGATGGCCATGAAGCAGAGGCTAGTGAAGTCGTCGTTGTTGTTGGGAGAGACCGAGGTAGCCCTCTCACCATCACACAAGCCATCATCGCTCATCTCATCAAGAGTGGACAAGAAGGCCTCGTGCATGACCTTCTTGACAACCTCGAAGTTCTTCTTTTGAGGTTGATAAGGCTTTTCCTCTGCCTCTTTCTTGGCAGCGCCCTTGAGAGTAGGACAATGGCCGGGTTTGCCACACTCAAAGCATATGATCTCTCCTCTTTTTCCTCTCTTCTCTCTTCTTGCTTTCCAAACCCTCACAATTTTTTTGGTAATCAAGGCAAGCTTATTGTCAGAGCACATCAAGGGCATCATCCTCCAAAGTAGAAATAGCAGCAAGCGAAAAACTAAGGGATGAGGACCCCGAAAACCCAGATGAACTTGGATGTGCGGCGTGTAAAGGCAATGACTTAGATTCAGGAGGAGACATCACCACCCTTGTCATCTCATAAGTCTTGAGAGAAGAATACAAGTACTTGGTCATCAAGATATCTAGGTCCTTGGCCACCATGATGGCGGTGGTTTTGACATGTCAAACTACTGGAGTCATGAAACACAAGATCTTACGACACCTCTCAGACTCAGAAAGATCCTTGCCCACATAACTAAGCTTGTTGACAAGAGCATCAAAATGAGTGAAAAAGCCATCAATAGACTCACCCGACTGCATCGTGAACTGTTCATACTCAGATGTCAAAAGCTCATGCTTCATTCTCTTCACTTGACTGGTACCCTCAGGGAAAGCTTCGAGAGCCACCCAAATATCATGAGTGATAGAAAATAGTGAGATCCAATTATACTCAATCCGTCCTAGGACACCATAAAGATTGTTCATTGCCCTCTAGTTGAGTAAAGCCTGTGCTCTGTTAGACTCATTAATTTCAATAGGCTCCACATATGCATCTTCAATGATCTTCCATAAGGAGAAACCTTGAGACTTGATGTACGTCTCAATGCGCTTCTTCCAATATGGAAAGTCATCTCCATTGAAGATGGGTGGCTTGCTTTTGTATTTCTCAGTCACCATGGCTCAAGAGACGGTAAAGTCTACAAATGAGAGCAACACCGGACTCTGATACCAATTGAAAGACCAGGATGGCAAACCGAGAGAGGGGTGATCGGTTTTTCAAATTGAAGTCCCCAATGAAAAACAAGTAAGGGAAACAAGAGATAGTATGGGTTCTTGAATATCTCAAGTATAGCTCTTCCCAATCATGACATCAAAAAATCTCTAGATAACAAAAGTAAAAGGAGAAACAAAAGGAAGCAACGCATAAAAAAAAAGTTTGTGAGTATTCAAACAATTAATTGCGGGTATTTAAAAAATCAATTGTTGGACTTAAAAATGCAAGTATTTAAACAATTAATTGCGAGAATTAATATTGCGAGTATTTAACAATCAATTGCGAATATTTAAACAAGCAAGAGAAAAAATTTAAACAACCATGAAATAAACAATAAAAACAAATATACAAAGAAAATTTATATTTCTTTCTAAATATACAAGAGCTAAGTAAGAAGCTATTAAATATCACCCTCAACAAATCTCTCAAAAGAATAAGTAGGAATAGCTAAAAAGCTCTCTTCAAAGGGTTGAGTGCTCTCCCTAGCACTCTCCTTTCTTATATAGAGTTACTCTCCACCTAGTGTAGCGTCCACAACCCATGTGGGCCTAAACTAATAGCTGGTGGAGGATGGGCTTGAAGCCCAATTCATCCCAGCTCTCAATCACTCCTCTTTACAATTTTCGAAATTATAGTATTTTCTGAACAACAGACACTAAAACAATCATAACTTCATGAAAGACCAGGATGGTGAACCGAGAGGGGGGGTGAATCGGTTTTGCAAAATAAATTCCCAAGAAGCAAGCAAAAGAAACAAAAGAAGGTATAAAGATGCTAGGGTGCTCGGATATCAAATATAGCTATCCCCAATCATAGCACCACCTCTCTTGATATCCAAAAATCTCCATAAAAAAGGAAAAAGGAGAAATAAAAAGAAATGAGAGACAATCAACTACAAATATTTAAACAACCAATTGCGAGTATTTAAACAACCAATTGCGAGTATTTAAACAATCAATTGCGAGTATTTAAATTGTGAGTATTTAAACAAGCATATGCAAAAATTTAAATAATCAAGAAAGAAAGAAGATTTAACAACTTATAAAATATTCAAGAACCAAGAAAAGGATCAAGAATACAAAAGTTTCAAAGGCTAAACACAATAGCCAAAAACCACTCTCTCATAGGGATGAGTGCTCTCCCTAACACTCTTCCTTCTTATATAGAGCTAACCTCCACTAAGACTAGTCTCCACAACCAATGTGGACTAAACTAGCAGCTAGTGGAGGTTGGGCCCGAAGCCCAATTCGGCCCAACTCTCAACAATCATTTTTATAATTTTCGGATTTACAATTTCAGAATTACAGTATTTTCTGAACAGCAGACACTTAAACAATCATAACTTCATCATCCGAACTCCAATTTTGATATTCTTGGATCCATTGGAAAGATAACTTCTAGCTCTACAACTTTTCTGTTAACATATTTCTGAGAACAAGTCTAGATCAGTGCATAATTATCTCGTAAACTGAACTTTTTGCATAAGCTTCCACGCGGAGTCCATAGACCTGATTCCTCGGGCATCATGAGCACCACTTGTCCTCACCATAATGCCATCACATGTCCACCTCGATGTTGAATATCTTGCCACATGCCAGGAAGTCTCTCCCATTCCGGACCCCAACCGGCAACTCCACACTTTGAACGGCTCGAGCTACTTCAACAATCATGGTGCAGCGCCATATCTGGGTGTTGGATTAGTCATGTAGAGCGTTCCCGCAAGTCTCTAGTACCTCCGGCATCTCTCGGACCAGTCGAGTCTTCGACTCCTCCCTGAGCACTACTTCGATGGCCCATCCTTGCCGCAAGCGTACTATAACTCCGGTATACCTGCAACATGCACCAAAACCAAACAAACCCATCACATAGTACTGTTCACACATAATGACAACATAAACAAACACAAACAATTCAAAATATTTTCAAAACATACATCACTTAAGATTAGACAATCACATGGCGTTTACACTTCATCATACGAACTCGGATTTAGACGTTCTTGGATCTGTTGAAATGAGAAGTTTGAGCTCTACAACTTTTGTATTCACACCTTTCTAAGAACAAGTGTAGATCAGTGCAGAATTATCTCACAAACAAAATCTTTTGCGTAAGCTTCCATGCGGAGTCTATAGACCATCTCGGTGATTTCTCGAGCATCATCAACACCACTTGTGCCCGTCATGATGCCACCCTGTATCCACCTCGATGTTGAATAGCTTGCCACATATTGGGTTAGTTCCCCAGTTCCGGACCCCGACCGACAACCTCCACACTTCGACTGGCTCGAGCTACTTCAACAACCTTGGTGCAATGCCACATTCGAGTATTGGATTAGCTGTGTTTAGTGTTCCCGCAAGTCTTTAGCACCTCCGAAATCTCTTGAACCAATCAACTCTGCATCTCCTCCCTGAGTACTACTCTGATGGCACATTCTTGCAACAAGCACACTATAACTCCGGTATAATTGCAAGATAGACCAAAACCAAACAAACCCATCATAGAGCACTATTCACACATAATGACAACATAAAGAATAAAAGAAGATGTTGTTAGTGATATATCCTAGAGAAAATCACAGAGATGTATTTATCTTTGTTATATTTATAAACATTTGAATAATATCTTATTTTGTTTTTGAATAAATTATCATCTTAATTTGATCAACAACTGTGTGACTTATTCATGAAACTCTAAATTTATTTGATGATATTATTTTATAAAGTCCCTGATCCATTATCTTTAAATAAGACATTATTGATTAATGGATTAGCACATATATTGATTGATGGTCATGTTTCATGGACCATTTATATAAGATAAAAAATTAATAATGTGGACATATATTGGAGAATATAATATTGGATAGACCCATTTTGAGATACTGTTTGGATTTATCATTTAAATGTCACCAGTTGGTCTCAAATAATGTTTATGATTGATCCTTAGATCTAAAACCATCATAGTTTCCTACATGTGTAGTAGTATATTTTGATATCACCAAACACTACTTTTAATTGAGTGGAAATAAAGATAATATTCAGGTATACTATGAGCCATGCGGAGGAATGTGAATGGTTAAGATGAAATTTGCATCTCCAATATAATGAGAGAGATATCTCTAGGCCCCTCAATATAAATGAATTGAGAAGTGCATGGCCATGCCATTTGTGGTTGAGTGTCAACTACGAGAAGATCAATTCACTATGAGATCGAGAAAGGATTGAAATGTGCAAGGGTGGCACATTTCCTATCTTGGGTTTAATTTGGTATCGTATGGCAGGAGGTTATATAGGTTTGTTGATTATCATCTTCGGGTGTATTTGGATGGTCGCTATGTCCTACTAGAGGCTACTACCGGCTTACAATTCGAGTAAGTATTCCCGGGTCATGATCAGATATGCACGAACCTACAAGGTCACACACTTAACGTGTTGGAACAATGCATGATCCGGGAGGATCTTCGGGTCTCAGTGCCGCCATGGTCGCAACATTGCCCAAGGTCACAGCGCTACCCAATGTCGCCATCCGAGGTCACAGCCGCGAGGTCACAGCCTGGGATGCAAGGTCAAGTACGTAATGGATTCGATCTGTGTGTCATGGTCGGATTGTATTCTGATCCATATACATATAACTGAGTCCTATCTATTTAGGGTTAGTTAGTTATCTGAGTTTAATACATTTAGGTTATTGAGTCTGATACATATTCATACGATTGGACTATAAATACTTTGTAATATTCTAGTTTAGATCATCGAATCGAATCATCGAGTCTAGGTTGAACTTATTTAAGTCTTAGACACTTATAGTTCATTCATCGACGTAGGCGAGTGCGTCCTAACGTTCGATGTGTAAAGATCCCTCTTTGAAATAAAGAGCGTGCTATCTTTTGAACTGTGTTTTCTATCAACCTTTGGGTTTCAGAAATTCCAAGTAGGACGAGTAAGATCCCATTATTCCGTACATTAGCATTTGGGTGAGCCTAGTGCGAAAACCAAGTCTATGTCTCAAACAGATCAAGTTGGTATCAGAGCAACTATCAGGTCCTATGGATGGTGAAGACTCGCTAGGGTTACAAAACCTTAGGCGAAATTCCAAGCGATAACTCGACGGTTCCTACAGTCGCATCTCCGACATTGTCTGACGATACCTCCGTTCAAACTAACCTAGCCGAACAAGTGGCTAAGTTCTCCATCAACATGGATACCATGCTTGCTTGGATTAAGCAGCAGGCCATGGCTGTACGTTCTGAAGATGATGCTTCAAGGGGCAAGGTTAAGGGTGTGAAGACTGGTGAAGGCTTGCACAGGATAAACGAAGATGAAGACGAAGACGACCACAAGGCCGACGGCCTCGCCAACACCTCCTTAGTTGTCAGATCTTTTAAGGTCAATGCTAAGATTGATATACCCATATATGATGGGGTGATCGATGCTGAGAAGGTGGATTCTTGGATCGACCAGCTTGCGACCTACTTTGACCTGAAAGGGTTCAGTAGCGCTCAAAAGGTGAAGTTCGCACTTTTGAAGATGAAGGACCATGCCAAGACATGGTGGAAGGCCCTTGTCACCAGTGGTGAAGCTGATGACCTTGCGTGGGGTCAATTTAAGCAACTCCTACAATAAGAATTTTACCCAATGGGTTATCTCGAGGAGAGATAGGATCGGTGGCATAGATTATATCAGCGTCGCGACCAATCCGTCTAGGATTATACGACGAAATTTCGGAGACAAACAATGGTCATTGGTGCTCTCTGATCCTCAAGTGTTCCGAAAATACACATCTGGACTTCAAAAATCAATCAATGCTGAGTTAAGCCTATTCGGCGTCCAGGATATCATGACCACGAGCACGACTGTTATGGCGATCGAGAAAAAGAACAAATCCCGCAATGACAAGAACATGAAAGAGAATTCGACCTCGTCAGAAGGAAATTTGAGTCCGAAGAAGAGTACTCCAAAGTCTAGTATGAGCATCTCTTGTCATCATTGTCATATTGCTGGGCATACAAAGGATAAGTACTATAAGCTCCATCCTGAACTTCGACCAAGGAAAAATGGACCAGGAAAAAGAACAGCTACGGCTACTATGGCTACACCTGACGAAGGAGTTGTCCGCATGAATTCAGTTGATGAGGCGGATACGACCTTGTCTCTGATGGCAATGCCGAAGGAGAAGGGTTCGGATTCACCTAAGGACCATCACTCAACGGAGGACTTGTTCACTATCAATATCTAGGTGAAGCACGAAGTGGTCGCAGCAATATTCCATCCCGGAAGTCAAAAGAATTTGGTTTCCGCTGGACTAGTTCGACGACTTGGTTTGAAGACGACCACACACCCGCGACCGTATCCGCTGGGCTGGTTTACATCTGACGTGAACCAACAGACTACGGGTTAGTGTGTGCTGAAGTATGCAATCTCTACTCGATATATCGATGAGGTTCACTGCGACGTTGTTCTTATTGATATCTGTCAGGTGATCTTTGGGAGTCCGTATCTATATGATCGTGACGCTCACTTCCATCGACGAGCGCTAGAGTATGAGCTTACTAAATACGGAGTTAAGTTCGTGATCGGTAGAGACGTCCACGTCAACACTTAAACTTGATTACAAATATGTCTTGGTCATGATTCGACTAGTTGATCAAAGTGATAGTACTCGAGCAGCGTTGTCGTTGGCGTGTTGAGAAGATTCTGGACGTTTGTCGAGACTACTGGAGAAATACAGTGATCTATTCGAAAGTACCCGGGGTCGACCACAAAAACGTCTAGTCGAGCATGAAATTCAGCTCATGTCTAATGCAACACTCCCCAATCTGAGTATGTATCGCAACTCGGTATTGGAGAATGAAGAGATTAAAAGACAACTTGGTGAGTTGCTGAACAATGGTGTCATCCAACCAAGTAGTTCACGTTGAGGGTCTCTGGTGGTGTTAGTTCCAAAGAAAGATGAGACTTGGCGTATGTGCATCGACTACCGAGCATTGAACAAGATCACCATCAAGAATCGGTACCCCCTTCCTCATATTGATGAGCTGCTAGACAAATTGAAGCATGCTATTGTCTTCTTGAAATTGGATCTAAAGTCAAGATATCATCAAGTCAGCATTCGAGAGGAGGATACTTGGAAAAATGCTTTCGAAACGTGACAAGGTCTGTTCGAATGGCTGGTCATGTTGTTTGGTCTCTGCAACGCCCCGGCAACTTTCATGCGTCTGATGAATGATGTATTACGACAGTTCATCGTTGACTTTGTGATCATTTACCTCGACGACATACTGGTCTATAGTCATTCGTGGGACGAGCACCTCATTCATGTTGAAAAGGTGTTCGAACATCTTTGGCAACATCGACTTCGCCTCAACCATAAAAAGTGTGAGTTTGGCCAGCAGACTCTATTGTACCTGGGATTCATGGTCGGCAACGGTATGTTGCAAATCGAACCGGATAAGGTAAGAGTGATCCACTAGTGACCTCGACCGCGAACAGTTACGGAAGTGCTTAGTTTTGTGGGAGCATACCAATACCTTCAGAAGTTCATATGACAATTCTTGATTGTGTCTTCTCCATTACATGCATTAACCAAGATCGATCAGAAGTTCGAGTGGACAGGGAAATATGAGGACATGTTTCTCTTGTTGAAGAGGAAGATCAGTGAAGCCCCTGTTTTAGCTTTGCCAAATCTACAGGAGCCATTCGAGCTAAAAACCGATGCCTCAGGTTATGCAATGGGCGCAGTGCTCATGCAAGAAGGTCGACCAATAGCATATCACTCCGAATTATTCCAAGGAGCTCAAAAGAACTATCCGACTTACAATAAGGATTTTTGTGCACTGCATCAGGCCATAAAACATTGGCAGTGTTACCTTTTAGGTAAAGAGACTGTTTTCCACACCGACCACCAACCTTTGCATTATTTGCAAACTCAATCGAAGCTACAGCAAGCTCGACATATGAAGTGGATGTTGTATCTACAGCAATTCAATATGGTGATTAAATACAAGAAGAGCACACACAACAAGCTGGCTGACATGTTGTCACGACCACCAGTTACCACCCTCTACTTATCAGCATTTATGCAAAACGAGCCTTCATGTCATGACGACTATGCCACAATGTACAGTGAAGATGCTGATTTCCAATCAGCACTGACTGAGCTCGTAACAAGGAAACCGACATGTGCACTTTCCAATAGGGATAATTTGTCCCATCAAAGATCGGCGCACGACTGGTATGACCAAGAGAAAAACCATCAGTAGACGACATCCTCTCTCTAGGCGGTAAAGCCTAATGAATCGATAGACCACGCTCTGATACCACGTGTAGGATCAAGGATGCCGACTAGAGGGGGGTGAATAGGAGGCTTTTAAAACTTTAAAATTTAAAAGAAATAATTGCAAATCAAGAACAAATAATATAAGCAAGAAGAGAAGAGAACAAACACAACAGTTTTTACCGAGATATCAGAGACTCGCCCAGTCTCCACTAATCCTCATTGAAGCACTCAAGTCACTTGAGTTTTGCCTCAATACTCACAAAGAGTATTATCAACTAGAGGTTGCTCCTTGTCCACTCCAGAAAGGCGAGCACCGATGCCTTGTACAAACTTGCCGAGCCTCTCCGACAATCTCCGAACTGGAGAGGTCAACGGCTACGCCTCCAAACCGTCTAGGTGAGGGTGCTCACCAAGAGTAATAGGGAGCGAGGTCTTCTCTAGACCTCCAAACACGCACCGAGAAACTAAGAATATACAAATGCAAATGAACTGAACCTCTCGGTGGATCGAAAAAAACTCGACTTGATCAATAGATCAAGATTTTGGGTAGAAAACTAAAGCTCAAGAGTGTACAAGAGAATGCTGCTACTTGTTGTATAAAACTCATGCCCAAAGCCCCTATTTATAGCCTCAAGAATCAAATGAACCGTTGGAACTAGGGCTGAAAATCAGCAACACAAACTGACAGTCAGTTTCGTGTACAACGGCCGACAAAATTTACGGATAAAAATTTGCTAGCCATTTGTGGTCGTTTATGGAAACTTGAAACCCACAACTGACAGTCAGTTATGCAAACTTACAGTCAGTTCGACCAAATACTCGACCAAAACAGATAGAAACTCAGTTAAAAACAACTGTGGTCGAAACCCCAACTGACAGTCAGTATGGACAAACTGACAGTCAGTTTAGTACAAAAATTTTGAGTCCAAAATACACCCTCTCTGGATAATTGTCAGTTAATACAAACTGACATTCAAACTGATAGTCAGTTATGCGAACTGACAGTCAACATGAACAAAAATAGTGATAACTTTAAATCCAGAAATTCAAAAAATGTGTTTAATAGCTCGTTTGAAAGATAATTTTAAGGGTTACATTTTTGTCAACAGAAGAAAAAATCAGATCTGCGTAGATCTTTCTGTAAAATTGAAAAACTCTTCTGCTGTAAAAAACTCAACGGAAAATCCAAATCTTTCAAACCAAATTCAAATCAAATCCAAACAAAAAGATGCAATGCAATGACCTAAGTTTCTCGGTTTATGTTGGAGATAAAGAGAGGACTTTCGCCACCCCTCTTTATAGTACGGTTAAAAACTAAAAACAATTTTCCTAAACCGATCACCTCCAAACACCAAGATCGGTAAAAATAAAGACAATATTACCTTAGGTCTTCTATGCTTTCCCGGCTTGCGTCTTGACTTCATTTTGGTGACTTGTGCTTTTACTTCTTTTGCGTTGGGTTCATTTTGTTCATCTCTATTATCTTCCCAACGGAGCTCTGTATCAATCAATCTCAAAAAGCACAGTTAGTCTTAAACACTCTATTTTCATTAATCATCAAAATTAGGGTTAGGCATGAAGGCCTAGATGCAACAATCTCCCCCTTTTTGATGATTGATGATAACAAGTGTTCAATAAAAAAGCATAAATGAATTAACCCCCCCTGAGTATATGCATCTCATCAAAAATCAAAGCATAAACCAACACATATACCTCAGAGCATCTCATAAATTCATCATACAAGCACTCACAGATATGCATATATACCATCACCAAGTTATATCAATATGTATCAGAGCATACAGATCACAATAACATATATATCAAAGCATTCAACATCACAATGTCAGATCATCATATCCAAAGACACACAGATATATAATAAACCAAAATATCTCCATAATATCCAACCAACCATTTGCATATAACATCCACAATATAAAAACTAAAGACATATAAGATCCAATAACTCCAAAAATACTTCTCCCCCTTTGGCATCAAGCACAAAAAGGGAGGTAATACAAAAGATGGAGCCTAATGCTCATCATCAGAAGAAAGCCCTAAGACGGTTGTATCTCCAGAGCCTGCTGGAGATCCAGACGCGTCGATGGCTGGAGATGCCGGAGGAGTAGCATCTGCAGCTGGAGTCAGAGCAAGTACCGCAGGAGCTGGATCAGCAGGTCCTGAGGCTGTGCTCGGAGAAGACACTACCTGGCGAGCCCTCTTGCGAGGGGCAAGTGAAGCTGAAGAAGGTAGGCGCCGCAGAATCTCCTCCTGCTGAGCAAGCAAACGGAGCAACATCTGATGATGCTCCGCCTGAGTGCTGAGGATCTGCTGCTGCACCTGGATCACCTGATCAAGCCAAGAGCTGGAGGAAGATGCAGATCCGGTGCCAGTCCCTGTAGCTAGTGCTGGTGCCATCTCCTAAGCTGGAGCCTCGTCCTCTGACTCCCCCGCAGCATTATCATCTGATGCGGGAGAATCAGGGCCAGCAGCTGTAGTAGGGCGAGCATCGAGTCGGCGATCAGCCTGGCCAGGAGGATAGAAGAGCAGAGGATGATGAGGCCTCGGAAGCTCAGAGTCGACGGCCCGAATATGCAGGAGCACCGCCATGATATACGGAGCGTATATCAACTGTCGGCGCGGAGAAAGAAGGACGTGCTGAATCTCACTGATGATGAGATCAGCAACGTCGAATGGCTCCTCCTGAAGATAGAAATCAGGACGTGGAGCCCAAGATAGGTGACTCTGGCCCTATCTCTGGTCATGGGAACCAAGGTGAGCCGGAGGATCCGTAGGGCCAGATCAACAACGCGGCGTAGGCCAGCGATGTGACGGAGCTGGAAGGGGCTGGAATAGAGCATGGCCAGCTCCCGACGCTCAAGTCTGGAAGGGTATGGAGCTGGCGACCAGAAGGAGGGTGCACCAGTCCAAGCACTGACTCAAGCTACTCCTTCGTGACGGTGTAGACCTGGAGGCCCATCATGAAGGTCATAAAGTCGCTCTGAGGGGAAATGAAGACGGTGGAATAAAACTGGCGAATGGGCCCCTCAGCCCAGTGCAGAGAGGAATCAGCGACGAGGTCGCAGATCCCTACAGAGCCAAAGAGGTCTGCGAGGGTGGTGATGCCTGTGTGAGAGGCAATCGTACCCCACGACAGAGAGCGGTGAGCAAAAATGGGTGCGCGGCTGTACACACTGTTGAACAGATCAAGGTGCAAGTTGTTATAGCAGGTAACAACATTGCACGAGTCGCGACCAGTGGGACGTGGCAGTAGGTAGGGGTTTGTGGAGCGGAGCGTGCGAAGGCGGCTAGTGTGCCACCGGGAATAATCCACCGGGACACACTCAGGCGGAGGCGAAGGCGGGTTCTCGGACGTCTGACCCGATGAACGCTGGCTGTTTGCCATGTTCTTTCGTCGGGCCACACGACGAGAAGGACCCGGCTGATCAGACATGGTTGAAGTCAAAAATGGAGGAGAGAAAAAGAAACGACCTGAACAAAGGAACTGAACCGGGAGGCTGATGACGATGAACCGGAGACAGTGATCAAACCGAGGAGATGAGCACAGTTTTGGGAACCACCGGTGGGTGTCAACGCCGGTGAGCCACCTACGGCGAGGCTTCAGCACGGCAAGGTGGCGGCGGTGAGATGCGGTGGTGGAGGCGCAATAAAAAGGCGGCGGCGCACGTCGACGCCGAGGAGGAGGTGCCGGTGACAAGGAATAGTGGCGCGGGGCACAGGAGAACGGCAAGGAGGCGGCGAAAGCACAGCGGCGGCGAGAGGAGGCGAGAAGACACGAAGGAGAAAACAGGGGTTTTAGGGTTCGGGACCCCGCAACTGACAATCAATTTAATAAACTGATAGTCAGTTCCAAACTCAGAGACATGGAACTGACAATCAGTGTACCACACTGACAGTCAGTTCACAGAACTGAGTTTTGAAACTGACAGTCAGTTTGAGTCCCAACAACGATCAGGAGCTACGATCAAAATCAATTGCACGTAACTGACTGTCAGTTTGTGAAACTGACTGTCAGTTAGGTCAACGACTTCGACCAGAGACTAAAACCAGGCTCCTAAGTACTAAACTGACTGTCAGTTATATGAACTGACTGTCAGTTGGGTCAATTTTGACCAGAAGCAGTTTTGACCAGAGAGAGAATAAAATAAAATTAGTTTATACAAATAGCACATTTAGCATGTCAATGTATTGCGAATACCCCGGCAGGTTTTGTGAATGATCCTAGCGAAGAAAATGCGGTGCTGGTTGACCGGGTGACCAGTCCTCCCCGCCGGACAAACACAAGAATTGACCCGAGGATTTATACAGGTTTGGGTCCCGGTGGGGGCCCTAGTCCTGTCGGCGTGCTCCCGACCGGAGTCGGCTGGGGAGGCTCTCTCGGGGGAGAGGCTTCCGGAGCACACCTGTGAGTTTTGGCTATTCCAATAATGAATCACTTGTCCTTACAACTGAGGGTACAAGGGCTATTTATAGCCCCAAAAAGAAGCAAAAAAGACTAAACTACCCCGGACGCTACTGTCGGATTGAGGGGTAGAAACGTCCGTCTCCCGGCCAAGCGCCTTGGTTGCTTGACAGGTGGTCGTCGATTCCCGAGGAGGCTCCTCGCGTGACCTGCACATGATCAACAACCAGAGACTTTACCTTTAGAAGGGCGATGAGGCCCGGGACATACACCGGAGGCCAGGTCCCCGGGCCACAGGCGGCGCCCGGGATCGGCGCCGGAGGCCGGGTCCCGGGAGCCAAAAGGCGGCGCCCGGGATAGGCACCGGAGGCCATGTCCCCGGGCAAAAGGCGGCGCCAGGGACAGGCACCGGAGGCCGGGTCCCGGGGGCCAAAAGGCGGCGCCCGTGGTAGGCACCGGAGGCCACATCCCCGGGCAAATGGTGGCGCCCGAGACCGGCCCCAGAGGCCAGGTCCCAGAGCCAAAAGGCGGCGCCCGGGGCAGGCACCGGAGGCCATGTCCCCGGGCAAATGGCGGCGCAACTTACTTGGACTTAGTCTCGCGGAGATTTCCCCCAACAGCAGCCCCCCATGCCCCCCGGGGACGATGCTCGAGTTCCCGGATGGTATGGTACATGTCACCGGGAAAATCTCCCGACCAAGCCACCGGAGCGTGACGCTTCGGTTCCCATGCCGCGCGCTTATGACCGCGTAGCTTTGCCATAAATATGCTCGCGGTTCGAACCAGTGCCTCAATTTGCGCGCCAGTCCCTTCGTTTCCCGCGCACGGTTTGAACTTCAATGGCCCAGATTACGCGGCGGAGTGCCACATGGCGCTCATCTAGATCACGGCTCGCCCCTATAAATAGGGCCTTGGGGGGCCCGGGAAGTTCATTCCAAACTTCTCAACCTTAGCGCATTTAGCTCTCCCAGTAGCTCTCTCCCGGTAGCTAGCTCCCGGTAGCAGTCGTCCGGGACATTTAGTCGTAGCCTCCTGAAACGTTAGCCACCGGAAAAAACAAACCTGATGGCACCGAAGGGTCGAGTGAAGACGACCGAGGTGCCCCTGGAGGAGGTCGCTCCGGACTTCCTCTGGGCGTCCGAGTTCACGGCCAAGGACGCGGAGTCACTGGTCGAACGCGGGGCCGTTGAGGACGGGGACATCCGGGTCCCCGTGAAGAAGGACGGAGCCCCCCGCCCCAGGCCCGAAGAGATCGTGGCCTTCGAGGCCTTCCTGGAGGCGGGGCTCCGGCTCCCGGTGCATCCATTGCTCCGGGAGTTTTTGAAGGAGTATGGGGTGGCCCTAAACCACCTCACCCCGAACGCACTCGTCCGGATGGGCCTCTTCATTTGGCTCTTCGAGACGGCGACCGGGCGGGAGCATACCCTACGCGCCTTTCGGTACTTCTACGAACCGGCGGCGAGGAGCTCCCACCTGGTGAAGGGGGGACCCAAGTCCCCCTTCGGCCCGGTGATGGTGCAGATGCTGCCGTCCTGGGTAGCTGATTACCCGGCGGCGGCGTCCCGGGACCACTGGGGCGACTGGATTCGGAGGTGGTTCTACCTCCGGGTCCGGGACGACGAGGTGACGTACGCTCCGGAGCCCCCCGCCTACAGCAGATCGTCCGCACCGAAGCCTCCGGCGTGGACGGACGAGGAGCTCGAGCTCCTCGGCAAGGTGATCACCTCCCGGGGCACCCGCTCTATGCGGGACGCCGCCGAGGAGGTGATGCTCCTGAGGGTCTCCCCCTTCTCGAGCGGGAGAAGGGGGATCGGGATGGGCCCGGAGCAGCGGCCCCCGGTCAAGCTGGTGACCCGACGTAAGTCCGTTACCTGCTTCATTGCATTTACAAATTTTTGGAAATTTGACTAAATCTTTACCTTTTGTAGTCCGGCCGTACCTGGCGGCACGGGAGAAGGCGGAGAACCTCCTGGGGAGGTACTTCGCCGACGAGCACGAGCGCATCGTGCACCTCGTGGGGGAGGGCCCTCCCCAGAATTTGGTAGCTGAGGCCTACAGGCTGAAGCTGCCGGAGAGGAAGCCCCTCCCCACCCCCGGGTCGCACGAACGGGGGAAGGACGCCGCCGGGGGCTCTGAGCCTAAGAAGGCCAGAGTTCAAAAAGCCCCCGGCCCATCGACGACACCGGTTTCGACACCGGCGAAGCCCCGGGACGATACCCCCGGGACCGGGCGCGCCCGGGCGCCGGCCCGGAATGAAGTAACTCCCCCTCCCCCGAAGAGCCCCGTTGAGGCCCGGGGGAAGGAACCGGCCCCGGGCGGGGCGGCGTCTGATTCGGCGGACTACGCCCCATCGCCGCCTTCGGTAGCGGCCCTCCCAGCGCCCCCGGCCCCCGTGGAGCCGGAGAAACTGGAGGTGAGGTTTGCGGAGGCCTCGCCTCCGCGGATGGAGTGGCCGGTGGACGAGGGGGGGAGCCCCTCAGTCTTCGAGATCCCTCCGGAAGTAGAGGCCCCGGGGGTGGGGAGGGGAAAGGGCTGATGGTCCCTCCCCGGGCGGGGACCTCTTCCGAGAGCTCCTCGGCCACTTCCACAGAGGCCACCTCCTCGGCGACGAAGACGCCGACTACGCTGTCGGACGCCCAGGTCCGGGGACCCCTCACCTGCCGCGACGGGAACGGCGCCGGGCGGGGGACCTCCCTGCTTTCCGCGGGGGAGGTCGCCCGCTATACGAAGGGCCTGCAGACCCGGAAGGTGCAGGCCTTCGTTGCGGAGGGGACGCTCCATGAGCGTTTTGGGGGGCTTCAATCTCTCCAGGCCCAGGTAACCCGAATCGGTGACGTCTTCCTTCGTGCCCGGCACTTGAATTTTTTCTAACACTACAGTTTGTAGGCGGCGGCCATTACCTGGGGCCTTGAGCAGCGGATCAGCCGGCTGCTTAAGGACGCGGAGGACAGGGCCGCGGCCTACCTGGGGCAGCGCGACGAAGCCCTCTAGGAGCTGGCCCGGGTCTGGGACCAGTTTCACGTCTCCGAGGCAGTCAACGGCAGCCTTCGGCAGGAGGCCAAGGCGAGGGAAGAGGCTTTCCGGGAGCTCGAGGGCTCAAGCGTCCGGGCGGTGACAAACGCGGGCCACTCCGTCCGCTCGGCCCTCGAGAGCCTTGGTGTGAGCCTAGGCTCCGGGAGCAGCTCGGAGGTGCCCCTGGCGACCCTCGCGGAGGCTGTGCGTTTTCTCAACGCACAGGTCTCCGTCATCCCGGAGGCTACCGACGCCCGGGCGCGGGGCCGGGCGATCCCCGTCGATGCAGCCGCGGCGGGGCTTGTTGAGCACCGGGGGGTCGGTGCCCGGGAGATCGGGGGCCGCATCCCCCGGAGCTTCCCCGAGTTCTTCGAGCCCTCGCACCGGGAGGTGGAGCAACTTGCCGTGGGCTTCTACAACCGGATTGTCCAGGTGAGGTTCCAGGCGCCGGCGCCTCTGGTAGAGGGCGCCCCGGCCTCGGCGGAAGCCCCCCGGGGGGAGGACACCAATGACAAAGTATGAGCCTCCCCCCGGGTCTTAGATAGGACCCTTTTTGCTTTCTTAGGATTTTGATCCCGGTGGCTTCTTAGGAGAAGCCCCGGACACTTGTAAAAAGACATTTTAAATGCAATACAATTAGAAATTTTTCTAAGTCTTGAATTGAATGCAATGTTACCAGGGTACCCGCGAGGTTACTCCCGGGCGAAGGTCCGGGAGAGGCCCCTCGGGGGACGCCCAAGCGGCCTTGATCTTTCTAAGCCTCAACTCCGGGAAGCGCAGCGGGGATGCCGTCCGGGAGCCAATCCGGTTGAGGTGGCATCCGGAGTGGCACTTGGACAATTTTGACAATCATCGCGCCGAATTGTCCCCTCCGCTACGAGTACTGGCCTGAGGATGTGCTCCGGGAAGCTCGACGCCGCATTCGCGCATTGTACCGGGACTTGGCCCGGGAGCTAGCAGAGGGCCTCCGGGGCTATTAGGCGTAGGAGCCTTAGGATGTAGAGAATCCCCCGGGTTAGAGCCCGGGTTGTACCATTTCCGATGCCCACCGGAGGGGGAAGATGTCCTCCGGGTCGTGATCAATAAAGCAGTGTTGTTGCTTTCTTCTTTGAGAGTCTTCTTTTATTTTCTTCTTGGATGGTCTGGACGACTCCTTTTGACAAGAATGAGCTAAGTTTGCTCGTGGTCGGTGTGGTCGACACCCGGGGATTCCTTATCCCCCCCACTCACAGTGGGCCAGAGGGTGGCTCCGCGCGCTGTGGGGGTAACAAGGCCCTCGGGGTGAAGATAACCGATAGCATAAGAATTTTTCCAAGTTAGAAAATTCTAAAATGAGGTTTCCAAGGGAAAGGACTTCCCAGAGACAGTCATCCGGTCGCAGTGAGAACGAGGAGCCGGGAATAAGGCCTCGTGTGGAAGAAACCCAAGAAAACCCGATGAGATTTCCGGAGGTGAGCTTCCTGGGAGACGAGGTCTCCGAGAGGCAATCATCCGATCGCCGTGAGAACGGGGAGCCGGGAATAAGGCCAAAAATCCTGAGGAAGATTCCGGAGAAAATCCTTCCGGGAGACAATCGTCCGGTCGCCGTGAGAACGGGGAGCCGGGAATAAAGTCTCCGGGGAAAAGATATCCAAGAAAGCCATTAGACGTCCTGCTGGGAAGAGCATCTACTCCCGGAGGAGGAAGTGCCCGATGACGGGTCTGAGTCTTCGGGTAGGGGACTAGTCTCCCAAAGTGACTCGTTACCACGGCCGCTGGGGACCGGGTTGCCGCTTACACCCTCAGTCCACGAGGACTGATCGTAAGCCGCCCTACAGGAGGGACTTGCTGGGTCTGGGCCCACTTCCTCACGGAGAGGGCATCCTCACGGGGAGGGCTTTCTCGCGGGGAGGGCATCCTCGCGGGGAGGGCGTCCTCGCGGGGAGGGCATCGCCGTTAGGGGCGGTAATGAGAAGGACCTGCAATGAGACAGTTGAAGAGCAAGATCTATGTATTGATAACAAAATGAAATACATCGCCTCCCCCTGCGAAGCCGCGAACGGGGAGGGAAAAGCAAATACAGTGTCCCTCCTCCCCCTCCGACGTGATCGCTCCGGGGGAGGGGACAGGCCCGTTAGGCTAAACATAGAACTTGCAAAGTAAACGCAAGTTCCACGTGTGCTTCAGCTCCTGCTCTTGAAGGTTGGAGAGCTTGTAAGCCCCCGAGCCCAGGACCGCGGAGATCCTGTAGGGGCCCTCCCACTTGGGGGAGAGCTTACCCTGGGCTTGGGGGTCTGTGACGCGCTTGAGGACAAGGTCCCCAAGGCGGAAGGATCTTTCATGCACGCGCCGGTTGTATGCGCGCGCCATCTCGCGCTCGTAGATGGCGTGGCGGAGGAGCACTCGGTCGCGTTCCTCTTCCACGAGGTTGACCTCCAGTCGCTGGTTGGCCTCGTTGGCCTGGTACGCTGCAGTCGTGGCTCCGTCTAGGAGCTCGACTCGCAGCGACCGGAAGCCAATCTCCGCGGGCAAAACTGACCTGTTCCGCCGAGGGAGGGAGCTTATGCACTGTAGCTACCGGCCCGGAGGCTTCCGGGACCGGCTGGGGGGAGCCCCCTGCGAAGACCCCCGGAGCCGGAAAGGGGCAAGCCCCTATATTATCCGGAACCGGGGAGGGGGCGCCCACGGCGACGTTTGGAACCGAAGTAGAGGGAGCCCCCGTGGCAACGACCTGAACCGGAAAGGGGGGAGCCCCTGTAATATCCGGAACCGGTGTCAGGGGAGCCCCCGGGGCGGTGTCTGGAGCCGGGGAGCCGATGCGTGGGGAGGTCCGCTGAGGCACGGGAGCTGCCCTGTCGACCGCCCCCGGTGCG
This sequence comes from Pharus latifolius, assembly GCA_019359835.1. Classification (NCBI taxonomy): domain Eukaryota; kingdom Viridiplantae; phylum Streptophyta; class Magnoliopsida; order Poales; family Poaceae; genus Pharus; species Pharus latifolius. The sequence continues at coordinate 62,639,215 of CM033323.1, forward strand.
ATAAACGCGACGCGCGGGGCGGGACTGGCTCCCGGCGTAGGGAAAACCCATAATGGGCCGCCGGCCCCGGGAACGGGCCCGGAACAGGGTATCCCCCAAGCGCCACAAAGGGCCCTGGCAGGAAGTAGCCCCCCGGCACCAGGACTGGCCCGGGTGCCAGGAAGGGTCCGGACGTATAGCCCGCAAGGGGAGGGAACCCCCCGGCGGGGTCATATGGGGCGGCCAAACCTCCGGAGACCGGAGGGGCCGCCGGGTCACCCATAAACGGGGGCATAGTCCCCGGGTATGGGTGCGGGGCAAATGTGGGGGCCGGAGGCTGCGCCAACACGCTGAGCAGCTCATCCATAGAGCACTGGGCGCGGAGCTGGCCCTCCACGAGAGCCTCAAGCAGGTCGTCCCGGGGAGCCGGGGGAGCCGTCGGGGGGAGACTGGTCCCGGCCGAGGTCCCCGCGGTCACCGTGAGCGACCTGGAGGTAGAAGCGCCTAAGTTAAGAGGAAAGGCGGGAGGCGGTACCTGTGGGACCCTCATTTGAGGATTCCAATGGCAACCGCCCAGGTGGATTGCACACAGAAAGGTACATCACAAGCTCACAACAACAGGATTCACTTTAATCAATAAGTCAAATAGATAGAATGAGTACAAGGTCACGAGGACCACTATTACATTATCATAAAGCCAAGAATGGCATTAATTAAAGTTGATACAAAGTAGAGGGTTTTTCATAAATCAAGAATCAAAAACAATAACACGAAAGCAGTAACAGAGGTCTTCATTTCCTTCTGCAGCGGTTCGGCTCGGGCCTTTACCACATCGAACTCAACTTGGCGCATGACCCTCCTAGAAGCTCAAATCGTCTGGATAGGTTCCCTCCTCTTCTCGGTGCTCAAGGCTAAAGGGATCGGGATCCTTGAATCTTTTCTTCTGAATTTGTTTGTAAAGGCAAGGGTGAGCATATTTTCCACAATGCTCAGCAAGTCCCGTTATGAGAATGCAGATACATAGATGAGGGGTTTTCAAGAAAAGGAGTCTTGGTTTTATATATATAGTAATAGAGTAGATTTTCACTCTCATTTTGAAGAAAAGACCTTTGTTTTCAAAAGCAAGGCTTTTAAAATCCTAAGCAAGATTTTCTGAAATGTTGTGTGTGGCGGTCTTTCATGAGTCACCACTTTACTCAAATTTTGTGAAAAACTTTCCAAAAGCTACTTGTGCTGCATCGACGTGAATAGAATCCACAGCGCGCAGACTCCATGACCTAGGAGCTCAGAGTATCCGATACTTTTTAAACTTTGCAAAGGTATACCACCTTAATCTACCAATCACTCAGCTTCAAGTCAGGCCAACTCCATGCGACTTTTATGCATGTGACAAGGCTGAAGTGACACAACAGTTTACAGTCCTAGTATTAACTATTTCCCTGCCCGGTAAATAGACAGTTAAGTCTCAAGTACCGTTGTAGGTCCTCCCTACTGCCTTACTTCCTAGCCTGGGCCTATGTTCTCGCAAGACACATAGCCTCTCTTGATTACAGTCGCGCACGACTTAATCTGGCATAGGGCGTCTTCCTTCTTTCCACCTTTTCCTCTCATGATTTTTCTGATCTCACATCACTCATGGCCTTCTGCGGCCCACCAGTTCTCGCAAGAAACTGGACCGACAACCATTGCAGGGAAAAGCTAACACTAAAGAGAGCTACTAAGTTGCGCCCGTCCCATAAACAGGCAGGTGGTTGGTACGTTTTTCATGCCGCATAGAAGCACAACACAAGGTTCTAGTCCTTATGAATCTTTAGTGAGGAGTCTTTCACATTCCCAGTGCACACACAGCACCATCCAATCAAACTATCCTCACTATTGATTCCAATCACATTTTCTTTCACAAAAAGGGGTTTTGAACATGCTTTTCTCATATGTGACCATTCAACATTTGTCATATAATCTTTAAGCATAGCATAGCCTAAGCATGATAATCTAGGGTAACAAGGGTGCAGGGGTATTCAATGTCAAAAGGGGCTTTACAATCATTTAGGTCATATCTAGTCATCTTTACTGAAACATAACTCTTATTTGAATCTAAGGCATGCATATACTTGAAAACGGTTAACATACTTCATTTCAAAATAGTAGGCTAGACATGATCAAGGGATTGAGACTTGCCTTGCAATGTTGGGTCTAGTTACTTGGGTAATTCTTCGAAGATTTCTTCCGCTCCTTCAATGTCTGGTTCCACGGCGGATACAGATAATACACACATACACTACATAAGCATACAAAAGATAGTCTTTATGGGAAATGATACATAAAATGTATCATGCATGCAGGGGAAAGGGTTTGGGCAAGGTCACTTGATATTGATCGAAGAGATGGGCTCAAAAGGACTTGAATGTCGAAAGGCTGACATTCGGTCCACGGATTGACATAGCTATAAGTTGGTCTTAGGTATGTTTTCTGGAAAAGTGGTAGTAGAGAAAGTTGTAGAAAACAACTCCAGGAATCTAATGGACAAGGTGGCATTTCAATTGCTCAAGTGTAACAGGTATAAACCATCTAATGCCACTGCTGGACATGCACTGACATAGTGCTGGACATGGCTGGGAACTAGGGCATGGCATAACTTTTGATCCAGGGCTTCAATTGATGAACCACTTTGTCTGGGGGTTAGGCCTTGGCAACAGGAACAAAACTCTCAATAGGCTTAAGGGCAGAAAGTGGCCGGAGGGTGGCCAAATCAAGCGAGTAAACACGGTGGTCTGAGTCACTGGACGGTGATCTTGGCATTGAAATAACTTCTGATCCAGGTCGATTCAGGGATCGAGCTAGTAGACAATTTTGCTCAGGGTACCGAGATCTATCTAAGGGACAAAGTGTGCGGGGCTAGATCGGCCGGGGAGAAATTCCGGCGACCGGCGCTGGAGAAGACGACACTGGAGATTGGGGGTTTTCTATTTAAAGACTTTGAGCTCGATTCTTTGCTCAGGGAGTGAGAGGGTGAGGTGTGAAGGCTACTGGTGGGGTTAAATCCACCGGAGGATGGCCGGAGAAGCTTGGTAGCGTGAGCCGGTTTGATGGTGGCGCGCAATCTACGGGAAAGCTACAATCTCAGCTCAATTTCAAAATCCAAGTTCGTAGGCTCGCTCAAAGGGTTGCACTGAACAACTTTCACCACTGGCACGAGGTTTAATTCGGATCGAATCGAGCAGTATTAAAGAAACAGGGGATTTGGGATATTCCGGCAATCGCCGGCGTTAGGGTTCGCCGGGGGCCAATTAAACGCTATGATACGGAGAGGGGAACGAGAGGAACTCACTGGTAGTCTTAGATTGAAGAGAGGAGCTTCGGGCAAAGCTGGCATCGTGAGCTCCTGAGGTGGCTCACCGGGGAAGAAACCGTTCACGGCGGCGCTGAGGAAGCTGCTACTCTCTGGTGCTATGGTTGAAGCAATGAAGCTACGGGGTGGTGCGAAGTGATTCTGGGCAAGGGAGGGAGCTTATATAGGCGATGCGCTGAGCTCAGGAGTTGAAGCATATCGGGCGGGATTTGTGGCTGACACCGGAGAAACGATCGAGACGACGTCGGGACGCGGCAAGGACTGAGCCAGGGAAGAAGAATCACACGAAATTGGGCTGGAGCAGGGCGACGAGATCACTGGCTTCGGCATGGCTGCAACGTGGCATTGCTTTGCTGCTGCTGGAGCACGCGCGCGCGGGAGAATCACGGCAAGGCGCGCTGAGGTTGCTCCACGGTGGCGGCACGGTTGCGCACAGGTGGCTCTACGTGGCGGTGACGGTGGCTGCGGGCGAGACTTCGTCGGCGGCGAGTCCTGCGGCGAGGCGAGGTGGCGAGGCTCTGGTCGTGCAACCTGGTCGAGGACGAAAATGGCACAAGGGCCTGGTTGTAATGCTTGGACTGAACTGCAAGGGATTTGGACTAATCTGCAAGGTTTTCTTTCGGGATCTTGGGCCTATTTGCAAATATGGAGATCAAAGGGGCTGATCTGAGTTCTGGTTTTGCAGGTGAGTGCTACTAATTCATTTGGACTCATCCAGCAGGAAAAATGGTGAAATCCAACAAGATCTGGTGGTTTTGACAAAAATCGAAAATAGGGTAATTAGGGTAAACAGGGTAATTAGGGTTTGAAACTTTGGCGAGGCTGAAACTAGGGTTTCGGTTCAGTTTTTGGAATTCTTCCTGAAGAGAAAAATGTCTAGAATAGTGAATGGGAGATATTCACTGAATCAGATCAAAGTTTGGAGATGGTCTGAGACTTTTGGTCTTTTTGAGCTTCTGACAAATCTAAAAAGGACTAATCCGCAATGCTTTTGGACTAAAAAGCGAAAATGGTCTGAAAGGCGGAGTTTGGTTGCCAACTTTTTAAATTAAGGTGGTGGCACACCTGAGATCATAATTCTGAGATAAAGATCAAAATGGGGTTGAGACATCCAAGAATCCAATGAACATATACCGGCTGACAAGCTAAAGAGATGGCAAAATTTGGGATGTTACAGTACCTGGGCCTGGCAGCCTCCGGGCGGAAGCGCCGGGACAGCCGTGTCCCGGACGGGCGGGGCCGGGTCTCCGAGACCAGTGTCACCGGGAAGGGTGCGAGCCCTTGTTCTTGGGGGAGCCATGGCGTCTTGTCACGAGTCCCCACGGACGGCGCCAACTGTCGTGGTATTGCGAATACCCCGGCAGGTTTTGTGAACGATCCTAGCGAAGAAAACGCGGCGCTGGTTGACCGGGTGACCAGTCCTCCCCCGCCGGACAAACACAAGAATTGACACGAGGATTTATACAGGTTCGGGTCCCGGTGGGGGCCCTAGTCCTGTCGGCGTGCTCCCGACCGAAGTCGGCTGGGGAGGCTCTCTTGGGGGAGAGGCTTCCGGAGCACACCTGTGAGTTTTGGCTATTCCAATAATGAATCACTTGTCCTTACAACTAAGGGTACAAGGGATATTTATAGCCCCAAAAAGAAGCAAAAAAGACTGAACTACCCCGGACGCTCCTGTCGGATTGAGGGGTAGCAACGTCCTTCTCCCGGCCAAGCGCCTTGGATGCTTGACAGGTGGTCGCCGATTCCCGAGGCACTCCTCGCATGACCTGCACGTGATCAACAACCAGAGACTTTACCTTTAGAAGGGCGATGAGGCCCAGGACATACACCGGAGGCGCCGGAGGCGCCGGAGGCGCCGGAGGCCGGGTCCCGGGAGCCAAAAGGCGGCGCCCGGGGCAGGCACCGGAGGCCACGTCCCCGGGCAAATTTCGGCGCCCGGGACCGGCCCCGGAGGCCAGGTCCCGGGAGCCAATATGCGGCGCCCGAGGCAGGCACCGGAGGCCATGTCCCCAGGCAAATGGCGGCGCCCGGGACCGGCACCGGAGGTCAGGTCCCGGGGCCAAAAGGCGGCGCCCGGGGCAGGCACCGGAGGCCACATCCCCGGGAAAATGGCGGCGCCTGAGACCGGCGCCGGAGGCCGGGTCCCGGGAGCCAAAAGGCGGCGCCCGGGGAAGGCACCGGAGGCCACGTCCCCGGGTAAATGGCGGCGCCCGAGACAGGCGCCGGAGGCCGGGTCCCGGGAGCTAAAAGGCGGTGCCCGGGGCAGGCACTGGAGGCCACGTCCCCTGGCAAATGGCGGCGCAACTTACCTGGACTTAGTCTCGCGGAGATTTCCCCCAACATAGCACACCAACTAGCAGTTGATATATCAATAATGTTCAGTTCACCCCTTAAAGGCAAAATCTTGATTCATCTAAGGGTTTTGTGAAAATATCTACTAGTTGTGACGAGGATTGACACCCGAGTCAGTTCAAATAAATGCACTATTGGTTCAAGGCAGATTCGAGCCAGACACGTGCCTGGCGGTGCGAACTCAAGTCATTCTGAGAAGCATCAGCCCGAGGTCACAGGCTTTGCGCGATCAGGTCGCAGGCTTTGCGAGATCAGACCGCAGGCTTCGCACGGTCAGGAATTCGTGTGCTATACGCGAACAGAATGTTGGAGATGTTGCGCGGTCAGCCAACATCCCGCGATCAGAGCACTTTCGACCAGGGTACTTGGGGTTTACCTGTCCGGCTGTCCCTATAGCGAGAATATCCCAAGTATCCCGAAGATTCCTCCGCGTGGAAGATCAACCGTCAGGAGGTTAATACGTGCAGTTATCCATGAATAACACGTGTTAAACTTGCGTGGAGGTTAAGAGCGGTTCTCTAAAACCGCATACGAACAACTGTCTGATGCAGTTACGAGATGGCACCCTTTCGACCAGTATAAAAGGGTGGCAAGATGCATCAAACAGGGGGGATCAACGTCTCTGATACAAACGAGATACAACACATCTCAACCACTCAAACAGCCAAGTCTACGGCCTAGATTAGATAGTTTTTTACAAGCCTCTTTGGCTTCTTTCTGTATCCTTACATAGGAAAAAACCTTCGCCTGTGAAGGTCTTTTCCCGCCCTTTTGTAAATCTTTCTTACATATAGTGAGATCCCAACAGGACGTAGGGCTATTACTCCCTCCATTGAGGGCCCGAACCTGTATAAACCTCTCTGTGCTCCTGTTCTCCATATTTCTACATACCTTCCCGGAGGGTCATCTTGAAAGGTCTCGCTATTACAAATTTTGCATAAGTTCGGCTGAGGACTCCGAGTCCGAATCGTCGACAAGTTGCATATCTGTTCTGACATAATTCACATCAATATCTCCTTTTGCCACATGATCTCTAATAAAATGGTGCCGTATTTCAATATGCTTAGTTCTAGAATGTTGAACAAGATTATTAGCAATTTTAATGGCACTTTCATTATCATACAAGAGTGGTACTTTATTAAATATAATCCCATAATCCAAAAATGTCTGCTTCATCCATAATAATTGAGCACAACAACTGCCTGCAGACACATATTCAGCTTCAGCTGTGGAGAGAGCTACAGAATTTTGTTTCCTAGATGACCATGATACTAATGATCTCCCCAACAGCTGACAGCTACCAGATGTGCTTTTATGATCAATCTTGCACCCAGCATAATCAGAATCCGAATAACCAATTAATTCAAAAATAGCATCTTTTGGATACCAAAGGCCTAAACTGGGATAGCATTTTAAATACCTAAGGATTCTTTTAAGAGCAATTAAATGACATTCCTTAGGATCAGACTGAAATCTAGCACATAAGCACACACTAAACATGATATCAGGCCAAGATGCAGTAAGATACAAAAGACTACCAATCATAGACCTATAAAGTTTAGAATCGACCGATTTACCGCTTTTGTCCATATCCAGATGTCCATTTGTCGCCATGGGAGTTTTGATTGCCTTAGCGTTTTCCATCCCAAAACGCTTGAGCAGGTCCTTCACGTACTTTGTTTGACTCACGAACGTACCTTTCTTGAGTTGCTTGATTTAGAGTCCAAGGAAGAAGCTCAGCTCACCGATCATGGACATCTCGAACTCCCTAGACATCATCTCTCCAAACTCATGACAGAAATGTTCATTAGTAGATCCAAATATAATATCATCAACATATATATGTCAAATGAACAAATCTTTTTCAATTTTCTTTGTAAATAGAGTTGTATCAACCTTCCCAATTTTAAAACCTTTTGATAAAAGAAAGTCTCTAAGTCGTTCATACCAAGCTCGAGGAGCTTGTTTGAGACCATAGAGAGCTTTTGACAATTTAAACACATGGTTTGGAAATTTAGAATCTTCAAATCTAAGAGGTTGTTCAACAAAAACAAGTTCAAAGATTTCACCATTTAAGAAAGCACTTTTAACATCCATTTGAAAAAGTTTGATATTGAAACATGATGCATAAGCAAGAAGAATACGAATAGCTTCAAGTCTTGCTACAGGTGAAAAAGTTTCACCAAAGTCTAAGCCTTCGACTTGAGTGAAACCTTGAGCAACAAGACGAGCTTTGTTTCTAATTACAACTCCATTTTCATCTTGCTTGTTTCTAAACACCCATTTTGTTCCAATTACATTATGACCCTTGGGCCTTTCTACTAAAGTCCAAACTTCATTTCTAGAAAAGTTATTAAGTTCCTCATGCATGGCATTGACCCAATCAGAATCATTTAAAGCTTCATTAACATGTTTGGGTTCTAAAGAAGATACAAAAGAATGATGTTCACAAAATGCAGCAATAGGAGATCAAGTTTGAACACCCTTACTGACGTCACCCAATATTTGGTCTAGAGGGTGATCCTTGGTGATCATTTGATGTTGCCTTGGTGTTTCATCTTGTACTGCTTCATCTTCATCTTGTTCTGGAGGATCAACATGAGATGATGATACATTTTGATCAACATTCTCAATATTGACATCATCTTCTTGATCTTCTTCTCTTGGCTTGATGTCTCCAATGGTTATGTTCTACATGGCTTCTTGAAGATCTTCACCTGAAACTTCATAAGAGACTTGCTCCTTTTGTGAGCCATTAGTTTCATCAAATTCAATATTACAGGATTCTTCAATACAACCAGTATTTTTGTTAAAAATGCGATAAGCTTTACTAGTGGTGGAGTATCTGACTAGAAAGCCTTCATCTACTCTTCTTTGAAATTTACCACCAAAATTTCTTTTCTTAAGAATATAGCATTTGCATCCAAACACTCTGAAATAAGAAATATTTGGCTTACGTCCAATAAGAAGTTCATAAGGAGTCAAATTTAGAAGAGGATGCAAATAAAGTCGATTTATAGAATAGCAAGCGGTGTGCACGACTTCAGCCCAGAAGCGAGTAAGAGTATCATACTCACTCAGCATAGTCCTTGCCATTTCTATAAGTGTTCGATTTTTTCTTTCAACAACTCCATTTTGCTGTGGAGTGTAGGATGTGGAAAATTCGTGTTTGATTCCAAGAGAGTCACAAAAATCAAACAAAGTTGAATTAATGAACTCTCCACCATGATCACTACGGATTTTCTTGATGGATAATTCGAATTCAGTAGAAACACGTTTTACAAAATTTTTGAAAACATCGGGGGTTTCAGATTTTTGGGAAATAAAGAAAACCCACGTATAGCGAGTAAAATCATCAACAATCACAAAACCATAGTTGCTACCCCCGATACTTTGGAACTCAGAAGGTCCAAATAAATCCATGTGAAGAAGTTCCAAAGGTTTGCAAGTCGAAAGAATGCGCTTAATCGGATGTGAAGTAGCTACTTGCTTGCCAGCTTGACAGGCGCTACAAGGTTTATCCTTTTCAAAATTCACATCCTTTAAGCCAACAACCAAATCACGTTTTAAAAGTTTTCTCAATTGATGCATTCCAACATGTGCAAGTCGTCTATGCCATAGACAACCTTTTGAGGTTTGAGAGACAAGACAAGTTGAAAGAGATGCATCTTTTGAGTGAAAATCAACCAAATAAAGATTTCCAAAACGAAAGCCTTTAAAAATCAAAGAATTGTCTTTCAAACTTTCAACCAAAACTTCTTTTGGATAAAATGTGCAACGAAAACCAAAATCGCAAATTTGTGCAATAGAAAGAAAATTGAAGTTCAGAGATTCGACCAACAAAACATTCGAAATAGAGAGATCATTAGAAATTGCGATTTTACCCAAGCCTACCACATTTCCTTGACAGTTGTCGCCAAAGGTAATCTTTTGGTTCTCGCTTGAGTTGTCTTCAAGTGAGGTGAACAACTTCTTGTTGCTGGTCATGTGTTCGGAGCATCCGCTATCTAGCACCCAATGCCTCCCACCGGTCTTGTAGTTCACCTGCATAAAAAGAATTAAGTTCTTTTAGGTACCCAAACCTTTTTGGTCCTTCAATGTTAGAAATCAAAGCTTTGGGCACTCAAATAGATTTCTTCTTTTTATTCAACATGGGTGCACCAATATACTCTTCTATAGCATAACCTTTCTTCGACTTTTGAAGCATGTAGCAAGTATCAAAATAATTTGGAGTCATTAAGGGACATGCTTCATGCGAATGACCAGTTTCATGGCATTTATGACAAAATGTGTTGCAAGATTTAGCAAATATAGTTTTAGAGTTTTGTTTCTTTCCTTTCTTCGGAAAGTAACCTAATCCTTCTTTTCTAAATGAACATTTTTGTTTACCAAGGATTAGATCAAGAGATACTTTGCCTTTGTAGTAGTTTTCTAAGCCTTTTCCAAGTTTTTCAACTTGTGCCTTAAGTTCATTATTTTCATTTAAGATATTATCATTCGAAGCACATGGAATATGATGACTATTAGAAGGAGAATCATCTAAATCACATGAAGTGGATATATCAACTTTAGATGGAGCATGAGTAATGTCTTTAATAAGTAAACTTTCATATGAATCTTCTAATTCGGAGTATTGAGTATGTAGGGAAGAATGTTCTTCCTTAAGCGCTTTATACGTCCTTTTAGTTTTTCCAAAGACTTCATTTAATTCGGTTATCATTTCAACTAAATCAACATAAGAAGGCTCGTTAGAGTATACCTTTTCATCGCCTTTAGCCATAAGACAAAGGGATGAGCTAGCTGAAGTGTTGATGTTGCCGAGAGCTAATCCGACCATCTTCTTGGAGCAGCTTCTTTCGTTGTTGGAGTCGGAGTCGGAGCTCTCACCTCCGGACATCCACTCTCTGAAGCATGCTTCTTTGGTTTCTTCATTCTTCTTCTTGAAGAATTTCTTCTTTTTGTTCCAAGCTTTGTTCTTGTTTGGACATCTTGAAGCTATGTGCCCCTTCTCATGACATCCATAGCAAATGATGTCCTTGAAGTTGTTCTGCTTTGGTCCCTTCAGTCGTGTGTCAATATTGACACCCTTCTTGTGCAACCTGCGAAGAAGTTTTTGAGTATTTTTTACCATGAGTGCTAGATCTTCATCGGAGGAGCCATCACTTGAATCGTTCTTTGCATTGGCTTTGAATGCCAAAGCCTTCTTCTTCGTCTCAGAGGATTCAGCTGCTTCCTTCTTCTCCTTTTTGTGCATCTCATGGGTGATGAGGTTCCCATAGAGATCGGTCAGTGTTGTGGTCGACAAATCAGAGTTTGTGAGAACCGTGACCAAGGTGTCGAAGCTTTCAGGTAAGGCCCTCAGTATCTTTCTCACAATATCAAGGTCAGTAAAAATGACTCCAAGCCCCTTGAGTTCATTCACGATATTATTCAACCGAGTGAACATGGAGTCCACGGATTCAGTTGATGACATGGTGAATGTCTCATATCTTTGCCTCACCATAGGCAGCTTTGCCTCTTTGATTTTGGTCGTGCCCTCGTAAATTTCTTCGAGGGTGGCCCAAACCTTGTGAGCAGTCGTGAGATTGCTTACACAGTTGAACTCATTCAGAGACAAACCCGCAAAGAGTGCATTTTACGCCGGGCATTTAAATGCAGTTTTCTCCTGTCGTCCTCAGAGTGACTTGCCGGATCATCCGGAGGAGTAAAACCGAGTTTAACAATATCTCATACGTCAAGCCCCATGGCCTCTAGGAATACCAACATGCGCACTTTCCAATAGGGATAATTTGTCCCATCAAAGATCGGCGCACGACTGGTATGACCAAGAGAAAAACCATCAGTAGACGACATCCTCTCTCTAGGCGGTAAAGCCTAATGAATCGAGAGACCACGCTCTGATACCACGTGTAGGATCAAGGATGCTGACTAGAGGGGGGTGAATATGAGGCTTTTAAAACTTTAAAATTTAAAACAAATAATTGCAAATCAAGAACAAATAATATAAGCAAGAAGAGAAGAGAACAAACACAGCAGTTTTTACCGAGGTATCAGAGACTCACCCAGTCTCCACTAATTCTCGTTGAAGCACTCAAGTCACTTGAGTTTTGCCTCAATACTCACAAAGAGTATTATCAACTAGAGGTTGCTCCTTGTCCACTCCGGAAAGGCGAGCACCGATGCCTTGTACAAACTTGCCGAGCCTCTCCGACAATCTCCGAACTGGAGAGGTCAACGGCCACACCTCCGAACATTCTAGGTGAGGGCGCTCACCAAGAGTAATAGGGAGCGAGGTCTTCTCTAGACCTCCAAACATACACCGAGAAACTAAGAATATGCAAATGCAAATGAACTGAACCTCTCGGTGGATCGAAAAACACTCGACTTGATCAACAGATCAAGATTTTGTGTAGAAAACTAAAGCTCAAGAGTGTATAAGAGAATGCTGCTGCTTGTTGTATAAAACTCATGCCCAAAGCCCCTATTTATAGCCTTAAGAATCAAATGAACCGTTGGAGCTAGGGCTAAAAATCAGCAACACAAATTGACAGTCAGTTTCCCTAACTGACAGTCAGTTTCGTGTACAATGGCCGACAAAATTTACAGATAAAAATTTGCTAGCCGTTTTTGGTCATTTATGGAAACTTGAAACCCACAACTGACAGTTAGTTATGCAAACTGACAGTCAGTTATGCAAACTGACAGTCAGTTCGACCAAAGACTCGACCAAAACAGATAGAAACTCAGTTAAAAACAACTGTGGTAGAAACCCCAACTGAGAGTCAGTTTAGTACAAAAATTTTGAGTCCAAAATACACCCTCTCTGGACAATTGTCAGTTAATACAAACTGACATTCAAACTGACAGTCAGTTATGCAAAATGACAGTTAGTATGAACAAAAATAGTGATAACTTTAAATCCAGAAATCCAAAAAAGGTATTTAATAGCTCGTTTGAAAGATAATTTTAAGGGCTACATTTTTGTCAACAGAAGTAAAAACCAGATCTTCCTAGATCTTTCTGTAAAATTGAAAAACTCTGCTACTATCAAAAACTCAATGGAAAATCCAAATCTTTCAAACCAAATTCAAATCAAATCCAACCAAAAAGATGCAATGCAATGACCTAAGTATCTCGGTTTATGTTGGAGATAAAGAGAGGACTATTCACCCCCCCTCTAGTCGGCATCCTTGATCCTACAGGATGAAAGCATACCGTACCTGCAGTTTAATTTTAATCGAGCAGTGCATGATTCAACGGGAAAGTCGTCATTTGAGGTCTATTTGGGATTTCTACCACAAAGTCCATTCGACATGGAGTTTGTGATCCCTACCTCAGCACAGAACAGCAAGGAAGTATTTGACCAAGATTGAGCACAAAAGTTCCTGGAAGGTATTCAACGACTCCATGGTGAGGTTGAACAGAACTTGTTGAAAGCTCAACTCAAGTACAAGGCGCGTCATGATCGACACTGAGTTGATGTTCAATTTCAAGAAGGTGATATGGTATGGCTACATTTGAGTAAGGAGAGACTTAAAGGTGAAGGTAAAAAGCTTAAATGCATTCGTTATGGTCCTTTTCAGATTTTGCGAAAAGTTGGTGATAATGCTTGTCAGCTCGAGTTACCTCCGTACATGGATATTTACTCAATTGTGAATGTTGAGCACCTCAAACTCTATAAGCCTTCAATGCTAGATAATGAGCCAGATACTATAATACCATCTGTTGAAGACTTGGTCTATCAACGAGATGAACCGCTAAGCGAAGATGTGATCCTGGAGAAGAAGGCGACTACCACTCGCAGTGGCACAAAAGAGACTTTTCAAATCGATCGAAAAGATCGACAAGTACGTGCGGCAAAGTGGTACACTAGAAATGAAGGTCAATCTCAATTTCCATATCTTCAGTTTGATCAAAAGGTCGCAACGGGAGTTGGCTCCTTCTCGACAAGGGAGTCATGATCCGGGAGGATCTTCAGGTCTCAGCACCACCATGGTTGCAGCATTGCCCAAGGTCACAGCACTACCCGATGTCTCCATCTGAGGTCGTAGCTGTGAGGTCACAGCCTGGGATGCAAGGTCGAGTACGTAATGGATTCGATCTCTGTGTCATGGTCGGATTGTATTCCGATCCATATACATATTACTGAGTCCTATCTTTTTAGGGTTAGTTAGTTGTCTGAATTTAATACGTTTAGGTTATTGAGTCTGATACATATTCATACGATTGGACTATAAATACTTTGTAATAATTCTAGTTTAGATCATCGAATTGAATCATCGAGTCTAGGTTGAACTTATTTAAGTCTTAGACACTTATAGTTCATTGATCGGCGTAGGCAAGTGCGTCCTAATATTCAATGTGTAAAGATCCCTCTTTGAAATAAAGTGTGCTATCTTTTGAACTGTGTTTTCGATCAACCTTTGGGTTTCAGAAATTCTGAGTAAGATCCCGTTATTCCGTATATTAGCATATGGGCGAGCCTAGTGTGAAAACCAAGGCTATGTCTCAAACGGATCAATGCAATTTAGATTGAGTCTATTATGGGGTGTCTGTATCAGATTCGGAGACTTAATGTTAAACTCCTTAAGTATTCAGATTGGGTTTGTTTTGAGGTTTTTGTATCAGATTCGGAGACTTAATGTTAGACTCCTTCTGCATTCGGATTGGGTTTGTTATGTGGTTTTTGTATTAGACTCGGAAGTCTAATGTTAGACTTCTTCCGTATTCGGATTAGGTTTGTTATGGGGTTTTCGTATCAGACTCGAGGATCCAATGTTAGACTCCTTCTGCTTTCGGATTGGGTCTGTTATGGGGTTTTCATATTAGACGCAGAGACTTAATGTTAGACTCCTCCTGTAGTTCGGATAAGATTCATATCATATCAGGAAACCTAATTTGTTAAGATTTCTTCTACAGGGCTCTATATAAAGAGAGGTATAATGGGTTTTGAGAACATCACAAAAATCATAGCTACCATCTCCTCTAAAGTAATAGCCCATAAACCCTTGTCGTGTGCCTTGGTGCTAGCACACCATCGTACCACGTCCCATCCCGGTACATGTAGATACTGGTAGAGGTGCTGATCAGGACGATCCGTGAGCAGTCACTGTCATCTACGTCTGCTGATTAGGACAATCCGCAAACGGTTTCTGTGCACATTCGATCGCTTCACCAAATCTGATTCCGCTATTGGTAACAATCTAATCTATGGTCTATTACTTGTATTTTAAGAAAAATGAAAACCAATTGCTAACAGGTGATCCATGATCGGCACTGGACCCACTTGTCAATGATTGTGCGTCAAATAACCCGAGTTAACGAAAATTTAAAACACTTTTGAAGTACCCCCAACGACTATTTTTCATTACTTCCATTGACAAGCGGGCTTGCACATGGGAGGACCCAGATGTCATTGAGTATGGCTAATACGCGATTGTGTGCACATGCGATATGGTACGGGTGAACTAAACTCTATTGTGGAGCCCATGCGCCTCGTTCTGCGCAAGACGGCTTTGTAACACTCACTTGCTGACATGTGGGGAAGTGCGACCTGGGAGCCGCGTGTCACTAACAATGGGTGTCATGCCAATGAGTGCGTGCATACAACAAGACGCTGTTGTGTCAACCCTTTTCACACGGTTGTGGGCCCCACTTGACTTTCTTTGTTTGATGTGCATGTACTAGCACCCGTGTCACTGACGTGCAGCCTTTTTATTGGTCCCACCTGTCAGGGAACATTTTTGAATAGTAATGTTGCTACAGACAACAATCTCATGGGGCCTGAAAAACGCATCCCAACACATCGTGTTCGTCTCCAACGGCGATATTTTTCTCACCGCACGCTCGTTGTCCACCCACTGGTCTTCTGCGTGCGGCTAGCCATTGTGTCATGCAAGTGGTGAGCAAGTGTCCACCACCGTTGGAGACCGCCTTAGTGGTCAACATCCGTTCCAACATAAAAGACATGCTAAAAACTTCCACAAGTACTGAAGCTAGAAGCCTTTTTTTTTTTCACCGGAAAGACTGCATACTTTTTTTTTAAAAAAAAAAGGAAAACTACATACTCTACAAAAAAATGACCCACACCATTCATTTAATTTTTAGAGTCACATCGGAACCTATTTTGATTTGCACCATCTATCTATAATCTGCATTTTCCATTTAAATTTTATACAAGTTTTGTAAAAAAAAATAAACACTTTAAGTACATGCACTCTTTTCGAATTTTTCGTATGAATAACGTACATATTAAAAAAGTCAACAATAAAGCAGAACAGAAAGTTTAGGCAAAATCTACCAATGTCGCCAACCCAACTAGAAATTTTTAGGCAATTTGATGAGCCGCCAACTGGTTTGGTGACTCAAGTCACCTCATCAGCCGCCACGACTAGTCGCTATCCGGGATCGCGACTCGTCGATTTTGCTGCCAACTGGTCGAATTTCCTAAGAAATTACAAAAATAGTTGGGAAATGTGGTTTTTTATTTCTAAAATAACCCAAAAAAATTTGAACATAAAAAATAGCATGAAAGTGTGTTTTTTTGTATGAATAACCCAAAAAAGAAGAAGATTCGAGATGAAATCATGAAAGGGCTGTCGAAGCACCACCGTCCAGTCAATCAAGGAGAAAAAGAGCCGTGATTGGTTGGGTTAATGATTCGCAAATTTCGTGATTGGTTTATGATACTTATCTGATTTGCTTGATTTTTCTATTTATTTTTCCCCATGCTTATGCACACTTTAGTCATATACCTCATCATATGCTTAGACTATTCCAAATTTGTTGCCAAATCAACTGGATTACTTGTTTTGCAATTTTTATCGCAGGTTGGCGCGAATCGGAGTCTCCGGGGCTCGGAACACCTAAACCTAGTAGCCAAAGGACCTAGTGGTCATTTCAAACTTTTTCAAGGACCTTTCTTCATGTTTGCCAAAAATCCCCTTAACCCTATCCGGTCGCCACTGTGCAGAACTTGAGCCTGGCTTTTCCTTTGTTATCTTCTTCTTCTGCCTCCCTCCTCGCGATCCACACCTCCTACCACCACACTGCCGGCGGCCAGGCCATACACTAGCAGTGCCCCTTTTCCATCACCAGCCACCACTACTTGCCGAATCCGCCATCTTCTGACGCGCCGCCACACCCAAGTCACGCCGCGCCGCCGCCACTCACCACTCCAGATCTGCCGCCACTTGTTCCTTCTCTCCCTCTCTCTGCCTTCTTCACCACCGAGCCAACTGCGCCTTCATCGTGCCGAATCTGCCGCGACTACACCACCGCCGACGTTCTCTTCTTCCCCCAAAGCGCCAGATCCGCTGGATCTGGCCAATCTGCCGCCGCTCCACCGTGCCTCCTTCACCGATCCACGCCGATCACGCCCAAGCCACCTCCTCTCTCGCCACCATCTCATCCCCGTCGCCTATCCACGCCGCCACTCCGCTCGGGCGCCTGATCCGTGATGACTGCAGCTCCAATGACTTCGACCACGACCAGCTCCCACTTCATCGGCCACATCCCGTGAGCCGGCATCTTCCTCAGCCACAACCACGACCTCCACCACGGCTACTCTAGCAACCTCTGTGCCTGACTTCTTCCTCAACTTCAACAGCCATTCAGTGACAATTTTCCCCTCTCTCAATCTCACTCTCCTTCTCCCCCTAATCTGTTTCCTGTGATGCATGTAAACAAATAGAATTCAACTGTGAATGATCAGTTTCATACTTGAGAAAAATCCAATTTAGTTGTGTTTTAATTTCTCTAAGTTGTAGTTCTTGCTGCCTCTCTGTTTATGTTTTCTTGACCTCAATTTAGAATTTTATTGCTGTTTCTACTGATGTTGAACTATGACTGTTGATTGGAATAAGAGTTGAATGAAATTGAGTCACAGCTTGAGCTTGATTTTGATTTACTGTCTGTTTTGCTGCTTCTCTTCATGAACTGCTTGTGTTGCAGTTTAGTAACTGTTGTGATTGCATAGATGAACGAGATTAGGGTTTGAATTATTGTTTATCTGTTGGTGTGTTCTGAAGTAATGAAATTACTTGAAGTTTGAATTCGGCATTAGGCAAGTTGAGCTGGACTGTCTTCTACCCTCTGCTTTTTTGTTTTATTTCCGATTCGAATTTAGTTAGGCACAATTTTCTCTCATCTAGTCCCTTGGGAGAGAACGACATACTCGCCTACTATCGCAATCTCGTCTGCTTGCGAGGCCTCGTTTTAGGTGGTATCAATTTTTGGCGCCGTTGCTGGGGACTAGTTCGAACAAAATTGTTTAACTGAGTTTGAATCGATTTACCCTTTCTTTGATCTTTCTTCTCATTTGCTTTTTTTTTATTTTTGTTCTTCCCATTTCATTTGTTTTGTTTTCCTTTTCTTCTCTGCTCATTTTCTTCTGGTTGACTAACATCTAAGGATTAACCCTTCGTGTATCGCTATTATTTGTACTACTAACTCTTGTTTCTCTCGCAGCGCCACTTGATGTATGCGACGAAATCATGTCACCTTCCTGTTGAGCTTGAGCATAGAGCACATTGGGCCATCCGAAAGCTCAACATGGATCTTGGAGCTGCTGGCGCCTACCGCAAGCTTCAATTGTGTGAGCTTGATGAGATCTGTCTTGATGCATATGAGAGCTCGCGCATTTACAAGGAAAAGATGAAATGGTGGCATGATCAGCGCATCCATCGGCGAGACTTCACTCCCGGTGAGCTTGTTCTGGTTTTTGATTCTCGCCTTCATCTATTTCTAGGAAAGTTCATATCTCGCTGGTTTGGCTTTTGTATTATCAGGCATGTCCTACCTTCTGGGGCCATTACAGTAGAGAGTTCGAAGGGAGGTGTATTCACAGTGAATGAGCAATGCCTCAAGCACTATATCGCCGGAGAGGCCATTCCACCACATGATGATGAGGAGGGCGGACCCGGAGCCAATCCTAGTCCCGATCTTGCCCCTCCTCCCCCTGACGAGCCTACATGACTTATCTATAGAGGGTCGACCTCACAACCTAAACTGAGCACTGCTCGGGAGGCAAACGAAGCACTTTCTCTTTTCTTCTCCTTCACTTTGTTTTGCCTATTTTATAGAATTGTTCTTAGTTTCTTCTTTTATTGTCCTTTCAGGGAAACATCCTCATATGGCCGCTTGGCACACTTGGGGTACTCTGGATGGCTCATCGCAATGTTATCATCTTCATCCTTCACCCGGTGAGCTATTGCGGACCTCTCATGTGCATGAAATTTATTTTGTGCTCTCATCTCCATGTGTGATTCATCTCATAT
This sequence comes from Pharus latifolius, assembly GCA_019359835.1. Taxonomy (NCBI): domain Eukaryota; kingdom Viridiplantae; phylum Streptophyta; class Magnoliopsida; order Poales; family Poaceae; genus Pharus; species Pharus latifolius. The sequence goes on from CM033323.1 coordinate 62,658,175, forward strand.
TGTTGCATTGTGGACTATGCAACCATTTAAGCTTGGGGGGAATTCATTTCTCTTTGTGCTGAAATTCTTAAAATCTAGGTTAAATTTTTCAAATTTCAGCAACTTTGTGCAAGTCTGTGCTTCTGTGCCAGATTTGTGGTATGTACTTGCTTATATTGTGTTTTGATATGCTATGAATGATCTCTATCCAGCCTTGTGGGCTTGTTAATGTTTTGATATGACCTGCTGTACATTTGTGTTGTTTGGATCAAAAGATAAATCTAGAAAGGTCATGTCAAAATTTCCTGAAAATTCTAGACTTGCGCAGATTTATCTCTATATGTGAATGTCGTGGTTATGATTCATTGTGCTTCCATTCTGCATTTCATTGTTTTCATTTGGCTTCTAGAGCCCTTTGCATGTCGTGTTGAGTTTTATGCATGCATTAGTGGCTCGACAATCTATTGCAAGTTGAATTGTGATTAACCATCTTCTAATGATACAAAAATTGCCAATACTTAGCTTCGTTGTGGATATCATAGAAATTCGAATGTTTATTGATATCTATTTTGCCGCATTCTATCATGTATATTGAAATATCAATTGTTGAGCCTAATCTCTACACACATGCCTAGAACACGAGTCTCCTAAACAATCATTTAACCTATGTAAACCAAATTTGAAAAAATTTGCTAATAAGGTCGCAATTGCATGTTCTCTACCTTGTAGGCACAGCCAACTCTTTCTTTTCTTTTGAATAAAAACCCTTCTGCTTCACTGCTCCTCTGAGTCTTCGGTATGAAAGCATGGTTCACAATTTTCAAATCTAATAAGTGCATAAGCCTTCTTGCTACCTCTTTTGATTCATGAGCATGTTTTTAAAACACTCTAGGGGACTAGCGAGCCTAGAGCGAAGTACGAAGAGATCCGCCCTAATAAGTCGAAGGGTAGAAACTTGCATGAGTACCAGATTTTGTTTTTGAAATAATAAGAGCTAAAAATTCATAAGGTTGAAATGGATTATTTGATGTTTATGGAGACCGTAGTTCTCTCATGATTGTGCATTGTTTGCGCTCACTTTGAAATTTTATATACATGCATGGATGCAGGTGGTATGAGTAGAACTAAACATTCTTATTTCCTCTGTACCCAGAACTAAGCTAGTTACTTACAATTTCTGTGTAATTACTAGATGGTTGAGTGCTTGATACATATCTTGGTTTGCCGAGCTTACTATCTGCTGCATTCAACTCTTCAACATCATTTGTTTGCTTGCTTGTCTACTTGGATTTATTTCTTATCTCATTGCTTGAGGACAAGCAAAGAATTAAGCTTGGGGGGATGATACTTATCTGATTTGCTTGATTTTTCTATTTATTTCTCCCCATTCTTATGCACACTTTAGTCATATACCTCATCATATGCTTAGACTATTCCAGATTTGTTGCCAAATCGACTGGATTACTTGTTTTGCAATTTTTATCGCAGGTTGGCGCGAATCGGAGTCTCCGGGGCTTGGAACACCTAAACCTAGCAGCCAAAGGACCTGGTTGTCATTTCAAACTTTTCCAAGGACCTTTCTGCAAGATTGCCAAAAATCCCCTTAACCCTAGCCGGTCGCCACTGTGCAAAACTTCAGCCTGGCTTTTCCTTTGTTATCTTCTTCTTCTGCCTCCCTCCTCGCGATCCACACCTCCTACCACCACACTGCCGGCGGCCAGGCCGTATGCCGGCAGTGCCCCTTCTCCATCACCCGCCACCACTACTCGCTGGATCCGCCATCTTCCGCCGCCGCTGCACCCAAGTCACGCTGCGCCGCCACCGCTTACCACTCTAGATCTTCCGCCACTTGTTCCTTCTCTCCCTCTCTCTGCCTTCTTCACCACCGAGCCAGCTGCGCCCTCATCGTGCCGAATCCGCCGTGACTACACCACCGCCGACGTCCTCTTCTTCCCCCAAAGCGCCAGATCCGCCGGTTCTGGCCAATCCGCCACCACTCCACCGCGCCTCCTTCACCGATCCGCGCCGATCGCGCCCAAGCCACCTCCTCTCTCACCACCATCTCGTCCCCGTCGCCGATCCGCGCCGCCACTCCGATCGGGCACCTGATCCATGATGACTGCAGCTCCAACTACTTCGACCACGACCAGCTCCCACTTCGTCGGCCACGTCCCGTGAGCCGACATCTTCCTCGACCACAACCACGACCTCCACCACGGCTGCTCCAGCAACCTCTGTGCCTGACTTCTTCCTCGACTTCAACAGCCATTCAGTGACAATTTCCCCTCTCTCAATCTCATTCTCCTTCTCCCCCTAATCTGTTTCCTGTGATGCATGTAAATAAACAGAATTCAACTGTGAATGATCAGTTTCATACTTGAGAAAAATCCAATTTAGTTGTGTTTTCATTACTTTGAAATTTCACCTGATTGCACCCTATTCTTGTAAGACTGCAATTTCATTACTGTAGTGTTTGAGTCCTGCTGCTGATCAAGTGTTGTCTCTGTTTCTTCTTGCAATGACCTTCGTGATCATGCTTGATTTCTATGTAGTTTAGTGATGTTAATTTTTGTGAACTGAGTTCCACCGTCCAATAGAATTCAAAGTTGCCGCCATTGTGAAATTTCCTGATGCATGTATGATTTGGATGTTGACTATGTGGTAGGAATGGAATTGGTTTGTTGTTTCTCAGATTCTGTACTTTGAATTGGCAGCTGCATTAATCATTGGTGTTCAACTTGAGTTAGCTTCTGTAGTTGCGGAAATTTGGAATCAATCTTCTGTCTGGTTCTTGAGAGAAATAGAATCTAAAGCAGCGTTTCCCCGACTTTGCGCATTTTGTCCACCACTCGCCTGAGACACAATTGCAGTACAATTTTTGCTAATCGCGTTTCAGTTGGTGAGGCAAGTCGAGATGAGCCGACCTTCTTCTCACTATATTTCTGATTTTCTGATTCGAATTTAGTTAGGCATATTTTTCTCTCATCTAGTCCCTTGGGAGAGAACGATATACTCACCTACTATTGCACCCTCATCCGCTTGCGAGGCCCCGTTTTAGGTGGTATCAGTTTAATTTGTTGGGTTACCAAAGAGAAAAATGAACATCCAAAAGGTACTGAAAACGTAAGAGAAATAGCGGAAATGAGTGTTCTTTCTGGGTCATAACATTTTAGGGTTATAAAACAAATAATTCAAACAAAAAGCAACCAAAAACATAAAAAAAACCCTAACATGTTATTGTTGGTGTAGATAAAGTAGACAATTACACACATCTGTGACAGTTGCAATAACAATTGGAGCTAGATCTTCAACAACAAAAGGTGATCAAACTTCGATGCGCCATTTGATCTGAGTAGAGAGTGTCCAGCTCTCCTAGAAGAGTATTTATAGTGTTTTTCTCTAACTCATTCCACTTCGGATCTAGCCACGACATATAATTGCATTTATCCCTCGCCTCTTCGCGGTAACACTGTATGTTGTTTCTGCCCGCAGTGTCGTAGGCTCAAGACGTACTGACTGTAACATCACCTCGACATCTACACATGAAGTCATCTGTGTCAAAGGAATCATCGGGCCAGTTGAACTCCTCCGCACGACGCGTTGTTGAGTATGTGTCTCCATGGCAAGAGTAATAACAAGGACACCTTGAGCAACACATATGTTGAACATCGTGCATGTTGATCGACAGATCCTCCATGAAGTTGAGCTGCTCACAGAGTCTCTTCCACCTGTAGACAAGATAGATTATCGTACGTGCAGCCTTTGTGCTCCAATTGAGGTTGAGCCAAAGCAGGAAAGTGCACTTACAAGCATCTTCTCTCGGACACTGAAAATCTTCTCCCGTTGTCACCCTGAACTGAGGTTGTAGTAGTCTTTGGCAACAAACTACAGCTGTAACGGCATGGCCCTGAAGTTTGTCTTTTATCCTACGAACGAAAGAGAATAGCCAAGAAAGTAATGCATAAAGAGCCGCTTATTTTAGGTGAGTTGATTATGTATTCATCTTGGTGCGTCTTCTTATCCAACCACGGCTATTCCCGCCCACCATGTTCGGATAGGCTAGTAAGAAAACTGTGAGTTGTTTGTTTAGAACTAAAAAACCTAATTTATAAAAGCGAAAGTTTTAAACAGTTCAAACTTTTTTGAACTTAGTTGTACAAAAGCTGAAAAGCTGAAAAGTTGAAAACTGGAAAGCTGAAAAGCTGGAAAGTAGAAAGGCTGAAAAGTAGAAAGACTAAATCATAGAAAAGCAGAAAAGTACAAAAATTAGGGTTTTCCATGAACTGTGCTAAAATGTAATGCAATTGCATAACTTCGAAAAGACCAAATTATACAGACATGAAAATATAAATCTTGTTTTCTACAGGGAGTAATACATTTGCTTAAAAAAGTTAATGTCACCCCCTCTTCGGACGATGTCTCCGGTCCCGCTGAAATGGCAACGGTGAGAAGGTGCTGCGCGGAAGCACTGTCCTCTGTGATGGATATCGACAGGGGGGCTGGGCACTTGCCCGGTCGAGGCCTGTATCAAGAGCATCTGTATGTGGGATATGCTCTACAAGGTCCTGCGACGGTGGAAGCTCCCCACCAAGCTGGTGCAGACACCAACTGATGTTGGCTCTAGTCGATGTCGTCTCTCCACCGCAATATGTCAACATAGTCCGTGTTCGCAGGGTCAAGGACCACCTCTGGGTTGGCTTATCCCAGCGACAAGTGTAAGGAGCCTGTCAATCCTCCCAACTGACAGCCTTCTTGCCCTTACGACTCTGCCTACAAAAAAACTCAAATTGTTCAGTATTTTCATGGAGGCAAACCACTATGCACGGAGATGATCGCAAACTTACTCATGCTAGTCGTGCGACAACCGATATGCGTCGTTTGGAGAAAGGATCAGCTGGAATAAGCCAAACTGGCATATCACCCTCCATGGAGTATACACCTCCAACATATGGCTGAAGACAAGAACACATCAGGTGAGTCATAAGTCCTGGTCCTCTGTACATACCGACGAGATCCCACCTGCAGCTATGCTCTCGATGTAGGTCGCCGTCCACGCCCTCCATACAACACGCAATGGGTGGAGCAGCTCCAGCTCGCCATTGTACGCACTATAGCATGCGTGCACCTGGACGGTGGCCCATTACATCTCGTGCTGCAACCAACGATCTCCCATGGTCGGGTGATCGATCTCGTCCTCCGCATCCCTACGGGGTACCCCTCCGGCGGAGCCACCAGCACGTCGGTAACGAGCGGCCATCCAACAGGTAGGTGCTCATACGACCATAGTAGAACAAGCAGGGACACTCAGTCATATTCGCCTGCCAAGCATGCCGAACACAGTTATCACACAACCCTCTGCATGTCCATAGAGAACCACCGACCCCCAACTGATGCGTGGGATCTGCTCGATACACATGTCAGTGAGCATCTGCGCCAGTGGAACAAGTCAACAATCTACCGTGTCGCCATGCGTAGCTACAGACAAATACAAAGATAATAATTAAATGCAATAACTAAAAGAGCTATACCTATACCATGTCTAAGCATACCAGTGAACATGAAGCCACCGAACAAGTGTAGAAGATACGCCTAGAAGTGTCAGCTAACTATCCACTCATCAGCATCCGCTGGGCACATCCTGAAGTGAGCAAGACAAGTCGTAGGAATTACGATGTCATGGTGAAAGGGCTCCTGCCCCAGAGGTAGTGGATGAAACATTTGTATGAATGTGGCATCCCATCCGACAGGAGTGGGTGGTGGTACCCAGGCCTATCCGTAAATCAGCAGACCAAACAGCATTGCCACATCCTCGAGGGTAATGGTCATCTCCCCTCACCAGAAATGAAATGTGTGTGTCTCGGGTCTCCATCTATTCGTCAAAGCAGAGTAGTGATCGGTTATGCCTGAAAGACTCCGCTTTGGTGATCGTCCTAGCAAAAGGAAGTAATCTCACTGCCCTTAGTAGTGTGATGTATCTCCCGTCGAGAAGCCAGACCGTACTGGGTGATCATAGGCGGAAGAGTTGAACCTCCTCTCCAGACCCCAACGCTCGAGATCGATGACGATCGTCGTAGAACTGGTCGAGTAACTCAGGAAACTATCGACGACCGTGAGCCATGTCTGCAAGCAGGAACATTAAGTTAGTACGTCATCTAAAATAAATTGCTAACCAAATAGGTAAGAGGAATGAATAAGTATTGTACAACATTATTGAATCACGTACGATGAGGTCTGGATGCATCATGACATGTCCTCCTCGTGTGGCCAGGTTGTCAACAAACGGCAAACTTTCGCAGTTCATCGCATTCTATGTTATCCATGTCATTGCCAATTCGAAGTGTTCACAATCATCCAAAGCCTTTCCGCTTCAAGTGTGGTGGTGGAACATATTGGATCTCACCTGTCATGCACGACAGCTCTCTGTAATGCTGCTGAGTCCCCCAAATCTCAAATTATGCCGTTCATGTTTTAGCAAGGTACCGTGAACCATAGTAAAGTGATAGGTATATCTCGCTTAACTTCTTATCGTGTGCACACACTGCCATCATATGAGAGCACGGTTTATGTAACAGAGTTGACTTGTTACAAGTACACTTGACGCCGTCTTCAAAAATCAAACCTTGCTTCTTGATCTGCCGCGTGCTTCTATGGCAATTTTGTGTAAAGATGAGTCGATATTTAGGATGTCCACGACTCAAGTCTTAAGGTCCTCAAAATTAACAGTATTAAGATCATTCAATTCCATGTCTGTACGGTGACAACCACTTATGTCATCCCCATATAATCTGTTTCTAATAATTTGTTCCTCACGGAAAACATACACTATTCTTGTTTCCGACATTGTCTACAATAACAAATGCAATATTACAAATCATCAGTTATCATATCTCCAATATAATTTATACATTACTGTATGGTGAGCCCTAAGACCTGTGTGACATATTTATTTGTTGTCACCGGCTTTATTTTTTAAAATCTCATCTAATCTAACATCACCAAATCATCACATCACATCTAATCTACAATTCCTACATTCTCATCTAACATATAAATAATCTAATTATTTACTAATCTTAATAAATACTCAATTCATACATAAAAAAATTAAACTTACATATTATTATACAAAAGATTTCAATTATATTCACATCATATTTATAAATGCACAACATATTTAAATTACGTACACATCATATCTAAGTTTCACACAACAGATCTGGATTATCCACAAATTTTCTACACATTTTCTACAGCAGATGCATATTTCCTAAATTATCGATTCGCTAATTATTAATATAATTTTTTGTCTAATTATATAGCACATCTACATAACAATTTTATACATACACAACACATATACCTCAGATCTACGTATTCTACAACAGATCCAAATTATTAACACATTTTTCACGTATTTTTAAAACAGATTTGTATTTTAAACATACACAAAAATACGTTTAATTAATTTTACACTAATTATCACTTAAGGTTTAAAAAACATATACCTTTTTCAGATATGTAATTTTCTTTTATTCTCTTTTATTCTCCTTTCTTTTCTTCTTCTTCTCCCTTTTCTCCTCTTTTCTTCAGCTCTCACTCTGCTTTTTCTTTTTTTATTGTCTACTCGTATGCCTACTCCAATCGCTAGGGGTCGTATTCGACCTTTATACAACACTCGTCAGTCTCCAGCCTGTCTGACGACCAATTAGTATTTCCGCAATCACCAGTTCGGTCGGCGGCTGAAGCATCTGATCGACAAATGGCCTGGCAACTAGTCGTCTTTTCGGGTAAATCGCCACTGGGTCTGACGACTGAGATCACTTCTGTAATTTTAGTGTACTGTGTGCTATTTCAATATTTTTTATTTCTTTTTGTGTTATCCGTACGAAAAATTCCACTCTTTTCTCATTGTTTCTTAACTTGCCAAGGGTACAAGCCCACATCAGATACCAGCAATATATTGTTTTGCATGCGAACATTTCAGATTACATGACAAAACACAAGCACATAATTGCATCCCAAAATGGCACATGAAACCATAAATGCGCCACGATTCATGCTCCTCTACTTCATCTTCCAAGTTCCAACTGATTACTTCTGCAGCTTCATCCAGTGCTGCAAGGTTCAAGAAACACAATCTTTACATCACCTCCACTGGATAAGAGAGGTAATTATTGTCATTCGCCAAAGATCAGCTTATTTCCAATATTGCAGTGTGATCATTACCCTCGATAAGAGATGAGCTTTCTGTAAAAGATCAGACTATTCGAAATATTCCAGAGCATTAACATACACGGCTGCAGAGCTACAAATACCAAGACTGGGGCTTCCTTTTCCCAAGGGTAGTACATGCACACATGGTAGCTTTGTTTTAGCCTTCATTTACTCTGAGAAAGTCCATTTGCAGTGCCACACTTGTTCAATTTGTCTTCCAGGAATCACAGAATTGCAGTGTGACTGACAAAATAATGAGGAATCAAGAATGTGAGATATTTGCACAACTGAATAGCTCACACTATGCATAGGAATCAAAGCGATTTCAAAGACACTGCCGGAATACTCATTGGGAATCAACCCGAGGCATGTCAGGATTTAATAGACCAATTGGTAAATACTTGAAAACAGAATCCTGTTCATCTGTTATTTTTATCCTCACAGAACAGGGGCTGTACGCAACTGCCAATAAGAACCAAAAAAATACTCCAGAGCTGCTGCTTACCATGCTTCAGTAAGGCCAAGTTTGATAGCACAGCACCATGTCGGCTAAAAGAATACATCTTAAGAAAAAACCATGGTAGCCAGTACTCAAATATGAACGATAGAAACCTTTAACTGATATAATCACCCCCAAACGGGATAGAAATATGTTAGTCCAAGGGGAATATAAATGTCACAATAAATCCTGCCATCTACAAGGAACAATCTCACAAATTCACAAGAACTCCTGATAACATCTTCTGTGCAGCAGAATTCTCTGCATCCTTCACCCTTGACATTGGATCACCTATAGTTACAAAAGTTTTATCCTGGGTTTCTACCTGAAGTGAGCAAATGAACTTCTTATCATGTGCAGGACCCTCTTCCTTTTCTATCCTGCAAAGCAATCCAATGAAGAAATGTTAATCAGCAAATAATGTTAACAACGTAGGTAAATTTTGCTGAGAATGTAGATATACATGCATCCAGCTGCTGACATTTGCAAACAAAAATGATAGGTACATCTCAGCTTATATTGTTGCACCACATTTGTATTGCAAAAATGTAACTTCAGATAATTTAACACAAATTAACTAAGAGCTTTCAAGCTAATTCATTGACTACAGCACACAAGGATGCAGTCTCAACAAAGTTGCACTGACAAGTTTAGCTGATCATTTCATGTCCAAACTACCATCCATTGATTAATGGCACTACAATTTAAAGCAAGCAAGGCAAGAATTTTTCGCCTTCCCACTACACAAAGTGATTCCAAATCAACAAAATTACCATGAGAAGAATATTTACTGAACATTTCAACTTATGATGTATATGTATTGCAATCTGAAAGTAGTTATCAAGATTGTGACATCAACCCTTTCTTCAGGGAATTAAAGGCCATTGAACCATGCTGGCAGTCTATTTAATGCAATCAAACAAGGGACCCAGCAACAGCTTCTAAGCAAAAAGGCTAAGAGGGCATATTTAATACAATCAAGCTAGACTGATACCAGCTGCTTCATATCTAAAAAGACTAAAACTAGGATAGTAGATACCTATTGACATAAAGGGTATGTTTCGTCAGGTGCCCCAACTTGCTGTACCATTTTTTTGCAACAGCCAAAATGTGGCATATCCAAAAAAGTTGGCCACAAACCAAATGGATGTCAATCCCAGGGCTGCCAAATTTTGGTAAACCACATTGGACCCACTCTGGATTGCACATGTTGTACTAAATATCATCCACTACAACTGGCCTACCGCTTGATATACCAAGAGACCCAAAATTATACCCCAAACACAAATTTTGCTAAAAATTTAGCAAGAATCAAGTCAAATCTTGCCAAATTATGGCCACAAACCAACCATAAGCCAAAATAGCGAGGTATGACCAAAAATTGTAGGGGTAAGTTGGCACACCAACCAAACATATACCCAACATTGGAGCAACCTTTCATCTGTAAGAACTGAAAGTACGATGAAACGGAGGTGCAAGAACACCATCTCCTTGAACAAAAGAACAAATATGGTGGATTGGTCACAAAAAAGTGACATATGCAGGTAATTAAAGGAATAATGGGTTTAGACCAATAATTCGCAATCACACTACATAAATCACACCCTCCTAAGATTCTTGAACATTGAATAATGTCCTAGCACCAAAGCATGTGACATCACCATATGAGTTTCCAAGCCTGTTCCAGTTATACAAATTCCAAAACAATATTAATTTATGTAAGTGTCATGACATTCTGATATTGTATTAGTGTTCACCACCTAGTTATATCAATCAAGTGAGTACCAAAAGAAACACATTTTGAAGCAGAGCATAAACTCAGAAATTACTGATGCTGCCCTATCTACCATACTACAAACTTACTGGACATGTAATAGTCAGCAGCTTCATAGGGAAACAAAATGATGTGATATGGCACAGCAGATTCAAGCCAGTATTTTGCCTTTTCATAATAACAAACTGTGTGAGTGGAAAATGAAATTGTTTCCAGGACAAATTATGCAAAGGGACTGGTTTATGTTCAAACAATGAAATTTGTTGAGACTTAAAATTTAAAACACAAACTTAAAGAACAACAAAATGATTTAAAGTTATCCCTACAACAAAATGTCAATAGTAACTGAATATAGAGTATAGAGTATAGACTAACAGAAAAGAATAGCAGTACTTACACCAAAACCCTTTATCTAAGGTTGAAAATAATAGCAGCACTCAAGAAGGGGCTGAAGAAGCAAATAAAACAATCAACAATCTTGATTAACTCAAGAGAATAGAACTACAAAGCAAATTCACCAGCAAGCAGCAATAGCTAAATAATTGAGGAAAATGATAGATTTCACAACAAAATTTCAGATGCTAATATAGTAACTTACACAATAAAGTTCTATATCTTCAAATAACATTGGCTATCTATCAGGCGGATTTGACTAATCAACAAGCAAAATGAACAAAATGTCGATAAATGAAGAACAACAATCTTACTTATAGATTGGTTTTTTCCAATGATTCTTGCTGCACATTTCATTAAGCTTCAGCTTGCACTCCCTCATCTCTCCAACTTCATCCCCCAACCCATCGCCAAGCCCATTCACCAACACTTGCTGTTTTGCTCCACCCACAAGCTTATGTAAGGCATCTCGTGCAGCATTAAGCTTTGCAATCACCTTCTGCTCTGACGAGCCAATCCCGACCAGCTCCCCAGCCACAAATACATTGACCACTGTAATACCACCCTTCTGCCATGTCTTGAATTGGGCCAACTTCCCATGTTTCTGGCACAGTTCGTGCAGTGTCGTCACAGGTTGCTCATCTATCGTCTCTGCCGTGATGATTGGCTCAAAGAGCGACCTCATGACCTAAACCACACAACACAGTTACCATCATCACACTACCAGTTAACCCATGCAAACAACAGCATCAACAAAGGCCAAGAACCTTCCAGAGCTTCTCAAGGTCAAAATTGCAATCAACATAGACAGCTGCAGCGATGGCCTCAACGATATCGGCAAGCACCTTGGGAGCTTTAACAACGCTGCCACCATAGGGCGCAATGCCAAAGTCATCCTCTTGTTCTTGCTGCACTGACTGAATAAACTGACCAACCTGCATCATCGATCATGTTATACTCAGTAAAAGGATTTCGACTTCTGGATAAAAGTGAGAGAACATAATGCCTTTCTATTTTAAAAGAAAAATGACAAGTAATGTTTATGACTTCTATCAATGTATAATAATCCCTCTACCTGTTTGTTTTGCTTGCATGATGATATCAGTGCACATTTCTTTTTTTTTTAATTAAATAGCTATTTTGCTTACAAGACCATACATAAGGCCACATATTGCTATGCACTAAGCAGTGGATTCATATCCTCTACCGTTCAATTTGAAAGGTATGTGTTGTATTACACACTAGATCCATCTGGCTAGAAATCAACACTAGGGGAAAAGATGGATGAGAAACTCAAATTCCCTGCACTGTCCAAATTGAAAACTAACATTCCAAATACACTGTAAGGCATGCTCATGTCATTTGAGCCAGTGGCAAAGGAGAGATATCCCATGTATAGCTTGGCTACTTGCTTAATGCCTACTGCATTTTATAACATAGCAAAAAGTAAAATGTAGCCTCTGTTTGGACTGCAGTGCTATGCCAAGACAGTCTTCGAAGATATTTATTATAACTAGTAATATACTTTGTTATGTTTCAAAAAAGGTTTGTCAAACTGTGTTTACAAAAAATGGAAACGGTTTGTCATCGGTTCTTGAAAACCCGAGAAGCCCAAGAAGAAATCAGAGGAAAGCTTAACCATGGAGTTATGTCACACCCTCCCACCCAATTTGACTTCCTTTGTGTCTTTGTTGGGGCTATAGCAAGGATTGGTATATTTCAGCTTAAATTGAGAAAGCTCAAGTGGAACTCCTATTTGGTCATTCATTAGTACAAATTGAGGTCTCATTTTTTTTTTTTTTTTTTTTTTTTTCATGCAATCTGCTTCCAGAGCATTTTGTAAGTAATTCCAGAAGTTAAAGAAGGGAATTACAAGAAATGGGTGCATTTGGACATGCTATCACTGTCATCTTCTACTTCCTCCACATTGTGCTCGCTGCCTTCAGTATGTACACAAGCAGCAATACTCTGAAGACCCTTGGGGACAAGGGTCTCTTAAGTGGAGCAAAGTCAGGAAAATGGAAGTAGCCATTAGGAGAAGTTGACAGAGAAGGGAAGTTGGTAAAGTAGATCTAAGGGTTATTAACATGTGGAGATTTAGGATTCATGCAAGGATGCTATTGTTAGTACTGTAGCTTCTGCCTTTACAAAGAAGGCAAAGGATTGTATCCAAAGTAAACCACATGAATGAAACATAAAACTCTTTATCTTCTTCTTCCTCCTGTTCCTTAGGTGTTTCCTTAGTGTAGAGTATATCGTAGCTTAAGAATCCACAAAATACCCAAATCTTCTAACTCAGATCAAGATCCACTCCTGTCCTAACACCCGATTACACTAAGGGCCTGTTTGGAAGCCTGGCATTTGGCCCGTTTTCGGGTGGATTTTGTGGACTGGAATTAGGATCCTAAGTAGATTCAGGAATGTGTTTGGATGTGCCAGGTTCCGGAATTTTAAATGGGCCAGGAAGCCCAATCTGGGGGGTTTGGAAAATGTGCGTGGGAGGCCTGACAAAGAATCCTGGTCATTTCGTGTCGTCCTCACCTGCGTCGCCGCTCTCCACATCGTCTCGCCCTCGAAAACCTAGCAGAGAGGTGTGCGTCAGTAGAGGAGTGAGCCGGCCAGATCTCGCCGCCAGTCCTGTGTGCTGCCTCCCTCTTCGCCTCTCTCCTCTCTGTTTCATCTCTCTGTCCTACGCAGCCTCACCCACATCCCATGCCCTCGTCGTGCTCCACTGCCACGGGCTCCACTCTGGTCCCTCTTCGCACATCGCTACCAGATCTGCCGGATTTGGTGCGCCTAAGCACCACCTCCGCTCTTGAGCCACGGTCGCCGCCATAGACCAGATCTGCATCCCCAGCTCCCGCATCCACCGCTCTCCCTTTCTTCCTTTCACCTTCTCCTCGATCTCCCCTGTTACTTCTCACCCCCAAAATCCTCCGGCGGCATCCTCCTCAACCACGGCATCGACGATCTCCACGATCCTTCTTCACCAGCCGAGCTCCAACTCTCCAGCATCGATCATGAGGTATCTATATCTTGGTTGAATGGTTTCAAATCTCCTCTCTATGCGGTTTCTTGGTTGGATGATTTTGAACTTCTTTCGTATAAGATTGAGTTCTATGGTGATTTTGATGGAAGCTTCCACAAGAGCTTAGATCTGGAGGTAGATCTCTCTACTGCTTTGTTTGGTCGTCTCTCCCACAGGTTAATGATCTCTACTTTTGTAAATGTGTAGCAACTCTAGTATGAATTTCCTAGTTAGTTCAAGCACTAACTAGTATAGCATAGCTACTGTGTTGCAGTGTATGTGTGTGTGGGGCTTACTAAATGGTGAATGTGTAGCAACTTAAAAGTAAAAACATGACATATACCAAATTAAAATTCGGCAACAGTCGGCCGTTAACAACCGCACAAACAACTACTCATCGGTACCGTCGGCCCCGAAACGCTGCCAAATATGCTCGATAAGATCCCGTTTCAGTTGCCGATGTGTTGGGCGAGCACGGATCGTATTATTTCGATCTAGCATATGTTCAAAAATTGGCGGAGCACTACTGTGGATAGTAGGCGGTGTTACGGTTGATGTGCATTGAGTATCATACAATTGAGTAATCGGGTCATGAGAGTGCCACTCATCCTCGATTATCATGTTATGGAGAATGACACACTTTCATGATATTGGCAAGAGTTGATCGTTGCCAAAATTGAGCGGGGCCAAAGAATAGCAAATCAAGCTTGCAACACCCCAAACGCTCGCTCCACATTTTTTCTTGCCCCTTCTTGATGTTGTGCAAATAACCTGAGCTTGCAAACAGCCCACTCGGGGTAAATACCGTCGGCCAGGTAGTACCCCATTTGTACTCTGCCCCATTAACAGATTACTAAACCGTAGGAGCTTGCCCGCGCAACACATCAGTGAAAAGGGGGGATTGGTTAAGCACGTTGATGTCGTTGTTGGATCCGGCGATACCAAAGAAGGCATGCCATATCCACAAGTCTCTGGATGCGACCGCTTTAAGTATTATTGTAGGGACTCCTTGATCACCACAGGTGAATTGGCCCCTCCATACAACTGGGCAATTGCGCCATTCCCAGTGCATGCAATCGATGCTTTCCAGCATCCCTGGGAAACCTCGGTCCTCTCCTTCCTGGAGCAGACGCTGGAGGTCTTCGATAGTAGGTCTACGGAGATATTCCTCCGCGAACCGATCAATGATTCCTTCGACGAAATTCTCCAGGCACCGAATGGCCGTCGACTCTTCAATGCGTACGTACTCGCCAACAGCATCGGCGGGCGAGCCGTACAACAACATGCGCAAAGCCGCAGTGCACTTCTGCAATGGAGATAGCCCCTTTCGGTTGAGGGCATCTCTCCTCTCGATGAAGTACGGGGACCACTCCCCGAGAGCTTCGACGATTCGCAGAAAGAGGGGTCTCCCCATGCAGAACCTTCTGCGAAACAAGTAGCCGGGGTAGACCGGAACATCGGCGAAGTAATCCGCGACTAGACGGTTATGACTGTCTTCGCGATCTCTTTCGATGTACCTTCTGCTATGTCCTCGGCGGCGGTGCGAGGTACCAGCATCAATGCTGGCTTCAACATCACGAAGAGCGTGACGCATAAGGGGTTCGACCGTCAGACAGGTCTGTGCTAACCCCGCAGCGAACTCTTTCATTTGGTTGATGCCTTCATCCTCACCACTACTTGTGGTTGAGCTGGACAACATTTTTTTGGGGTTGGTTGTGAAGTTGAGATCACCAAGAGCGGAGGCCTCGGTTGTGAAGTTGAGATAACTGAGTTGTGAAAATGAGGGCATGGAGGGGTCCAAATATATAGGGGTCTAAAATCCGAAGGCATCGATCACATGCGTCAGCTCCAACGGCTAAAATCCAAAGGCATCGAGCAGATGTCTCAGCTCCAACGGTTAAAATCCAAAAGTACCGATCACATGCGTCAGCTCAAACAGCTAAAATCCAAAGGCATCAAACAGATGTGTCAGCTCCAACAGCTATAATCTAAAAGTATCGATCACATACCACAGTGCAAACAGGTGAATCCAAAACCACTTAAATTAATAGTGCGAGTACAATTTTTGAAATGAAAAGTACAATGTTCGGTCTACTATTTGTTTTTCAGATCGTTAAGCTGCTCGTTGATGTATTCTATTGCAGCCTCATGCGTTGCCTTACGGTTATCCGAGAAATGAGATGTATCCATCCCAAGTAGTTTTGTCAACGACTTCATAAATGAAGCCTTCTCTTTGCTTCTGGCCATCCCCTGCAATTTATCGGCTACAGCAAGGGCTTTGTCGGCCATACTATTAAGCTCGGCGTTGGCTTTGTCGATGCGCTCTAGGGTCTCCTCGCGCACCGATGATGTTCCGCCTAGTTTGCTCTTACCCTTCCGCTTTGCCGCGTCTCGCCCTTTAGGTCGTGGAAGCTCGACGGGGTCATCGTCGTTGTTCGACGACGACGTGTGGGCACCTTCTTTGTTAAGGCGAGCTCTTTTGGAAGAATCCAAGTAGCTTCAGCACCACTTCGGTTGACCACATACGGCTCTCCACCAGTGCTCCATGATGAAGGCCTAACCCACCTCCTGCCTGTATATGTCACGTGCTTGCGACATCAATTGGTCGTCTGAACGACCACTAGCATAGGCATCGCACAACCTGTAGTAGATACCATTGAACTGAACAATTTTTTTATTGCTCTTTTGCCAATGGTCTTTGCAGTGCCTGAGATCTCGTCTGCGATCAGGCGGACTGCTCTCGTTGTACGACGCAACAACCTTTGACCAGTACCCGTCGCATTTTTTATTGTTCCCATCGACCGGGTCAAGGGAGTTATTCAACCATGCACTGATCTGGAGCACGAAAAATCCAAATTTAATAACAAAGTCTGCGATAACGGAATTTACTAGTTAGATAAGCACTCATAAGTCGCATGTCGTCCTGTTGGGACCAGAGCATTCGTTTACGCTGTGGCCCAGCGTTTCCTTCGCCTTTGCCAGCGTTGTCGTCGGCCTCAATCACGACCGGGGTCGAGCTATGCGCACTGCCGGTATCCGATACGGACGTGGAGCTGGAATTTTTGCTCTGCGGTTGAGGAGGCGACATTTCTGCAGACATGGTCGGAGCTCCGACGTAATGAGGATTTTGGCCGTAAGGGCCGTAGGGGGATTGCGCGTACGGATGTGCATATGGATGTGGTTGGCCGTATGGAGGGGGTGCAGCGAACGGTGGATAGCACATTGGGTATGGTGGGGGAGGGGGCTGAAAACTGGGCGGATTTTGACTGTTTGGCGCTTGGGAGTTCTCATCGAAATTTGGTTCGCCAAACCAATTAACATAACTGCGGGGAGGATTGTTGGCCATCGGAAATTTTTTCGAAAAATACTGGATGAACAGGAGTGCAAAGTATGTGGGTTTTGGTTTGATTGAGGGTAAATGAGCTGAAAACTGGGCATATTTATAGGCAGGGGGTCACAAATTTTCAGGAATTTTTTGCAATTTTTTTGGATTTTTTACGATTTTTTATGAATTTTTAACCTCAGAAATGAATAAAATAACTCCAACGGCTATTTTTTAAGTCACTGACTGGTGGGACCGAGGGCAAAAAACTTCAAACGGCTCTTTTTTTCCAACTCCAGCTCAAAAATATCACTGACATGCGGGCCTACACACTCGGGCCCACCTGGCAGCGACACGGCTCGGGTGCACGCAGCACATGCACGAAATGCGTTCACACCGGCCCACGCGTTTTGTAGGTCCCACCGCGTCTCGTCCCGCACCTCCACACCACACACCCACTCACTGTCACGTGGCCCCGTGGTGGATTTGGGCCCACCTATCAGATGGAGTTCATGGGAGGATTCGAAGGCACCGTTTCTCGCGCCGTGGGCCCCGCAAAACGCGTGACGACCCGTCCACGAGCACTCCAACGGTGCCGCTTCGCTCAATCAGGCATCGCGGGCCCCACATGTCAGAGCTTCGCCGATGAAGCTTGGCATGGCGTCGTCTCTCCTCTCGCGATTTGTTTATTATTTTTTCGGTGGGTCCCACTTGTCAGGGCGCCGAGGCGCCGGGGTTGGAGAGAGCCTCAAAGTGTGTGCTGAGCGTGATGCGTCCAGTTAAACAGAAGGATTGTGCTGCATCGAGTATGGAAAGTGGTGGTTGTTTGGCGAGCTTGCCCAAAGAAAACAACGCGCTGTTCGCAGAGGTACATAGTCGATCACCACAACGACTAGTCAAAAACAACATGCAACTTGTCTCTACGGCGCCACTGTTCAAACTTCGCAATCCTAGCTTTGGGATCGGTGATGGTATCAACCTCGACAAGGGGAATGCTATCCGCGAGTGGCCAAGGCCACAATCCATGATAGAAGTGCCAAGCTCCATGAGCGCAGACGATTATAGCATTGCTCATCGTGTGTTCATTCCAAGGCTCCCAGTCATTCTCTACATTTTCACAGTTGGTCACCAATGAGAGTTGGCTCCTTCTCAACAGAGGAGTCATGATCCGAGAGGATCTCAGATCGAGTTCGAAACGGATTCACGACCACGAAAAGGTTTGCGACTTTGGAAAGATTTGCGACCTTGGGAAGGATTCGTTCTCTGTTCGAAATTGTAATCCGATCCGAATATATATAACTAAACTTATCTGTTTAGGATTAGTTAGTTATATAAGTCTAATACATTTAGGTTAGTGAGTCTAATACGTACTCATACGATTGGATTATAAATACCTTGTAATAGGTCTAGTTTAAATCATCGAATATTATTACAGCCTTGGATCAAATATTCAGCTCATAGTTACTTCGACGTAGGCAAGTATGTCTAACGTTCAACGTGTAAAGTCCTCTTTGAAATAAAAAGTTGTGCAATTAACTTGAGCTGTATTTTCGATCAACCTTTGGGTTTCGGTATTTCCGAGTAAGATCCTGTTATTCCGCATATTAGTATCTGGACGAGTCCAGTGCGAAAACTAGGCTAGGTCTCAAACGGATCAGGATAAGTCTAGTGTTTCATGCCATGCTGCAACTTTGTGAAGTGTAAACAATAATGCATTGAATAATGATAGTAGGACCGAAGAGAATAACAAAGAAACCTCATAAAGTTTGAACTCTGATGAACCAAGTCTGTCTCTGAGAATATCTAAGGCTTGAGGTCTTGGAAATTGAGGCTGGCATTGTACCCCCACTTGATTAGTAGGAGCATTTGAAGTTATGAGCTATAATGGCTTGTTTCTTGTTAAAATGGTGAAGTTGTTAAAGATTAGTATGAGGTTTATGTATCGGCTGCCTATTAATTTGACATGAAATATCTTCTACTATGTAATGGCACTGTGGCAGTCCAATTGTAGCCAATTGTAGCCATTTTTACCTGTTCTTGGGTGCTTAAAATTGGGTTCAGAACATGTAGGCAGTCTCTCAGCCACTAGCTGCAAATTACTGATCTGTGAGGAGAAACTTGAATGCTTATTATGCGTTGATTTCTGGTGATATTTAGTGTTCATGTATCATTGTATTATCTATCTTTTCTCTATAATTTGATTGCATCGGTTGGCTATTTTCTCTCACAATTGTAGAAATTAATGGACCAGTTTGTTATAGTGACACTAGAGTTAGCTTAATGGGCCAGTTTATAGTGAGCCACATTGATTTCAAAGACATGGAGTGAATAGAGAGAGGGCATTACTTTTGCAGAATGCCATGTGTAAATTTGAAGTCACATTGATTTCTAAACAGAAATGAAGTTATATATTTAGCATTATACTTTTGTATTTCATGTAATAAATTGGAGACCAGAGACAAGAATGAACAAATGTGAAGTTTTGGAGTTGTGAGAAATACAAACACCACACTCCACTCTATGACATTTTTCATCAAGCATGATCATATACGCATTTAATTACCATGTAATTTTCTGAAATTTCTGTATTTTGAAGGATTTCTAGGGTTTCATTAGGTGTCTCCCAATAAGTTCAAATGATTTAGAGAGTTACTTTTCAATTTGCATGATGTTAAGCCTAGGATTAAGGGTCCTGTGGAGCTAGCTAACCTTCCCTTCTTGGCGGTCTTTGTAATTTTTGTTTTTTTAACTATTTTCTTTTACTGGTTTT
This sequence comes from Pharus latifolius, assembly GCA_019359835.1. Lineage (NCBI taxonomy): Eukaryota > Viridiplantae > Streptophyta > Magnoliopsida > Poales > Poaceae > Pharus > Pharus latifolius. The sequence continues at coordinate 62,678,154 of CM033323.1, forward strand.
ATTTATGTGATATACCATGAAAGAGTTAGCTTAATGTCACTCGCAACATATATTAATGGGTCAGTTTCTCTTATGAGCAGCTAAAGACTGAGATTGATCAAGACCTGGATCCAGTCCAGCGAGATCAAGGACAAGAAGGTGATCCACTTGCCCATTGATGCAATGTTGTTGCTATTGCTGCTTGTAAATTGTTTTGATTGTTGATGATTTGGTTGCTGGGATGTTGGTGTGTTGGTTGTTGTTGAGATGAGCATGGAGATTGGTCAGATTCTTCTATTTGTGTTGGTAAGGGTCATGTTATCATACTTAAGCTGATTTTCACTTTTCAGTAGACACTAGTGATGGCCTTACAAGTTGCATGAAGGATATGTAATAATAGTTATACAAGTTTTGTGCATAATGAGATTGATGGTATATTTTAGTATGATAATGAATATTGTCATGCTTTTCATTTCCAATAAATGGTATATTTTTTTCGAATTTTCAGAATTTTGCTTATTTTTGAGAATTGTTTTGGATGGATAGGATTTTTTCCTGGTTCTTCTAAATACAGGCCGAGATTATTTTACCGGTAGCATTTTTTTCTTGGGAGATTTTTGGCAGTCAGATAAAAATCCTACCGAGATTTTTATCCTTAACACCCAAACAGGCCCTAAGAGTCTGCTTGGATTGGCAGGATGTTAGCTAATCCGCTTGTATTTTTTCCTCGCCAGTATAGGAACCAAAATCAGACCCATAAATCTGTTTGGGTCCACCAGTAACAGGATCATAAAGACCCACTATTGGGTCAAACCGGGGGATTCTAAAATATATAACCTGACATCATTTTTCAGATCCTAGATACTTGGAATATGTTCTGAGGCCTCGGCGCCACCAGGAATGCCAACCACGATCTCAAAGGCTGCGTGCTTTTGTGCCACCACTGGTACTAGCGTGCCACAAAGCTCATGGTCTGCACTTAGAGGCTATTGGGTTCACATGGTCATCAAAAAACACCTGGTTTGAAACCAGACAAAAACTTGCTTCGAGGCTATTTGGCTTGTGTCATTCCCATGTCTGAATGACCCACACCTGAAGCCTTGTCCAAACGTGCCTGGAAGCCCAGGCACTCAAAATAGAGTGTCTGAGAAAACCAGGTGTCAAACAAAAATTCTCAAGACTCCAAACAAGTATTGAGCATACTCGAAAGATAATCATATTGACAAGGGCAAAAACCAAACAACCTCTTAATCTTTGCTCATTGCTCAAGCCACTGCCTTTTGCAACTAATGGAGAAGTGAGTTGTGTTTTGTGACTTTTGTCCTTGTCAATACGCCAAGGAACTTTCATGTTTGCTCATTGCTCAAGCCATGGTTTAGGATCGCAATCATGATTCCTGGATTCCAGGGAATATCGGAGGGGAACTTTTTCACAGTGGGATTTGTTACCTCAGCACTTGATTTGATACATCAAATACAAGCTTATAATTATCCCGGTGGAAATTTTCTCTCATATACCCAAACAGATCCTAAGATGACAAACTTACACTTATGAGCACATATATTACAATTCCCAAGCAAATGTAACTCCAAAATACTCCAAGAATAATTTCTTGGGGTTATAGAAGCGCGTACCAAGAGGTCGAGGCGAGGGCAGTTGCGGCGAAGGAGCGGATAGAGGCCATGGCGGACGGCAACGCGGGCGAGCTTCTCGGTGGAGATGTTGGCGGCGCGGAGAGTGGAGAGCGCGCCGGGACCAAGGTCGGGGTTGGTCAGGTAGACGAAGTTCGTGAAGGCAAGCCCCAGCGCCGCGTCGCCGACGAACTCCAGCCGCTGGTAAGAGAAGGCGCGACCGCCGTCGGAGAAGGACTGGTGGGTAAGCGCCTCCTCCAGCAGCCCCCGGTCCCGGAAACGGTACCCCACCAGCCTCTCCACCGTGGACGCCGCCTCCTTGCGGTCGGACACGAAGCCCGGCGACGGCAGGGTGATCACCTCCGCCGCCGCCGAAGGTGTCGGCTGCGGCAGTGGGGGCTCTGGCCGACGGCGGGGGGAGGGGGACCGCGGTGGGGACCCGCGCTTCATCGTATTGGTTTGCTCCTGCACAGCGCAGCAGATGGTCGGGGTGGTGCGCGGAATCGAGCTGCGCTGGAAGGGAGGTCGGGCCGGCGGGCGGCCGAGAGGGCCGGGGACCTCGTTGTCGCCGGTCGGCGGTGACTTTGGGTTTGAGCGGTGACGGAAGCGGGCGTGGGGGTGGGGGGGAATTTGGAGCGGGGGAGCTTTGAGGAGGTCTGCAGGGAGGGTGGCACAAGAGAGAAAATCGGACCCAACCTTGGGTTTCTGGGGATTGGTATCATCTGCTCCTCCTGCTATAAAAAAAATTTGTTGTTTTCTTATTATATAGTGTCTCTGAAATACAATTTTAATTATTATTTTTTTATTATAATATATTAGTAAAAAATTAAAAACTATAATATTATGAAATTATTTTATAGACAAATATTTTTGTATAATTTTTTTATGATCAATCTAAATATTTATAAATATATATATTAATGATCAAAGTTAAAAAAAAAATTGATTTTCTCAGATAGAAAAATGGCAACTTTTTTTTTTCAATGGGAGAGTACATTGAAAAAGAAAAGCCTCATTTTTTTTTATATTAGTTAGCTCTGTGAAAATTTCAAATTTAATAAAATACTATTAAATGTCTAAACCCACGTATCATCAATTCATCATCACAACCAATAGTATTTTATTAATTTAAACTTTTCCAGTGATATGAGGCTATTTTTTTTAAATCATTTGATCAAAAATTATTACTATAGAAAAAGATAGAAAATAAATTTATAATTTCTCATGTATGACTAGCTATCTCAATTTTTCTGACATATATCCATTTTCTTTAATAAAATAGAGGATCCCATTCCAATTTTCGAGGGGTCTTTTGACACCCACGCCTCACCGTAGGATGAGATGGAGTTTATTTTCAAATAACTCAATTAAAAAATAATTACAAAAGTAGCCCCTAGTCTAAAGTTTTTGCAAAACTAATCTTCTGTGTTAACATGTTGTGCTTCGGAACTGCGATAGGTAGCAGCAGAGAGCCCATCCTGAAAGAATCATAATTTTCAATACAAAATTGATGTATTTGTGGTGATGGCATGTTTGTGGCTTGGCAGCCGTGACATGCACGCACATGTGCGGTTCTAAAGCATGATATGTGTAGGGAACTCACCCGTTCCAGCGGGTCTCGAGCTGTACACATACTCCAACTGTCTAGGACACAATCATGCACAGGATAAATAATAGTCATCTAACTCAAGATACATTCAGTACATTAACTGACATATGGTATGAGGTAGGGTCAGACAGTCTTAATACAAAATGTCACATAAATAGGCCAACATGGTCAATATCTAGTTTTTAGAACTTAAGTTTTTCACAAAACATGGAAGCAAAGCTACTCAGGCCTTTCCACAATTGAAGCTTGAGTGTGACACGATACCCTCCTGGTTCCTATTGGAAACTCTGGTCATCTTCTGGCTCTGGTGCGAGATTGGATTCTCCTTGGTCGGCTGACTCTTCATCTGCTAAATTTGTAATTTTGCAAGAATGAGTACTTGGTACTCAGCAAGCCATGGTAACATCTATTCTACTAAATGCTTTTATGACTATCAAGGGAGTGTAGGGAGTGTTGGTCTGGTTGAAAACTAATCTTTTCATGCATCATCTAGAGTGAATCTAACATTGAACACTCACTACACTATAAACACCATTTTATCTTGCGCTAATTTCATTTTATTCCAAAACATACTTGTGTTTCAACGACGTGGGTTTAACCCACCACAAGCTAGCTCCTAAACACCCGAGAGCACAGAGTATTCGAATACATGTTTAACTCTACAAGAGTATACCAATTTACCCACGAAATATCTCAACTTTCATGTTGGCCCTTATCTGTAGTAATTAGAACAAATCCCGCAACCATATGCGAGCGACTAGGTTGAGATAACAAGGACTTTGTTTATGTTTTTCATATAATTTATCTCTGCCCAATGGTCGGACTAACCACAATTGTGGTGAGCTATAACCCCCACTCTGACTATCTTATTCCCACTGCTAGGTTAGAGTGCGGTGTGTGGAGTAAAAATCCTAAAAGAGTGTATATAAGTGACTACGTGAAAAGGATTCAACCAAACAGAGATTCATTTATGTTTCACATATTACAAGTCCAAACCCGTCCCATACCAGATTTGTGGACAATACGCATGATAAATGCTAAATTGGTAATACTTTTACCCTAAGTTTCCTAATGAAAACGTGCTAAAAACATGCTAAAAACTTCTTTGACACGATGTATCTTTTTATGTTATTTTTACAATCCACTTTCACAGTTGATCCGTTTGAGACCTAGCCTTGGTTTTTGCACTAGGCTCATCCAGATTCTAATATGCGGAATAACGAGATCTTACTCGGAATAACTGTACTCCTTGGAATAACTCGTAGTGGTATACTACTGGTCGACCTTCTTGCATGAGCACAGCGCCCATTGCATAACCTGAGACATCGGTTTCTAGTTCGAATGGTTTCTAGAGATTCGGCAAAGCTAGAACAGGTACTTCACTGATCTTCTTCTTCAACAAGAGAAACATGTCCTTATGTTTCCCTGTTCACTCGAACTTCTGAGCGATCCTAGTTAATGCATGCAATGGAGAAGCCACTGTCGAGAAGTGTCGTATGAACTTCTGAAGGTACTAGCATGCTCCTACGAAACTACGCACTTCCGTAATTGTTCGCGGTCGCAGCCACGTGCGAATCACCTTTACCTTATCCAGATCGATTAGCAACGTATCGTTGCCGACCACGAATCCTAGGTACAGTAGAGTTTACTGGCCGAACTTGCACTTCTTACAGTTGAGACGAAGTCGATGTCACCGAAGCTGTTCGAATACCTTTTCAACATGAATTAGGTGATCGTCCCACGAACGATTGTAGACCAGTATATCGTCGAGATAAAGGATCACAAAGTCGTCGATGAACTGTAGCAATACGTCATTCATAAGATGCATGAAAGTAGCCTGGGCATTGCAAAGGCCAAACGGCATTACCAGCCATTGGAACAAACCTTGTCGCGTTTTGAACGCAGTTTTCCAAGTATCTTCCTCTCAGATGCTGACTTGATGATACCCTGACTTAAGATCCAACTTCGAGAAGACAGCAATATGCTTCAATTAGTCTAGTAGGTCGTCAATACAAGGAAGGGGGTACCAGTTCTTGATGTTGATCTTATTCAATACTCGGTAGTCGATGCACATACGCCAATCCCCATCTTTCTTTGGTACTAACACCACAGGAGAACACCAGGTGAACTACTTGGTTGAATGACACCATCGTTCAACAAGTCACCAAGTTGTCTTTTGATCTCTTCGTTATCCAATACTGAGTTGCGATACATATTCAGATTGGGAAGTGTCGCATCGGACACTAGTTGAATTTCGTGCTCGATTAGGCATTTCGGTGGACAATCCTGGATACTTTCGAACAGATCATTGTATTCCTCCAGCAATCCTGACTAACGACTAGAATCTTCTCGTCACGCCAATGACAACACTACTCGAGTACTATCACTTTGAGCAACTAGTTGAATCATAACCAGCACGTATTTGAAACAAGCATTGACGATTCATTTGACTTGATTTGGGGTAACCAAGTTCGAGGTGTTGATGTGGACGTCTCTATCGATCACAAATTTAACTCCATCTTTAGTGAGCTCGTAGTATTATGCTCATCGATCGAAGTGAGCATCACGATCATACAAATAAGAACCCCCAAAGATCACCTGACAGATATCAATAGGAACAACGTAGTAGTAAACCTCATCGATATATGGAGCAGAGATCGCAAATTTCAACACACACTGACTTGTGATCTGTTGGTTCACGTCGGATGTAAACCAACCTAGCGGATACGGTCATGGGTGTGTGGTTGTCTTGAAACCAAGTCAGCGAATCAGTCCAGTGGAAACCAAATTCTTCTGACTTCCGGGATTGAATATAGCTGCGACCACTTCATGCTTCACCTGGATATTGATAGTGAACAAGTCCTCCATTGAGTGTTGGTCGTTAGGTCAATCCAAACCCTTCTCCTTCGGCATTTCCATCAGAGACAAGGTCGTATCCGCCTCATTGACTGAAGTCACTCGGACAACACCTTTTTCCGGTGGAGCCGTAGTAGCCATAGCTATTTTTTTCCCTAGTCCGTTTCTTGATCGAAGCTCAGGATGAAGCTTGTAACATTTATCCTTGGTATGTTCCGCGACTTGACAATGCTCACAAAAGGCACTTGTGCCCATTTTCAAAGCGTTCTTTTTCGGACTCAGTTTTCCTTTTGTCGAGGTCGCACTTCCCTTCGTGCCTTTGTCGCTACAGGATTTGTTCTTCTTCTCGATCGCCAAAGCAGTTGTGCTCGCGGTCGCGATGTCTTGGACACCGAACAGCCTTAACTCAGCACTAATCGATTTTTGAAGTCCAGATGAATACTTTCAGAATAGTTGCGGATTAGAGAGCGAGGTGCCAATGACCATTGCTTGTCTCTGAAATTCCGTTGTATAATTATGAACGGATTGGTCGCGGTGCTGATACAATCTGTGCCAATGATCCAATCTCTCCTCGAGATAACCCATCGGGTAGAATTTTTGTCACAGGAGTCGCTTGAATTGACCCTACGCAAGGTCGTCAGCTTCACCACTGGCAACAAGGCCCTTCAACCAAGTCTTGGCATGGTCCTTCATCTTCAAAGGTGTAAATTTTACGTTTTGAGCGCTATTGAACCCTTTCAGCTTAAAGTAGGTCTCAAGCTGTGGATCCAAGAATCCAACTTCTCGGCATCGATTACCCCATCATATATGGGTATATCAATCTTAGCGTCGACCTTAAAAGATTCGATAGCTAAGGAGGTATTGGCGAGGTCGTCGACCTTGTGGTCGTCTTCGTCTTCATCTTCGTCTATCCTACGCAAGCCTTCACCAGTCTTCACACCCTTAACTTTGCCTCTTGAAGCATCATCTTCAAAAGGTACAGCCATGGCTTGCTGTTTAATCCAAGCAAGCACGGTATCCATGTCGGTGGAGAGCTTAGCCACTTGTTCAGCTAGGTTAGCTTGAACGGAGGAATCGTCAGACATCTTCAGAGATGCGACTGTAGGAACCATCGAATTATCACTTGGAGTTTCGTCGGAGGTTTTGTAACTGATAAGTGCTAACTTGGTAGCACTTTTACCCTAGGTTTAGTGTCAAAAACATGTAAATCATGCTAAAAACTCCTTTGATGCAATATTTTTTGTGCAAAATTTGATTATTTTCACAAATTACTTTCACAGTTGTGTTCATCATATTTCAGGGATCAAACCCTCCACATTTGAAGCAATTTCAACCACATTTGAGCCTCGAATGACCAAGAAAACAAACTATAGAAGCAAAAGAGTCCTGGTCGAAGTCGAATTGGTGGGTAAAGAACCTTATTCGTACAAAACCGTGCAAAAAAAAGAACTTTTACTTGAAAAGGACTCCTGCTTGCAAAAGAAGACCTGGTCGCGGTCGAAGAAGATTCTTGCTCAGATTCGATCGCACCACGTGTCTGGCCGTCATTGCACCGGTCGTGATCGACTCGGTTTCGGCCAAGCGCGCGTGTAGCTGTGGTTACGCCATGTGTCCCGGTCGTGATGGATGCAGTTTCGGCCACGACGCGTGTGTGGCCGAGATTGCACCACGTGTCCCGATCGTGTTCGAATTGGCTTCCTCGGCGCGGTTTTGATTAGTTTTAATCCAAACTGGTCGTTGTGAGGCGGATTTGACCAGGATTGGTCGTGGATGAGCCGTTTTGAAGCAGGTTTGATCCAAACTAGTCGTTTGTGGGCCGTTTTGATTTGGTTTTGATTCAAACTAGTCGAATTTGGTTAGTTTTAGCTAAATCTAGTCGGTTTTAGTCGTATTGGTTCAAAATTGGTCGAAACTGGTCAGTTTTGACTCACTTTTATCCGTTCTCGCACCATTTGAAAGCATACTTCGTCGCCTGCGCGCACTACCACAGAAACAGACATCCAGGATGGCACATCATAGATGGTTATGAACTTTTCAATGGAACACCATCTACGAAGGTCTGTCGGGAGAATATGTTAAGTTATCACAGTCGGTTCTGATGTCAAAACTAACTATGATAGTTGTTGAATCTTGAGCCCTAATTAGGGTTTTGGTGATTAATGACATCCGAAATACATGCAACTAACCTCTGTATTTAAGACACAGGTTAAGGAGAGGTGGAAACGACACAAAAGCACAAAATCAAGATTGTCAAGACCTCTCGAAGCGTGGATGGTGACGAAACTCAACATAAGTGCAAAATACTGAGTAATATGCGCGTCTTTCTTTTGAAAAATTCTAGTTTAGATGGTTGTACTATTAAGAGGGGTCTCAGCAAGTCACTTGATCAAACTCAGTATTTTGAAAACAAAATTGCATTTGCATTTAGCCATAAATCGATTTTGAGTAATATTGTGAAGTCTTGTTTTTGTTTTGCACAGGCCGGACATTATCTGTGATGGCCGGACATTGTCCGGCCAGTACAAAATGCTCTCAGCAGTTGTAAAATGAAACCAGAGACAGATAAATCTATCCGGTGTATTTGTCCGGTGTATTTGTCCGGTATAGGCCGGACATTGTCCGTGATGGCCGGACAATGTCCGGCCTGTACATATCTCATGAGCTTTCTTTTAAAGTGAACCATAGACAGTTGTAGCTTTCCGGAGGTTTTTGTCCAGGGACGGGCTGGACATTGTCCGGGTATGGCCGGACATTGTCTGGCATGTATAAAATCTTGTGAGCCGTATTTGAACTTGCAACACAGACATATTCATTTGTTCGGGGTTTTTGTCCGGACAAATGTCTTTTGTCCGGCCTTCACAAATTTCGTTGAAACGGTAACTGACAAGATTGCCGTTCTGAGTAACGGTCACTATTGATTTGAACTAACCGGACATTGTCCGAAATGGCCAGACAATGTCTGGCCTGTACAAATTTGACCCTGTTTCTTGCAAACGGCTAGATTTCTTGAGAGCTATATCTATATACTTTGACCTTGGCAGCATTTTGGCAATTCATTCATCTCAAAAACTCTGTGCAAAAGCTTGCCTAACCTCTCACACTTACTCTCTTGCATTTGGAGCAAAATCTTTGAGCAAATTGTTGAGAGAAAATTGAGTAGAGTTGCATTTGAGCCATTTGCACTTGCATCCTTGTTTTTCAAGCTTTGTGTTTGATCAAGTGAAGTGCTAGGCTTATTACTCTTGGTGATTGCCGTCACCTAGACGACCCGGAAGGTCCGGCGATCTCTCCATTGATGGTGTGTGTCGGAGAGACACGACAGTTGGGTGTAAAGGCTCAAAGCTCGCCTATCCGGAGAGGAGAAGGGCTACCCCTAGTGGAATCGAAGCAAAAGCTCTTGTGTAGAGTGCTTCAACGAGGATTAGTGGAAATCGACAAATTTTCGATACCTCGGGAAAAATTCGATCTCGTTGGTTATTTCTATTGCTTGCTTCATATTTCTAGAAATTGCGATATTGTGTTTTGTCACCCTAGGATTGCAAAACTTAATTTGTGTCATCATCTAGATTATTTGTGAGTTGTTAATGCAATCTAGGATACAAGTTATTCAATCAAAGTTAAAATTTGTAAAACCGCCTATTGACCCCCCCTCTAGTCGGCATCCTTCGATCAACACATGGTATCAGAGCATAGGTCTCTCCTTTTAGGACTTAACCGTCTAGAGAGAGGATGTCGTCGATAAAGGAAAACTATAATGGAAAGGTCCCCTTCTTTAAGGGTGAAAATTATTGCTATTGGAAAATTAGGATGGCGGTTTATCTTGAGTCTATTAGTCTTGATGTTTGGAGAGTCACTAGAGACGGATTTAGAGCTCCTGTTGATTTAGAAAATCTTACACCTCTAGAAACAAAAATCTTCAAGTAAATGCTCAAGCAAAAAATGCTATATTCAATGGACTAGATTTAAATGAGTTCAACCACATTAGTAATCTTGAAACATCATATGAAATGTGGAAAACCTTAGAAGTAATTCATGAAGATACCTCTAAGGTTAAGGAAGCTAAGTTAATTAAATTAACTAGAGAATACAATTCTTTCATTATGGTTGAAAATGAAAATGTGGGTGACATATTCACTCGACTTAACCTTTTAATCAATGATCTTAAAGGATTAGGTACAAAGTTCGAAGACATCGACATTGCGCGCAAGATGCTTATGATTTTACCGACGAGCTTCGACACAATTGTGACCGTGCTTATAAATGGTGACCTCATATCTACAACTCCAACCGAGCTTTTGGGTACTCTCATTACCCATGAAATGCAAAAGGTGGAGAAGAAAGGAATTGTGGAAGCCTCCGGATCGAAGAAGAAAAATTTGGCTTTTAAGGCCAAAGTCGAGGAGGCCAAGGAGGATAGCTCGGATGATGGATCCGATGGTGATCTAGCCCTCCTTGTGAGAAAAACCCAAAAACTCCTAAATAAAATCAACAAGAAGGGTTTTGACTTTGAAAAGAGGTGAGGTCCGCATAAGAAAACCAGATTTAAGAACATAACATACTATGAGTGCCATGAGAAGGGGCATTTCGCTTTGAGATGTCCGAACAAGAGGAGTGATCATCGAAGATCACAAGAAAGGAAAGATGGCGGAGAAGGTTCGAAGGGCAAAAAGATGCTCTTCAAGAAGCTCTACAACAATAGAGGTAAGGGCGAAGCTTGCATTGGAGAGTGGTACTCTGGATCGGAGGAGTCCGACTCAGATGATGAAGCTCCATCAACCTCCAAGAAGATGGCGGAAATTGCCATTGGGAATGCCTCTTCCTTCGGAGATGAGTCATCGCTTTGCCTCATGGCAAGTGACGACGCAAAGGTATCGGATTCCGAACCTTCTTATGATGAACTTGTTGATATGGTTATGGAATTAGATGAGGCACTAGGTAAGTTAACTAAGGAAAACAAAATGCTTAAAAAGGAATATTCAACTCTTAGTAATTTGTATGTTGAACTAAATGACTCACATGAGGCACTACTAGTTAAGGAATTTGTTGATTTCAAACAAACTAGTGATATAGGAATTACTTATGATATTCTAAATGATTCACCTCATATTGTCTCCCAATCAATAACGACTACTTGTGACGATCTAGGAATTAATCCTGAAAATGCTTGTGATTCGTCTTTAATAATGATTCAAATTTAATTCTAGAAAATCTAGAACTTAAGGCACAAGTGGAAAAATTAAACTTAGGATTAGTAAAATGTTTTAAAGGCAATGAAGTCCTAGATAAATTTCTTAGTGAGCAACGATGCTCATTTAGGAAAGAAGGCTTAGGATATGAACCAAATAAAAGAAAGAAGTTGTGTACTAAAGTAACTTTTGTTAAGACTACTAATATGTTTTGTCACAAATGCCATGATATAGATCATTTACCAAATGCTTGTCCCTCAACTTCTAAAGCTAAAGGAAATGTGTCTCACTCCCATTATATGCTCAAGAAAAATAAGTTTGGAAAAGTGATTGCTAAATTTATTGGTATACCTCACCTAAATAAACATAAAAAGAGGATTTGGGTTCCAAAAACCCTTGTTGCTAACTTCCAAGGACCCAAACAAGTTTGGGTTCCTAAAGGAGTCTAACCTTCTTTTAGGTGAACTACAAGACCGGTGGGAGGCATTGGGTGCTTGATAGCGGGTGCACTCAACACATGACTGTCGTGTCTGCCACGACTGTGACATCACCTGTGAGGAGCCCAGCTCGGTGCAGTTGGTTCCATAAACCACTTGACTTCTCAGGATGAGTCAAACACAGAAATATATTGAAGCAGCAAAATATTACAGTAGTCATAATTGTATGGCCATCGGGTCTTAGTACAATACGGGATACAGTGCCTTACAAGGCACAAAGGTACAACAAAATAAAACATCTAGTCGGCGGAAGCTAGGGCCAAAAGCAATCCCACAGGGAACAGAGGTTGGCAGCAAGACAGCACCACATCAGGGCTCCGGAGGGAACTGCTCATCTTCTCCTGCGTCTGCAACATCTTCAGGATATTCACCAAGGTGGTAGAGCGCTCCATCTATTGATGAGTTGTTGCAAGGGTGAGTACTTACGTACTCAGCAAGTCATAGGGGTCATAGGGAAGGTAGAGATACATATAGTATAAATGACATGAACCTATGCTATTGGGGAAAGAGTGAAGGGTTTTTCAAAATACATTTCTTTCTCTTTTCTTATTCAACTTCCGATCATACTCATGGCAGTAAACAAATCATATTGATGGTGATACATATATCCCATATCCAAGGCGATATATCCTCATATCACATTACTTTTATTCAAGCCTTTCAATCTTATACTCATAGCAGTATCTCATATACTTTAGGGCATAAGCCACATGCCTCTTAATTATCATATGCTTAAGGCAAATTCACATGCCTCTTAGTTATCACATGTTCTCTATATTATGGTATTACCGCGACACGTCAACACATGACAGTCCACGGCAACGCCCCTTATCGTGACAACACATGCCACTTGGGTAATCTTGAACTAACAAATTTTAGTTTATAAAACAATACTTGTGTCACACCCCGTGGATTTAATCCACCGCGGCATACTCCTAAAACTCGGGAGCACGAAGTATTCGAATACATTTTTAACTCTGCAGAGGTGTACCTCTTTTTAAATCCACTTTTTCACTCGGCTTTCAAGTCGGGCCAGCTTCATGCGACTTATACGCATGTGACAAGGCCGAGCTCACACAATGTTTTCGCAGTCTAGTATTAACAGTATCCCTGCCCGGTAAATAGACAATCCAGTCCCAAGTACCGTTGTGGGTCCTCCCCACTGTCTTACTTCCTAGCCTTGGCCTATGTTCCCGCAGGACACATAGCCTTTCTTGATTACAGTCGCGCACGACTTAATCTGGCGTAGGGCGTCTTCCTTCTTTACACCTTATCCTCTCATAATTTTTCTGATCTCACACCACTCATGGACGAACTGCGTCCCACCAGTTTCCACGCGAGAAACCGGATCGACAAGCCATGCAGGGAACTGCTAATACTAAGAAAGCTACTAGATTGTGCTTGTCTCATACCAGGTAAGTGGTTGGTACGTTTTTCATGCCACTAGACGCACAACACAAGGTTCTAGTCCTTATATGCCAGTGACCAGATCATACCACAAACCATGCACATCCAGTGCCTGCACATCTAGTGCAGCCAAGCACCTCTAGTGCTACCACCATTCCACACCAAAATATTGGTCACGGCTAAGGGTTCTATTTCATGAATATAAATGTATATGTATATACTTTTATTAGTTTATGGCTTGCTATCTTAACAAGTTCACATTTCTCAAGTATTCAATCTATCACTGCCATAATATCATTGATCTCAACACATGCAATATTAATGAGATATCTACTCCTGGAATAGCATAGCAATTCATAAAATACAGGTTCAATATGATCAAAGTATGACTTGCCTTCCGCGTCGTAAGTATCAGCAGTTGATGATGGTTCAGTGACAAGGTCTTCAACCTCGGGCTCTTTCTCTGAACAAGATCAAACAAGAAAACAAGCATTACAATCAATCCTATTCTTACTAATCCACTACATGCAATAATGCAAGGTGAAATACTTTGGTGTTACAAGATTTGGAAGCGATTAGAGTTAAACTATGGAAACCAGGGTTAAGATTAGTTGTCAAGGTTTACAGGTTCCAAAATATCAGGGTAATATCAAGGTTGTGACTGGTTCGCCCAAAAACAGCAAACATCTTTAGGTTGGCATTCGGTTCAAGGCATCGACATAAGGTCAATGGGTGATAGGGGGCTCAACTCAAGTTGTGACAGTAGGGAAAAGTGTAGATCACAACGTCAGGAGTCTAAGGGACAAAGTTATTTTCAAAGTTCATGGCTGGAAGTAGGTGAAAAGGCTCAATGCCACTGGCTGACATAGGCTGACAGTGCCCAAGAATGGCATTGACAGGGTTTGAACAGTTCCCAGCGGCCAAAGTAGGTTTTGATTCAAGCATATGGTGTACAAGGTAGTGAGACAACTATTTGACAAGGTAGTTTCTGTTTTACATGACCAGAGGTGGGTGAACAGGGCTAATGCCACTGGCTGACACAGCCTAGCATAGGGTTGACATGGCCAGAAACTAGGGTTAGCCATATATTTTGATTCAAGGCTCCAAATGATGCAGCACTTTGTGTGGTAGTTAGGCGTTTGTAACAGGAACAAATGTCTCAACAGGATCTAGGGCAGGAGATGGCTAGAAAGTGATGAAAACCGGCAAAGAAGTTGACTGGTCTGGGAGTACCTGCAACACAAACAGTACAACAACTAGGGCATAGCTATAACTTCTGTTCTAGGCCGAATTAGGAGTCGTGGTAGAAGACAAAGTTGCTCAAAATGGTCCAAAACATTTAAATGGCAAAGTGGTTTGAGCTGGAGTGGCTGGATTTAGAAGATACTGGCTGGAGAAAAGATGAACTCAAATCCGATTTGGGCATTTCTGATTTAAAGTGATTGAACTTAATTCCTTGCTTTTGTATGGTCCTCAGGGTACTAGAAACATACTGGTGAAGTTGGATGAGCTAAACATTCAACAGATAAGCTAAACCAGCAAGCACAGTGAACATACAAGGTTGAAATTTGGGGTTTTTCATATTTCAGCAAATCTGTCGATTTTGGTTGCTTAGGGATGTTAAGCAAGGTCTAGTGAGCATATTTGATTACTATCTCGAAGGTTGGATCGATCTGGTTGAGGATTAATTTCTCACCGGAGTTCTAGATGAAACACGGCGATTGCCGGTGACAGAAGGCATTTAAACTTAATTCCAAGCTTGAGAAGTATGAGGGAGATGAGAGAAGCTCACTGGGGGTGTTGGATCGAAGAAGGAAGCAGTGGAGAGGCTTGGCACCGGAGCTCCTCCTTGCTGCCCACCGGAGAAGAAGAAGACACGATGAAGGGTGGCGATTTCTGGTGTTTTTCTGTGTGGTGGAGTTGGCTAAGTCCCGAGGGGTATTTATAGGCGATTTGGGGGAGGGGGGGTGCTGCAACAGCTGGAAATGCACGGGGAAGTGAAGCGGGTTGGAGGTGACAACTCGGCTGAATCCCAGCGAAGTGACGGCCTGCAGCTGGATTAGGGGCTTTAACCTGCTGCTCTGGTGGAGGTGAAGGTGAATAGACGTTTGGCTTCAGCATGGACTCCATGTGGCTGGGTTTTTCTGTTTGAAACGTTGCCGGTGGCGTGCACAATCGGGGAGGATCAGCTGGCCGTGAGGTGAGCCCGAGAAGATCCACAGTGCCAAACATCGAGCACACACGTGGCGGCAGGCGATTAGATGATGTACTGTAGCTGGAGGTTGAAGCAACGACAACAGCTGGTCAAGTGAACAGTACAGTTCTATGCTACAGTGTTCTAGCCAGTGGTCGCGTGTGTGGTAGGTGAGGTCGATTGGTGCAGCACGGTCGAAGTAATAGGAGTGGTCGAGGTCGAAACCGGCTGCTGAGGTCGTGAACAGGAGGTGTGGTCGATTGAACGGCCTGGTCGAAGTCGAAACTAAGTGATCTGGTCGCTAAAACCAACCCATGGTCGAACCAGGGGCCTGATTGTGATGATTTTTGATGAGCTTTGGACTAAATTGTAAATCTGGTCTTAAAGAGGATTAATTTGAGATTTGATTCCATGGCTGAGTATAATATTTCTATTAATACTAATTTAGCTCAAATTTGGAGAAACTTTGATAAGATTTGAGGGATTTCACCTATTTTCGAAAATAGGGTAAAATTTGGGTAAAATAGATCTGGATTTTGTCGATCTCGAATTCTGGTGATTGGAGAGAGATTTTGAAGTCTGATCAAAAGGGAGATCTGTATCAAATAGCATTTGGGAGGTGTTCCCTAAAGAAATTCTGGAGTTTGAGTTGATTCGTAGATTTTAGCCTTTTCAGGCTTCCAGGTAAACAGAAAAGGACCTATTTGCAGTAAAATTTGGACTAATCTGCGAAAAGTGTTTAGATGAATTAATCTGGTTCCCAACTTGAGGATATATCTGGAAACATATTCCAAGGGACACTTGAGTCTTGATAGGGTTAAATCAAGATAACTCAGTTATCTGGAAACTGGGATACTTAGGGTAAATTTGAATTTTCTTGTTTTCGAAAACAGAGATAGGCTTAGATACTGAGAGTTAGGGTCCGAATTTGATCTGGCTCCTGAAGACTTTTATCTTCAAAGTAACTGGTAGGTTAGATCTGGATAGGCAGATCTTAGCCTGAATCCAAAGGGTAGATTTTGGAGATTTTTAGGGTTTGGGGGAGATTAGAGTTCAGCTGATCTGGCTACTACTACAGAGATACATGCATGCAGGGTTTTTATGCAAAAATTTTCACCCCCAAAACTAGGGTGTTACAATGACCGGTGATGGAAATCGTTTCTCCTCTTTTGAGAATGGTTGTGATGACATAGACAAAATCACATTTGGTGATAATAGCAAAGGAAAGGTAATTGGATTAGGTAAAGTTGCGATCACTAACAACCTTTCCATCTCAAACGTATTACTTGTTGAATCCTTGAATTTCAATTACTTTCAATTGCAAAAATTTGTGATTTGGGTCTTCGATGCATTAACCAAATGGAGTTACTATTGAAAGCTTAGAAGACAAATCTCTAGTGTTCAAAGGTTTTTGATATGGAGATTTGTATTTGATGGATTTCGATTCAAAAGATTCTTGCATTTCAACTTGCTTGGTTGCCAAAAATTCTTTGGGATGGCTTTGGCATTGTTGTTTGGCTCATGTTGGAATGCATCAATTGAACAAGCTTTTAAAAAGAGATTTGGTTTTAGGAATGAAAGATGTTAAGTTTGAAAAGAATAAACTTTGTAGTGCTTGTCAAGCGGGAAAACAAGTTGCTAGTACTCACCCCGCTAAAAATGTTTTATCAACATCTAGACCACTTGAACTGTTGCATATGGACTTGTTTGGTCCATCCGAAACTCAAAGTATTGGTGGTAGCAATTATTGCTTTGTCATTGTTGATGATTTCTCCCGATTTACTTGGATTTTCTGTTTAAATCATAAGTCGGAAGCTCCAAGTGTTTTTAAAAGATTTGCAAAACGCGTTGAAAATGAATTTGAATTCTTCATTAAGAAACTTCGAAGTGATCATGATGGAGAGTTTCAAATTCAGAATTTATTGAGCTTTGTGATGAATCTGGGATTAAACACGAACTTTCCCTGCCATACACTCCTCAACAAAATGATGTTGTGGAAAGGAAAAATTGAACATTAATCGAAATGACTCGAACTTTGTTGGATGAGTATAAAAGCCCCACTAGATTTTGGGCTGAAGCCGTCAATACTGCTTGTTATGCTATAAACTGGCTTTACACTCATTCACTTTTAAACAAAACTCCTTACGAGCTAATTGTTGGAAGAAAACCAAATATTTCATATTTTCGAGTTTTTGGTTGCAAATGTTACATTCTTAAAAAGCACATGCATCTTGGAAAGTTTCAAAGACGTGTTGACGAGGGCTTTCTAATTGGATATTCATCAACTAGCAAGGCTTATCGTGCTTTTAACACTATAACCGAATGCATTGAGGACACTTGTAATGTTGAATTTGATGAAACTAACGGCTCTCAAGAAGAGCATGAAAATCTTGAGAATGTAGGAAATGAGGAAATACAAGAAGCAATGAAGAACATGACGGTTGGGAACATCATGCCTAAAGATGAAGATTCAAAGTCACCCGGTCAAGAAAATGAAGTAGCTCCTATGGTTCCGGAGATAGCTACTGACGAGGATTGACACCCAAGTTAGTTCAAATAAATGCACTATTGGTTCAAGGCATATTTGAGCCAGACACGTGCCTGGCGGTGCGAACTCAAGTCATTCTGAGAAGCATCAGCCCGAGGTCACAGGCTTTGCGCGAGCAGGTCGCAGGCTTTGCGAGATCAAATCGCAGGCTTCGCGCGGTCAGGAATTTGTGTGCTATACGCGAACAGAATGTTGGAGATGTTGCGCGGTCAGCCAACATCCCGCGGTCAAAGCACTTTCGACCAGGGTACTTGGGGTTTACCTGTCCGGCTGTCCCTATAGCGAGAATATCCCAAGTATCCCGAAGATTCCTCCGCGTGGAAGATCAACCGTCAGGAGGTTAATACGTGCAATTATCCATGAATAACACGTGTTAAACTTGCGTGGAGGTTAAGAGCGGTTCTCTAAAACCGCATCCGAACAACTGTCTGATGCAGTTACGACATGGCACCCTTTCGACCAGTATAAAAGGGTGGCAAGATGCATCAAACAGGGGAGATCAGCGTCTCTGATACAAGCGAGATACAACACATCTCAACCACTCAAACAGCCAAGTCTACGGCCTAGATTAGATAGTTTTTTACAAGCCTCTTTGGCTTCTTTCTGTATCCTTACATAGGAAAAAACCTTCGCCTGTGAAGGTCTTTTCCCGCCCTTTTGTAAATCTTTCTTACATATAGTGAAATCCCAACAGGACGTAGGGCTATTACTCCCACCATCGAGGGCCCGAACCTGTATAAACCTCTCTGTGCTCCTGTTCTCCATATTTCTACATACCTTCCAGGAGAGTCATCTTGAAAGGTCTCGCTATTACAAATTTTGCATAAGTTCGGCTGAGGACTCCGAGTCCGAATCATCGACAGCTACTCAAGTTGATCTTGATCCGGAGATGAAGG
The DNA here is from genome assembly GCA_019359835.1 of Pharus latifolius. Lineage (NCBI taxonomy): Eukaryota > Viridiplantae > Streptophyta > Magnoliopsida > Poales > Poaceae > Pharus > Pharus latifolius. Next base: position 62,696,957 of record CM033323.1, read on the forward strand.
AAAATGAAGATCAAGCATTGCAAAATCCAAGACTTCATCAAACCATCACTAAGGATCACCCCGTCAACCAAATAATAGGTGATGTTGGTAAAGGTGTTCAAACTCGCTCTAAAATCGCATCTTTTTGTGAGCACGCATCATTCATTTCTAGTCTTGAGCCCAAATACATTGTCCGGCATGTATAAAATCTTGTGAGCCGTATTTGAACTTGCAACAGAGACATATTCATTTGTCCGGGATTTTTGTCCGGACAAATGTCTTTTGTCTGGCCTTCACAAATTTCATTGAAACGGTAACTGACAAGGTTGCCGTTGTGAGTAACGGTCACTATTGATTTGTACAGACCGGACATTGTCCGAAATGGCCGGACAATGTCTGGCCTGTACAAATTTGGCCCTGTTTCTTGCAAACGGCTAGATTTCTTGAGAGCTATATATATATACTTTGACCTTGGAAGCATTTTGGCAATTCATTCATCTCAAAAACTCTGTGCAAAAGCTTGCCTAACCTCTCACACTTACTCTCTTGCGTTTGAAGCAAAATCTTTGAGAAAATTGTTGAGAGAAAATTGAGGAGAGTTGCATTTGAGCCATTTGCACTTGCATCCTTGTTTTTCAAGCTTTGTGTTTGATCAAGTGAAGTACTAGGTTTATTACTCTTGGTGATTGCCGTCACCTAGACAACCCGGAAGGTCCGGCGATCTCTCCATCGACGGTGTGTGTCAGAGAGGCACAGCGGTTGGTTGTAAAGGCTCGGAGCTCACCTATCCGGAGAGGAGAAGGGTTACCCCTAGTGGAATCGAAGCAAAAGCTCTTGTGTAGAGTGCTTCAACGAGGATTAGTGGAAATCGACAAATTTCCGATATCTCACGAAAAATTCGATCTCGTCAGTTATTTCTATTGTTTGCTTCATATTTCTAGAAATTGCAATATTGTGTTTTGTCACCCTAGGATTGCAAAATTTAATTTGTGTCATCATCTAGATTATTTGTGAGTTGTTAACACAATCTAGGATACAAGTTAGTCAATCAAAGTTATAATTTGTAAAACCGCCTATTCACCCCCCTCTAGTTGGCATCCTTCGATCAACAATAGTCAACCAGACGGTTTTGACCATGAAACCGTCTGTAATAGTCTACTTATCATAGACGGTTTTAAACTCAAAACCGACTGTGATATATACAATCGGTTCTCAACTGAGAACCGTATGTGATAACTACAATATCACAGACGGTTTCGTTGTTAAAACCGACTATGATAGATACAATCAGTTCTGAACACAGAACCGACTACGATAGTGTAGTATTAGAGATGGTTCTAATATCAGAACCGACTGTTCTAAACAGTGCCGATGCTTCAAATTCTCAACGGTGTGTTATTTTGGTCTCCGATCTTCGCGCGGCACCCTATGCTGGGAGCACGAAGCGTTGCCTGGAAATTCTATAAATAGCTTGGCAATGGAATAATTACCAACTACTTTATAGGTTTTTGTACTTCTCAAACTCTTCAACTCCTTGGCTTCTCTGTGCCAATGGCATCCTCAATGGCATCGTCAGCCTCGCCCTCCTCGGTAAGAACTCTCAATCTTTTGGACTTACCCCTGTATTGTTAATCCCTGTTTAGTAGATTCTTGACCTATTGATTTGCAAAGGGAAGGGGAGCAGTGGAGGACTCGGGCAAGGTGAAGGCCAAGCTGAGGGCCCTCCAGGAGGAGCACAAGCTCCTTACGGAGAAGCACACTCAGCTACAGCTTGACCTGGACGATCTCTTCCAGCTACAGCTTGACCTGGACCACTCCTTGACCTAGCATTTTGTATTTTTACTTTTTTTGTAAGTGATGAAAAAAATTAATGAAAAATTTGTTCTTATGTCAATTTTTCAATTTTCCAGCACGTTCTTAGACTGCATGCTATCTTCCCTCTTTCTTTATCTTTCTTTAGCTTTTGGTGAACATTCGACCATACAAAGGTATGTGCACTGTGTGCGATCACGGAACGACTACCGCGATCATATACATAGAAGCGGCAATCTTTGGCTCGTGAGGGAGTTTGGCGGGAGGGAGAACAAATCACAGTCAGTTCTAAAATCAAAACCGTTTGTGATAGTCACATTACAGATGGTTTTTATGTCAGGACCAACTGTGATAGTCCCAACAGTGTCCGACTCTTCGAATTCTCAATGCTTTGAATATCACAGTCGGTTCTAAGACCAAAACCGTCTGTGATAGTCACATTACAGACAGTTTTTATATCAGGACCGACTGTGATAGTCCTAATAGCTAGCCCCCAAATTTGAAGAAAATGAAGAGACTTATTTACTTCAAATTTAACTTGCATCGAATTATGTAATCTGATGCTTCAACTTCTTAAGTGGGCACTGTTCCGCCGTGTGGCAGTTTATCTCCCGAGAAAAACTCTGAGTTTTTCTTGACAGGTAATCCTGAATTTATTGACCTTGAAAACCAGTAGTGCGTTTTTTAAAACTCGAGGCACCAGCGCATACAAACCATTACCTTCTGGTTCTATAAATAGCAAGACTCTTCGATCCTTAAGACTTACAAATTTTTGGCTAAGTCTTTTAGAAATTATGCTTCTAAATCCTGTCTTTATTTCCTCCTCAACTCCCACCTTAATGGCGAGCTGAGATTCCAATGAGGTTATTGAAATTGAGAGTGATGACGATGAGATAAGGAATGAACTCGATCAGGATCTTCAGAAAGTAAGTCCTCTCTGAAACTCTAATGCAGATCTTTCTTTTATTACTTTATTACCTCCAAACAAATGCATTTCGAAATCCACAGGTGCCTGAGGAAATGCTCCCTCCAAAGAAGAGACTCAGAAATGATGAAAGATCCTCCAGTGGAGCTGCAGCGAAGACTCTAGAGGGTGCTGAGGTCTGTGTTGTCACAATGCCCCTTGCAACCCCTCCAGTTGCATCTTCATCTCCACCTTTGGAGATCCACAATAATCCTTCTAATTTCCCCTCTTCAACACCTTCTTTGGATCATCAGTTTTTATTCGATGATCAACTTTCTAGGGGAAGTCTCATACCCCTGCGACCAGGTGGTCCTCAGCTTTTGTTGGGTGATCAACTTTCTGGGGGAAGTCGCACACTTCCACGTCCAAATCCACTCCGAAACTTGGCAATCATCTTCACCCTCTCTACTGGTCGTTACGTCTTTCAAAACTAACCCATACATGTGTAGGAGGTGAAGGCTCCTAGAGTTCCCAACGATCATCTTGCTGAAGTCCAGGCTCTTTTTTGTGAGAGAGCTGCCTTGTGCAGAACTCTCCAAGAAGAAAAAAAGGCGCTGGAGAAGTGTTCTGAGGAGATTGTCTTCTGCCATTCTGCACTTGGCAGTGCTATGAGGGTTCTCGCAAAGAAGCGCACAGGTTCCGGTCGGAGAGAGATTACGCTCGGCAGCAACGAGAACTCTCCGATACAATAAGGAACAGCTACACTCCTTTGCTGAGAGGATGATGTAGATAGGCTTAGAGTTATTGCTAGTTCTCTTGGGGCGGCCAGTGTAGATCCTACTTATGCCAATATGTCCCTAGGAGAACTTTGTAAATTACTTTCAGATCAAGTTGACACTTTGGCCGCTTGTATCCCTTATGTATGCAAAGATTGTAAGAAATAAGAAATTTCTTTTCCTTATATATCTGGCTTTTCGAATGATAATCATCAAATGATGTTCTCTGTGTGAAAAATGATAACAGGAAAATACTTCTGCGATCAGGATGGTTTTTAACTCCAAACCATCTCTGATAGTCACATTACAGACGGTTTTTATTTCAGGATCCACTGTGATAGTCCCAACCCGACGCTTCGAATTCTCAACATTCTTTGAATATCACAGACGGTTTTGAGGTAAAAAACGTCTGTGATAGTCACATTACAGATGATTTTAATGTCAGGACCGACTGTGATAGTCCCAATAGTGTCCGACGCTTCGAATTCTCAACTTTTTTTAAAATCACAGACGGTTTTGAGGTAAAAAAAGTCTGTGATAGTCACATTACAGACGATTTTGATGCCAAGACCGACTGTGATAGTCCCAACAGTGTTCGACGCTTCGAATTCTCAACGTTCTTTGAATATCACAAACAATTGAGGTAAAACACGTCTGTGATAGCCGCATTACAGACGGTTTTGATGTCAGGACAGACTGTGATAGTCCCAACAGTGTCCGGCGCTTCGAATTCTCATCGTTCTTTGAATATTCACAGACGGTTTTGAGGTAAAAACCATCTGTTATATTATCGTTTGAAGTCAAACGGTTCTGATTTAAAAACCATCTGTAATATTTCTGCGATAGTTCTACACAAATAAGCCAGTTCACACATTTAAGTACATGTCTGAAACAACAATACAAATACACAGATATACACCAATAAAAATACACAAATACACCAATTCACACATTCAAGTACATGTCCCAAATTCTAAATAGCAATACAAATACACACATATACACCATAACACCAATACAAATACACCAATTCATACAGTCGATGTATTACAAAAGTCACATATGAAAGAGAACCTTTGCAATCAAACAACAAATGTAACTACCGACTACAAGTTAGACCTGATACATGACAAATCCATTCATCTAAAACAGCAAATGTATGAACCATGTTTGACTTAACCATAGGAGTTCAGTTCAGAGACGCCCGAGGAGCTGGAACTGACGTTGAGTTACATTTGTCTTGGTTATCTCTTATGGCTTTCTCATCTTAGCTCAACTCATCAATGCAAGAGTTGAGTTGAGTTGAGATGAGAAAGCCTGAGGAAATCACGAAGACAAATGAAAGATGTAGGATCAAGGATGCCGACTAGAGGGGGTGAATAGGAGGCTTTAAAAACTTTAAATTTAAAATAAATATTTGCAAATGAAGAGATCAAGAACAAATAATAATATGAACAAGAAGAGAAGAGAACGAACACAGCAATTTTAACCGAGGTATCGGAGACTCGCCCAGTCTCCACTAATCCTCGTTGAAGCACTCAAGTCACTTGAGTTTGCCTCAATACCCACGACGGGTATTATCAACTAGTGGTTGCTCCTTGTCCACTCCGGAAAGGCGAGCACCGATGCCTTGTACACTTTTGCCGAGCCTCTCCAACAATCTCCAAACTGGAGAGGTCAACGGCCACGCCTCCGAACCGTCTAGGTGAGGGCGCTCACCAAGAGTAATAGGCAGCGAGGTCTTCTCTAGACCTCCAAACACGCATCGAGAAACTACAAGTATGCAAATGCAGTGAAATGAAACGCTCGGTGGATCAGAAAGCACTCAACTTGATCAAAAGATCAAGATTTGTATAAAACGCTAAAGCTCAAGAGTGAATATGACTAGAAGGCTGCTTATTATACAAAACAAATGCTCAAGCCCTCTATTTATAGCCTCAAGTCTTAAAATATACGTTGTAGCTCGAGCTGAAAATCAGCAGCTCAAATTGACAGTCAGTTTGCCAAACTGACAGTCAGTTTAGGTCACAACCAGAGAGAAGAAAAATCGGGAGAAAACAGTGCTAGCCGTTGGCGGCGAAAAAGAAAACAAATCAGTACAAACTGACAGTCAGTATGAGGAACTGACAGTCAGTTCCAGAACCAACGGCTGACAAAATTTGCGGATAAAAAAAAGCTAGCCGTTTGTGGTCGTATATGGAAACTTGAAACCCGCAACTGACAGTCAGTCTCACAAACTGACAGTCAGTTCGACCACAAAATGACCAGATCAAATAAGAACTCAAATAAACACAACTGAGGTCGAACTCCAGACTGACAGTCAGTTATACCAAACTGACAGTCAGTTTAGTTCAAAAGTTTTCAGCCCAAAATACACCCTCTCTGGACAATTGTCAGTTTAACTGAACTGACATTCAAACTGACAGTCAGTTTAGCAAACTGACAGTCATCTTAAACAAAAACAGCTATAACTTTAAATCCAGAAATCCAAAAGAGGTGTTTAATAGTTCGTTTGAAAGATAATTTTAAGAGGTACATTTTTGTCAACAGAAGCAAAAACCAGATCTGTCTAGATCTTTCTAGAAATTTGAAAAACTCTTCTGCTATCAAAAACTCAATTGAAAATCCAAATCTTTCAAATTAAATTCAGATCAAATCCAACCAAATAGATGCAATGCATTGACCTAAGTTTCTCGGTTTATGTTGGAGGTAAAAGAGAGGACTTTTGCAACCTCTCTTTATAGTACGGTTAAAATCTAAGCACCAAAGTCCTTAACTGATCTATCTCCAAACTCCGAGATCGGAAGAAAATGAAGTTACAGATTATCTTAGGTCCTTTGCATCTTTACGTTTGCGTCTTGTCTTTGCTCTTCTGCACCTCGTGCTTCACTTCATGTTGGGTTCATCTTGATCATCTCGTATTTCTTCCTGAACAAACTCTGTATCAAAAATTTCAGAAGCACAGTTAGTCTAAAACACTTTGTTTTCTTTAATCATCAAAATTAGGGTTAGGCATGAAGACCTAGATGCAACAATCTCCCCTTTTTGATGATTGATGACAACAAGTGTTTGATACAAAAATTATAAATGAAATAACTCCCCCTGAGTATATGCATCTCATCATATCAAAATATATCAGAGCAGAAAACCCACACATATATCAAGGTATCAGATGGAACACATATATACCATCAGGTATCAGAGCTACTCAGAACAAAAACATCATATCCATATCCAGAATCACAGAGACATATATATAATAAACCAAAATCCACAATCAGAAGGCAAAATCATCAAATAATAAAACATCATCCAACCATCATCACATCTCATCCAACCATCATCACATCATAAAACATAAAAAGTCATACATCTCCAGAGTCACATATATAAAATACTTCCCCCCCTTTGGCATCAAGCACAAAAAGGGAGGCAATACAAAAAAAAAATAGAGCCTAATGCTCATCATCAGAAGAGATCCCTAGAACTGCTGTATCTCCAGAGCCTGTTGGAGATGCAGTAGGGTTGAGGACTGGGGACGCAGCAGGGGTAGCAGCTGCAGCTGGAGAAGCAGGAGCTGGTGCTGCAGAAGCCGGAGCAGACGGTCCTGGAGCAACTGGAGCTGATGCAGAACTCGGAGAAGACGAACCTGGTCGAGCCCTCTTGCGAGGGACCAGAGAACCTGAAGCAGGCAGGCGACGCAGTATCTCCTCCTGTTGAGCAATCATACGAAGTAGCATCTGATGATGCTCCGCCTAGGTGCTGAGGATCTACTGCTGCACCTGGATCACCTGATTGAGTCGAGAGGCGGAATAGGAGGCAGATCCGGTGCCTGTCCCTGTAGCTGGAGCTGGAGCCGTCTCCTGAGCTAGAGCCTCGTCCTCTGTCTCCCCCGCAGCATCATCATCTGATGCGGGAGAATCAGGGCCAGCGGCTGTGGTAGGGAGAGCACCGAGCCGGCGATCAGCCTGGCCCAAAGGATAGAAGAGCAGAGGATGATGGGGCCTCGGGAGCTTAGAGTCGACGGCCCGGATATGCAGGAGCACTGCCATGATATACGGAGCATATATCAACTGACAGTGCGGAGAGAGAAGGACGTGCTGAATCTCACTGATGATGAGATCAGCAACGTCAAATGGCACCTCCTGAAAGATAGAGATCAGGACGTGGAGGGCCGGATAAGTGATCCTAGCTCTGTCTCCGCTCATGGGAACAAGTGTGAGACAGAGGATCCGCAGGGCTAGGTCAACATCGCTGTGCAGGCCAGCAATGTGACGGAGCTGGAAGGGGTCGGAATAAAGCATGACCACCTCCCGATGCTCGAGATCTGGAAGGGTGTGGAGCTGGCGCCCGATGCGGGGCGAACCAGTCCTAGCACAGACTCAATCTGCTCCTTCGTGACGGTGTGAACCTGGAGGCCCGTCATGAAGGTGATGAAGTCGCGCTGAGGAGAAACGAAGATGGTGGAGTAGAACTGACAGATGGGACCATCAGCCCAGTGAAGAGAGTGACAAGGTCGCGAATCCCTACGGAGCCAAAAAGATCAGCTAGGGTGACGATGCTTGTGCGACAGGCGATCATACCCCACGATAGAGAGCGGTGAGCGAAAATGGGTGCGCGGCTGTAAACACTAGTAAACAGTTCTAGGTGAAGGTTTGTGTAGAAGGTAAGAACGTCGCACGCGTCGTGACCTGTGGGACGTGGTGAGAGGTACGGGTTTTTGGAACGCAGGGTGCTTAGATGACTCGCGTGCCACCGGGAATAATCCACGGGGACACGCTCGGGTGGCAGTGAGGAATGAGTCTCCGTCGGTTGACCCGATGAACGACGGCTGTTTGCCGCGTTCTTTCATTGGGCAACGCGAAGAGAAGAGGACTCAGGCTGGTCAGACATGGCTAAGAAATGAAAATAGAGAGGGAGAAACAACCTGAATAGAGGATCTGAAGATCGATGAACGACGAAACGACGACGTCAATCAGAGTGGCCGGAACTTGGTTGGATAGAGGAGAAACGGCACAAGCTCGAGAGGCACAGGAAGGTTCACAGCAAAGGAGTGCAGCGCCGGTGAGGAAGAAGCAGAGGAACGGCGGCCGATGTGGTCAAACCAAGAGAGGACGGTGGCGGCGCACGGCGAGCAGGCGGCGCCGGCGGTGAGGGGAACACCGGCAAGGAGATGGTGGGCGCAATGGGGCGGCGAGGAGGCGCACGGTGGTAGCGGCGGCTAGATGAGAAGGTGAAGAGGCAAAGAAAACAGATCAAGGGTTTTAAGAACTCGGGACCTGTCGCGCCCCGCACAGGGTACCACGACTACTCCCATGGAGACCCAGCTCGCTACAGCTGGCCTAATACATACATACCACTGACTTCCCAGGATAAGTCAAGCACAGGAGTTCATTGCAGCAGAGTAACTTACAAAATATCATTAATAACAGTATGGCCTGCTGGCCTGGTACAATAAAAGAGTAATACAATGCCTTGACGGCACAAATGGTCTAATTAAAACAAAAAGACAACTACTCGGCGGAAGCTAGGCGAAACCCCCACAGTCGTAAGAAGTTGACAGCAGAACAGCACACTTCAGGGCTCTGGCAGAATTGGCTCTCTTCCTTCTGGATCCACGAAGTCTTTGAAGCCTTCGTCTTGGTATTGTAGCACTCCATCTATTGTTGATAAGTTGCAAGGGTGAGCACTTACGTATTCAGCAAGTCATAGGTAAGAGTAGAGATACGTATAGTAGAGATGACATGCTCCTATGCTACTGAGGGAAAAGAGGTGAGAGGGTTTTCCAAAAATACTTTTCTTCCAAGATTTTCAAATCTCATGCTCATGGCAGCATTTCATATACTTAGGGCACAATCCACGTGCCTCTTAGATATCATATGAGCACTAAATTATGGTACTACCGCGACACGTCAACACGTGACAGTCCACGGCAGCACCCCTTATCATGACAACACATGTCATTTGGGTAATCTTGACTTAACAAATTTTAATTTATAAAACAATACTTGTGTCACACCCCGTGGATTTAATCCACCGCGGCATACTCCTAAAACTCAGGAGCACGAAGTATTCGAATACATTTTTAACTCTGCAGAGGGGTACCAATTTACCCGCAAGATATATCCACTTTCATGCCCTTCCTATTAGAAGGATTGGACCCCTGACTCACTTCATACTGTGAGTGGCAAAGTGGAGATAACAAGAACTTTTTCCATGTTTCACACACAATTCACCCCAGACCCCGTGGTTTTCTTCACGCAAACCACAGTTGTGGCAGGGTTTCACAACCCCCACTAAATTGGCATCTTCTCCTCAGGGTCAGCGTGCATGATCACATCCAGTGATTTGTGTTGGAGCACACCCCGTGTTTAATCGTGAGTTTGTCATATAGGGGTTTCATGTGTGATCCACATACTACTTGTTCAGGCCTGTCCCATACCAGGCTTGCGGTCGGCACATTAATCATGCCACTAGACGCACAACACAAGATTCTAGTCCTTATATGCCAGTGACCAGATCATACCACAATCCATGCACCTTCAGTGCCTGCACATCCAGTGCAGCCAAGCACCTCCAGTGCTACCACCATTCCATACCAAAATACTGGTCACGGCTAAGGGTTTTATTTCATGAATATAAATATACTTAATATATTAGTTCATGGCTCATTATTTGATCAATTCACATTTCACAGGCATCAGCCTGATGCTGCCATTTCATAATTCAACTATTCTCAATCTTTCACATGCAATATTATTTTATAATCAAGGTATATTCTAGCAATTCATAACATATAGGTTCAAGATGTTCAAGAATATGACTTGCCTTCCGCGTCGTAAGAAACAGCAGTTGATGTCGGGTCAGCGACGAAGTCTTCGAACTCGGACTCTTGCTCTGAACAAGGATCAAACAAGCAAACAGGCATTACAATCAATCATACTCTTACTATTACACTATATGCGATAATGCAAGGTGAAAGTGTCTCGGCGACACAATATTTGGATTCTGGGAAGCGATTAGGGTTAAACTATGGAAACCAGGGTTAAGATTAGTCATCAAAGGTTTACAAGGTTCCAAAGGTTCCAAAATATCAGAGTGATATCAAGGTTGCGGCTGGTTCGCTCAAAAACAGCGAACGTCTTTAGGTTGACATTCGGTTCAAGGCATCGACATAGGGTCGATGGATGATAGAGGGCTCAACTCAAGTTGTGACAGTAGGATAAAATGTAGATCACAACATCAGGAGTCTAAGGGACAAGGTTATGTTCAGTTTCCATACCCAGAAGGGGTCAAACTGGCCCAATGCCATTGGCTGACATAGGCTGATAATGTCTAGGAATGGCATTGACATGGTTTGAACAGTTTCTAGTGGCCAAAATGGGTTTTGATTCAAGAATATGGTGCACAAAGTAGTGAGGCAACTGTTTGACAAGGTAGTTTTTGGTTTGCATGACCAGAGGTGGGTGAACAGGGCTAATGCCACTGGCTGGCATAGTGTGGCATAGGTTGACATGGCCAGAAACTAGGGTTTGCCATAACTTTTGATCTAGGGCTCCAAATGATGCACCACTTTGTCTGGTAGTTAGGCATTTGTAACAGAAACAAATGTCTCAACATGATCTAGGGCAGGAGATGGCCGGAAAGTGATGAAAATCTGCAAAGAAGTTGACTGGCTTGGAGCACATGCAACATAAACAGTGCAGTAACTAGGGCATAGCTATATCTCACAATCTAGGCCGAATTGGGAGTCGTGATAGAAGACAAAGTTGCTCAAAATGGTCCAAAACATCTAAATGGCAAAGTGGCTGGGGCTGGATCGGCTGGATTTGGAAGATACTGGCTGGAGAAAAGATGAACTCAAATCTGATTTGGGCATTTCTGATTTAAAGTGATTGAGCTTAATTCCTTGCTTGCATATGGTACTCAGGGTGCTAGAAATGCACTGGTGAAGCTGGATTGGCTAGAGATGCACCAGGCAAGCTTAAACAGTAAGTTCAGTGAACATGCAAGGTTCCAATTTGGGGATTTTCACATTTCAGCAAAACTGTCGATTTTGGTTGCTTAGGGATGTTAAGTAAAGTCTAATGATCATATTTGATCACTGGCTCGAGAGCTAATTCAATTTAGGTGAGGATTAATTGCTCACTGGAGTTCTAGATGAAACACGGCGATTGCCGGTGACAGAAAGCATTTGAACTAAATTCCAAGCTTGAGAAGCATGAGGGAGATGAGAGAAGCTCACTGGAGGTGCTGGATCGAAGAAGGAAGCAGTGGTTGAAGCTAGCACCGGAGCTCCCTTTGCTGCTCACCGGGGAAGAAGAAGAAGACGGAAAGGTTGATAACTTAGGTGTTTCTGGTGGGTGTGTGGTGTTTCACTGAGACCAGAGACTATTTATAGAGGATTTGGAGGTGATGCAACGGCTAGAAGTTCTCGGGAAGTTGTAGCCGGCAAGATGTGACTGGATTGGACTTCACGGCGAGCTGGCGTCGAGGTGACCTGTTTCAGCGGCCGTGAGGGCTTTTGAAGGTGATGTGAAGGCAAGCTGATGGCTGACCGCGGCGAGTCCTCCACGTGGCGCAAAGCTCCTGCGTCGACTGTTGATGGTGGCGTGCAAACGGGAGGAAATCAGCTGGCTGTGACTTGCGCCGGAGAAGATCCACAGTGGCCAACAGTAGTCGCACACGTGGCGTTGTTCAGCTGGCGAAGATGGCGACCACGGCTGGCTTCAACGACTACGGCTACTGTAGCAGTGCAGCAGGTCGAAGCAACAGCAGCAGCGCGCTCGAGGTCGAAGCTCCCATGCTCGTGCGCTTGTTCCAGGTCGTGGTCGAAGCAACAGGTGCGGTCGAAATTGCTCCCAAGTGCTGTGGTCGAGAACTGAAGCCTGGTCGAAGACAGTAGTTGGTCGGTTGCACTGGTTCTGGTCGTGAACTGAGGTGAGGTCGAATCAGGGGCATAATTGTGAGAGTTTTAGTTGAAATCTGGACTGATTTGTAATTTTGATCTTAGAGAGGTTTAAATTGGAATTTGGTTTCATGGCTGAGTATAATATTTCTATTAATACTCATTTAGCTCAAATTTGGGGAAAGTTTGATAAGGTTTGAGGGATTTCACCTATTTTCGAAAATAGGGTAAAATTAGGGTAAAATTAGGGTAAAATAGGTTTGGATTTTGTCGATCTCGAATTCTGGAAATTGGAGTAAGATTTTGAAGTTTAAACAGAAGGGAAATTTGTATCAAATAGCATTTGGGAGGTGTTCTCTGAAGAAATTCTGGATTTGGAGTTGATTCGTGGATTTTAGCCTTTTCAGGCTCCCAGGTAAACAGAAAAGGACTTATTCGCAGTAAAATTTGGACTAAACTGTGAAAAGTACTTAGATGAAACAATCTGGTTCCCAACTTTTTGAAGTAAGTTGAGGATATACCTAAGAACATATTCCAAAATATACTTGAGTCTGGATAGGGTTAGATTATGATAACTCAGTTATCTGGAATCTGGGGTACTTAGGGTAAATCTGAATTTCCTGTTTTTGAAAACAGAAAGAGACTTAGATACTGGGAGTTAGGGTTAGAATTCAACTTGGCTTCTGAAGACTTTTATCTTCAGAGTAACTGGTAGGTTAAATCTGGATGGTCAGATCTTGATCTGGATCTAGAGAATAGATTTGGGGATTTTTAGGGTTTGAGAGAGATTAGGGTTCAGCTGATTTGGCTACAACTACAGAGATACATGTATGCAGGATTTTATGCAAAAACTCTTCACCCCCAAAACCAGGGTGTTACAGGACCCAAACTGACAGTCAGTTTGAGAAACTGACAGTCAGTTTGAGAAACTGACTGTCAGTTCAGAAACCAGGGTTTTGAAACTGACAGTCAGTGTGGAACACTGACAATCAGCTTAGAAACCTGGGATCTGAAACTGACAATCAGTGTGTATAACTAATAGTCAGTGTGAGTATCAACAACGACCAGCAGCTACGACCAAAATCAATTGCACATAACTGATAGTCAGTTTGTGAAACTGACTGTCAGCATGGTCAATGACTTCGACCAGAGTCTAAGAACATGCTCCTAAGCACTAAACTGATTGTCAGTTATAAGAGCTGACTGTCAGTTTGGTCAATTTCGACCAGAAGCAGTTTAAGACCAGAGAGGGAATAAAATAATATTATAATATATTTTAAACACATTTAGCACATCAACTAGCATTTTATATATCAATAATGTTCAGTTCACCCCTTAAAAAAAAAATCTTGATTCATCTAAGGGTTTGGTGAAAATATCTGCTAGTTGTATATCTGTTCTGACATAATTCACATCAATGTCTCCTTTTGTCACATGATCTCTAATAAAATAGTGTCGTATTTCAATATGCTTAGTTCTAGAATGTTGAATAGGATTATTTGCAATTTTAATGGCACTTTCATTATCACACAAGAGTGGTACTTTATCAAAAATTATTCCATAATCCAAAAATGTCTGCTTCATCCATAGTAATTGAGCACAACAACTGCCTGCAGACACATATTCAGCTTCAGCTGTGGAGAGAGCTACTGAATTTTGTTTCCTAGATGACCATGATACTAAGGATCTCCCCAACAACTGACAACTACCAGATGTGCTCTTACGATCAATCTTGCACCCAGCATAATCAGAATCCGAATATCCAATTAATTCAAAATTTGCATTTTTCGGATACCAAAGACCTAAACTGGGATATATTTTAAATACCTAAGGATTCTTTTAAGAGAAATTAAATGACATTCCTTAGGATCTGACTGAAATCTAGCACATAAGCACACACTAAACATGATATCAGGCCTAGATGCAGTAAGATACAAAAGACTACCAATCATAGACCTATAAAGTTTAGAGTCGACCGATTTGCAGCTTTTGTCCATGTCAAGATGTCCATTTGTCACCATGGGAGTTTTGATTGCCTTAGCGTCTTCCATCCCAAAGCGCTTGAGCAGGTCCTTCACGTACTTTGTTTGACTCACGAACGTACCGTTCTTGAGTTGCTTGATTTGGAGTCCAAGGAAGAAGCTCAGCTCACCGATCATGGACATCTCGAATTCCCTAGACATCATCTCTCCAAACTCATGACAGAAATGTTCATTAGTAGATCCATATATAATATCATCAACATATATCTGACAAATGAACAAATCTTTTTCAATTTTCTTTGTAAATAGAGTTGTATCAAAAAGGGGTACATGTGTTGGGTCCACCATGGAGAAGAGCCAACTGCAGAAACAAGTGCCACTCAAGTTGAGGAACAGGACATGTCGGATCCCAACAACGACTTCGATGAGGATATGCCAGAGGATGACAATTTAGATGACATGTTGCGTGATGTGGAAGGAAATTACAGTGAAAGGGAGTTTGGTAAATTCAAGCGCTTGATTGAGGACTCAAAAAACCATTGTTCCCTGGTTGCAAGTTGAAGTACACAAAGTTGGCTTCCGTGCTTGAACTGTTAAAATTGAAGGCAAGTAACAGCTGGACCGATAAGAGTTTCACAACACTGTTAGATCTTTTGGCTGACATGCTTCCGGAAGGAAACGAGTTTCCAAAAAACACCTACCAAGCAAAAAAGCTGTTGTGTCCTTTGGGAATGGAAGTAGAAAGGATACACGCATGCCCTAATGATTGCATCCTTTACCGTAACGACTACAAAGATATGCATGTTTGTCCGGTGTGTGACACATCCCACTATAAGTATAAGGACCAAACCGACGACGGCGACTGCGCTGAGATAAAGCAAGGACCTCTTGCTAAGGTGTTGTGGTATTTGCCCGTCATTCCCCGCTTGCAGCGTTTGTTTGCAAACCGTAAAGAGGAAAATTATTGCGTTGGCACTCGGAAGACCGGAAGAAGGATGGAAAGCTGAGACAACCCGCTGATTCTTCGCAGTGGAGAAACATCGACAGGGAATTTGTTAACTTCGGAGCGGAATTGAGGAATATAAGGTTCGGGTTGAGTACCGATGGAATTAATCCTTTTGGTAACATGAGCAGCCGGGATAGCACTTGGCCGGTTCTTTTGTGTATCTACAACCTTCCTCCTTGGTTGTGTATGAAGCGCAAGTACATCATGATGCCTCTACTTATCTTAGGACCAAAACAACCCAGAAATGATATTGATGTGTACCTAGCATCATTGATAGAGGATCTGATAACAATGTAGAACGAATGGGTGCAGGTATGAGACGCATACAAACGAGAGACCTTCATCCTACGTGCTATGATATTCTGCACAATCAATGATTTCCCTGCCCTTGGAAATTTGTCGGGCCGTAGTACGAGAGGAGCCAAGCTTGTCCCCACTGCGAAGATGAGACTGAGAGCGTGTGGTTGAAGAATTGCAGGAAAACAGTGTACATGCGTCACCGTAGGTTTCTTCCAAAGAATGATGCATATCGTAAGAGGAAGAGGGAATTTGATGGCCACAAGGAAGAGGGAATTTGAAGGACATAGACATTGTTTTTGGAAAGGGTCGTAAATTGAAACCCCGCACGACGAACACTTGGAAGAAGAGATCAATATGGGACTTACCGTATTGGGAGCATTTAGAGGTTCATCATTGCATTGATGTCATGCATGTAGATAAGAATGTTTGCGACAGTTCAATTGGCCTATTGCTGAGCATTCCGGGGAAGACAAAGGATGTCGTCAATGTGCGGCATGACATGATTGAAATAAAAATCAGGCCCGAGCCAGCACCGAGAGAGGACGAGAAAGGCCATATATACCTCCCCCTGCATGCTACACTTTGTGCAAGGCTGAGAGGACAGAACTCTGTAAGTGTCTCTATGGTGTTAAAGTTCCATCGGGTTACTCCGCAAATATGAAAAAGCTTGTGTCCATGGGCGATTTGAAATTGCTTGGTATGAAGTCTCACGATTGTCACGTGTTGATGACACAAATGCTTCTTGTTGCCATCCGGAGTATTCTGCCGCATAAGGTTAGAGAGACGATCACGAGGCTATGTTATTTCTTCAATGCAATGCCTTGCAAGGTCATTGATCCTGAGGGACAAGATTCTCTGCAGAGCGAGGTGGTTCAAACTCTCTGTCAGCTTGAGATATATTTTCCTTCGTCATTTTTTGATATCATGGTCTATCTCACTGTCCACCTTGTTAGAAAAATCAAGATATGTGGACCCGTGTTCCTACGTTATAGGTATCTATTCGAGTGGTACATGGGTGTACTTAAGGCCTACGTGAGGAATCGCTCTCGGCCCGAGGGTAGCGTTGTCGAAGGTTATGCAGTGGAAGAGGTTGTTGAGTTCTGTGTCGATTACATGGTCGAGGTAGAAGCAATAGGAGTTCCTGTGTCTCGTCACAAGGGGAGGCTTGATGGCATCGGGACTATTGGACAGAGAGCAATCACTCTTGATTTCGATATGTACTCGAAAGCTCATTTTTGTGTCTTGCAACACATGACGGAGGTGTCTCCGTACATCGATGAGCACAAGGAGATGCTACGACAAGACAATCCTCGCCGATCCAAGGTTTGGATCACGAGAGAACATAACAGTCGATTCAACGAGTGGATGAAAGTGCGAATCACCGGGGAGTCCGCAAGTGAGAACCTTAAATAGTTGGAAAAAGGGCCCACGTTTACTGTACAGACATGGTAGGGATACGACATCAATGGGTACATATTTTACATGAAAGCTCAAGATCGAAAGAGCACTGTGCAAAATAGTGGAGTGAGCGTAGCAGCTTTTCATGAGGAGTTCAGCGAGACAGGCCCAACAAGGGTAGTACGTGGATTGAACTCGTACTACGGGTTCATAGAATAAATTTGGGAGCTCGATTACGTACTATTCAAGATTCCCCTGTTTCGATGCCGATGGGTCCAAATCCCACAGGGTGTGAAGGTTGACAGTTACCGTTTCACTTCTATGGATCTCGATCGAGTTGCTTATAAAGATGAGCCATTCATACTTGCAAAGCAAGCCATTCAGGTCATTTATGTCATTGACCCGGCCAATAAGAAGTGGCATGTCGTCCTTCATGGCAAGAGAAGGATTGTTGGAGTTCAAAATGTCGTAGACGAGGAGGAATACAATCAATTTGATGAGATGCCTCCATTTGGAGATGGCGTATAGGTCGATACTGAAGACACCGACGAAACCAGTTACGTGCGTATGGATCACCAGGAAGGATTATACTTTAAAGGTAATCAACCGTCCTTAGTACTACATCTGTTTCCATCGGTATAGCTTATATATCCTCTAATTCTCGTCCTTGCAGGGCCGCGGCAAGTGGAAAGTTGATGATAACATGGCTGTGTATGTGGAAATTGTCGGTCAAAGTCCCCATTTGTATGTAACATTTATTTGAGCATGCTCCACATTGCATGTTAAATTTATTTGAGCATACTTCACATTGTAACCTATTTTCGGAGCATTTGGACTCCATTTGAAATATCTGAGTGTTCATTTAAAACAAATTTTCGAGCATTCAGAGTTACAGAGCTACAGAGTTTCTGATTGTAAAACTCTACATCATTGCGTAGAAGACGTTTAGAGTTCAGGTTGGCAGATGGTTCAGAGTTCACAACCAATTGTGTTATATTAACAACACAGATGGTTTTGAGTTAAAAACTGTCTGTAAAACCCGTCTAACGTTCTATCACAGACAGTTCTGAAATCAGAATCGTCTGTGATAATTTCACAGATGGTTCTAATGTAAAAACCGTTTGTGATAATCTCTAGAGATTATCACTAGAAAGATTATCACAGACGGTTCTGAAGTCAAAACTGTTTGTGATAATCTCTCTAGAGATTATCACTAGAGAGACTATCACAGACGGTTCTTATGTGAAAACTGTCGGTGATGTTAAAATATCACACACGGTTGTGAAGTCTGGACCGTCTGTGATAATATCTCTACATGGTACATAGTTCAAGGTGGGCTTTGTCCCGCTCATTTCCACACTTCGTGACTATTCACTTGCCCTAGCTCTCTCCGCCCTCTCACAGTCCGGTGCGATCACCTCCATCGCCTCCCCACTGTCCGTCGCGATCACCTCCATCGCCTTTCCACCGTCAGGTGCGATCACCTCCATCGCCCTCCCACCTTCCGGCGCGATCACCTCCGTCGCCTCCCCACCGTTTCTGCCATTCTTGGTCAATTATAAGTACATGGGTTTTGTTATAGAATTATTAGTTTCAGATTTACTTAAACTGTTCCCTCTTTCACTTATGTTAGGAACTGATATGTCTGGTGACGAAATGAACCGGTCGGGGAGTTAGAGAGACCTCGCTGGCGATGAGACGCCTGGGCCGGAAGTCGCCGCGTCCACCGTGACCCAGTCGTAGAAGAGAAAGGGGCGAGGCCGAATGACATGCACGTGTCGCGACAAGCAGGAAAAGCAGCACGTACAGTTTGACAACAACGGTGTACCAGTACCGCTCACTATGCAGCAAAGTGGCAAGGGAGCGGGTGCCCATCACCACCTCCGACTGGGGTCAAGTGCCCCAAGAGTGCAAGGATGCGCTGTGGGAAGAAGTGCAGGCGGCGTTTCACATTCCTGAGAATCGCCAGTTCACCGTCTGCCGGACGACACTAATGTCAATAAACAAGGCGTGGAGGAACTTCAAGAGCCATCTTGTCAGGCAGTATGTGAAGGAGTCGAAGACCCCCTTCAATGACTACCCTTTGGTGACTCCCGAGGCATGGCAGCAGTTCGTGGAGATGAAGGGCACGCCTGAGTTCCAGGAGCTTAGTGCGAAGGGCAAGGCTAACCAGGCCAAGAATACCCACCCACACAGACTAGGCACCGGTGGGTATGAGGGGAAGAAGGGGTTGTGGAGGAAGCAGGACGAGGAGGCTTCCCAGTCTTCGGCCGCCAGTCCTTATGCGGGCATAACGGATGTGCGCGCTCGTAATTGGTGCCGAGCAAGATCGACGATGAACTCCTCCGCAAGCGTCTCTGTGAATAACCCTGCAGACAGGGAGTGACCGGCTGGGAAGATCGACGATGAACTCGACCGGCTGGTAAGATCTCTAACTTTGTAGGATCACTTACTATCCTTGTAACACACATGCAATGGGTTGTATTGCTAAGTTCTCCTGTTGCAGGCGATGCTGAGTGCGCAGGCTGCATCTGGAGAGTTCAACCCTAGGAGGGACAGGGATATCCTCATGATGGCGCTAGGAAACAAGGAGCATCCGGGCCGCGTGCGCGGCCTCGGTGCCACTGTGCCTTGGAGGGATGGTTTCCCTGATGATGAGGAGGCGGCTAAGAGAAGAAAGAGATCCCACAAAGCCCGCAACGAACGACTCAAGGAGGAGATGCGATTAGAGTTCGCTACTCGGGACAAAGCACTCCTGTAGCAGTTATTGGAGATGCAGGCCATGTATATGAAGAGCTAAAATAGGAGACCCAGGGCACCCCCCTTGCAACAGCTGAATTACAGAGCTCCAATCTTCTTGGCCACCATAGTAGCTGCGCGTCCGCGCCGGGGTTTTCACAGCTGGAGCCCTCTCGACAGTATCTGGTGGACTTTCTGTAGGTAATGACTGCTTTTCTATGTTAATTCATTCGAAAGTGAAAAGCGGTGAAATTCAATATGTTAATGCGCATTCTTTGTAGGAACCCGCCTTCTGCAAGCTTATGGTGCTGGCCGGTCTCTTCCTGATCGAGGCTGGCTGTGGGATGGCGCAACCAAGCACGGCGGGGGCCACAATCCACGGTGTCGCTCTATCTGAGGGTTTTGCATGGGTCCAGGTGGATAGTGTCTCCGACCATTGCAAGGGATTTTTGTTGCACAAACCGCCGAACGACGAGATCACCACTCTCGGGGATGCAATGCACACGTTCGTGCAATGGCCCAAGAAGGACATCATTCTGGATGAGGTAATTTCCCCACCAGTTTCATAATTTGTACTATAATAATAGCCCTCGGAGTTCGTGACCATTACTATACGTAGGTTCTTACATCACAGACGGACACTGACACTTTGCCTACTAGCTAGTCGACCGCTCCGAGAAGCCAACCAACGGGTCCGATGACGAAACTGACTCCGACTAGGAGGCAACTGATCAAGAAGTTGGCTAGTAGGGAAAAAGCAAAGAAGAGCACGGCGAAGGAGAGTGAGAAGAGTGCGCCACCAGCTCTCATGCCGTTTGCTTTGGGGATGCCCATGGCCTCTGATGCTGCAATTTCTAGCATGGGGTTAGCATGCCAGAGCCTGCATGGATGGTACATGCAGAGGACAAACAAGACCAGGACACCGTTGCAGAGTTCCATAACGACGTCGGGACCTACTCGGTGACCTTCGAAGACCTGCACAATTTACTCAACAAAGACGCGCTCGACGTGTCAATCCTACGGTCTTGGGTGCTGTAAGTATCCTACTATCCTACGCCGTTTGTGCATATATAGATATATGTCATTTATTAATTGGTTAGTTTCGTGCAGCTACATGGCAAGATATGCCAAAGCCAAGCGTGAACCTGTCGGTTTCTTGGACCCCAGATGGTCGCCGAGGTGATGTTTAGGATCGACGCGGACTTCGTTGTCGACTACATCAAAAGAGGGTTGCTTGCTCAGGTCGACAAGGAGTACATACTCGTACCCTACAACCAGAGGTGAGTGCTTTCATCAGTACTTCACTCGTAGATTAGTGTCTCCATATGCACACCCCCAGACTTAGATTAAATTATTAATTCTTTATGCATAACATGTAGCTACCACTCAATCCTGCTAGTACTTATTCTGAAAAGGAACAAGGTGTTCTGCCTTGATTCATTGCAGAGGAAAGGGTACGAGTATTGATGCGCACGAGATGTATTCGAAAGGTTAACATGTTTTATGATATTCATGTGGACGTGTCTTGCATCTAGATTCACTGTCCTCAAATTGTCAATTTCGACTATCCTCAAACTGTCAATTTCAACTATCTGCAGGGCTTTCACAAACTACTTTGCCAAGGGAGGGCGACAGCACGAGTGGCGAGCCGATAAGTTTTAATGGTTACAATTTTCGGTACAAATTTCAACTAGCATCTGTTTTACTTTATAACGTGTCCCCAGCTAACTCTCGGTCTGTACATTGGCAGTGCCATCAGCAGCCATACGACAATACATGTGGGTTCTACGTGATGCGCCACATGTATGACCTCATCACCCCTCACCGGCCAGATTTCCCCGAGGTATACAACTGCTGCCCTTTGTATCGATTTGGTAGAATTTACAATTGCATTAAGCTAATTTTTTCTGTACCAACTCTTGCTGTAGGGGGTTGACTTCCCTTCGGAAAGCTTTGACCCTCGGTAGGTTGGCATAGTCCGAGGGATACTCGCTGAGTTTTTCCTTACGGAGGTCATATCAACCAAGGGGAAGTTTAGGGACCCACAAGGTTCGTATTAGTGTGGCCTTACTAACTGAGACTATCTGTAGGGCATCTAACTGAGAAATAGGTATAGATAGTATAGCACATCTAACATACTGACTTTAATTGTCGATTACATTTATTTGTTCAATCTCAATTGTACATATTTCTGAGTTCTGTGCTGTATATATGAAATGCATGCTATTGTACATGTTTCTATGTTCTGTGCAAGTATGAGATGAACTGTATATATTTCTGAGTACTGTGCATGTATGAAATGAACTGTATATATGAAATGCTATTATACATGCTATTGTACAGAGGGCATGGTTAGCATGATTCCTGAGGCTAGCCACAAAAAAAAAAGAAATTTATTTAAAAAATATTAATATGCACAGACAGTTTTGATATAAAAACCATATGTGATAAATCGATCTATGTATGTATCACAGAGTATTACAAACAGTGATAAGCTCAACACCCTCTGTGATACTCATACTACCACGGACGGTTATAATCCCAGAACCGTCTGTGATACATATACAATCACTGATGGTTCGGAGATTACAACCGTCTCCGATAATGAAACTATCCCAGATGGTTTTGACCTCAAAACCATCTGTGATACTCATACTATCACTGACGGTTATGAGATGACAACCGTCTCCGATAATGACACAATATCCCAGATGGTTTTGACCTCAAAATCGTCTGTGATAAGGACACTATCGCAGACGGTTCGGATGTTATAACCGTATGTGATAGGACACTATCCTTGATTGTTTTGAACTCAAAATCGTCTGTGATATTCTACTTATCACAGACGATTATAAGCTTAACACCGTCTGTGATAGTATGAGTATCACAGACCGTTTTGATTTTATAATAGTCTGTGTAGTCTGAGTATCACAGACGGTTTTGATCTTGTAATAGTCTGTATAGTAAGAGTATCACAGACGGTTTTGAACTTATAACAGTCTGTGATGGGAAAAATCACAGACGGTTCAGAACCGTCAGTGATAGTACTTGATTATCAGTGACTCAAATATCACTGATGGTTCAGAACCGTCTGTGATGACTGTTTTGACCCGACTGTGATAATGTATTCTGTAGTAGTGACGTAATGGAGTTATTTTTGGACATATTTTCCTATGTGCTATAAATAGAGAAGCTTTTGGCTCAATTAGACATGCCTTTTTTTTACACACTAGCCATTAGGGCTTAGTTTAGTTTTAATTTTAGAGTACCCTTCTCTATTTTATTGCTTTTGTAAGTTAGCAAGGACGGCAACTTCAATTTTCAAGCAATCAAGTGAGTTTCTATTTAATTGTTATTCTTATTTCTACATTATTATGGATTTTAGTGAGTAGATTCTCTTTAGGGTTAGAGATGACCTAATCCTGAAGGCGTGATTCTTCCTCAGTCTTTATTTCAAGTTTTGGAGTAATTTCATGATGTTTTCTTCCTCCAAACCCTAAATTCTTGTTTTAGCAATAGACGTAACAGTTGAGCCTTAGCAAGAATTTAGGGGTGTTCTTGAGTTCTTAGCGTCTTGACGCGAAAACCTGAATATATAGGAGAGAGGCTCTCGCCAAATTTGACAGTGGAAGCGATCCTCTGACTGTTGACCCAGCGCCCCGAATTGAAAACTTAATTTGTCTTGGAAAACAATTGAAATTATCTTACAATCCTCGGACCTTTGATAGAATTACGCCAGATGGTTATAGAAATCCCCAAACCCTAGATTTTCATTCCAGCTTGTAAACCCTAGATTGTTAGACTTAGTTGTAGAAAACAACCACCCCAAAATCGTTTAGACTTAATCAATGATCCTTTAAGGTAGAAATATGAATAAGCTTGTTCCTCGTGGAGTTGAACCCTCAACTGTTCAACGTTCAAACGTTTACTTATGGTTATTACTACACAATCGCGCTTGACCCTCTTGGGTGCGATCAAGTTTTTGGCGCCTTTGCCGGGGAACAACGGTAATTCATCTTTTTAGATTAATTTTCGCTGATCTAAGTCAATCTCACTTCTCAATGTTTCTTCTATTTTCTTTTTCTTTTTCTTCTTCTTTGCACCACTAACCTTTCAGGGACAGTAGTGCAAAGCTGGATAGCTCGGACCAACCTGTCAAAACCGCGCGCCAACTTCTGTACTAGGCAAGACATGTAAGATCGGAGGAAAACTCGCAAGACAACAAAATACAACCAACAATGGAGGACCAAAAGAGACTTAAAGATTATGCAACCCCGCTCAGCATGGGATTGCAGTCAAGTATTCTTAGACCACCGATTGAATCCAATAATTTTGAAATCAAACCTGCCATTTTGAATTTGGTTCAACAAAACCAGTTCAGTAGTCTTCCCACTGAAGATCCATCATTACATCTACGTATGTTTCTTGAGCATTGTGATACTTTCAAAATTCATGGAGTTACACATGATGCACTTTGATTAAGGCTCTTTCTTTTCTCACTACACGAGAAGGCGAGAGCATGGTTATACACTCTTCCTCCTGTGTCAATCACTACTTGGGATGAACTCTCACGAGTTTTTCTTGGTAAGTTTTTCCCCTGCTAAAACTATTCAAATTCGCAACCAGATTGCATCTTTTTCTCAGTTGGTAGGTGAATCACTTTATGACGCTTGGGAATGGTACAAGAACTTGCTGATCAAATGTCCGCATCACGGACTAGAGAAGTGGCTTGTAGTTCAAACATTTTATAGTGGATTGAACTACAATGCACGGATGGCCGTAGACGCCGCAACTGGCTGCACATTAATGAACAAAAGTGTAGATGAAGCATACAACCTCATCGAAGGTATAACTCAAAACTACACGCAATGGGGAACTGAACGAGCTACTCAACAAGCTCCAACCAACAACATGGGTGTAAGTGTAATGCCGCAATTAGCCGAACATGTAGCACTTCTAATTGATAAGCTTGCTATTCTTGGAACCAATGCTACTTCGTCTGTTAATGCGATTACACCTATATGTGAATTGTGCGGCATACAAGGCCACTATGGCCATGAATGCCAATTTAACACATCCATGGAACAAGCAAACGCTTTTCAGGGTATGCAACAACGGCAAGGTAATACATTTCCTAACTCATATAACTCTGGATGGTGCAACAATCAAAATTTTACAGCTTGTTCTAAACCTCTTGTTTCTAATGAAGTGATCTTAAGGAGTGGAACAAAGCTACTGGAACAAACACCACAAATCGAACCTGTGCCGACAAGAAAAACCAAAGAAATACCATCACCTCCGGCAAAGGATGATGACAAGGAAGCCAAACCAAAAGAAAAGGAAAGTGGAGAAAATCAGGTAACACGTACTTATAGTCCAACTCCACCTTTTTCGGGAAGGTACGTAAAAGCAAAACTCGATAAACAATTTGAAAAATTCGTTGAAATCTTGAAAAAACTTAATGTGACAGTGCCTTTTACTGATTTGGTTACTCAAATGCCTTCTTATGGAAAATTCTTGAAAGACATTCTTATTGAAAAGAGGGATTCGAGTGAATTTCAAACTATTGCTTTGACCAAAAATTATAGTACCCTAATTCAGAGAAGGTTGCCGGCAAAGCTACAGGATTAAGGGAGCTTCTCCATCTCTTGCAACATAGGTATAGTACACATGAATCGAGCTCTTTGTGTCTTAGGCACAAGTGTAGTGTAATGCCTCTCACCATTGCACAACGTTTGAGCATGGATTCCATCAAACCTACCCGCATGGTTCTACAACTTGCCGATTGTTCGGTGAAGTATCCGGAGGGAATCCTAGAAGACGTACCTCTTCAAGTGGGTAAATTTTATCTTCTAGTTGATTTTGTCATTCTCGATATGGATGAAGATGTTGCTATACCAATTATATTGGGACGACCCATGCTCCGGATAGCAAGTGCCCTCATTGATGTTCGTGAGGGATGAATCATTTTTCGCATAGGGGAAGAGAAAATTTTATTTAAAATGTTTAAACTTGTTGATTGCCCTATGTATGAAGAGAAAATTTGCAGCGTGGATGCTCTAGAAGAGGAATCTCCACTTCGACTCACTTTGGGAGAAGGTACGGATGAAATATTCAAAAATGAAGAAACAGACAGCAGCGACAAAGATGAACAAAATGACGACGAACTAACAAAATAACCATCCAACAAAGACATCTCTGAATTCGACATCACAGCTAAAGAAAAGGTAAATAAACCTACACTCAAAACTCTTCCTTCCTCGCTGAAATATATGTTCTTGGATGATGATGAGATGCAGCATGTCATTGTAAATGCAAACTTGACCAAGTCACAACTAGAAAAATTGATTTCTTTACTTCGTGCGCATCGCAATGCTCTAGGTTATTCAATTGATGATATCAAGGGAATTAGCCCTGAAATTTGCATGCACAGGATCTCTCTAGTTGATGAAACTAAAACCTCCGTTGAGCGTCAATGAAGACTTAACCCAAACTTGAAGGAAATTGTAAAAGGTGAAATTTCTAAACTATTAGATGCGGGTATCATTTATCCTATTTCCGATAATAATTGGGTTAGTCATGTTCATGTGGTTCCAAAGAAAAGAGGTATGACTGTGGTTAAAAATGATAACAATGAATTGATCCCTACTAGACTTGTAACTGGATGGCGCATGTGCATTGATTATCATAAATTAAATAGCGCCACTAGGAAGGATCACTTTCCATTACCTTTCATAGATCAAATGCTGGAAAGATTAGCTAATATTGCATATTTTTGTTTTCTTGATGGGTATTCGGGATTCTTTCAAATCCCGATTCATCCTGATGATCAAGATAAGATGACGTTTACATGTCCTTTCGGTACTTTCGCTTATAGGCGAATGCCGTTTGGATTATGTAACGCACCTACAACCTTTCAATGTTCTATAATGGCTATCTTTTTGGATTCAATTAAGGAAATAATGGAAGTCTTGATGGATGATTTTAGAGTTTATGGTTCCTCTTTTGATGCTTGTCTACAAAATCTTTCTCGAGTCTTAAGCAGGTGCGAAGAAGTCAACTTTGTGCTAAATTGGGAAAAGTGCCAATTCATGGTTCAAGAAGGCGTAGTACTTGGCCATGTAATTTCTGAATGAGGGATTGAAGTCGACAAAGAAAAAATCAAAGTGATAGCAAGTCTTCCACCACCAGCGAATGTGAAGGGCATACGTAGTTTCTTGGGATATGCATGTTTTTACTATCGTTTCATTAAGGATTTTTCCAAAACTGCTAAACCCCTCACTCATTTGCTTCGTAAAGAAGTGCCTTTTGATTTTTATGACAACTGTCTCGATGCCTTCAATCAATTGAAACTTGCATTAACTACTGTTGCCATACAACCTCCAAATTGGAATGAACGTTTTGAATTGATGTGTGATGCTAGTGATTATGCAATTGGTGCTGTTCTAGGGCAAAGAAGAAATAAAGTTTTACATGCTATATAATATGTAAGCAAAACTTTGGATGATGCTCATAGTAATTACACTACGACTGAAAAAGAATTGCTTGCTGTAGTATATACCCTAGATAAATTTCGTCCATATTTAATTAGTTCAAAAGTTATTGTGCATACTGATCATACTACTGTTAAGTATCTTTTGACCAAGACAAAAACTAAGCAACGGCTTGCACGATGGATCCTACTGCTGCAGGAATTCGATTTGGAGATCAAAGATAAAAAAGGTGCTGAGAACGTCATCGCCGATCACCTTTCGCGACTTTTAACCAACACCGCCGATGTTCACATCAATGACACTTTACCCGACGAGTACTACCTTCACTTGATTCAACAAGAACCATGGTATGCTGATATTGCAAATTATTTAATTAATCATGGACTTCCTCCAGGGTTAACGAGTAGACACAAAAGCATTTCCTCAATGACATCCGACGCTACTACTAGGACGATCCAAACCTATTCAAAAAGGGAGTTGACAACATCTTTCGACAATGCGTACCCGACCATGAGATTCAAAGCATTCTTGAACACTGTCATTCATCTCCGCTTCCAAAACAGCAGCTAAGGTATTGCAATCAGGTTTGTTCTGGCCTTCTTTATTTAAATATGCCTACGACTTCGTGCAAAAATGTAATCCTTGCCAACGTTCAGGAAATTTGAGTAAAAGACATGAGATGCCCTTAACAAATATTCTTGAAATTGAACTCTTTGATGTATGGGAGTAGATTATATGGGACCTTTTCCATCTTCTATGGGTAATTCCTACATCTTGGTTGTAGTTGATTATGTTTCTAAATGGGTAGAGGCTGTTGCAACACCAACAAATGAATCAAAACATGTGATTAAACTCTTTAAAACAATCATCTTTCCCCGATTTGGTATACTGCGAGCAGTAATTAGTGATGGCAGTGTGAATTTTACTAATTATCAATTTCAGAAATTGCTAATGAAATATGGGGTGATTCATAAAATTTCTCTCGCATATCACCCTCAAACAAGTGGATAGATTGAAGTCTCAAATAGGGAAATCAAGACAATCTTGTAGAAGGTGGTAGCTCCGTCTCGTACAGATTGGGCACTCAAGCTTCCCTATGTCTTTTGGGCATATCGCACTGCATTCAAGATTTCGCTAGGTATGATGCCTTACAAACTTGTATTTGGTAAAAACTGTCATTTGCTTGTTGAACTGTCACACAGGGCGTTATGGGCATTACAAGAACTCAATTGGGACTTTGACAAAGCGGGGCGTAGGCGAATCCTCGAATTGCACGAATTGGAAGAGCTTTAGAACAACTCCTACTATTCAATTCTCAGTTGAAACTGTTCCCAGGAAAATTGAAATCGCGATGGACTGGGCCATACGCGATATAAAAGGTCTTTCTGTATGGTGTCGTAGAACTGTGGGTGCAAAACGGCACCACATTCAAGGTAAACATGCACCGTATCAAGCTTTACAATGCGGGAGACCAGGTAAGTACGCTGAACTCGGTCGATTTGGGCAACTACAAGAACTAGAGTACCTGGAAAACTTTTTCTCAAGGAAAAGACTTGCACAAGTTTACCAAAAGACAATTAACTTTTGAGACGACTGTGCAGCAACATCAACACTGATCCCCTGCAGTTCCAATGCCTCAACATTGCCTTCTACCGCTAAACTCTCTACTTCATCCTCAATGAGATGATCTGGGAGTCGGGATGCCATTAAAGCAAAAATAGAGAGGAGAGAAAGCAAGAAGGCGAAGAGTCCGAGACTTAAAAAAATTTGTGAAAGTTTGAAGACTTTAAAACGTAGAGGCTGGCTATTTATAGGGTCCCGAAGAGACGCTTCGTATTCCCGGCATCAAAACACGAAGAGACGCTTTGAGTGTATGTCCTAGGGACGCTGTGAAGTAATCTCAAGATCTTCCCAAACGCCGGTGTGGTAACCGCACCCAAAGTTCCTTCTTGGGATGCAACGAAAATCCTCAAGAATTTTTTCAATACTTGTCGTGATAGCTTGGCAAACGCACTCAAAGTTTCTTCTTGAGTTACATGAGAAGGCGAAGTGACAGAGTGTTAGTGGAGAATGTGAAACGATGGAGTACTGTACTCTATTAGTGGAGAATTTGAAACGACAGAGTACTGTACTAGAATTCAAAGTGGCAAAGTACTGTGCTAAAATTCGAAGCAACAGGACTACTGTGTTATAATCCCCTCGTTTCAAATTTGGGGGCTAGTTGATGGTGATTTGTGTATACGTTTTAGTGGTCGAACATGATCATTAAGAGAGAAACAAATAAGCTTCCTTCCTATGGTCGTAAGACATTTTAGGAAGAGATAATGAGGAAGTCTTAAGGTATTCTAGACTTAATTTGACCCTTACAGATGTTTACGCTGTAAGTACAATCAATAATTCTTATGATCATAACACTAACCTTCCAGTTGAAAGAACTTTGTTACCTACGACCACTCTGATCATAGAGATGAGGTCGTAGCCAGTACACGACCAAATGAGCACTATTTACCTTGTTAGTGAACCAAAATTTGGAGACATCATCTAAATAAAGGACTAGTCGAGAATGCATCTACCGACCAAAAGAGAGTTGCCCGAACCAAGCACCGTATCAAGTTTTGTGATGTCGTTGGATCTTCTAGTGGGTTATCACCGAAGAAAATGACTATGACCTCTTCCCTGGCTGCACAAAGTGATTATGACAGAAGAGAAGAGGTTGCGAGCCCGTAGCCATTAGCTACAACTATGGCTCAAGCCTCATCCAAGGCCAGACAAGATGCTCCTCATTGCTTGAGGTAAAATTTTGCTTTTTCTTTAACTAAGTTGAGTCATTTACTTAGAAATAAAGTACCAGGTCCTAATTTGTTTGTACAGGATGAATTGAATCGCTTCCTCTCTTGCCGTAGCATCTCCTTCGGTGGCTCAGCCGGCATCTGTTTCCGAGGTAAGGACTTTTAATCTTTGAATTTTTTCGTACACAACTTGGAATGATTTCTTGGTTGTGTAGGGAGATGAAGCTGAAAGGGTGGTCAGCGAGGAGCTTGTTGAAGCCCTGTCGTCCCTGAAGGAGAAGACTGCATTGTGCAGCCTCCTTCACGGGGAGAAGGAGCGTTTCAAGGGGAAGTTCATCAGACGAGGGCATGACCTCGATAGTCTCCACCAGGTTGTCGACCGTTACAAGGTGGCCAGTGCGAAGGTTCGAGAGACTGCCAAGCTTTCTTGAGAAGCCTAGAAACTTGTCCGCAAAGAGAGGATGCCTTGGATACAATTATCAAAGGCTGCAGTCTCACTGAGAGGGGTATTCTCAGAAAGCTGAGGGAAGTTGCTGACTCTTTGGATGCTGATGTTGTTAAACCCACATAGGGTAACTTATCTCTTGAAGATTCTTGCAATCTGGTTGCGGCTCAAGCCGACACGCTAGTCGCCAATATCCCAAAATTTGCTGTGAGGTACAAGGAGAGACCGAAGACTGATGTCGGCGTCATAGTCTCTGTTGTCCTCTGCAAGCTTACACGTCACCACGGTTCGAACTTGGATCTGAATCCAGTGGTGGGAGATGCGATTTTTGACAGCGAGGATTAGTTGGTCACAACCAGGCCTGAGGTCGAACCCTTAGTTGAAAAACTATTAGACGACCTCGGGTTTGCCTGATGTATTCCCTCTCATTGTAATTTTTGTAAATTTAGTAATGGAAACAGAAATATTTTGTTCATCAGATTCATTGTACCTTGCAAATACAAATGATTAGTAGAAAGTAGATGATAAAAAATGAAAAGAAATAATAATAGAATGCATAGTACTTATACTTTATAGCTTAATGCCATAGTTATATCCCCTAGCCCGCTCTTGCGATCACTGATACTGAAGTCGTTGTATAGTTGGTCGCAAGGAAGTTATCTGGTTGACGAAGACCAGGGCTTTAACGATCACTTATGCTGAAGTCATAGTATAGGAACATACTAGTAAGTCTCTTATGCGTTAAGAAACGTCTTAAAAAGAGATGTCTTAACTAGATGCGATCATTGAGTCGTTGATATAAATGGCTTAATACTTAATGTACAAACTTTTTGCTAACTGACAGCCACTCAGATGATCAGAAACATGCTAATAAGTCCCTTATGAATTAAGAAACGGCTTATAGAGAGATGTCTTATCTAGATGCGACCATGAGATCGGCAAGCAAATCCATTTGAACATCGTAATAAGTCATTTTATCACGACTAGCCCCTGGGCATGGCCTGAGAAAGAAAAAAAATGCAAGGCTGAAATTAGGAATGTAACCATAACATATAGCAAAAAGGAAAATACTTTATTTTGCATATAAAATTATAATGGAAATGGAAAAATTTATACAAAGAACTTACGCAGTTGATCGATGTTCCATGTGTTCGATAAAATTCTTCCATCTTCCATAGCTAATTGAGCAGATCCTGGTTGTAGCATTGAAACTACAGTGTAAGGGCCTTCCCACTGAGAGGAGAATTTGTTGCGATTAGACTGGTTTTGGATTTTTCTTAAAACCAAGTCTCCCACATGAAGGCTACGTGGTCGCACCCTTTTGCTGTGATATTTACGTAGAGCTTGTAAATATGTCGCTGACCGGATGAGTGCTCGATTATGCCTTTCTTTGAGAAGAGAAATTCCATCTTCATGGACTTCTCTTTGATTTATAATATCTAAGTGATCCACATGAGCATAACCAATTTGTATTTCAATTGGTAACATGTCTTCTGCACCATAAACTAGTTGGAAAGGCGTCTCGCCTGTAACTCGACTGGTCGTAGTACGTAGTGCCCATAGAACAGAGTAAAGTTCGTCTACCCAAGCCCTTGAGCGTAGCTTAAGGTGGTCAAAAACACGTTTCTTTATGCCTTGTATTATCTACCCGTTTGCATGTTAGACTACACCATTGCTCTGTGGATGAGCAATGGATGTGAAACAGATTTTGGTACCAATATTATCGCAGTAGTCTAAAAAGAGACAACTAACGAATTGGGATCCGTTATCTGTGATGACAAGATTTGGAACGCCAAATCGTGTCACAATGTTCTTATGAAAGAACTTCTTTGCCGCTGCGGCAGTAATGATTCGGACTGGTTCAGCCTCAATCCATTTAGTAAATGTGTCAATGGCTACGAATAGAAACTTGTTTCCATTGACTGCTTGGGGCATTGGACCCAATATATCTATTCCCCATGTGGCAAATGGCCAGGTTAGTGGAATAGTTTGTAGTGCATATGCTGGTTGGTGAACCTGCCGAGCATGAAATTGACAATGTGGGCAAGTCTTGACCAATTTCATAGCATCTCTAAGTGCTGTAGGCTAGTAATACCCTTGTCGAAAAGCTTTTCCGACCAGTGTTCTATAGGAAGCGTGTGCGCCACACATGCCTCCGTGTATTTCTCTCAGAAGGGATTTTCCATCTTCTTGAGTTATACAGTGCATAAGGACTCTAATCGCAACCGAAAGGGTCGTGATTTTGTAATACCGCAAGTGAACGATTGAACGTTGAGCACTTGAGGGTCAAATTCCACGATGAACAAGCATATTCATCTTTCTAGCTTAATAGATCACTGAGTTGTTGATCGAAGGATCACTACAACACGGTAGGCCAGCACAAGCTGTAAAACTGCTGGGAAAAACTTTTTTCTCAGCAGTCCTGCAGATGAAAATATAATTTTGATTTTTCACCGATGTGTCAGCTGGTAAAAGTTATTATTTTTAGTAAATCTATTGCTAGGAATAAGTAATATATAGCAAACTGTAGATCAGTTTAAAAAAATATATAGGATTTGTGAAACAGCTGGCAATGTTTTTATGCTGGAAAAATCTTTTTTTTACCAGCAGTCGTACAGGTGAAAATAAAATTTTGATTTTTCACCAATGTGTCAGTTGGGAAAATTTATCATTTTTAACAGATCTACTGCTAGGAATAAATAATATATTTTTTGGCAAAACTGAAAATTTTCAGCACAACAAAAACAGATATATTATTTTGAGATTGAAAATTTTTAGCACAAAAATAACAGATATATTATTTTGAGAGAGAAAATTTTCAGAGGAAAAAATAACAGAAAATATTTTGGGAGATTTTTTTCAGCCAAATATAAACCCTCCTCGCGCTGAATTCACCTATCCCTCCTCACGGCAGGTCGACACCCCACCTAAATCTCCTCTTAATTACCCTCGCTGCGCCTCTCCCCCACAGCCGCCGACACCCCCACCTCTCCACCACTAATCCTCCACCAATTCCGCACCCCCACCAATCCCCACCGCACCTCCACCTCAATGTCCTAGCGGCAGCGGCCTCTAGCGGAGGGAGGAGGCGGAGCGGCAGCAGCCTACGGCAGAGGGAGGTGGCTTGTGGCGGAGGGAGGAGGCGGTGCGGTAGATCTGCAGGTCGGGCACGATGCGACAGATTGGCTTGGTGAGGGGTCGAGGCCGGCGACCAAGCGCGGCAGAGGGACCAGTGAGGTCCAGTGCGGTCGAGGGGCAGAGGGGGTGAGGGCTGGCGCCACGGCAACTCGCGGGCGGGGCCACGGCAACTCGCGGGCAGTGGTGGACCTGTTCTACAGCCGCGTCACGCCCGACAGCTACTTCTGGCAAGAAAAGGTGTGTGATCCTCTTCCTCTTTCTCCACTGGTTAAATTTCTCAGTAAATGTCTCTTCGATAACCTTATTGTCCCACGTTTTACCAAGATTACTCCACCCCGCAATTTCTTCAGCTTTTCTTCTATTCCTTGGACCTTCATGAACATGAGATCCACCATCAACATTGGTTAAAAAGAACACATTTATAAATAAATGACTGGCCTTGGAACATACTTCGCTTTGCAATTTAGCCTCCTTACAATTAATTTCTTCCAGAGTCAAGTTTGACTGCAAAGTTCGTACCTATGCAAAATTGGATTTGTACTTAGATATTTCTAAGCTCCAATCAAATTGCATACAACACTCAAAGATAACAGGACCATATACTACAGAGTACAGAGTACAGAAAACTTACCATCTTCAACCTCACTAATTGCCTTCTTTTGAGCTGCGAGTTCTTCCTGTGGCTTGCTATTTTCATTCTTCATCTCCTCAAGTTCTGAGCCATTTGGTATCTTGAATTGATCTTGCCGAGCAAGGTAAATTTTCTGCTTGCCATACTCCTTGAAGGAAACCTGTCCACTGTTAGCTAATGCATCCAGTGCTTTCTTCTTAAGATTAAACTTCTGTAGTGCATCAGCTACATTCTGAGAATTCAAGGGCCTATTTTGCTGCAAAGTCATGATAATAGTCAACACAACCAAATGACAATGCTCAAGTTGAGCCCACAAGAAATCATCTTCTAGTAAGGTAAAGATCAAAGATACGTGAACAAACTATCGATAAAGTGAGAACCTGACATCCATCTAAAGTAACTAAAGTAGTCACTGAAGTGAAAGAACTCACCATTCAATGGAACAAACAATCTAGCTTCAGGAAACTGAACACACAACTTAAGGGACTTGGATTCTGAATTTAGTTACTGAACTAAAAAATTTACCAGTGAATTGAAAAACTTACCTACCATCCAAAATGATAGGGATGCCTCAAATTAAATACACACTCATAGGACTATAACGCCATGGCCCGATGCCCGAAATGTGTAACATATATCTATGAGAAAATAAAAAAATACAACACATAACTTTACTACACACAGCTATCAGCACTTCAATAGTATAAGCCATTCAAAGGCATGCTCCGGCCATTTTTCATTATTAAACTCATGGTGTCATCCAGCACAGTTTTTTATTCTAATTTTATCATCTTATGAGATTGGTTATATTGACTGCATATGTTTGTGTTCTAAGTAGAAATCCGTGAAAGCCCAATGATTGAATTTCTACCCATCACAAATCCGTGAAAGCACCAATTGATCCTTCTTTGTCTGAGTGTTGTCTCAGGAGCATAGAAATATATTGGCATTCTTCACGGAAGCATTATTTACAGCTAGTTTCTTTCCAACCCCATTCTACCAAGATTGCTCGGCGGTGCCATCACTTGCATTGCTGAAAATGTGACAAGCTTGTAGAGAAGAATTTTAGCAAAATTTTGCTAGATGATACCTTTTCCTCTTGTTTTTTTCAGTAGAGGATGAGGAAGGATTGCTGTGCTAGTTGCGTTTACGCTGGTTGATTTACCAATTGTTGATTTGTTTTAGTTGTAACCCTGTTTCCTACACTAGTCGAGCCTTGTCTTCTTCTTGAATGAGTTAGGGAAGAACTGCTCATGAGCAACAGCATCCAAATACCATAAGTAGAGATTATCATGGCATCAATATGTTATCACATACAGTAGGGTATGGCCATTTAGAATGAGCTTGCCACCAAGCTTTCAAAGTGGATGCAGTATCTCCTGGGAGTTTACCAGCTCTTCGCTTGCGTATTATCTCCTCCCTAATATCGACAAGTTTCTCTCTGTAACCCTACAGGTTGGGAGCATTGTTTAGCCAATAACATGATAATTAATTAACATTTTAGAAGATTGTCATGCTTGTATGGAAGGATATCTTATCATAGCACTTTAATATCAACATATAGTGGTATGTGTTCAAGGCATCCTACCTATTGATCAGTCTTTCAGCACTCTCTTTTTGCCTATTTGCCATCAATAGCTCTCTTGTTGCAATGTACAACTAAGGACAAGTCAAAAGAACTATTCAACATATGTTGAGATCCTAGGAAGCCCACAAGTTGCATACTAATGCAATATTTAGCATCACAATCTCTTATTCTTAGCATAGCCAAAAAAAAGAATAAGAATCAGCTTGCTTAGTACCTTCTTTAGAACATTCTCATAGCTTGCCCTACTAACCAGAGAGAAGGACAATATGAATACATCAGCTCCCCTGTAGCTAAGAGGTATCAATCTGCTGTAATCCTCCTGACCTGCAAAAAAATTTCACATCAAAATGGACCCAAAAAAACATTCCAAAGCACAAACCAAACAAGAAATACTTTAAAAAAACATTTGTGTTTCTGTAATCTAAGCTCCCCACCTGTTGTGTCCCAGAGTCCCAAGTTCACAATGCTCCCATCCACAAAAACATTGGCACTGAAGTTGTCAAACACAGTGGGGATGTAATCCTATCAAAACCCAACAAACAAAGTTAAAAAAGAAAATCAAGATTGGCATCAAAGAATCTTCAGAAGAAAAAAAAGGGGGAAGAGATGAATCAAGATTCAAGAACCAAATCATGAGGTCAGATCATAATGAAGCAAGCAACCATTGATTGAGCAAGAAAAGAAGATTTGAAGAAATGATTAGCTGAAATATTTATAGTGGGGAACTTGTTGCAGGTTTAGCAGATGAGCATGCATGTCTTGCCCACAGCACCATCCCGCACAGCATCAAAATGGAGAGTTATTTTTTGTAAAAAATAATTAATGTGGACTATTTCTGTAATTCTTTTTTATGGGTTATTTCCAAAGAAAATTCTTCTACAAAAGAAATTTTGGTTTGCAACCATTTATTGTTTTACACCTTCTAGGTAACACTACCTCCGAAATATATAAATTACTGAAAGACTATGAGTATGAAAGGTTTACTGTGAAATATCTGTTAAGGATGCTTATGAAATAAAATTACTTGCTTTAAATTTGAAGTTATAAGTGGTTCATGACTTGCTTCTCTTCTATGTTACACTTCCTAATTACACATGTTAAACTTACCAAAAGTACCAAGAATCTATTATTGTAACAAAACAGTTTGTTGAAAAGCACAAGTATTGAGCACATGCCAATGATTTTTTTAAAAAGAATAGTGGAATAATTGGTAGACAAGCAATGTTTGATTATATGATTTATACCAACAAAACAAAACTATTTTCTAACAACGGAGACAAGTTAGTGAAACATTTTGAAAACAAAATAAACATTAGAGTAGAGCAAATCAAATTCAGCAAACATGTTAGAACTTCTCTTCAAGCAGGTTTTGTCACTCACCATAGGCAAACAAACAGCAACAAACACCTCCACATGGTGGTCGTGGTATGACTAAATAGTGCTTGATGTAACCATCTAAGTTGTGAAACCTTTAAGTCTTTGGTGTTATTGACACAATACTTAGCATCAATAAGGATGGCCATGTAGAGGGAGTTGAAGTAAGGAAGCCGTCAAACATAGGTAGGCATCTTACCAAATAGTATGATATTAAACCAATGGAGAAATAAGGAAACAAAAAGTGACGTGATCGAGATACATGGTGACTAGGATTTTGAACTGAATAGTGTAGATGAATGGCATGAACTAGATCAATATAAGGATTAGGGATGAAGTACCCAAAGAAAGCTGATACAATTTTTTATTGTAGTTGTAACAACGCAAGGCAACAAACTCAACAAGCAATAACAAAGTTGTCATGTGGCTAGAAAATGGTCTTATATTGTGCATCTAGATTGTTATGACAAAAAATCCCATGAATAATCCCATATAAAATTGCATTTGTATTTTTTTTCCTTAAAAGTTGTTTCTTCAATCTATTTTCTGTTTGCATAATTTCAGATTTCATAGATTGGACTTCCAACTTGGAGATTGTTCCTGTCAGGTTTCATCTTTGGAAAAATTAGTTGCAATCAGGTAATATTATTATTATTTTTGCTGCTATATGATTCTTGTTTGTGCTATTTGTATATAAACAAGGAGTTTGTGTGCTATAGATTCTTTGAAAAGTATGTCAAAGAGAGGAACTAACTAGTGGCTATTGTGCAAATTTTTAGTTCATTTGGAGTAATATAGTATTGGCATGAGCTAGTGATTTAGATATGATATTTAGATATTCAAATTGTAACTCCAAATTTTTGTAACTGGTTATTGTATAAAGATTTTAGTTTATTTGGAGTAATATAGTATCAACAAAAGCTAGTGATTTAGATATGATATTTACAAATTCAAATTGTAACACCAAATTTCTGTACTTTCTAGTCTTATATTGATCAAATTCTTGTTAATAGGCTCTTCTATTCCCATGTTGCATAGGTGGATGAATGTTCAGGACTATTTTGACCAAAATAATAAAGTGCAAGGACTCAAGGATCAATGATCAACAACAAAGTGGATTCTATATTAGTTGGTGCACATGGTCCTAAAGAACAAGGGATTTGAGCATGGATAATGTGCAAACTAATAATGCTATATTTTGAGTAGTTTCCATCACTGATCACCCTTAAAAAGTTCTATATATCAGGAAGGCTGGACAGAGCCAATTATTGTGTTCTAAAAGGCATGCATGCCCTTTAATTTATAAGTGTTACACAATGCATCCACTAAACAGAAAAAATAGTAGTCTTATGTTATATAGTCATAACTATTTAACAATTCTGTATCTATCTCTTTAGATAGACATTAGTAAATTTTTTATAATTTTGGGGTACAGATGTGAAATGTATGGAAATACTCCTAGTTATGTAATTGTGTTTGTGCATATATATGCTCCTATAGAATCTGCAGGTTAGATCCATTGTGGTGTTGGTGTTTCTGCATGAAGCTGAAACCACTTTTACACTAAAGAATTTGATGTGCTTGAACAGCTCTAACTTCAAGTTTACAAATACTCATAAAGTTAGAATTATTTATATGGCTATGTCATTGATTACAACTACAATTACCTTCTATTATAAGATGTAAATTTTATTTAAAACAACAAAATAATAGTCTTTTGTCAAACACTATCAGAACTCTAGTTTTTAGTATATGTCGCAGTAGAGTTATATCATATATGACTTTAGTTTCTCTATGATAGAAGTTGAATCCAAAACTTGATCAAACTAAGTCTTGAACATCAATTCTTTAAAACTAGCATTTAATTTTTTTGAAATATTATTTAACTTGGAAATCAATGATTTAGAGGGACCAATAGTATATATTTTTTGGCATACAATGTTAATCATATAAGTCTTTAGACTCTTAATTGGAGAAGTTAAATATCAAATGGGTTTCTATTTTCACTTTGGTGAGAAAAATTGGACAAGTAGGAAGAAAGTCTCACCAATTGTGTGCCTTAATTTGAATTTTTTATGGTTTTTGGAAAAGTAATTTTTACCCCTAATCTCATATTTTTCAATTTTCCTGGTACATCTATATTTTTTCCATTTAAGTACTTATATTTGTTTGCAGGTTGTAATTATGCCTTTGTGTCATACACTTTCTTTTTCACAATTTAAGACTATTTTTATTTTTCTATATTTCACAATATAAATCTTACTATAATTCCAATATATTATTTAGTACATGTTTGACTTCTTTATCCTCTATGGTATCCCCTCACGCCTCCATTTACATTTTTTCCTCACACATCCAAACTTTATATAATAGAGGCATCATTAATTTATTATGATTATTTTCTCTCATTCAATACTCTTAATTCGCATGTGAATAAGATGTAAACTTATATTATGAATCAAAAGAAGTATTTCAACAATGAATGAATGACTATATAGAATGATGTTATTGCTTGCTTACATGAACAATAACATGGTGTGATGGGCCAATACTTACCTTATCAAATTGTATTTTGCTAGCCAATTTTTGTAGTTAGCTGAGATTATTATTAAAATTAACCTAGTAATTTCAAATCACTTTGGAGAGAAATTTTTCAGTAAGCTATTACTTCTTTCTAAATAGGAAGTATTTGTTAACCCTCCCTCCCCCGTCAATTTGTCTTCTTGTTTATAAACTCATTTCAAACTAAAATCCGTATTAAACTAGTAATGATACTAGCTAATTTTATTTTAGATATACTAGCTGATTCTTACAGTAAGCCATATAATAAGGAAAGACTACGAGGATTTTAAGGTCTTTGGCATTTATTATGGACAAGCGTTGGATGAGTGCGGCTAGGTAGAAAACAAACACTCAGTCACTAAATCAAATACAATGCTACTTTATGTGATTCTTTTGATTGAAACTAATGATAATTAAATGTAGGTACTCAACTGAATATAACCAAGGCATAAAGGACTTCATAGAGTTTGCTTTTGCAAATTCTGCAAAAGCAAATGAAATTCTCTGCTCTTGTAGAAAATGTGTGAACTGTGTTTGGAGAGAAGCTGAAGTTGTTTATGAACACTTGATTTGTGATGGGTTTTTAGAAGGATACACCAAGTGGATACTTCATGGTGAACAAACATCATTGCACAGGACAAACAAGAAATCTAATATAGAAAATGTTCCTAATATGGATAGTGAGCCGCAGCTAGATGAGATCACTAAAATGATCCATGACATAGGATGTGGATACCAAGAAGTTGGTGATATAGGTGGTGATGGTTCCGATTCGGAGGATCAAGATGTAGATGTTGAGACATTCTATAGGTTAGCAAGTGATGCTAGTCAAGAGCTCTACCCTAGGTGCAAACTCACAAAGCTACAATTTATTGTGAGGCTCCTTCACATAAAATTCCTAGGTGGATGAAGTAACAGTAGCTTTGATTTGTTATTAGACTTACTAAAGGAAGCATTTCCAAAGAATGCCACAATGCCAAAAAACTTCCATGATGCAAAGAAGATGGTGAGAAGTCTCGGGTTGGGTTATGAGAATATTGATGCATGTGAACATGACTGTATACTATTTTGGAATGAGCATGCAAATATAGACTCATGCCCAAAATGTGGAACTTCCAGATGGAAGATAGAAAAGAAGAGCCCTGATGGGAAGCGAATACACAAAATTCCTAGAAAGGTTCTTCGATATTTTCCACTTAAAAAGAGGCTCCAGAGACTGTATATGTCATCAAAGATAGCAGCTGATATGAGATGGCATAGTGAAGGGCGCACTAGAGATGGGTTGATACGCCATCCAGCTGATTCTCCTGCTTGGAAGGATTTCGACCACAGGTACCTAGACTTCAGTTCTGACTGTTGCAATATTAGGCTGTGTTTGGCAACAGATGGTTTGAATCCTTTCCGAAGCCTAAGTTCATTACATAGCATATGGCCTGTTGTCTTGATTCCCTACAACCTTCCACCATGGATTTGTATGAAGCAACAAAATTTTATCCTCTCTCTGCTTATTCTTGGTCCTAAAGCTCCTAGAAATGATATTGACGTCTACCTTCAACCTTTGATCGATGATTTGTTAGAGATGTGGCATGGTGTCAAAACTCGTGATGCATCATTTGGTCAATGGTTTCAATTGCGTGCCGCCTTGTTCTGGACTATTACTGATTATCCAGGATATGGATATGTATCTGGACAAGTTACTTCTGGTGAGGTTGGATGTGTTGTTTGCCATGCAAATACTTGCTCACTTCGTCTTAAAAATGGTAAAAAACATTGCTTCATGGGACATCGTCGATTCTTGCATTCTTGTCATGAATTTAGAAATGATAATGAGTCATTTGATGGTACCAAAGAGTATAGGGAAGCCGCAGTTTCTCTTTCTGGATATGATTTTATAGAACAAACAAAAGATGTAAAAAATGATTTTGGGAAGGACCCAACAGGGAAAAGACCATCCCGAAAGTGTAAGGGTAAGGATGGTAAACCAAAAACTATTTGGAAAAAACAACCAATATGGGTGCAATTGCCCTATTGGAAGGATATTTTGTTGCGGCATTATCTTGATGTGATGCATATCGAGAAAAATGTTTGTGACAATATAATTAACACACTTTTGGATATTGATGGAAAATCAAAAGAAAATTTGAACACTCGCTTGGACCTCCAACTGTTAGGTATCAAGAAGGATCTGCATCCTATCTCAGTAGGGGACAAATGCTATTTACCTCCTGCATCTTACTCATTGAGTTCTGCAGAAAAAAGAATGTTTTGTGAAGTATTAAAAGGAGTTAAATTTCCAGATGGATATGCAGCTGATATACGAAGTCATGTAAATGTTCATGATAAGAAGATAATTGGGTTAAAAAGTCATGACAGTCATATTCTTTTAGAACACTTGCTTCCATTGGCTGTTGAAGGATACTACCAGAAAATGTTAGTATTGCATTGATTCGTGTAAGCAACTTCTTCAAG
Organism: Pharus latifolius; assembly: GCA_019359835.1. Taxonomy (NCBI): domain Eukaryota; kingdom Viridiplantae; phylum Streptophyta; class Magnoliopsida; order Poales; family Poaceae; genus Pharus; species Pharus latifolius. Next base: position 62,739,250 of record CM033323.1, read on the forward strand.
AAAATATTTTCTCCTGTAATTAATGTAACTGATATGGAGAGATTAGAGTCTGAAATTTCTGAAACCTTGTGCCTTCTTGAAAAAATATTTCCGCCATCATTTTTTGATGTTATGGTGCATTTAATGGTCCATCTTCCTACTGAGGCAAGGATTGCTGGCACTATCCAGTACCGCAATATGTATCCCATAGAAAGGTATATTAATTCCATAGTAGAAGGCTCAATTTCATTAGACTGTCATTAATATTTTCATTAATTAATTATTTCAAAACTTTTATAGATTTTTGATGAGGTTGAAGAGCTATGTTCGAACTAGAAGTCACCCAGAAGGATCAATTGCGGAAGGTTATATATTTGATGAGAGTGACATTTTGTTCTCGTTATTTGCATGGTTGTGAGACTAGATTTAATTGGCCGAGTCGAAATGATGATGCACAATTCAATACCTTGTCAACTGGTACCACATACTTGAATAACATAGGTGATGGTTTGACTGGCAAGTGCACTATTACGTTGGACCATAAAACATGGATTCAAGCTCATAGATATGTCTTATTTAATTATGAGCATATTGAGCCATATTTGATGTATGTTCTCTAGCTAATTTTTTATTAAATGTTATTAAATTAGTTCAAATATATATTTTATAATATCTTACATTCAAAAAATATTTGCAGAAAACATTTGGGGTATCTTTCATCTATTGGTCATCAAAGGATTCATGAGAGAGAGCGTATACATCATGCAATATTTCATGAGTGGTTTAGATTGTATGTAAGTTCATAAACAACAATTTTAGCTAAATACATATTTCAATGTTTTTGTATTAATCGTATAAATAAATTTTTCTAGGTGAATGAGTTACTATCAACTGGGGAAGATGTAGGAGAAGAGATTCAGATACTAGCAAGTGAGCCTTTTATGGTCGCAACAAAATATAACAGTTATTCAATAAATGGATACAATTTTCATACAATATCTTATGATGAGGGCAGATCAGTTCAGAGTAGTGGGGTAGCTATTGTTGCAAAAACTTGTAGTTTTTCTAGTTCAAAGGATCAAAATCCACAAATAGGAGATATAACATCCTATGGTGTCATAACTGAGATACTTGAGTTAGATTATTGTCGAAAGGGTAAAGTTTTTCTCTTCAAATGTGATTGGGTTGATGTTCTCAGAAAGGACAAATGGGTTAAGAAAGATATATAGATTTGGGATTACGACAGTGAACTTCAGCATTTAATTAATACGGGGGAAAAATTATCAGATGAGCCATATATTTTAGCATCACAAGCTACTCAAGTCTATTATGTTGAGGATCCTATCGATAAAGACTGGAAAGCTGTCATTGAGTCAAGGCCAAGAGACCTCTATGACATGTCTGCGGAGGAAGAAATTGAAAATACAGTGGTAACTAACAAAGTTAGTGAAACCTCTGAGTTGAATGTTGGTGCTGAAATAAATCTTCCAGATGGCAACAATAATTGTGTTAGAACAAACATTGATGGTATACTTGTTGAGAAATCTCCACCTCAAATGGGGAAGTAAGATGCTATTCATTGAATGTGTTGTTTATGTCTATGTTCTTTTATTTTTCTTCTAATATTGTAAAATTTTATTGTAGCCGTAAAGATGCAAAACGCAAGAGGAAGAAATAATGGAGTTATGCGGAATGAGTATGAAGAGTTACGGCAAGCAAACATTGAAAGAAACAATGAGGTATTGAGAGCATTGCGCTTGCCTATACGACTTCCTGGAAATGAAATGATGGAAAATGTCTTGAGACCATCTACAAGAACTACAAAGGTTATTTGTTTCACTTGATGTGTTGCTAATTTCTGTTTCTAAGAACTATTTTGTAATTATCTCCCAATATGATGCATGTTGATTATGTCATAGCACACCAATGATCAACCTATAGTTCCCCATCAAGAGCCATCACAATGTCAAAGGCATATCACTAGCAATGAACGTATTGAAAATGAAGATCTTGACGACATTTCTATGGAAGAACAACAACTTGGTGATAATGAAGATGAAACATTGAATATAGGTATATTTAAGTATAGTTTTGCATTATTTTGCTCTCTTTTTTATATCATTGGTTATTATTTTCAATTGCATATTTGTGTAGAGCAAACTCATCCAGGTCAAAAAAATAAAAGGAAGGGACGAGGACCCACTACCAAGCATGACATATGGAAGCGAAGGATGAACCAAAAATTCATGTTGACCATAATATGAATAATCAACCAGTTGGTGATCAAGCTTCACCATTAACCAACTTTATTTCTACAATAGTGAGATCAGGAATACCACTTTCCTATAAAGACTGGAATGAAATTGGTGCAGGTAAAAAGGAATCTGTTTGGGCTACTATAAAGGTACATTTGTATACTACTAAGAATAAAAAGTCTAAATTAATTTACTCTCATTTCAGCCTTACATGTATATTTTAATAGAACTGAGATATGCTTCAATAGCTCCCCTTACTATACATAGCACTGACTAATTTTCCTTCTAATTAAGGGTGAAAATATATATGTGGAGCTTTGCAATTTATTATTAGATGTGTCATTCTAATATGAAGAGAGAGTTTGATTCTATATTTTATTTTTTACTTGCATTTTGAATTTTACTTCATAAATTGGATAGCATTCCTTTATAGTTATTTAAAATCATCAAAAATAGTAACTAGTGACAAGTTTTGTAGGCTCATGATCTATGTATTCCATAGACATGTATAGTATAATAGTATATAATCATTGACAACTTGATAATTTTGTAGGAATTTTTTGATGTTCATGATGACCTTGAGGATTGGGTTTTACAAAAAGCGGCAGTGAAATGGAAAGATTTCAAATGTGAAATAAAGAGCAATTATTTTGATGAAACAAAAACTGATGAGGAACTTTTTTCTATGAAGATTGATTCTAGAGTACCTAAAACAGATTGGATGTGGCTTATAGAGCATTGGAGAGCTCCGAAAAGTCAGGTAAAACTTCTTTATAAATGATTCTTAACTACAAATTAAATATATTTTATGCAATTAATTATATTCTCATCTTATAGGCTCTAAGTGAAATTGGAAAAGCAAATAGTGCAAAAATGACAATGACACATACTGCTGGAAGCAAGAGTCTTGCTCGGATTGCACATGATATGGTATTAAATGTCTTAATATTTATTTCTACTTTCTTTAGATAATTAATAGTCAATATTAATGGAAGTGCAGTCCAAAGAGCTGGGTTATATGCCCGCTAGACATGAAGTTTTTATCAAAGCACATACCCATAAAAATGGAGTTCCAGAAAAAGGAGCTGAAGACATAATTGTAAGTGTCATTGAAGGGTTACATGTATTTATAATCAACGATCAAATGTAAACACACACACACACACACACACATATATATATATATAAATATAAAAATATGAGCTTTATCTAATTTTCAGAAAACAATTGCGGAGACATGTGCCAACAAGCCAGAACTCGCTAAAAAAACCATAACAGAAGGAGATCTATGTTACCATGTCTTTGGAAAAGAAAAACGCTCACGTGTACGTGCTATTGGTTTGGGCCCTACTCCTCAAGACTTAAAGATGCCGGGGGTAAAAAAGTATTCATCCACTAAGCTTCAAATAGCTAATGCAGCAAGGATAAGACTTCAAAATCAAAATAATCTTTTGCTAGAGAGGCTAGATAAAATGGAGAGTGAGAGTGTGGGAAACAAAGAGCAATTGGCATGGATGGAAAAAGAAATTGAAGAATTGAAGCAAATGCTTGCTTCACAAGCTAGGCAAAATATAGATAATGATTATAATAAGAGATCTAAGGGTCACGTGCAGGTGATTTTTTTATATGTGTTCTTTATAATATTTAAGCAATAATATACATATGGTTATTTACTAAATTGCTCAAATGTTATGTACTAATTACTGTAGGACACGGGAGACGAAAGTGATGGTTGTTCTATAGAGTCATCTGCAGGTGAAAATAGGGTTCCACGAAACGTAAGTTTATATTTTTATTATTTTACCTCAAAGTTGTACCTAACCTAACAATATTTAGACTATCAACTTATCCTTAATTTTTGTATAGATAATGCAAAGGAGAGTTGGTAAGACACATGATGTACCACGCTATAGGCATGAGGAGGTAATAGTTGCCAGTTAATTATACTCTATTGAATTTGGATGCTCATTATTGAGGTAACCATTGAGCTTATATGCAATTCTATTTGATCTTAAGGGAGGAAAGGAAGTTATTTTGATTTCTTTTATGAGGCCATATATTCCTGTTGCTAAGGGTACACTTCAAAGGGCATCTCGAAGTGTAATAGTTGGTGACACACCTCTTGGGCCCGAGTGTTGTGAGGTGGTTGTTAACTATGTGTTGAAAAGAGATGCTCCATTGTTACGTCCATATGGGAATGTTAGAAAAATGTCTGATACGCTTGGACGATCAATTGCATGGCCACGTGAAAAAGTAATCCATTCTATCTAGTATAATCACTCTTATTTACTTACTAATACCATCTAAGTAAACAAACTATGAACTTTTACTTGTAGATCCAAGATGATACTACAATAGGTGGTGGTCCATCTCGTGTTCTAGGTATATATAATTCTAACCTGTTATTTACCTGGTTAGTTACTATTTTTCCATTTGTCTTGTTTTGTTATTAATAAAACAATGCTTACAGGTGAAAGGGACAAGAAAATTAGTTGAAACTAAGTGGAAATACTTAATAAATTTATAAAGGTGAGGTGTTATCAACACAATCCACATGTTATTCATTTTTTAAATTTTAATTGTATGTTAATTGTGCTTTGAACTAGTAGCTCACTTTCATATGATTAATTTATTTTATCAAGTGTACGCAAGTCATGTCAACCAACACAATTTTCTCATTCGCATAAGCAACAGCTTGTACTTATTCTACAAAAATCGACCAACCATCTTTTATTATAATTGTCATATGTTTTATATGTTACTTAAAGCAAAAGTTATTGATTTGTATATATTTATCTCAAGGCTATTGTAATCAATATCTTTTCTTATGCAGGTGGTTAACAGTAAGGTGTTAAAATCATATGAAGTGATGAAGATATTTTACGTCATAAGAGGAGTTTGAAAGTGGAATATTTTACTTTTGATAGTTATAGTTGGAACAAAATATATAAAGTTAGGAATATCATATATGGGCATACATTTGGTGTAAAGAATTCTTAAGTGATATTTTTATCGCAATTATTTCAGAGATTTTATATCCATTTTGTTTGATTTTGTCAATTGAATAATTTGTTACCATTACGAATCTTGTCAATGGCTATATAAAGCAAAGAATTCAATAAAATATGGTGTGATTTCTGTTAGGATAGTGCATATTATAATTTTAGTTGTAATATCGTTGCTTAATTACTAAAAAAATATATATTTAAAATTAATTATTGACATAATTCCTAGCGGTAAATTTACTACAAATAATTCACATATTTAAATTTGATAGTCTAAATTCTCAATAACAGATTAGTTGGTAATAATTTATTTTAAATAGTTGTACAGCTTGGAATAATGTATTACAAGTGGACATACAAGTGGGAAAAGTTCAAACTTTCCAAGCGACCTACAGTTGGGAATACTCTTTGCCACCGGATCTACAGCTAGGAAAATTATTTCAAATAGTTATACAGCTTGGAATAATGTATTACAAGTGGACATATAGGTGGGAAAAGTTCAAACTTTCCAAGAGACCTACAGCTAGGAATACTCTCTGCCACCGAAAAATATTCCAAATAGTTATACAGCTTGGAATAATATATTACAAGTGGACATACAGGTGGGAAAAGTTCAAACTCTGCCACCGGAGCTACAGCTGGGAAAAATATTCCAAATAGTTATACAGCTTGGAATAATATATTACAAGTGGACATACATGTGAGAAAAGTTCAAACTTTCCAAGTGACCTACAGCTGGGAATACTCTCTACCACCGGAGCTACAGCTGGGAAAAATATTCCAAATAGTTATACAGCTTGGAATAATATATTACAAGTGGACATACAGGTGGGAAAAGTTCAAACTTTCCAAGTGACCTACAGTTGGGAATACTCTCTGCCACTGGACCTACAGCTGAGAAAAATATTCCAAATAGTTATACAGCTTGGAATAATATATTACAAGTGGACATACAGGTGGGAAAAGTTCAAACTTTCCAAGCAACCTACAGCTGGGAATACTCTCTGCCACCAAACCTATACTTTTTACCACCAGATCTATAGCTGGGAAAAATATTCCAAATAGTTATACAGCTTGGAATAATATATTACAAGTGGACAACCTACCGCTGAGAATACTCTTTGCCACCAGACCTACAGCTGGGAAAAAATATTTCAAATAGTTATACAGCTTGGAATAATATATTACAAGTGGACATACATGTGGGAAAAGTTCAAACTTTCCAAGCGGTCTACAGCTGGGAATGCTCTTTGCCATTAGACCTACAGCTGGGAAAAAAATTACAGCTAGGAAAAACTTTTCGCAGCACTTTTTCGCCCAGCTGTAGCAAATCTTATTCCCAGCAGCTAAAGTGCTAGGAATATTGGCTTTTGCCAGCTGCTCAACTGCTAGCATTGAAGTACTATCTTATAGTGGATGCCGACTGGGAGGGTGAATAGGCGGTTTTTCTAATTTTAATTTTGTTTGAGTAACTTGAATCCTAGATTGCAATATCAACTCACAAATAATCTAGATAATGACACAAATTACGTTTTGCAATCCTAGGGTGACAAAACACAATATCACAATTTCTAGAAATATGAAGCAAGTAATAGAAATAACCGAACGAGATCAAATTTTTCTCGAGGTATCAAAAATTTGCTGATTTCCACTAATCCTCGTTGAAGCACCCTACACAAGAGCTTTTGCTTTGATTCCACTAGAGGTAGCCTTTCTCCTTTCCAGATAGGCGAGCTCCGAACCTTTACACCCAACAGCCGGGCCTCTCCGACACACACCGTCGATAAAGAGATCGCCGGACCTTCAAATGTCTCTGGTTCATTTTAAATCAAAGCTCACAAGATATGTACTGGTCGGACATTGTCCGGCCATCACGGACAATGTCTGGCCTATACCGGACAGATGCACTAGACAAATTTATTTGTCTCTGGTTTTGTTTTGCAAGTGCTGAGAGAATTTTGTACTTGACGAGGATTGACACCCGAGTCAGTTCAAATAAATGCGCTGTTGGCTCAAGACAGATTCGAGTCAAACACATGCCCGGCGGTGTGAACTCAAGTCATTTTGGGAAGCATCTGCCTAAGGTCGCAGGCTTTGCACGATCAGGTCGCAAGCCTCGTGCGATCAGACCACAGGCTTTGCGCGGTCAGAAGTTCGTATGTTATGTGCGAAGAGAAGGTCGAAGATGTCGCGCGGTCAGCCAACAACCCGCGGTCAGAACGTTCTCGACCAAGATACTTGGAATTTATCTAACCAGTTGTCCCTATGGTGGGAATATTCCAAGTATCCCGAAGATTCCTCCACGTAGAAAACTAACCGCCAGGAGGTTAATACAAGCAGTTATTTCACGAATAACACGTCCTTAATCTACTTGGAAGGTAATAGCGGTTTGATAAACCGCATCCAACCGTCCAAACAACTGTTTGATGTAGTTACGACATGGCATCCTTTCGTCCAGTATAAAAGGGTGGCAAAATACATCAAACGGGGGACATCCGATCCATTTGGAAGAACAAGACTCCTGATACAAGTGAAACACAAGGCATCTCGACCACTAAAAACAGCCAAGTCTACGGCCCAAATTAGATAGTTCTTACAAGCCTCCCTGGCTTTACTCTGTACATTTATATAGGAAAAACCTTTCGCTTGTGAAGGGGTTTTTTCCCCTGTTTTGTAATCTTTTATCAAATATAGTGAAATCCTAACAGGACGTAGGGCTATTACTCCCACCATCGAGGGCCCGAACCTGTATAAATCTCTCTGTGCTCCCATTCACCATTTTTCTACATACCTTCCCGGAGGGTCATCTTGAAAGGTCTCACCATTACAAATTTTGCATAAGTTCGGCTGAGGACTCCGAGTCTGAATCGTCGACAGCTGGCGGCCACCGTGGGGCCTTTCTCAAGGCGTCCTAACTGAAATCCGGAGGTTCGCTGAAACATGGCTGGAGCATATGATTCCGAAAACAATTTTGATCTCGAGGATTATGCCCATATCCCAATGCCTTCTCCAAGCGATCCTGTCCCGATGGAGGAGGTCGAAGGCCAGAATCTTCCACATGTTGAATCGTCTCTCCAGGTCATGTCAATCGACCAGGGAGCAACTGGCGCAAGGTCAGAACCCACGGAGGTTCTTAATGTGCTAGGCGATGAATCCGGCCCATCATATGACCCCGCTGAGGGAAAATATGATGATGACCCAGAAATTAGCCCAGGAAGGTTCGACCCTAATAACCTTCACCGTCTCTTTGATTTCGAGTCCGACTCAGAACAAACTGAGATGTTTTCCCCATCGGCAACCTCTCTCCCTAGGCAGTTTGCTGCGCTGTCGGAAGAAACTCCCGATCAACAGGCTGCCAGGGAAGAACAAGATCGCAAACAGAAGGAGGATCAAGATCTCGAGCAACAAAACAACGAATTGAGCAGAACTGCCCTAGAAGCTCTTCAAGATGCGCAGGCTCATTACGATGCTGCTCCGAGTTCTTCTCGACGGTCGCGTGGTCGAAAACGTGACTAGACCCCTTCTTTGCCACCGGAGCGTTTCCCGGTGGACGAAGAAACAATAACACCTGGTGCCCCTAGGAGAAGTACCCATGGTCGACTGCGATCCATCGCGGAAGTCATGCGTAACTTTCCTCCTACGGTCACGGATGCGCAGAAACCAGCCTTTTTTAGGATCCTGGCGGAGAGACTGGATGAGGTCGTATCCGAGGCGACCCCAACGGCCTCCTCCCGCTCGGTAACGCATTCCCGCTAGTGAAATGGTCCTCATTCTGGTTCCGGCCGACGGAGTTACCCGCCGCCCGTACCGTCCCGACAAGACAAATACCGGCGAATGCAGGATTCTCGTAGTAGGGATCGAGTTCCTGTTCACTCTCGTTTGGGACCACGAGTAACCTCGCCATTGCGTGAGGTCGCCCGAGACCCGACCGACAGTCACAAGGCGATTCACGGTCCTTACGTTGGTTGTAAAGCTTTTTCGCCTGGCCTGTGAGCAGTCGCTTGGCCCGATAAGTTTCGACCAGGGGCCATTGAGAGGTTTGACGAAACTCAGAACCCATCCGAGTTCCTTCAAATTTATATTACTGCCATCCAAGCGGCAGGAGGCGATGACAAAGTCATGGCCAACTACCTGCCTACAGTCCTCGCAGGACCGGCTAGAACCTGGCTGTTTAATCAGCCCGAGGGTTCCATCTACAATTGGGAAATGCTATGCGATGCCATCCTCAGCAATTTCCAAAATTGTTACCAAAAGCCGGGTAAGGAGGACGACCTGCATCGGCTGCGGCAAACTTCAACCGAAACACTTCGGCAGTTTGTCAAGAGGTTTGTCGGGGTGAGGAATACCATCCCGAACATATCTGATGGCTCCGTAATCAGGGCATTTAAGCATGCCGTTCGATACCGGAGATTCACTGAGGACTTGCTTATCCACTGATCCGGGAGGATCTCCAAGTCCTGATCGCATGTGGCTTCGCGACCAAGTCCTGATTGCATGCGGATTCGCGACCAAATCCTGATCGCATACGGCTTCGTGACCTTAACCGTGTTCGGAAAGGATTCGCGACCATGGATTGGTCCGCGACTAGGAAAAGGAATTTGTTCCCTGTTCGGAATTGTAATCAGATCCGAATGTGTATAACTAAGCTTATCTGTTTAGGATTAGTTATATGAGTCTAATACGTTTAGGTCTCTAAGTCTGATACGTACTCATACGATTGGACTATAAATACCTTGTAATAGGTCTAGTTTAGATCATCGAATTCAATCGAAGAGTCATAGAAATTATTTGAGTTTTAGACACTTATAGTTCCTTCGACGTAGGCAATTGTGCCTAACGTTCGACGTGTAAAGCCCTCTTTGAAATAAAGAGTTGTGCAATTACTTTGGGTTTCGGTATTTCCGAGTAAGATCCCGTTATTCCGCATATTAGAATCTGGGCGAGCCTAGTGCGAAAACCAAGACTAGGTCTCAAACAGATCATCCACCCTCCTCGATCAGTGGCCGATCTATTCGACATGGCCGATCTGTTCGACATGGCCGATCGATATTTCGATGCAGCCGAAGCGGTCGAATGGAACCGAATGGTCGACAAGGGGGACCTACCACCCCAACCAGGCTTCAAGGACGCCAGGAAAGAAGATTCAAGCAAGAAGCCAGAATCTTCATCGGGTGGGAAGTCAAAGAAGTCGAAGAGGAACCGCTCTGGACAGTACCGTGAGGTCGCAGTCGCAGAGAAGCCACCTTCGAGCAAAGGTAATAAGTCTTCATTCAAAAATAAAACTGCCTCTGGTGGTCAAAATGTCGACCAGCCAAAAAAGTCAACTAATCCGCAGGAGGGCAAGAGGTGGTGTCCACTCCACAACTCCGCAGGCCACGATCTCAAGAACTGCAGGAGTTGGTTGAAGCAACTGGATGACTTCTACCAGGGAGTTGGGCCAATGCCAACCTTACCACCTAAAGAACAGGCGTGCGGACTTAGGGACGCCGACCGAGACGAAGAAATGTCTTACCAGGTACCTCAAAATCATGTTAACGTTATTTTTGGAGGTTCTTCTTCTTTCGTTTCCAAAAGGCAGTTTAAGGCCTTTTACCGAGAGGTTAACCAAACGGAGACATCCCTTGGCGAACCTCAGTACCCCCGTTGGTCGGATACACCTTTAACATTTGATCGCGCTGATTGTCCGGCGGGGTTAACACGACCCTTGAGACTCCCTCTCGTCATTACTCCGATCATCAGTAACGCGAGAGTTGAAAGGGTCCTAATCGACGGAGGAAGCTCCCTTGACATTTTGTTGGTCAAGGCACTCGACGAGATGCAAATTCCTCGTTCGAAGATTAAGCCCATAATCCATCCATTTTATGGGATAATCCCAGGCCCCTCCATGATGCCATTGGGACAAGTGGTCCTCCCGGTCACTCTGGGAGAACCAGACAACTTCCGGACAGAATTGGTTACTTTTGATGTAATCAATTGTGACTCAGCTTATAATGCAATCTTTGGCAGGCCGACTCTTACTAAGTTCATGATGGCAACGCACTATGCTTATCAGTGCGGGAAATTGCCTGGCCCCAAAGGTGTCATCTCGGTCCGACGCAGTCGCAACGTGGCACTCACGTGCGACCGGCTATCTTTGGAGATGGTCGATCAACTTCCCCTCCGGGACGCTCAGGTCGCCACTGTTACCACCGACGCAATCAAGGCTGCTCCTCGACCAGGTGAAAAGCTCAAATTGGTTCCTTTGTACCCAGATGATCCATCAAAGACAGTTCGGGTCGGATCAGCTTTGGATGACAAATAGGAACTCGACCTCGTTGCTTTCCTCCGGGCTAACGCAGACGTGTTTGCGTGGAAACCGTCCGACATGCCCGGTGTCCCAAGGGAAGTAATTGAGCACAGGTTAGCAATTCGACCTGGACAACGACCAATAAAGCAAAAGCTCAGGCGTTTTGCTGCTGACCGACAGGAAGCCATCCGAGAGGAGTTGGACAAACTCCTACAGGCCGGGTTTATCCGTGAAGTGGATCACCCGGAATGGCTGGCCAATCCGGTCATGGTCCGCAAGTCAAATGGCAAGTGGCGCATGTGCGTCGACTACACTAGCATCAACGCTGCCTGCCCGAAGGATGACTTTCCCCTTCCCCGCATCGACCAGCTGGTCGACTCGACTACGGGTTGCGAACTGATGAGTTTTCTGGACGCTTACTCAGGATATCATCAAATTAGCATGGCAGAAGACGATGAAGAGAAGACTGCCTTCATCACCCCGTTCGGCACATACTGCTACGTCAGAATGCCGTTCGGTCTCAAGAACGTAGGTTCCACGTACCAGCGCTTGATGCAAAAGACCTTTCTTTCCCAGATAGGGCGTAATCTCGAAGCATATGTAGACGATTTGGTTGTAAAAAGTACCAAGAGATTGTCTCATTTGGACGATCTCGCTGAAACCTTCTGTAATTTGAAGCGCTTTGGAATAAAATTAAACCCGGAGAAATGTTCTTTCGGGGTTTCTTCAGGAAAACTCCTCGATTTTCTTGTGTGTTCTAGGGGCATTGAAGTTAATCCTGAGAAAATCAGGGCTATTGAACAAATGAGGTCGCCCTCAACCATGAAGGATGTTCAACGCCTGGCTGGTCGCATGGTGACTTTAAGTCGTTTTATATCACGACTAGGCGAAAGGGGATTGCCTTTCTTCAAAGCCTTGCGGAAGCATCATAATTTTACATGGTCAGATGAGGCCGAAAAAGCATTTCAGGAGGTAAAAACATATCTATCCAGTCCGCCAGTATTGGTGTCTCCCGACAAAGGAGAACCATTGCTTCTTTACTTGGCGGCCACACCGCATGCGGTCAGCGCCGTTCTGATCGCAGATAGGGAAGGAATACATAGACCCGTCTACTATGTGAGCGAGGTACTTCATGGTCCTAAGGAGCGCTACCCTGAGATCCAGAAGATACTTTACGCGCTACTGATGGCTTCCCGTAAGCTACGACATTACTTTCAAGCGCACAAGATCACAGTACCCTCCTCTTTTCCTTTGGGGGATATTGTCCGAAACCCAGAGAAATCTGGTCGAATCGCCAAATGGGCGGTCGAACTCGGTGCCTTCGAGATCCATTTCACGCCCCGCACGGCGGTTAAGTCTCAGGTTTTGGCCGACTTTGTGGTCGAATGGACCAACCCTGAGCCACCCATGCAGTTGGCAGAGGAACTGGAGTGCCCCGATTACTGGACAATGTACTTTGACGGCTCCCGTAGTTTTCAACACTCGGGAGCTGGAGTAGTCTTAGTTACACCCCAGGGCGAACAGCTTAAGTATGTCATTCAACTACACTTTGTTGCGACTAACAATGCAGCAGAGTATGAAGGTCTTCCTGCAGGGCTCCGGGCAGCAAAATTCCTCGGAGTCCGTCGATTAGTGGTGAGGGGAGACTCACAGCTGGTCGTAAAACTAGGTAAACAAGGAGTACAGCACCTCCGATGAGACAATGGCTCATTACCTGGGGGAAGTGAGGAGATTGGAAAAACACTTCAGTCATTTCGAAGTCCAATATATCCCGCGAAAGGACAATATTCTCGCAGACCAATTATCCAAAATTGGGTCCTCACGCACATCCGCTCCGGCAGGAGTGTTCATTGAACACTTGGACCATCCTTCAATCATGACTTCGGTTGAGGATGATCCGGTAATAGCCTCTGTTACCAATCTCGGTCAGGAACAGGATTGGACTCGTCCATTGAGAGTCTATCTTGAACATGGGACCCTACCCGAGGACGAAACCGAAAGCAATCGGTTAATTCGAAAAGCACGACTGTACAAACTCATAGATGGGGTTTTGTACAGAAAGGGTACTCAAGGAGTATTCATGCGTTGCGTATCTCAGGAGGAAGGAAAATCCCTCTTGAAAGAAATACATGACGGTGTATGTGGTGCACACGCGTCCTATCGAACACTGGTCGGAAAAGCTTTTCGACAAGGATTCTATTGGCCTTCGGCACTCGATGATGCCAAGCGTATGGTCAAGACGTGTCCTCAGTGCCAGTTCCATGCCAGACAGGTTCATCAACCTGCCTATGCGTTACAAACTATTCCCCTCACATGGCCTTTCGCGGTCTGGGGGATGGATATTGTAGGTCCTATGCCACAAGCGGTCAATGAGTACAAGTTCCTGTTCGTAGCCATTGACACGTTTACAAAGTGGATCGAGGCCGAACCGGTACGCAATATTACCGCATCAGCAGCACAAAAGTTCTTTCACAAGAACATTGTTGCTCGATTTGGTGTTCCAAACCTCCTTATCACTGATAACGGTTCCCAATTCGCTAGTGGTCTCTTCCTAGACTACTGCGACCAAATTGGGACTAAGGTGTGCTTTGCTTCTGTGGCGCATCCACAGAGCAATGGCGCTGTAGAACGGGCCAATGGGCAGATTCTACAAGGCATTAAAAAACGTGTTTTTGATCGCCTGAAGACTCGCTCGGGGGCTTGGGCGGACGAGCTTTATACTGTTCTATGGGCACTACGAACTACTTCTAGTCGAGCCACCGGTGAGACACCCTTCCATCTGGTCTATGGGGCTGAGGCTGTATTGCCTATCGAAGTTAGTATTGGGTCTGTTCGGACAAGACAATTCGAACAGATTATTCAGTCCGAACAGTGCTGAAAAGATCTTATTCTCTTAGAAGAAAGGCGTGATCGCGCTTTGGTCAAGTCCGCAGCATACTTGCAAGCTTTGCGTAAGTATCACAGTAGAAGGGTGCGACCACGTGATCTTCACGTGGGCGACCTGGTCTTACGAAGAATCCAAGATCAGTCTCATCACAATAAATTCTTCCCGAAGTGGGAAGGCCCTTACACTGTGGTCTCGGTACCGCGACCAGGATCCGTGCGGTTAGCCATGGGGGATAGTCGAATTTTGTCCAATACTTGGAACATCGATCAACTTCGCAAGTTCTACGTGTAAGTACCCAACCCCATTTTTCCTGTTCAATTAGCATTCTTTCATAAAATTAAAAATGTTTTGCGTTTATATGAGGAATATTTCCCTTTATGCCCATCCACTGTGAATTCTGCTCGGGGGCTAGTCGTACGCGGTTAGATCATTATAACATCCTGGTCGGATTCGCTGGCCGATCTCATAACCATTTTCAGATAAGTCACTCCTAAATAAGCCGTTTCTTAACGCACACGGGGCTTTCTGACAAGTCCTTGGTTATCCGAGTGGCTGCTAGTTAGCAAACAAGTCTAGGTGTTATAATTGTTGATTTGTTCATACACCCCTGGTCGTTATATTCATTTTTCCCCTGCGTTTGTAATACTAAGCCTTCAGTATCTACAATCACAGGCGGGGGCTAGGGGGATAGGTCTATAATATAAACCAACATAAAACAAAAATATATTCATTTTCAAAAGTGAATTTTCATGTGCATTGCATCGTATATAACTGTTTCTGTACAGGTATAGGGATCATTCGATCCCGAGCTCAGTCAGGAGTTTATCTACAAGGGGACTAATCTCCTCCATGACGGCCTCTAGTTGCTCTTCACTCTCGATCTCAACCGGTTCCACCAGTGGATTCAGATCTGCATCTGGGCCATAGTGGAGTCGAATTCGGCTTAGGATAGCAGAAGCGGCTGACTGAACTCTGGTTCTGATCACCTCTTCTCTTCGCTGTGTATCCTCAGGGAGATACTCGAGAAGTGACTCTGCTTGAGCTATAACTAGGGCAGCCCAGTCCTCTTGGCTAAGATCGTCTCGAGTGGTTTCGACCACATCAGCCTTCAGAAGATGAGCCACCGCCTTCAGCTTTTCGAAGACTGAACGGCTCAGCTTTCCAATCGCCCTTGTGGAGGCTTCGATAGAATCCTGGAGGAGTTTATTATCCGCACTGAGCTGTTTTATTTGACCCGCTTGCGCTGCAACAAGGGAAAAGGTTACTCGCATATTGCTAAGACAACTCTTCCTAGCTCAGGAGGTGACTTACCAGCAAGTTGCGACTGTAGCCTATTATTTTTGATCTCTTGGTACCTCATCACTGAGAGCGAATGGAGCTTCATTGTGGCCATTTCCTTGTCCTACAATGCCACCTTCCTGTAGTAAAATAGAAGGAATGGTCGTAACCAATTTATACATCTATAAATTGAAGAATGATGATCCTTACTTGCGCAAGCTGTCTCATTCTCTTTGTATGGTCACCATGCTCGCCGCCGTGGCACGTGACTGGGCCATCATCCGGGATAATTCCTGTGATGCAAAAAAGGGAGTGAAAAGTGTCCTATGTGTAATTCAGGACATCCAGAAAGGGATTCATCATACCTTCATGAATTTCTGCAGAGAGGCATCTTCCGGACTAATTGGAAGATTTGTCGAAGGCCCGGAAGTGCTTACAGCAGGGACAGTAGGAGGAAGTGCCTGCTGAGTACTGCTTCCAGTCGCCGGCGACTGCGACTGGGTCCTCGTATCTGTTTCTCCCCCCGTGACTCGGACAACTTCCTGGGCCGAGGGGGTGGAGCGTTCCCCACTGGGGGCTCCTGCACCAACAGTGACTTCAACCCTTCCCGAAGCGGTTGGAGGACTGGGTGCTATTTCTTTCCGTCTGATGGAGGAAAAGAAAAATCAGATGGTAACGATTCGTGACCATCATTTCTAATGCAACCAGGATGAAGGTTCTTACCTTAATTGAAATCCCATTAGCTTTTGGGATTTCTGAGAAGGTTCTCCTTGAGCGCGGGGACAAGTATCGTCCGCCCTGATCTTCCGCTTGGAAAACAAGGGCCCCCTTCCCTGTATGTCTTCCCCTATGAACATTTTTTCAAGGGAAAGATAAAGGCTAACAAGAAGGATCTTTACCTGGGCAGTTGATCCCATTGGCGACGACCCATCCAAGGATCTCGCTGTCTCCTGGGATCCTGTAGCCGGTACCTCATGTGTAACCGCCGTAGGATCTTGAACAACCACCTCCGCTCCTGTCTGCGGAGGAGAAGTATTTTCTTCCCTGCGGCTAGTAGGAGTCGCAGGGAAGAAGCTCTTCTCCCTGCATAAGCATTAGCTTATCAAGTACACAGGGGGAATTGAAGAAAACGGACTGTGGGAAAATCTTACCACGGTCGTCCCTTCGACCGGGAAGGTAGAGGCAACTGGCCCTGAAGCCTCGGGAGCTTCAGGGGGTAAAGGATTATCTGCGACCACAAGGCTTTCAGTGGTCGTAGGGTCTGCTACGGCTGCCTCTGCAGTAGCAGTCATCCCTGCAGAATGGGTTGGAGCATCACCGGATGGAGATCCGGCGATCCTCCTCCTCCGGTGAACTAGAGGGACATCATCGTCCTCCTCCTCCTCGCTCCCCTCTCCCTGTACGACGAAGAAGTAATTCAAGTTCGCACCTGGAAAGAGCGGTGGGAGTTGATATCTTACCGCAGTTCTTCGGGCCGTGGAAGGAGTGCTTCGTGAAGATCCTTCCCCAAGATTTAGCATGGCTTTCTTGGGCGCGGGATTCTTCGTCCGGGGTCTCGAGGAAATCTTCTTCACGTTCTTGGTCGTCGGCTTTCCCAGGGAACCGACGTTCTCGCTGGGAAATGTCGCCTCAGCGAACCTCCCAAGAAGTTCACACGGGATTAGTACTGGACCGGCATAAAACCTGCAAAACAGAGGCCAAGTGGAGAATGTACCTTTCGGCGCTCTTGCCTGAGGTCGTCACCGGCATGAATTAGGCTCTGGGGGCGAGGCGACCCCTTAGCACCCTCTACCTCGGCGTTATATGCCCGGAGGAGGTGATTAGTCCGCCTCTCAATTTCAGCAGAGGACAGGACTGTTACCAAATACAAGTTAGAATGAATATATTGCAGGAAAGACTTGAAATTTTTTTGGCGTCAGAAACGAATACCTTCGTTATAGTCCAGGGTGCCATCCGCCATGGACCTAATCTCCCAAGCCGGATGAGTCCTTTCACGCAGGGGGCTCACCCGATTCTTCACGAAGTCTCGGATAATGTCCCGAGCCGTCAATCCTTCTTCGACCAAGTGAAGAATTACCTCGGCGTGTTTCATGAACTCCGAGTTCATCGCCGGGAGAGTGTCCAATTTGCTCGGCTTCTCTGGCCGCGAATTTTCAAACCATAGCCCGCTCTCCTTCGGCGGGGTACACTAAAACCACTTCTGATGCCACCCATGCACTGAGTCTCGCAGGGGTGGAAAGGGATACTCCTTCTTATCCCTCAGCCGGAAGTAGATACATCCGGCGGCGTTGGCGCTCTTCGACCACGCTGAGAAATAGAATCGTCGGAAGAGGTCCACGCTGGGATACACTCCGACGAACGCCTCGCAAAGATGCTGGAACACCGCCAGGATCAGTACAGCATTTGGGTGGAGGTTGATCAGCTCCAACCCATAATGCTCAAGGACATCTTTGAGGAACCGACTCTCAGGGAATCGGAACCCGCAGCGCAAGTACTCCTCAAAAACCACCAACTCGCCCTCTTGGGCGGTTGGGGTTTCTTGGTCCTTCTCCGCGGGCCGCCAGTTGATGAGCAACCGCGGAGGAAGGATCTCCTCCTTCTCCAACGCCACTAGGCTCTCCTCAGAGTGGTGAATGGATCGGCTCCAGGATGCCATGTTTGGTGGAGAATCAAAGGAAAAGTTGGCGATTTTGGGAAGACGAAGGCTGAAGAAAATGAGGGTTTCGTGCGGCGGGAACGATGAGGGTTTTTGGCTGTGTGGCTTCTTTGAGAAGACATCTGCTCTTTTTATAGACCCAAGGCGGCGCATTAATGTGAGTAACGTTTCATTTCAAACGTTCCATTGAATGCTTTATTCATTTCCCATAATGGATACTGCCTCTGGCGGACCCGATAAAGTGTTCAGGCATCAGATCTGAAACAAAAAGACTTCTTTGTTTCGGAAACTGAAAGTGCAAAAGGACTGAAAAATTTTCAGTACTTTTCAGAAGACGTTTTTCCTTTTGTATGCTTTGAACATTTTTTACGAAAAAATCATGCAACTTAATTTTTGGACGTACGGATGTATTTCTAATCGGGTTGTGGTTTGATTGAAATTATGCTTTGGATTAAGCTCTGATTCTAATCGAAGTGACAGTCCGACCAAACCTCAATCTTGGTCGAAATTCAGTTCTAACAGCTGCCTTAGGTCTAATCGCGGTATCAGATCTGGTCGCGGTGCTTTTATAAAAGCGTGATTCTGATCGCAGAACTGAAATTTCCCTGTGTATGAATGGTCGCGAAAGCGTTACTCATGGCCATGTATTCACACAGAAGATGTAAAAAATAACTATTTGAAGAAAGAAATTTTTATTTCTTGCATTCTTTACATACAAAAGGGATACAATCGATCAAAGCGTCGACTTGATCCGAAAGGAGTTTACAAAGTTCCCCAAGGGACATGCTGTTGTCAGTAGGATCTACACTGACAACCCCTAGGGAACTAGCAACTAACCTAAGTCTATCTACATCATCCCTAACGAGAGACGCACTATTGTCCCTAATCAAGTCAGAGAGTTCTCGCTGTCGCTGAGCGTGATCCCTTTCTTGACGGAACTGGCGCGCCTCTTCACGGGACCTTTCGAAACATTCTGCTAAATGCAGAATCTTCGAAGACATCTCTTCGGTCTTCTTCTCCAGGGCATTCTTCTCCTTCAGAAGAATCTCTCTGGAAGGAAAAGATGGAGCAACAAAAGGCTGATTGCTGGAGCCTCCAACCTCCTACATTTGCGAAAATTAGTTATGCTGACCATAACTATCAGCAAAAGGAGAAGAATTATTACCTGTCCTAGCTCATGGCATGTTGATATATTCGTCCTGGGAAGAGGATCATCAGATGGTGGAAGTGCAACATTCCCACCATATGATTGCTTCGCCAACACAATTTGGGAATCATCTGGTCGAGGGATAGTCACCGCTTGCCGACCAGAAGGTTGATCACCCAAATAAAGGTTGGAGGTATTAGGATGAAATGGAGAAAGGTTTCTCTCCAAAGTCAAAGGCCTACTTTGCCGAGAAG
The DNA here is from genome assembly GCA_019359835.1 of Pharus latifolius. Taxonomy (NCBI): domain Eukaryota; kingdom Viridiplantae; phylum Streptophyta; class Magnoliopsida; order Poales; family Poaceae; genus Pharus; species Pharus latifolius. The sequence continues at coordinate 62,758,997 of CM033323.1, forward strand.
CATGAACAGGAAGAGTTATAGGAACTGAAGGAAGAAAGAGACTTGCTACATTTTTCACCTTCGTTCTACTGGAAGATTCCTCGTCAACCTTGGGTTTCTTCCTTGAAGGAGACAGATCTTCATATATCTGAGGCCCCCGTTCGACAACTTTCTCTTCATCACTCTCAATTTCGATGATGTTATGATCTGCCATCAGGAAGTGTATGAAGAAAAGAATCAAGGTTGTCTAGGGAGGGACTTAGTCGTGGGAAGAAATTGTGAAGCTTTACAGAACCGAGGACCCGGTATTTATAGCCGCCAAGGTGACGGTTCGTATTCCAAGTGCCTTGGGTTTCTACAAAGCATTTATAATTTTACCTCAAGTTAAAAAACATTTTTACGGTGCTATCATGACCTGTCACATAATACCCAGAGCATGTCTCGGGGAACCAACCGACCTACTTAGTGCGCCACTAAGCGGGAGATTTGAAGAATCGGGTTAATAATCCGATGCATTTCTTTAAATTTAAAGTGAACACGTCCCTTTGTTTTCTTTAAATTTGGGGGCTAGCTGACGAGGATTGACACCCGAGTCAGTTCAAATAAATGCGCTGTTGGCTCAAGACAGATTCGAGTCAAACACATGCCCGGCGGTGTGAACTCAAGTCATTTTGGGAAGCATCTGCCTAAAGTCGCAGCTTTGCGCGATCAGGTCGCAAGCCTCGTGCGATCAGACCACAGGCTTTGCGCGATCAGAAGTTCGTATGTTATGCGCGAAGAGAAGGTCGAAGATGTCGCGCGGTCAGCCAACAACCCGCGGTCAGAACGTTCTCGACCAAGATACTTGGAATTTATCTAACCAGTTGTCCCTATGGTGGGAATATTCCAAATATCCCGAAGATTCCTCCACGTAGAAAACTAACCGCCAGGAGGTTAATACAAGCAGTTATTTCATGAATAACACGTCCTTAATCTACTTGGAAGGTAATAGCGGTTTGATAAACCGCATCCAACCGTCCAAACAACTGTTTGATGTAGTTACGACATGGCATCCTTTCGTCTAGTATAAAAGGGTGGCAAAATACATCAAACGGGGGACATCCGATCCATTTGGAAGAACAAGACTCCTGATACAAGTGAAACACAAGGCATCTCGACCACTAAAAACAGCCAAGTCTACGGCCCAAATTAGATAGTTCTTACAAGCCTCCCTGGCTTTACTCTGTACATTTATATAGGAAAAACCTTTCGCTTGTGAAGGGGTTTTTTCCCCTGTTTTGTAATCTTTTATCAAATATAGTGAAATCCTAACAGGACGTAGGGCTATTACTCCCACCATCGAGGGCCCGAACCTGTATAAATCTCTCTGTGCTCCCATTCACCATTTTTCTACATACCTTCCCGGAGGGTCATCTTGAAAGGTCTCACCATTACAAATTTTGCATAAGTTCGGCTGAGGACTCCGAGTCCGAATCGTCGACAGTACTGGCCGGACATTGTCCGGCCATCACAGACAATGTCCGGCCTATGCAAAACAAAAACAAGACTTCACAATTTTACTCAAAATTGATTTGTGGCTAGATGCAAATGCAATTTTGTTTCCAAAACACTGAGTTTGATCAAGTGACTTGTGCTAAGACCCCTCTTAATGGTACAACCATCTAAACTAGAAATTTTCAAAAGAAAACGCACGTATTACTCAGTATTTTTCCCTTATGCTGAGTTGCATCATTGATCACGCTTCGAGAGGTCTTGACGATCTTCATTTTTCACTTTTGTGTCATTTCCACCACGCCTTAACCTAAATCTCAATTGCAAAGGTTAGTTGCGTGTACTCCGGATGTTACTAATCACCAAAACCCTAATTAGGGCTCAAGGCTCAACATTCCCCCCTTTTTGGTGATTGATGACAACTGATATACATAAAACACAGGGATATCAAAAATAAAGATAACCATACAGTGCTCCCCCTGAATCATATGTGTACATGCAGTAAAACAACATTCAAGCATATATGAATCAAACCAAACATATATATATGTGACCATGTAACAACATAACAATCATATATATATATATGAGATAACTCTCCCCCTTTGGCATCAAACAACCACAAAAGGAGAAAGGCATACATGCATACAACCACTATAAGAGATATAAGCTCATAAGCACACACAACTCAAAAATTCTATTGATCACTATATGATCTAAGGCTGCGGAGGATGATCAGAGGAAAAGTCACCACGATGGCGACGCTGATACTATCTTGCATCAAAACGCCTGCGCAGCTCGGAGATGTCCTGGCTCATGGAATCTAGTCGAGGCTCGATGATGTTCAGCCGATGATTGATGGAGTTGAGACGGGAGTCAACTGCATCAAAGCGGGCCTCGAAGCACATGGACATCTGGTCGAGATGCTCCATGATCATCATATAGGGGGCAAAGACACCTAGACTAGGAGATATAGAATAGGACAGAAGTTGAGAGGGAGTGCCCGCTGCGGCTGAAATATCTGCCATCTGCTCATCATCATCAGCTGGTTGCCCTAATTGAGTCTCAAAACGAATAAGAATCCCCAGACTCTTCATCCGGTAGTGCTCCATCGAAGTAGGACGAGATGCTCGATGCAAGCCAAAGTATGATAAGGTGTGAGCAATAAAAGGCGCGAAGGGCAAAAGCCTCTTCGGATCCATCTGGACCTCCAGCATCTCATGGAACATAAACTCAATGATATCAAACGAGGTCTCATCAATCTGAGCCTTCAGAAGGTGTAGCATGGTAGAGGTGATGGCCCCTCGATCCCCGATCTTCGGTAGAATGGTCATCTGGTTGATCTTCTCAAGGATCACAACTGGGGGAATCAACTGAGAGACTTTGCCGATGTTTGGGTCTAGACTATCAAACAGATGGGTGACGTCCTGAACTCGTACCTCATCCAGGACAAAGAGGCTGTGGTCAACATGCTCAATCTGAAGAGCTTCCTCAAACTGGGCCTTAATGAGTGTTTTCTTCGAATTGTTGTTCATGAAGATGATATGAGATCGGTCCGAGGCGATGTGAAGGGATGCATAGAAAGTTCGAATGACATCCTTGTTCCATTTCCACTCTTACTGCATCTCAGTGAACGAACACATATTGATTGCCAGGAACTTGCCCTTCAGAGGATAGTGGACTTTGCTCTCAATTAGGTTCCAATCAACCGCCTGATGTCCGAAAACCTTGGCGGAGGAGAGCCGAGAGCTATACTGAGACATTTGGAAGGCATTCTAGAAGTTTCGCTCTGTGCATGTCCGTGGGTGCTCATACGGGTTCTTTCGGTGAAGCCGTTGAACCGCGCTAGTTGAAAAGGTCTGAGTGCCCCAAGCCCCCTGATCATTGCCACTGCTGCTATCATCTGAATCTGAGCTCGTAACAGGGGACCCCATGGGAGGAACTTGAGCAGCGTCATCCTCGTCTGCCGCCAACGCATCCCAATCGATGGGTTGAGCTGGTTGGGAAGACCCAGAGCCACAACGATGGCTAGTCTGTTTGACTCATCCCAACATGCTGACTCTGTGGAGAGAAAGATTGATATAGAGTTTTGATACCGGCCTAAACCGTCTCGCAAGAGAACGAGGACGATGCAATAGGCGAGTATTCTAGTCGTTCTTTCCACAGAGACTAGAGAAGACGAATCGTGTAAAACTAAACTAAATCGATGAATAATAAACCAAAACAGACGAAAGAAAAAGAGTTGTCAGAAGAAATAAAGAGAGAGGTGAGATTACAACCCGACCATTAGTTAGTGCTAGATCTGTACGCGTCATCGTGAATACATGCGATTGAAACGTATCGTTCAGTGGTTCCGCAAGAAAGGACAGCGAAAGCGACTAAAACGAATACGTCTCTCGATGATATCAACTAATAGGCACACACAGAGATGGCGCAAACCATTCCCCATCAAACCATTCCCCATCAGCACTCAACGACAACCACAACCAAACAACAAGACCTCATAACTGAGGTAATGCACAAGACCTCAAAAACCCAACTGAACTCTGAACGACAATTCTCTGGTCAGCAGAAATCAAGCAATGAAACTTTCACCCTGTTACCCTCAATCTATTCATTTATACGAGCCCTGGAAGAATTGGAAGAATTCATGAAGTCTCATAAAATCCCAACAGCAAGAACCAGACAGAGAATTTAACACCAAGTGATTGCAATGAACTAAGCATCTTCAAAGCAATGCAACAGGGAATGATCATATTAACAGCTCCCAGATGGGTATATCTCAAAGTAACAAAACAAATCTGAAGCAGAGTTTCTAACGAAATCAATCACAAGAATTCTACCAGATTCAAAAAAAAACTCCTGCAATCAGTTCACAGATCATTGATTCATCACAATCCACTGTACATGCATCACAGGAAATCAGGAATACAGTTTGGGGGTGAAGGAGAGAACGAGATTCAAAGAGAGGAATAGTTGCCCATTTGGATGTGGATTCGGTGAAGAACGCCGGCGAGGTGGAGTTGTTGAAGCCCTGTGTTGGACGTCGCCGGCGAAGGTGCTCTTGTTGTAGCTGTGGTCGTCGTGTGCTGTAGTGGCCGTCGGAGCAGCTGGTCGAGCTTGCTGTCGGCTGGAGCTGCTCGTGGTGGGAGGAGAGGGAGACGAGAGTCGCCGTTGATGACCCACGGGATGGTGGCGCTAGGACTGCTCGGTGGAGACGGCGCGCACTGGAGATCGGCGGATCCAGCGGTGCAGCGCGGGAGGCGGCGGATCGAGGCGGCGTAGTTGACGATGGCACTGGTGGATTCGGCGGGGGCGGCGCCGTGGTAGAGGTGTATGTGAGGTGGTGGTCCGGTGGGGTCTCTCAGTGGCGAGAGGCGCGATCCGGTGGCGTGGCGGTGGATCGGCGACAGGAGGCGCGGCTCCGGTGTAGGGAGGTGCGATCGGCAGCAGATCGGCGACGTGGATGGTGGCGTGTAGTGGCGAGCTCGCCGAGGTGGGAGAGGCGATGTAGCGCGGGAGCGGCGGCATTGAGGGCAGCTGTGGATCTGGGCAGCGGCGGCTGAAGGAGATCAGATGCGGGAGGCGCGAGGAAGGAGCGGCAGAGAAGTAGATAGAGGAAGGAACAGAGAGGAAGAAGACTGGAGGAGAAAAAGAGAGAGGATTGGGAATGAGGAGACGTGCTGGATCTGGTGGGTGGTGAAGGACCCAATGGCGAGGTGGCACGACGGCGCTGGATCTACGGCGGTGTGTTGGAAATGCACTGGAGAAGACGAAGGAAATGGGGAGGTCACTGGCGGTGAGGACGAACGGGAGAAGGGAGGACGAATTGTGGTGAGAGAGGATGAAGGGAGAGAGCAGAAGTGGCTCACCGGAGGGGGAGAAGAGGAAGAAAGGGGGAGGTAGCAATAGGGAAGGAGACCGGCGGCTTATCGTCGGTGTGGACCTGGCCGGCGGCGACAAGTTCTTCGGGGTTGAGAGAGAAGTGGTAAAATTTGGGTATGTGCCAGGCTGAGGAAACAACAATGGCGGTTAGGGTATTTTGTTGATTTTGGCATTTTTGCAGAAAAACCCTCGACCTTTGAAGAAATTGCGAAGAGATCCTTATTTGGTGGTGGCTAGGGTTTATGTGTCTAGGCTGTTTTGCAGAGAGAGGTTCTAAGGTTCTAGAAATTGCAAACTGGCCCTTGGCTGCTAAGTTTGGTTGTTCTGGACTCCCGGAGACTCTGATTTTGACGCGGTTAGCTCCTACTCGTCCGTAACGACGCGCACTTCTATACAGAATCGTTCGTTTGCCAGATCCAGTCGATGAAGCTCATCCATTCAGCCATAAATTGCCCAAATGCGTTGACCTGCGATTAAAATAAACAAAACACATAGTCGAGGTCGAACGACATCCAATACAAATATATTTGAGTATTTGATGATCTTTATGACTAAAATGAGCATGAATGAGGGGAAAATATCCAGAAAATATGTACAAATATGAGAATTATCAAGTTTGATAAGAAGATAATCCAAAAATATGAGTGGAGAATATGATGAAATGTATGGTCCTGGAATGCAACTTTTATTTTGTAAATGAACATTTTGAAAAGATGTCACCAATTCTAGTTTAAGTCCTATATCAGAATTCTTTAAGCACGATATGCAAAAGATATCAATAGGAAACAAGGTTGTGATCCATTACTATATCCAAGTTTAGCAATTTTCTCACATTAAAATGATTTTCATTTTATTTGACTTCAAATGCATCATTTTTATACAAGTTGGTCAAATATCATCATAAGAATGTGTTGATTTTAGATTTTGCTTACAGAATTTGTTATTAGCCATATCAATCATAGCACTAGTTGTCAAATTTTATTCTTTTGAATTTTCTGAAAGATCGCTTTGTGCATGCCATAGAACTAGGATAAACGAATCTGCAAGAAGTGATGAAAACATATGTTCAACAATTAAACCGAGATGTTCATCACAATTTCACAAGAGCTACACAATATAATACCATGTAGTTTTATCCCTAAACAAGACATTTCAATACTCATGGAATGCATGTATACAAGATGTTTCAAATTAGTAAGGGGATAAGGAATCAGTATGTATTTGAGATCAATTTCATGAAAATTATATCAATTTTGACATGCAAAAACAAAACTTGTTCAAACCCTAGAATGTGTTATATGATGAAATACAAGATATGGAGAAGAAGATAAGAAATCTAACCAAGGCAAATGAAGGAGAAGAGGTACAGGAGCCAACATCTGAAGCCGGACGAAAAAGGTCGGATGGATGCTTACGTCTGGAGTGGGGAGTGAGAGCTCGGTGTGAGAAGAAGAGAGGAAAAAGAAACAGTGTCTAAAAGATTTGGGAGGAAGAAGAGGCCGAAGGATTAAGTAACTGCCTAGACGTACACAGGCCGGACAGAGTCTGCTTGGGCCGGACAAATTCTGGTATGGGCGGACAGAGTCCGGCACTGGGCGGACAAAGTCCGGACAATTCAGATAAACTACTGAAACTACTGAATTTCTGAGATTTTAGTAAATTTGCTTCAAAAAGGAATTAAGTTTCAAAATGGGCTCAAATATCATGTCAGAAATAGAGATGGATAGAATTGAGAGGGATAAGAGTCAAAGAAGATCTTGATATGAGTCCCCAAAAGAGATTCTGGGTAAAACGGGTAAAATAACTGGATTTTCACCAAATCTTCAATTCTCAATGAAACTTAGATTTTTCTGAAATGTTTGAACTTGTATGAATTTGAAATACTATTTCAAGACAAAACATGGTAGAAAATTTGGCTCAAATAGCTAAATTCACAAAATGCACATTTTGGGTGTTTTTGGGTCAAGAGTCGTTTTCGGGCGACCTAGGAAATGTGATAATTTGAAAACCGTAGGTCTTTTGGGAAAATGTTCAACACGAACTATCTTTGGGTGATTGAGTTCTAAGTGTTTCATATAGAAAGTTTTTGTCAGAACTCAACCCATCTTGTTTTATGGAAACAAGTCATTTTGGGCCAAAACAAGATTCCAAAGTCTTCAATTTTGTCAAAATTCTGCATTTTAGCTCGAAATTCTTTTGTTTCACTTTCAAAAGTTTTGAAAACATATTTGAAACATATTTTTGAAGGTTTTGTGGTAATTTTGCACATTTTGAACGTTTTGAGCAATTTTTCACCTTTTTGATTTGGAAATGACTCTTTTAACAAAAAACATGCATAATTTTCATTCATACACAATTTGGAGTATACACATATTCAATGAACTTGAAGTTGCTCCCCCTTAATGTGTCATCCAAGTTTTGTTGAAAAGAGATAAAGAGGTGATCTTTTGGTCTTTTTCTTCAAAAAGGAAGTGATTGGCATAGATGCTTACATTACTTATATATATACATATACATATATATAATTATAAGTATATATATATATATATATATATATATACTAGATAAGAGCACAATAAATGACCAATCTAAGTAAGCAAGAATTCAAATAACATTTGAAATGTCAATAACATTCAATTTATTTCTTAACTTGCTAAATCTTGACTCATCTAAGGGCTTAATGAATATGTCCGCTAATTGATTGTCGGTTGAAACATGACTAAGCACTACGTCCCTTTTTGATACATGATCCCTTAAGAAGTGATGTCTAATATCAATGTGCTTCGTTCGAGAGTGTTGAACGGGATTGTTAGCAATTTTAACGGCACTCTCATTATCACATAAAAGCGGAACACAATTGACTTTTATGCCAAAGTCTAGCAATGTTTACTTCATCCATAATAGTTGTGCACAACAACTACCGGTCGAAACATATTCTGCCTCGGCGGTTGAAAGTGCAACCGAATTTTGTTTCTTAGAAGTCCATGAGACTAATGATCTTCCTAGAAGTTGACATCCACTGGAAGTATTTTTTCTATCAATTTTACAACTGGCATAATCCAAATCCGAATATCCAAGAAGATCAAAGCTAGCATTTTTAGGATACCAAAGACCTATGTTTGGTGTATGTTTTAAGTACCTAAATACTCTTTTTACCACAATCAAGTGACATTCTCTTGAGGTGGCTTGAAACCTAGCACAAATGCATACACTAAACATAATGTCCGGTCTAGAAGCAGTGAGGTATAATAAAGTACCAATCATAGAACGATATAATTTGAGTTCCACCGGTTTACCTCCCTCGTCCATGTCCAAATGACCATTTGTAGCCATGGAGGTCATGATTGGCTTTGCATCCTCCATTCCAAATCTCTTGAGCAAATCCTTCACGTATTTGCTTTGGCTCACGAATATTCCTTCTTTGATTTGCTTGATTTGAAGTCCAAGGAAAAAACTCAACTCACCGATCATGGACATCTCAAATTCCTTTGACATGGTTTCACCAAAAGCTCGACAAAGAGATTCGTTAGTAGAACCAAAAATTATATCATCAACATAGATTTGACAAACAAAAAAATCATCATCTATAATTTTAGTAAAGAGGGTTGTATCGATTTTTCCAACTTTAAATCCTTGTGAAATTAGAAAATTTCGCAACTGTTCATACCAAGCCCTAGGAGCTTGCTTAAGACCATAGAGGGCTTTTGACAGTTTATAGACATGATTAGGATATTTTGGATCTTCAAAGCCCCACGGTTGCTTTACAAATACAAGTTCCAAAATTTCACCATTTAAAAAGGCACTTTTAACATCCATTTGAAATAGTTTGATTTCAAAACTTGATGCAAATGCAAGTAAGATACGAATGGCTTCTTGTCTAGACACGGGAGCAAAGGTTTCATCAAAATCTAATCCTTCAATTTGAGAATAATCTTGTGCTACCAATCTAGCTTTATTCCTTACAACTATGCCATTTTCATCTTGCTTATTTAGAAAGACCCATTTTGTACCAATTATATTATGATCAAGAGGTTTTTCTACAAGTTTCCATACATTATTTCTAGTAAAGTTGTTCAATTCCTCATGCATGGTATTTATCCAATCTGGGTCTGCTAGAGCTTCATCATTGCATTTGGGCTCAAGACTAGAAATGAATGATGCATGCTCACAAAAAGATGCGATTTTAGAACGAGTTTGAACACCTTTACCAACATCACCTATTATTTGGTTGATGGGGTGATCCTTAGTGAAGGTTTGATGAAGTATTGGATTTTGCAATACTTGATCTTCATTTTCCTTCATCTCCGGATCAAGATCGACTTGAGTAGCGGTCTCCGGAACCATAGGAGCTACATTTTCTTGATCGGGTGACTTTGAATCTTCATCTTTAGGCTTGATGCCCCCAACCGTCATGTTCTTCATTGCTTCTTGTAGTTCCTCATTTCCTACATTCTCAAGATTTTTTTGCTCTTCTTGAGAGCCGTTAGTTTCATCAAATTCAACATTGCAAGTTTCCTCAATGCATTCGGTTATTGTGTTAAAAACACGATAAGCCTTGCTAGTTGATAAATATCCAACTAGAAAACCCTCATCAACACGTCTTTGAAATTTTCCAAGATGCATGCGCTTTTTAAGAATGTAACACTTGCAGCCAAAGACTCGAAAATATGAAATATTTGGTTTTCTTCCAACAATTAGCTCATAAGGAGTTTTGTTTAAAAGTGGATGAGTGTAAAGCCGGTTTATAGCATAACAAGCAGTATTGATGGCCTTGGCCCAAAATCTAGTGGGGGTTTTATACTCATCCAACAAAACTTGAGCCATTTCGATTAATGTTCGATTTTTCCTTTCCACAACACCGTTTTGTTGAGAAGTTTATGGCACGGAAAATTCGTGTTTAATCCCAGATTCATCACAAAGCTCAAAAAATTCTGAATTTTGAAACTCTCCACCATGATCACTTCGAAGTTTCTTGATGAAGAATTCAAATTCATTTTCAACGCGTTTTGCAAATCTTTTAAAAACACTTGGAGCTTCCAGCTTATGATTTAAAAAGAAAATCCAAGTAAATCGGGAGAAATCATCAACAATAACAAAGCAATCATTGCTACCACCAATACTTTAAGTTTCGGATGGACCAAACAAGTGGTCTAGATGTTGATAGAACATTTTTAGCGGGGTGAGTACTTGTAACCTGTTTTCCCGCTTGACAAGCACTACAAAGTTTATTCTTTTCAAACTTTACATCTTTCATTCCTAAAACCAAATCTCTTTTTAAAGGCTTGTTCAATTGATGTATTCCAACATGAGCCAAACGACGATGCCAAAGCCATCCCAAAGAATTTTTGGCAACCAAGCAAGTTGAAATGCAAGAATCTTTTGAACCGAAATCCACCAAATACAAATCTCCATATCGAAAACCTTTGAACACTAGAGATTTGTCTTCTAAGCTTTCAATAGTAACTCCATTTGGTTCAAAAATGCATCGAAGACCCAAATCACAAATTTTTGCAATTGAAAGAAAATTGAAATTCAAGGATTCAACAAGTAATACGTTTGAGATGGAAAGGTTGTTAGTGATCGCAACTTTACCTAATCCAGTTACCTTTCCTTTGCTATTATCACCAAACGTGATTTTGTCTATGTCATTGCAACCATTCTCAAAAGAGGAGAAATGATTTTCATCACCGGTCATGTGTTGGGTGCACCCGCTATCAAGCACCCAATGCCTCTCACCGGTCTTGTAGTTCACCTAAAAGAAAGGTTAGATGCTTTTAGTTACCCAAACTTGTTTGGGTCCTTGGAAGTTAGCGACAAGGGTTTTTGGAACCCAAATCCTCTTTTTATGTTTATTTAGGTGAGGTATACCAATAAATTTAGCAATCACTTTTCCAAATTTATTTTTCTTGAGCATGTAATGGGAGTGAGACACATTTTCTTTAGCTTTAGAAGTTGAGAGACAAGCATTTGGTAAATGATCTATATCATGGCATTTGTGACAAAACATATTAGTAGCCTTAACAAAAGTTACTTTAGTACACAACTTCTTTCTTTTATTTGGTTCATATCCTAAACCTTCTTTCCTAAATGAGCATCGTTGCTCACTAAGAAGTTTATCTAGGATTTCTTTGCCTTTAAAACATTTTGCTAATCCTAGATTTAATTTTTCCACTTGTGCCTTGAGTTCTATATTTTCTAGAATTAAATTTGAATCATTATTAACAACCGAATCACAAGCATTTTCATGATTAATTCTTAAATCATCACTAGTAGTTGATATTGAATGGGAGACAATATGAGGTGATTTATCTAGAATATCACAAGTAATTCCTATATCACTAGTTTGTTTGGAATCAACAAATTCCTTAACTAGTAGTGCCTCATGTAAGTCATTTATTTCAACATACAAATCACTAAGAGTTGAGTATTCCTTTTTAAGCATTTGTTTTCCTTAGTTAACTTACCTAGTGCCTCATCTAGTTCCATAACCATATCAGCAAGTTCATCATAAGAAGGTTCGGGATCCGATACCTTTGCGTTGTCACTTGCCATAAGACAAAGTGATGACTCATTTTTGAAGGGAGAGGCATTTCCAATGGAAATTCCCGCCATCTTCTTGGAGGTTGATGGAGCTTCATCATCCGAGTCGGACTCCTCCGATCCAGAGTACCACTCTCCGATGCAAGCTTCACCCTTGCCTCTATTGTTGTAGAGCTTCTTGAAAAGCATATTTTTGCCCTTCGAGCCTTCTCCGCCATCTTTCCTTTCTTGTGATCTTTGATGATCACTCCTCTTGTTCGGACATCTCGAAGCGAAATGCCCCTTCTCATGGCACTCATAGCATGTTATGTTCTTAAATCTGGTTTTCTTGTGCGGTCCTCGCCTCTTTTCAAAGTCAAACCCCTTCTTTTTGATTTTATTTAGGAGTTTTCGGGTTTTTCTCACAAGGAGGGCTAGATCACCATCGGATCCATCATCTGAGCTATCCTCCTTGGCCTCCTCGACTTTGGCCTTAAAAGCCAAATTTTTCTTCTTTGACCTAGAGGCTTCCACAATTCCTTTCTTCTCCACCTTTTGCATTTCATGGGTAATGAGAGTACCCAAGAGCTCAGTTGGAGTTGTAGATGTGAGGTCACCATTGATAAGCTCGGTTGGAGTTGTAGATGTGAGGTCACCATTGATAAGCACGGTCACAATTGTGTCGAAGCTCATTAGTAAAATCATAACCATCTTGCGCACAATGTCAATGTCTTCAAACTTTGTACCTAATCCTTTAAGATCATTGATTAAAAGGTTAAGTCGAGTGAACATGTCACTCACATTTTCAGTTTCAAGCATGATGAATTAAAGAATTGTATTCTCTAGTTAATTTAATTAACTTAGATTCCTTAACCTTAGAGGTACCTGCATGAATTATTTCTAAGATTTTCCACATTTCATATGATGTTTCAAGATTACTAATGCGGTTGAACTCATTTAAATCTAGTCCATTGAATATAGCATTTTTTTCTTGAGCATTTGCTTGAAGATTTTTTGTTTCTATAGGTGTAAGATTTTCTAAATCAACAAGAGCTCTAAATCCGTCTCTAGTGACCCTCCAAACATCAAGACTAATAGACTCAAGATATACCGCCATCCTAATTTTTCAATAACAATAATTTTCACCCTTAAAGGAGGGGACCTTTCCATTATAATTTTCCTTGATCGATGACATCCTCTCTCTAGACAGTTAATTCCTAAAAAAAGAGAAACCTAAGCTCTGATACCACGTGTTGATCGAAGGATGCCGACTAGAGGGGGGTGAATAGGTGATTTTTCTAATTTTAATTTTGTTTGAATAACTTGAATCCTAGATTGCAATATCAACTCACAAATAATCTAGATGATGACACAAATTAAGTTTTGCAATCTTAGGGTGACAAAACACAATATCACAATTTCTAGAAATATGAAGCAAGTAATAGAAATAACCGAACAAGATCGAATTTTTCTCGAGGTATCAAAAATTTGCCAATTTCCACTAATCCTCGTTGAAGCACTCTACACAAGAGCTTTTGCTTTGATTCCACTAGAGGTAGCCCTTCTCCTTTTCGGATAGGTGAGCTCTGAACCTTTACACCCAACCGTCGGGCCTCTTCGACACACACCGTCGATGGAGAGATCGCCGGACCCCTCCGAGTAATAAGCCTAGCACTTCACTTGATCAAACACAAAGCTTGAAAACAAGGATGCAAGTGCAAATGGCTCAAATGCAACTCTACTCAATTTGCTCTCAACAATTTGCTCAAAGATTTTGCTCCAAATGCAAGAGAGTAAGTGTGAGAGGTTAGGCAAGCTTTTGCACAGAGTTGTTGAGATGAATAAAATACAAAAATGCTGCCAAGGTCGAAGAATATATATAGCTCTCAAGGAAACTAGCCGTTTGCAAGAAACAGGGCGAAAATTGTATAGGTCGGACATTGTCCGACCATTCCGGACAATGTCCGGTCAATTCATTTCAATAGTGACCATTACTCACAACAGCAACCTTGTCAGTTACCGTTTCAACAAATTTTGTGAAGGCCGGACAAAAGCCTCTTGTCCGGACAAAAACCCCGGACATATGAATATTTCTCTGTTTACATGTTCAATTTAAAGCTCACGAGATTGACACAGGCCGGACAATGTCCGGCCATTCCCGGACAATGTTCGGCCCGTCCCGGACAAAAGCCCCCAGATGGTTTCAAATGTCTCTGGTTCATTTTAAATCAAAACTCACGAGATATGCACTAGCTGGACATTGTCCGGCCATCACGGACAATGTCCGGCCTATACCAGACAGATGCACCAAACAAATTTATCTGTCTCTGGTTTTGTTTTCCAAGTGCTGAGATAATTTTGTACTGGCCGGACATTATCCGGCCATCACAGACAATGTCTGGCCTGCGCAAAACGAAAATATGACTTCACAATTTTACTCAAAATTGATTTGTGGCTAGATGCATATGCAATTTTGTTTCCAAAACACTGAGTTTGATCAAGTGACTTGTGGTGAGACCCCTCTTAATGGTACGACCAAACTAGAAATTTTCAAAAAAAAAATGCGCATATTACTCAGTATTTTGCCCTTATGCTGAGTTGCATCGTCAATCATGCTTCGAGACGTCTTGACGATCTTCATTTTTCACTTTTGTGTCGTTTCCACCACGCCTTAACCTAAATCTCAATTGCAAAGGTTAGTTGCGTGTACTCCGGATGTCATTAATCACCAAAACCCTAATTAGGGCGCAAGATTCAACATGAGTAAGTCTAAACGAATTGTGGGTGTGTTTTTCTAAAACTAAGCTATCAATCTAGGGTTTGCAAGATGGAATGAAAGTCTAGGGTTTCGGGAGTTCTATAACCATCTGGCGTAATTCTATCCAGGGTCTGAGGATTGTAAGTTAATTTCTATTATTTTTCAAGACAAATTAAGTTTCCAGTTTAGGGCGCTGGGTCAACAGTCGGAGGATCTCTTCCACTGTCACATTTGGTGAGAGCCTCTCTCCTGTTCAGGATTCCGTGTCAAAGCGTTAAGGACTCAAGAACTCTCCTAAATTCCTGTCAAGACTCAACTGTTACGTCTATTGTCGAAACAAGGAATTAAGGTTTGGAGGCAGAAAACATCAAGGAAATTACTACAAAACTTGAAATAAAAATTGAGGGAGAATCATGCCTTCAGGATTAGGTCATCTCTAACTCTAGAGGGGAATCTACTCGCTAAAAGTCATAATAATGCAGAGAATAAGAATAACAATTAAATAAAAACTTCATTGCTGAAAAATTGAAGTTGTCATCCTTACCAGCTTACAAAAGCAATAAAAATAGAGAAGGGGCTCTTCTAAACTAAAACTAAGCTAAACTAAGCCCTAACGACTTCTAAACTTAAGAAAAGAGATAAAAAAGCATGTTTAATTGAGCCAAAAAGCTTCTCTATTTATAGTACATAGGTAAACGTGCCCAAAACAACTCCTTGACGTGTATGTGACGAAGTCTGGCTTCAAACGGTGTGAGAACAGATAAATTTGAGTCAAAATCGACTAGATTCGACCAGTTCTGATCAAATACGACTAAAACCGATTAGATTCGGCTAAAACCAACCAAACTCGACCAGTTTGAGTCAAAACCAGATCAAAACGGCCCAAATACAACCAGTTTGGATCAAACCTGACTCAAAACGACCAGTTTGGATCAAAACTGACTAGTTAAAAGCCGAGGAATCCAATTCGAACACAACTGGGACACGTGGCACAATTGCGGCCACACACATGTCGTGACCGAAACCGAGTTTCGGCCACGTTGTATTTGACCAGGTCTCTTTTTCGAGTACAAGTCCTTTTTCGCCAAAATTCATACGGATAAAGTCTTTTACCCGCCAATTCGACTTCGACCAGGTCTTTTTGCTTGTCCAGTTATGTTTCTTGGTTGTGTGAGGCTCAAATGTGGTCGAATTCTTCCTAATTATGTTGGGTTTGATCTCTAAAATATGATGAACAAAACCATGAAAGCATTTTGTGAAAATAATCAAATTTTACGCATAAACTGCCGCATCAAAGGAGTTTTAAGCATGATTTTGCACATTTTTAATACTAAACTTAGGATAAAGGTGCTACCAAGTTAGCACTTATCAAATTCCCCCAAGCTAGCATTTTACTTGTCCTCAAGCAAAGAATGTGAATGATATTTTCCAAAAATTGAGATGCTTTGGTTTTCAGTAAATAATCTTCCAAAGATTCACAACACATCTATGCATATGAGGCAATTGATCTTAGCAATTTAAACTTTCCAAATGCATATATGAAGATTATCAAATTTCAACCTTAGAAAAGAGGGAGCTTAATAAATTAAATTATCTTAACAATCTTCTTTCATATAAGATTTAGAATAAACCATACAAAGAAAACGCTCGTTAGGTTATGATTTATACAAAGTTGCTAGATTGCCATTTTTTAAGAGAAAAATTAAACACTTATTCCTTTTTTATTTTATTTTTATTTATTCACTTTTTTTTCTTCTTCAACTTTTTCGTGATCTTGGCCAAAATGTTTTTACTGGATCATTCTGTCACGGCTAGAGGAGACACAACTGAAGACGCTTACTTAAGTAGACTTACAGAAAGGCAGCTTTGTCGGTTTCCCGAGCCTCTGTAAGCAACCTCAACGCTCCGTATACCTTCCCTTCACCAGTTGGTCGATGATTCACCACCGCCTCCCCCCAGCGGGTCGCATATACGTTACACGAGACTAGAGAAAGCCGCATCTTAGGCAACCATTTTGTTGAAAATATTTTTTTATAGATAGGTGATATTTACTTGATTCACCTTATTTTTCTGTACATTTTCCCCATGCTTTTGCACATATCAGTCATTTACCTCGGTATATGCCTAGATTATTCCAGATTTGTTGCCAAATCGAGCGGATTACTCGTTTTGCAATTTTTATCGCAGGTCGGCGACGATTGGATGGATTTTTGGCTAACGGATGCGCTTCATCGACTCATTCCGACTCCCGATCGATTCCTGATGGAAGTGCGTGTTCCCGCGGTCGCGTAGGAACCAACCGCGCTGAAATCGGAGTCTTCGGTGGCCCAAAATTCCAAACCCTAGCCACGAGGTCCAACTTGTGATTTTCCAGTACCCCGGGGCCTTTTCTGCGAAACTGCCAACCAAGGGTTTTATCCTTAACCGCCGACATTGGTTGCATTTTGAGCCCGGTTTTTATTTTTTCACCTTCTTTTCTATCTCCCCCAAATCTTCCTCCACACCTCCGTCCACCTCGCCGCCGGTGGCTGGGCCATACGCCGGCGGCGCACCGCCATCACATCTCACCGAATCCTCACCTTCCTGCCTTGTTCCTCCTCTCTTCTTCTTCTTCCTCTATTGCTTCCTCTTCTCTGCCTTTTTCTTACATCAGATCTGCACTATGCCTTCTCTCCCTCTCTATTGGGTTCTCTACTCCCTAAAAGTCTCCCAGAGCCACGCTCACCACCTCCAGCAGCCTTCTTCGCGCCACACCGCCACCGGAGCGCCGCCGCTGCGCCCCTTCGTGCTCCGGCGCCAGGCCGCTCCTCCACCAACCCGATCCCGCGCCGCCGAGCCACTCCACCGACAGATCCACCGCGCCGTCGTCCCTACGCCGCGCCGCTGCGCTCCCGCGTCCCTACGCCGCCACCACTCCAGCCGGCGGCATCTCCTCTCCACAGCGCCATCTTCACCTCCTCCACCGAGCCGTCTTCGCCTCCGGCCATTGTGCGCCCGATCTGCCGCCGATCTCCGTCCACTACACCGGCGTCACCACTCCAAAGATCACCCGCGCTTGATCCGAACGCCACCTAGATCCGGCGGATCTCCACGGGCGCCGCTTTCTGCTGCTGCTCCACCGCGGGTCCTGCGCCCGAGCTGCTCCTCTCCTCTTCCTCACCGGATCTGCTCCGGCGCAGTCTCCACGGCCATCACCCCTTCAACGCCGCTGCGCCGTCCTCGTGCCGCTGGCCGCCGGCCACGTGCCGTGGGCCGACCATGGAGACCTCCATCGACTACGGTTCTGGTGAAAGCCCGAGCTCGACCATTTTGACGCCTTGGGTCGTCATTGGTCTTAGCTCCTTCACGCACGACCACTCCCTCAACAACCCCCACAGTGACTTCTTCAACAACCTCCAGCGAGCAAAAACCGGTGATAAATCCTCTTCCCTTTCTCATAACACTTCACCAGCAATGAGTTGATGAGCTGATGAGGATGAACAGTGCGTGTATGAGATGATGAGTGCCTGTAAAGAATTGAAATGCCTTTAAGCATGTGTGAACTGCTCTTATAACTTGATAAATTGAATTGTCTTCTGGGTCAACAGAAGGTTTTAAATTGAATAGAAATGCATCTCATTTTAGTCTGGCTACGGTGCAATCTATTGAGATGAATTGTTCTATTTGTGAATGAACTTTCATGTCTGATTTAATTGTGCTGATTTTTGTGAATTATTGGATGCCACAGCTCATTCGTAAACCTGCATGATTCTACATGTTGTATTCTGTGAATTTAATTTGTGATGCCGAACTGTGATGAACCAATGATCATTTGCACTGCATACTTGATAAGTTGTTTGGCTCTCTGAACTGCATCTTTAAAATTTGAGTTCTATTCGATACAGTTTTGAATTTGGTTGGGTTTTTTTATGGCTAAATTCTTAGGGTGTGTTTGGTTGCAAGTGATGGATCATCTCATGCATCATAAAAGGAGGTTTGGTGTTTGGTTAGCTCCATCTTACATCATCTCATGCATCATGACTCATCCCAAAACAGGGAATATTCTCTCAATATGCTGCACCATCCCATTCCTCAATTTTGGAGGTATTGTTTCATCCATCACCATCTCATTCCTCAATATGGTGCACCATCTCATTTCTGAGGTTATCACAGCACTTTAACTACACAACCAAACATCATTCCATCTCATCCAGAACCAACTCATTCCTCCAACCAAACAAAATTCTGGACCATTTTATTCTACACCAACCAAACATCTATTTTGGACCATTTTGTGACACACCACTCATCCCATCCTTTTTCATCCCATGATGGATGATTCGTCCAAGCAACCAAACGGACCCTTAAGGTATCGAGTTGTTGAAGCCATTTTCTGGAGAATTGGTTGCAGATTCATCGAAATCATTGTTTTGCATGTCTGTTGAGTCTCTTGTGGTGAACCTTGATATAAATTCTAGTTGCTGTGTGAATTGATTTCAATTCTGAAATAGCTGAGTTGTTTGTGTTCTATGTTTATTCGCTGTTGGGGGCGGTCTATGTTATTTCGCTATGTGTTAATTCGTTGATACCGTCGATAGGTGTATGCGTTTCAGTGTTTTCGCTTCTTTATTGCAAGATCACTGAACGATACCTCTTTATCGCTTGTACTCACGATTTCGCATACGGATTTAACACTGACCGAACGTCGCAAGTCTACCACCTCTTTCTCTCTTATTTTCCTCTGACATCTCTCTTTCTTTCATCTGTTTTAGTTTCTTATTCATTTGATTTAGTTTAGTTCTTCATGTTTTGCTTCTCTAGTCTCTGTGGAAAGAACGACAGAGTACTCGTCTTACTGTATCGTCCTCGTTCTATTGCGAGACGATCTAGGCCGGTATCAATAGGTTAAGTAAATCTTCCCTTCCCCAACTGGTCGACGATTCACCATCGCCTCCTCCCCAGTGGGTCGATTATACTTTACTCTTACACTTTTTTTTAGTTTTAAAGAGAAGGGTAATTAGCAATCTAGGCATAAAAAGTAACATAAGAGAGTTAATTCCAAAAAATGGTTTTATTAGAAATCTTTAACTTGGAAGAAGTCAAGTACAATTTAATAGATTATTTCAAACTTTAATGGTCAATTTAAGATAAAAACTAAACATAAGCAATGAGAATTTTTAAAAGAGCTAAGTTCAATGGATCATATGCAAAGATGTGATGGAATAATCATCTAATTAATTAAGGATCATCTTCAAAACTAGACATTCCAAGTGGTAAATCTCTTTTTATTTTTCAGTTTATGATGGAATGTGGTAGAATGATAATTCAATGAAGACTAAACAAATGGTGAAGTGACTATCCCCCAAGCTAAATTAGATTAAGCAAACGGTTAAGTGAACACCCCCAAGCTAAATCAGACATTGTCCTCAATGTGTGGAGAGAGATACAGATTACCGTTTGCAGTTGTGATTCAAGTTGGTAGATGTTGTGGAAGATGGTGTAGTGAAAGAGGATGTTGTGGTTCACGTAGCTCTAATGGTGCAGTCCAAGGCATTGCAAGTGAAAACCTAAAAAGAAAAGCAAAAAAAAACAAAAAAGAAAAACTTGTATACCTTGGAGATCACTCGTCGAAAGCCAGTGGAGGAGAATGGTAGAACTATGGGAATGTATAGGATGGATAGGTATGTGGTGGATAGAGTTGTGGGGATAGTCGGTGGGTGTGGATGTTGTCCCTGTAGTGGGTACGTGCGTCTGGAAATGTGCCGTCTGGGAGGATGTGGCTTGCGTTTACATGATATTCGTAGAGGCGATCTATGCGGCTGATGTGGTGATCCATCCTGGAATCCATTGAAGCCCTTTATTCTGCAAATTCCGACCTAGAGTCGAAGAAACTAGTGCACAAGGACTCTATGGAAGCATGCAGAGTGGCAATGTTAGTCACTACTGGTTGGTTAGACTCAGTAACACATGAGAAACTAGGATCATATGAGCTAGATGGGAGCATTCTCCAATTCTGCTCGTTAGACAAGCAAGTCCGAGAAATATCGGGCAAAAGGATAGAGGGAATTCCATTAATAATCCAACGAAAAGAATTCTCTTCCCTCCTACAAAACCCCATTGAAAACAATTCATTCAAATCTAAGGTGGCTGCTGGCATAGATTCTTGATAATCAGTAGCATCAAACCCTATGGCTTTCGCTATGTGAGTGATTAAGCCACCTAAAACTATAGGTGTGGTTTTGCGTAAATCCTTGCTGATACTTTCAAGGCGACGGGCAAAATAGGCTGCAGATGATATATGATTTTTGCCTAACATAGCCCACAAAAATTCAACCTCGATTTCTAAAACTTTATTCTGATTACTGTCACGGCCCAAAATTGTTCCGGCCATGAGACGCAGTAAATAGCGAAAGACTGGATTACAAATTTTGGTGGCCTTTGATTTACCAAGTCAAAAAAGATGTCGCCCTCCTCAGTTATATCACTCCAAATTTTACCGATGCAAATAACGGAAGCATGAAAAGTTCCCCGTGTTTAAACCCTAATAGGTTTGCAAATTCATCTATTGAAAAGTCATAATCCATGTTTGCAAACCTAAATCTAACACCTTCAGTTTCATCGGGAGGAACACGTATAGTGTTTTGTTCGAAGGAGGCTAGAATCTCCCAGAAGATTTCGCGAAAAGTCGGAACCAGAACTCCTATAAGCTTGTCCCAACCCACATTACTAAGTAGGCGTTTAACATCATCTTCCATTCCTAGAGATCTAGTGGCATGAACATCTAAAAATCTAGTAGGCCACAAATGTCTCTTCTTTAAGTGCACAAATCTAGCAAGATGATCAGGATTTGTAAAGTAAATACACGGAAAATCTGGATCCAAGAAAGTTTGAGGAGACATACCGCGTTTGCGCTTTGTTACCTTTTTGATGTTGCATCGGGGAGTTGTCATTGCTAGAGAAAACTTCAGATCCGAGGTGTCGACGATTGGAACCCAGGGGTTCTTTTGCCGAGCTTATGTAAAAAAGAGAGGGATGAGGAAGGGAGCCAATCAGACAAGTTCCCAAGATATTCAAAGTATCTCTTCGTCCATGGTCTCCGCGGATACAGTATAAAATATGGAGATAAGTGTTATGAATTTACGCAAAATGGATATGATTCTTGGGTTATATCCAGAACGATCTTGGATTACCCAAAGTCTTTCCTTCTGGCCCTTGGCGACCATAGGAAGGTCCCGCGGCCATGGTTATGGGCGACCATGGACGCATACGCCACCATGGAGGCTCAAAGGACAGCTAACAATCCTCGTCAGCTAGCCCCCGAATTTGAAGTGACAAAGATTCACTTTAACGGTGTGTCACTTCAAATTCTTAACAAGTATTTCTTCACTTTGAATTCCTATAACGCGTCACGTTGGCGGGAGCTTCGGCGTATCTTGGGGAACATGCTGGAGGCACTAGGGAAGATCTCGAGGTTTGTGCGCCACGCCCTATGATCCAATTTTTGACAATTGGTTTACGAGAATATTGTCTCTTCGCGAAACAAATTAGACTACGAAATTTTTGAAGTATTTTTTTCAATTTTCTCACTTCGTCCAGGTAATGAGCCATTGTGTCATCGGAGGTGCTGTACTCCTTGTTTACCTGACTTACGACTAGCTATGAGTCTCCCCTCACTACTAGCCAACGAACTCTGAGGGATTTGGCTGCTCGAAGCCCGGCCAAAAGACCTTCATACTTTGCTGTAGTATTTGTAATAGCAAAGTGTAATTGTACGACATACTGGAACTGGTCGCCCCGAGGGGTAATTAAAACAGCTCCAGCCCCCGAGTTTGAAAAACTGCGAAAGCCATCAAAATACAATGTCCAATGGTCAATATTTTCCAAATCTTCAATTTCTTGTTCGTGTGGCTCGGGATTAGTCCACTAGACCACAAAATATGCAAGAATTTGAGATTTGATTACTATTCGTGCGGTGAAATGGAGGTTGAATGCTCCAAATTCTATCGCCCATTTCCCAACTTGACCTGTTGCTTCCGGGTTACGGAGTATATTTCCTAAAGGAAAGGATTAAGGCATTGTGATCTTGTACGCTTGAAAGTAATGTCGTAATTTTTTGGAAGCCATTAAGAGGGCATATAATAACTTTTGGACCTCAGGGTAATGCTGCTTTGGTCCATTAAGTACTTCGCTTACATAATAGACTAGTCGTTGCACACCTTCCCTCTTTGCAACCAGAATTGCATTGACCGCATGTGGGGTTGCAGCTAACTAGATGAATAATGATTCTCTCTCAATAGGGGAAACCAACACCGGGGCACTAGTGATGTATGGTTTTAACCCCAGAAAGGCTTTATCAGCTTCATCCAACCATTGGAAACCATTGTGCTTTCATAGAACCTTACAGAAAGGTAATCCACGTTCACCTAACCTTGAAATGAAATGACTGAAGGCCGGCATTCAACCGGTTAATCTTTGCACTTCCTTCGTAGTTGAAGGAGGTCTCATTTGCTCAATGGCTCGGATTTTCTCATGATTTATTTCAATGCCCCTTGAACAAATAATAAAACCCAAAAGGTTACCTGAAGAAACTCCAAAAGAGCACTTTTCAGGATTCAACTTGATTCCATGTTTATTCAAATTACAGAAGGTTTCAGTTAAATCATCTATGTGACTGGAGCTTTTTAAGCTCTTTACAACCAAGTCATCGACGTAAGCTTCTAAATTACGCCCTAATTAAGGTTGAAAGGTCTTTTGCATCAAGCGCTGGTACGTGGAACTAGCATTCTTGAGTCCAATGGCATTCTGACGTAGCAGTAGTTGCCAAATGGTGTGATGAAGGCAATCTTCTCTTCATCTACTTCTGCCATGCTAATTTGATGGTACCCTGAGCAAGCATCCAGGAAGCTCATCATTTTCACAACCCGCTATTGAATTGACCAACTGATCGATGCGGGGAAGGGGAAAGTCATCCTTCGGATATACACTATTGAGACTGGTGTAATCAACGCACATGCACCACTTACCATTTGCTTTCAGGACCATGACCAGAATTGCGAGCCATTCTGGATGGTTGACCTCGCGAATGAAGCCAACTTCTTGGATTTTGTCTAACTCCACATGGATAGTTTCTTGTCGATTAGGAGCAAAGCGTCTAAGCTTTTGCTTGATTGGTCATTGTCCAGGCCGAATTACTAGCCTATGCTCAATCACTTCCCTTGGGACTCCGGACATGTCAGATGGTTTCCACGCAAACACACATGCGTTAGCTCGGAGAAAAGTAATGAGCTCAAGTTCCTATTTGACATCCAATCCTGATCTAATCTGAACAATTTTAGATTGGTCGTCTGGGAATAAAAGAACTTGTTTAAGTTTTTCATCTGGTCGAGGGTTTACCTTGACCGCTTTTGGTTCTTTGGTCGTAGCCTTGCCATCCTAAAGGGGAAGCTGATCGACCAATTCCAGGGATATGCGATCACAAGTCGATAGAGCTTCCTCTGTCGACCAGATTTCGTCCCACTTTTGCATTGCTGATTGTGGGAGATATCACCAAAGGAAGTCACCGTGATCGCGAAATTCCTTTGGGGCAGTCGTCCTAGCTGAAGATCAGGGAAATCTCTGACCAGCGGGGAATTGAGGTTTTCCTGGAGAAACCTCAACATTATTCACCTCTCGGCAAATAGATTTAAGATGACGCTTAGAGAAATAAGATAAAGAACCACAAAAAAATAACATTAATATGATTATTTGGCACCTAGTATGGCATGTCTTCATCTCCATCTGCATCTTTGTTCTCACTGGGTGCCCTTTTTTAGTAATGTTGGCATAGGAATTTTATCTTGGTAAAATTCTTCTAGGCGTTTTAACTATGTGCGGTAATTTTGGAGGTCATGTCCTGGAGCTTGATGCAATGGACACTATCTCTTGTTTCCCTGTGAGCTATGTCTCTTTCCTGTATGGTTGCTAGAGCGTCCACCAAATGAAGATTGGTTAGCTTTAAATGGAATTTTGTTACCTTTGTTTTATGGTCGCTTTTCCAAGTTGACAACCTCTCGAAGTTGATCAATTCCATCTTTCTTTGATTTTTTATTCTTCCCACTCGTAGATAGCCCAAACTTCTTGCCAGAACTATCTTTCTTGTCTATGTTAAGACCAGGTTGAGGGGGTATATCATGATCGCTACCGAAAAGGTCGTGATGTGTGTAATAACCACAAGTGACGATTGAACATTGAGCACTTGAGGGTCGAATTCCACGGGGAACAAGCGTATTAATCTTTCTAGCTTAATGGATCATTGATTAAGTCTAAACGAGTTGTGGGTGTGTTTGTCTACAACTAAAGCTATCAATCTAGAGTTTTGTAAGCAAGAATGAAAAGCTAGGGTTTCGGGGGTTCCATATCCATCCGGCGTAATTCTATCCAAGGTTCGAGAATTGCAAGTTAATTTCAATTGTTTTCTAAAACAGATTAAGTTGTTAATATGGTTTCTAGTACAACAGTCAGATGATCGCTTCCACTATCACGTTTGGCGAGAGCCTCTCTCTTGTTCAGGATCCCGCGTCAAAGCGCTAAGGACTCAAGAACTCCCCTAAATTATTGCTAAGACTCAACTTACGTCTGTTGCCAAAACGAGAATTTAGGATTTAGAGGAAGAAAACATCAAGAAATAACTCCAAAACTTGAGATCAAGACTGAGGAAGAATCACGCCTTCCGGATTAGATCATCCCTAAGAAGGGATCTACTCACAAAAAGCCATAAGAATGCAGAAATAACAATAAGAAATAAATAAAAACTTACTTGATTGCTTGAGAATTGAAGTTGCCGTCCTTGTCGGCTTATAAAAGCAATAAAATAGAGAAGAAGGCTCTTCTAAACTAAAAGGTAGCTAAAACTAAGCCCTAACAGCTTCTAAACTTAAGAAAAGAGATGTCTAATTGAGCCAAAAGCTTCTCTATTTATAGTATACAAGAAAATGTGCCCAAAAACAACTCATTGACAGACTCTGACTCCAATTGGGACAAGAACAATCGAATTTGGATCAAATTCGACCAATTTCAACCCAAACCGACAAAAACCAGATAAAACTATCCTTATTCGACTAGTTTGGATCAAAATCGGTTAAAACTGAGCAGTTTCGAATCAAACTCAGCCAAAACCGACCACAAATGACCAATTTTGCGCCTTTGAAACTGATTTGACCTCGACCATAACACATGGCGCCATCTAAACCATCCAAAAATTCAATCAAACGGCCAAAAAACTTGGTCGTGTCTGAATCGGGTTCCTTTTCGACCGTGGGCATACTTTGTGTTTGAATCAGGGTAGATTTCGACCGCAGGCGTGCTTTGTGTTCGAATCGGAGTAATTTTTGACCATGGTTGCGTTTTAGAACTCAAGTACAACTCAATTTCTATTTTGACCAGCATGTTTTCGCCCGGGCTTTCGAGTACAAATCTTTTCCTCTCTCCAAATTTGAATATTGGTCAAATTTAGGTCAAATGAAGTCCAAATTGTCTCAAATTTGGTAGGCCTGATCCTTGCAACACATAAAATACAATTGTGAAAGCATTTTGTAAAAATAATGAAAATTTGCACATAAAATGTCGTGTCAAAGGAGTTTTAAGCATGATTTTTCTTAAAACTAAATCTAGCAGAAAATGATACCAAGTTAGCACTTATCAAATCACCCTTGTCCACCATTCTATTCCATTCAACAGCTTCAGTTGCGTCGAAATATCGATCAACATGTCGAATAATTCTGACACTGATCATGGTGGATGGATGTTCAAATCCTCCGTAAATTTTTGGTATCGAACGCCATGCTTGAAGTTTCTGATGACCAAACTGTCAGAGATGTTGAGAATAGTATTCCTTACTCCCACAAATCTCTTGACGAATTGCCGAAGGGTTTCTATCGAAGTCTGGCGAAGACGATGAAGATCATCCTCCTTGTCGGGCTTCTCATAACAATTCTTGAAATTGTTGAGGATAGCATCGCACAACATTTCCCAATTGTAAATCGATATTTCCGGCTGATTAAATAGCCAAGTCTGGGCTGGACCTTCGAGGACCATGGGTAGATAGTTTGCCATTAGCCGCTCATCTCCTCCTGCTGCCTGGATGGCAGTGACATACATCTGGAGGAATTCGGATGGATTTTGGGTTCCATCGAACCATTTGATCATGCCAGGTTCGAACTTGTCTAGCCAAACCACTGCTCGCAACCCGAAGAAAAAGTTTTGCAGCCTACGTAAGAGGTACGCGACTGTTGATCATCACGACCACTAGCCAAGCCGTGGAAAGAAGTGGCATGAGGTACTTCTTGTCTTGCCCAAAACATGAACGTAGCGGACCACGAGCACGACCACGAGAATGATTAATGCTCTGGATCTTATCTTGGCCGTGAAGGTCTGGTGCTGATCGGGTATGAGTGTGCCTCCTTTGGCTATGATGAGCACTACTCCCTTCCCGAGAATTGGTCATTGAGCGCGATGATGCAGTAGGAGTTACATCTGATGCAACTCCATCAAGGTTTTCTGCAAGAACTCTTGCGAATGTTACCCCGTCATCATTGGCGAAACCAACAGGAGGGTTGTGGAGTGCTTCTGCGATCACACGAATGCGATCTTGAGTATTCCTTCGGGGAAACAATGGTGTTCTTATGAGTGTCGCGTCAGCCATCGGAGAATACTCCAGGGCTGAGAGCGGCGTTCGATTACGCTTATGACCATCATGATGTCGTTGATGAGATGTTTCTGGGCCAAGGTCACGAGTGGCAGTATCTTGGCGAGATTGTGCAAGACGCAGAGTTTCCTCTGCAGTTTTGCAAACCTCAGCCTCTTGCTACTCGCGAGCTTCATTCTCCTGTCATCTACGATCTACCTCCTCCCTGGAAATACGTTGGTCAGGAATTTCCTCAGAAAGTCCAACAACTTCTCGGGGAGCTACGACCTCAGACAGGGAAAATATATCCTCTTCTTCAGAATCATGCTCGAAGTTGAAAAGTGGATAAAGGCTATCTGGAGTAGAATCTTCCAGACTCAATGCCTGATGATCATTTGACTTTTTCATCTTTAATGTTGAAACATGAAGATCTTTAACACCTGTATCAGTCAAGGTGATGGGTTGTTGCACATATTCACCTTTAGTTGTGGGAATACTCACTGAAGATGAATGAATTGTTTGCTTCGATTCCTGGTCGATAACCAGGTCCTGGGAAAAATTCTCCTCAGTGCAAGGTTCTGAGCGAACTTCATTTTCATCCATAAGAAGAGCATCGTCATCCATGTCAATGTTGATGCAATCCTCAAGATCAAAATCATTCTTGGAATCATGCAGACATTCCATGATGATCTATAGATACAATTACCTCATGTGATGAAGGAGAATTCTTTGACGGAGCCCCATGGTGAGCGCCAGTTGTCGACGATTGGAACAAGGTTCCAAGCCGAACTTACACAAGATCAAAAGTTCACACGGGGAAGCACTCCTCACAAGCACCCAAAGGAAGAATTGCAAATATAGAAACACTGGAGACACGGGAATTATACAGGTTTGGGCCCTCAAGGTTGAGTAATAGCCCTACTCTTGTTGTGGTTTCACTAAGAGTGCAAAGGATTACAAAGAATAACAAGAGATGTTCTCGAAGTGGCTAAAAACTAATCTCATATCCTCTAAGCAATATGAGGCTCAGTCGTCCAATACCCTGTTTTGGTCAGGTCGTATTGGCTTCCTCTAATCGATCTCTCGATCTCCCTTCTCTGTCCTCGGCCTCCTCTTTTTATAGCTCGTTGAAGGTTGTCGGTTACGAAATTGAAGGGTCACCGGGAGGAGGACGTGCACCAGCCATTGATATGCAATTATGTGTGGCTGCACGTACGTTATCTGCACAATTATCCTCTTGACGGTTACCTTTCCTGGGAGTTATAATATTTATGGGTAAATAAAGGCTCACGGTATCCAAAGGTAATGGTAGAACGAGCATGACCGTTAGGTATGGTCGAATGGTCATAACCGATTAGTATGGTTGAATGTACATAACCATCTGGTCTAGTTGAATAACCATCTAATTGTTGGACCTTCAGTCTATGGACCGTAGATGCATTCTCGACTAGTCCTTTATTTAGAGGATGTCTCCAATTTTTGGTTCACCGATAAGGTAAATAGTGCTCATTTGGTCATGTATTGGCTACGACCTTATCTCTACGATCAAAGTGGTCGTAGGTAACAGAGTCCTTTTGATTGGAAGGTTAGTGTTATGATCATAAGAATTAGTGATCGTACTTATAGGGTAAACATCTGTGAGGGTCGAATTAAGTCTAGAATACCTTAGTCTTCCTCATTATCTCTTCCTGAAATGTCTTATGACTGTAG
The DNA here is from genome assembly GCA_019359835.1 of Pharus latifolius. Taxonomy (NCBI): domain Eukaryota; kingdom Viridiplantae; phylum Streptophyta; class Magnoliopsida; order Poales; family Poaceae; genus Pharus; species Pharus latifolius. The sequence continues at coordinate 62,787,979 of CM033323.1, forward strand.
GAAGGAAGCTTATTTGTTTCTCTCTTAATGATCGTGTTCGACCACTAAAAGGTATACGCAAATCACCGTCAGAAAGTTTTTCTTTGTTTACCCTCAAAGCTTCAGCTATTGCACCTCTTTGGTGTTGTGTTCTTGGGCAAGCTCTTTTATCAAAATAGAATTTTCCCTACGACAACAATCAAAGATTGTCACTCCAATTCATAACAAGGGCTGAAGGTAAAGCAAAATACTTACTGCTTTACACGATCGCGCTCTGCTTGAGCGACCTTGAATTGCTCTATCAGCAGACAAACCATGGTCACGCTGCGAGTAGAGTTCTGCAAAAGAACAATAAAAATACCTTAAAGCAAATTCCGATAAATACTGAACGATGCGGCGTAAGAGTTTTTGCTTACCTCCAAAAGATCTTGAAGAAACTTCTCAGATCCAATGCCTTGGCTGGAGGAAGCCAAGCCATCACGCGCCTGCCTTTCCAATGTAGGGTGCTGAGGATCAGAAAGCTGAATAGTTCCTTCGACCAACGGGAGAGTAGAAGTCTCTGCCGGTGCATTCATCCCCGTGGTCATGGACGTCGCTGCGACCTCAGGTTCACCATCATGGACTGGTTCAAGATGTATAACACTTGGAACCACCTCATTAAGGATGCTCGCAGGGTCTTCTACGATGTCCTGCGAGGGAAAAACTTCAGTAGTCGCGGTGGCTTCAACTGTAGCCACTGGTTCTATTGCGATCTCACTCATGGTAGGTGGCACTACCATAGCAGTTTCTTCCCTCTCGACCATGGCTGTTTCTGTTTCGTTCGTTGGGAAAGATGTGGCCACGGTCGAGGGAGTCCTGTACATTCAATTTATAATCGAATAAGTTGTTCCTAACTGGGTAACGTAACTTAGCTAGAGAGGAAATTATTTACCTGATGTTGAGTCCCAGAAGATTTTGGGAACTCGACACTCCACTTTGGTGAGACAGAAGCGAGGATAGTGCCTTCGGTGAGGGTCCCTTCAAAGGTTCCACTAACCTCTTCCTCCAGAGGATCAAGGGAGTTTCATCTTCCTCTTCATCGCTTCCCTCCCCCTGTACAAGCCAGGAGTAATTCCCAGTCGTATTTGTCAAAATACGAGAAGCAAGAATTTTTACTGAGGCCGCCGAATGACCTGTTCTAGTGGCTTTGGATGAAGTCACCCTCGCGGCCATTTTCGACATGGTCTTACTAGGGGATGGCACCTTCAACTTTGTGGTTTTGGATGTGACTGGTCCTTTGCATTTTGGAGTTTTCCTTAATTTCTTCGAAGGACCACTAGAAGGCCCTGCATCGTCAATGCCCCTTTTGGTCCTAGCCACTTGGCCCTCGAGCATCTACAAAGATCAAAATGATATATTCTTTGGTCAGCCCTACCTCGACGACAAGGTCTGTCCCAGTTTTCTGAAGGACACATACCTTTCTATGTGCTTGTCTAACTTCGTCGGTGCTCCTGACAAGGCTCTCCAGTCTTGGTGCACTTGCATCGCCTTCCTCAACCGGATTGAATACATTCAGGAGGTAACTGGTCCCCACCTCAACATCAAAGGGGGCCAATTCTAGACAATGATAACCATCATGTCAACACCTCCAATGAAAGACAAATTGGGACATGTTCTGCCAATTTGACTGCAACTCAAAACATCAAAGCACTTACCAGGGCTACCATCCCTAGTGGCGTCCTCCTTCGCTTTGACCTCCCACGCCAGATGGTCCCTCCTCTTCAAAGGACTGATCCGATTCTTCACAAAATCAAAGATCACGTCCCGAGCAGTCAATCCCTTGTCAATCAGGTATTTCAGTACCTGGGCTTGTCTCCTTTGCTCTTCGTCGAGGAGAGGAGCTATATCCTTTTCCTTGTTCTTCTCTGGTCACCAATATGCGAACCAGAGATGACTTTCCTTTGGTGCGGTACAGTAGAACTACCACTGATACCACTTGTGCACCGAGTCACGCAGTGGAAAGGGGAGAAAGTCCTTCTTCTCCTGAAACTAAAAGTAAACACAGCCTGGCGTGGTTGTGCCCTTCGAACTCGCCAGAAAATAGTACTAGCAGAACAATGCCACACTAGGCCAAACCCCAATGTATGCCTCGCACAAATGCTGGAATGTGGCGAGGATCAACACCAAGTTGGCATTCAGATTCACCAACTCTAGGTCAAAGTGGGCGAGGATATCCTGCAAGAAGTCACTCTCCGGCAGGCGAAAACCGCAGCGCAAGAAATCCTCGAACGCCACCAATTGCCCTCTTGCACCTTAGGGCTCTCCTCGTTCTCCCCCGCAGGTCGCCATGGAATTAGCGACCTGGAGGGAAGATACCTGTCAACATCCAAGGCCAATAAGCCCTCCTCTGATCGATGGCTCAATCATGTCCAACACGGCATCGGATTTTGTTTTTTGTGTACACTGGAAACTACGAAATAGGAGGCGAACGCGAAGAACTTAGCAAATGCTTGAGAAGTTTTGATGACGTTTGTATGCACAGGCAAGGCTCGGGATGAAGGGTTTAAAAACCCACTTCCCTCGGGTCCTTCACTGTTGTTCACGCCGCACGACAAAAGGTGTTTTTGGCATTAAATGCCCGTCAAAACAAGCCTGACACGCGCACTCAAAATCCTTCGAGGGGTCAGTGAGAAGTCGAACAAAAAAGACACTTTTTTAGCAACTGAAACGCCTTTTATGAGCTAGAAACCACATTTTCAGTCAAAAGAAAGCCTTTTTCACTTCGACTTCGGGGGCTAGCCAACAAAGATTGCTACTCTCATGGTCATGCATGACTTTCCCTCGACAATCGTTCCATTACCGCGATAGTTGTTCCATAATCACGCACAACGTCCCGTGGTCTAACTTACTTTTCTATGGTCGCAAAAGACTAAGAACAAAGATAAGGGAGCGGTCCAAAGATGTTCTAGACATAATTCATCAGCGGCATTGAAAAATTGCCATAAGAACAATTTTTTCATTAATATTTTTCATTATTTACAAAAATATAATTTACAACCAAAAAAGTAAATATACATCGGGCTAGGTCAAGGCTTGGCCTTGGTCTTGGTTGCATCTAAAATAAAGTCAGTTTGACTTGCAACTAGGATACAGGACTCCTCCAGTGACCAGTTGTTCTTCTTAGGATCAACTACGTATGCCGAGAGAGAGCCCACAACCTCCCTCAGCTTTTTGGGGGTGTCCTCCATGGTGAGGCCGCAGCCCGCGATAATGATATCCGTGGCATGCTTCTCCTCGCGAGCAAGTTGCTCCTTTTGTCGAGCTAGCCTCGCGGTTTCCCTAGCCCTGTCAAAACTTGCCTTCAAGCGCTCAATGTGCTTAAAGAGATCCTCCAGGTCGAGCCCTCGTCGAATGTACTTCTCCTCAAGGCACTCGTGCTCCTCCTAGAGGGCCTTTAGGGCGGTCTTCACCTTGCCCAACTCTTCCCTGACTCTACCTCCCTGTGAAATCATCAACTTACTCCAGGTTAAGGATCCGCTGACTAGGAAATGACAATATAAGAGTAAGTCCAAGGAATTGAGAGCTCTTACTGGGGAGGGCGACGTTGAAGTAGCCCTAGCAGGGCTCATAACTTCCACATCCTCCTCTGTTGATGGAGGAAAATGAGAAGGAGACATCCTGAAGAAATCGTTTGAAGACCATATCAGTACACCCTTGACTAAATGGCTCGATTTAGTTAGAGAAAAAGACAACTTTACCTCAAGCCACTAGGAGAAGTTTGTGTGGCCATGGATGGCACTTGAGCCACAGTTGCAGCCGCTGATGGTTGGGATGAAGTCTAATCTGATGAGGACATCACTTCTTCGGATACATGCACCAACCATAATCCTCCGCTTGTTACACAAGGACCAATAATGCGCAGTAAAGCCCGATTGTTGCATTGCCAGATGAACTCGTTCCTAAGTTTATATATATATATATATATGGTTTTGATAATGGTTTACTATCTAATAGTGATAATACTGTTCTTAGGAACCATGGAGAGGACCAGTAAGGACTCAAGGACCGGCAAGGAGCCCAAGTCGAGTTGGAGTCCGAGATGGATTCGAGTTGGAGTCTGGTTCGGCCATCCAGGAGCAACCTGTCTTCAAACGACCATAACTCCCTCATACGAAGTCCGATTGGGATGTTCTTATAGTCCACAGAGAAGCCCACGACGAGATGTTTCCAATGGATCTAGCTCCACATCCAAGTTCCTTCTGGATCGTCAGAAATTGACAAAACAAATTTCGACCAGATTCTGATTGGGCCTAGTCGGTGCTACGTCACCTTTTTGGTTGGGTCAAGACCCATGTATCGAGTTAGAGTCCGAGTAGGGAAAGAATGCATGTAGGTTTCAGGTTTCCTTACCTGGCCATCGACCTCTTTTACCTCGACTATACAATCTGGCCGAACCATTAGGGTTCTGTGGGTTTTGTTTAGTTATAGCCTTTCCTTTGTGAAGCTATTGAGATATTCTTCTTGGTCGGCTAGATTAACATCAATATCTGTATTCGGAACCCCAACTCTTCATCATGATTCTATATTTCCAATTTCAGATTGCTTGTTTATCTTGTTCTTGCTTGTTCTTCGATTGCTTGCAGGGATAGATCTTCGTGATCAGGTCGATCGTGCTTCTAGTTCATTCGTATACGGTTGGTAGCCGGATCGTGAGAGTCGTCTTCACAAATCGATCGTTGCTGTTCTCATCGAAAGATCGGACCGCCCGCGTCACATCATAATCCCTTCTGCAGCAATGAGGCCGTGCAGCCGAAGAAGAGGCCCCAGCTTGCTTCTTTGAGGAAAAGCCTGAAAATGATCCAACATCATCACCCGATCGCTTCCTAGAAGCTATTGAAGTATCGAGCGGCTGCCAAAACTCAGTCTTAGCAAAGCTGCATTCAAAAAGAAATCTACACCTATCTACCAAAAGAGGATTGCCTCTTGAGATGAAGGTGCAATGCTGGCTCCTTGTGAGCCCAGAGTGATACGGGGTGCCTGATCTTCATGACGTAGGATCGTTGATAACTCGTTGATTCGTGTAACCTGACGAACCGATGGCGCCAACCACTGTCAATATAGCAACATGCGACAAAAGAATTCGCCCAACCACACGCTTTGATCGTTGTCTACTTGACCACGCAAAAGTAGACGCACTGTTCCTGAAATCAACGAAGAAATTACAAGAACAATAGTAAAGAGAATAACTCCCAATTCTAGGCGGTGGCTTATGAGCACAAACCCTAGAACAAGAGCAAAAGCTTTTCTGAAAATATTTGTGTATTCAATTCGTGGTTATCTCAAAATTATGACCATGCCTCTCTTTTATAGAGGGTGATATTTATAAAAGATAGAAGGTTTAAACTAAACTTTCAATCTGAATCTAATTCAAAACGGAATAAAAATCCTAACATACTATAAAGATAAAAGAAGTCCGGAATTAATCTTCTCGGATTCGGATTCGGACTCGGACTGGACTTTTTCCTTCTGTGCAGTCGTTACTCTTTTGGGTCTCCTGGTTGCATACGATGTCGGCTCTTTTCAATACCTTTCCAACAAGTACTCATGCAATCCAATTGGACATCTGTACTGAGAATGGTGCTTGGTCGAAGTAGCTGTTTCTCACGAATCCGAACATGACTCTTTCCTCTCGTGCACTTGACATTCTTTCGGGGCTCCTGGTTGCATACGACGTTCGATTTTGATGATTCTTGATGCGTTGGAAAGCTCTTTCGAATACCTTTCCAGAAAATACTCATATGACTGATTCGGACGTCTGTGCTGAAATTAGCACTTGGTCGAATTCTCTAAACAAACATCGGATTGTCACTTGGTCGGTAGGTTGTATGTGTAAGAAATCGAGTAAACTACACTAGCAGAATTTCTTCAATTTTACTCGAAGGCTGCAAGTAATAGATCATAGATTAAATTGTTACCAATAGCGGAAGCAGATTTGGTGAAGCGATCGAATGTTCACAGCAGCCGTTTGCGGATCGTCCTGATCAGCAGATGTAGATGACAACGACCGTTCACGGATCGTTCTAATCAACGCAGCAATTGCTGCAGTGCCTCTACCGGTATCCACACGTACCGGGATGGAACGTCGTACGATGGTGTGCTAGCACCAACGCGTACGACAAGGGTTTAGGGCTATCAAAAGAGATGGCAGCTATAGCTTTTGTGATGATCCTCAAAGCCCATCATACATCTCTATATATAGGGCCATGTAGAGGAAATCCTAACATATTAGGTTTCCTGATGTGATACAAATCTTATTCGAATTACCCATGCAGAAGAAATCCTAACAGATTAGGTTTCTTGATAAGATTCAAATCTTATTCGAATTCGTATCTGATACGTATATTCTATAACAGACCCAATCCAGATCTGATACGAAAACCCATAACAAACCCAATCCGAATGGATAAGGAGTCTAATATTAAGTCTCCGAATCTGATACGGAAACCTATACCAAATCCAATCCAAATGGATAAGGAGTCTAAACCCAATCCAAATACATAAGGAGTCTAATATTAAGTTTCCGAATCTGATACAGAAACCCAAAATAGACTTAATCCGAATTGCATTATTCCAACCCGTTAAGTGTGTGACCCTATAGGTTCATGTATATTTAGTCACAACCCGAGAATACTTACCCGAATTGTAAGTCGGTAGTGGCCCCTAGCAGGACATAACGACTATCCAAATATACACAAAGATCATAACTAGAAAACCTATATAATGTTTTCATGTTGATCCTCTTGCCATACGATACCAGATTAAACCCAAGGTAGGAAATGTGCCACCTTTGCACAGTTCAATCCTTTCTCGATCTCATAGTGAATTGATTTTCTCGTAGTTGACACTTCAACCACAAACGGCATGCCATGCACTTCTCAATTCATCTATATCGAGGGGCCCAGAGATATCTCTCTCATTTTATGAGATATGCAAATTTTATCTTAACCATTCATATTCCTCCGCATGGCTCATAGTATACCCGAATATTACCTTTATTACTACTTAATTAAAAGTAGCGTTTGGTACTATCAAAGTATACTACTACACATGTAGAAAACTATGATGGTCTTAGGTCTAAGGATCAATCATAAACATTATTTGAGACCAACTGGTGACACTTAAATAACAAATCCAAACAGTGTCTCAAAATGGGTCTATCCAACATTATATTCTCCAATATATGTCCACATTATTGATTTGATATCTTGTATCCATGGTCCGTGAAACATAACCATCAATCAATAAATGTGCTAATCCATTAATCAATAATGTCCTATTTAAAGATAATGGATCAGGGACTATATTAGAATAATATCATCAAATAAATTTAGAGTCTCACGAACAAGTCACATACTTGTTGATCAAACCAAGATGATAATTTATTCAAAAATAATATATTATTCAAATGTTCATAAATATAACAAAGATAAATACATCTCTGTGATTTTCTTTATGACATATCACTAACAACCTCCCGCTTGGACTAGAGTCAATCACAAATGTATCTAATACCTATTGCTCTATTATGCACCTCATGCTTTAGTTGCGGGAGAGGCTTTATCAACGGATCAGCAACATTCAAATCCGTGGACACTTTGCAAATCTTCACATCACCTCTATTCACGATTTCTCGGATGAGGTGATAACCCCTGAGTATATGCTTGGATTTCTGATGAGACCTTGGTTCCTTGGCTTGCGCAATGGCTCCACTATTGTCACAATAGAGATCCACTGGACTTGAAATACTAGAAACCACACCAAGTTCAGAGATGAACTTTTTAATCCAAACAGCTTCTTTAGCATCTTCCAAAGCAGCAATGTACTCTGCTTCTGTTGTAGAATCAGCGACAGTTTCTTGCTTGGAACTCTTCCAGCTTACAGCTCCTCCATTAAGGCAAAATACAAAACCAGATTGCGATTTGAAATCATCTTTGTCGGTTTGGACGCTAGCATCGGTGTAGCCACTAACAACGAGCTCTTCCTTACCTCCATAAACCAAGAACACATCCTTAGTCCTCCTCAAGTATTTAAGGATGTTTTTTACAGCAGTCCAGTGACTCTCACCTGGATTTGATTGGTATCTGCTCATAACACTTAGAGCATAGGAGATATCTGGGCGTGTACATAGCATGGCATACATAATAGATCCAACAGCAGAAGCATATGGAATCTTATTCATTCGGTCCCGCTCATCACATGTCGAAGGACATTGACTCTTGCTAAGACTAATGCCATGTGACATAGGTAGAAAACCTTTCTTGGAATCGTGCATATTGAATCTATTCAATACTTTGTCAATATATGTACTTTGGCTTAATCCAATTAGCCTTTTAGATCTATCTCGATAGATCTTAATGCCCAAAATATATGCTGCCTCACCTAAGTCTTTCATAGAGAAGTTACTTTTCAATGAAGACTTCACAGAATCAAGCATAAGAATATTATTTCCGATCAGAAGTATGTCATCCACATATAAGACCAGAAAAACAAGTGCGCTCCCATTTACCTTTTTATAAACACAAGGCTCTTCTTCATTTTTGATGAAACCAAACTGTTTGACTACTTCATCAAAACGAAGATTCCAACTCCGAGAAGCTTGCTTCAACCCATAAATGAATTTATGAAGCTTGCATACTTTCCTAGGATTATCTGGATCGACAAAACCTTTAGGCTGTGCCATATACACATCCTCACTTAGGTTTCCATTTAGGAAAGCCGTTTTGACATCCATCTGCCATATCTCATAATCGAAATAGGCAGCAATAGCTAGGATGATCCTGATTGACTTTAACATAGCAACGGGCGAAAAGGTTTCATCATAATCAACACCTTGAATTTGCTTGAAACCTTTTGCAACTAATCGTGCTTTATGGATATGAACATGACCATCCATGTCAATCTTTTTCTTATAAACCCATTTGCACTCAATGGCTTTTACACCATCAGGCAGATCAACCAAGTTCCACACTCGGTTGTCATGTATGGATTCAATTTCGGATCTCATGGCTCGAAGCCATTTCTCAGAGTCAGGGCTCATCATCGCTTCTTCGTAAGTCTTAGGTTCATCATTATCTATCAATAATACTTCACGCTGCTCCATTGTAAGGAGCATGTACCTTCCAGGTGCGTGACGTACCCTTTCAGACCTACGTATAACCGGTGCTTGTCCTGCATCATTTTTTACATTGTTTTGCAGGTCTTGCTGAGCTTCAGTGGGTGCTGAAACAATTTCCAGTGGTTCCCGAATTTCTTCAAGTTGCATTGTGCTCCCACTTACTCCTTTTGAAAGAAACTCTTTCTCCAAAAAGACACCGTTTCGGGCAACAAACACTTTGTTTTCTTCTCGATTATAGAAGTAATATCCTTTTGTTTCCTTAGGATAGCCCACAAAGAAGCATTTATCTGATTTGGGTTTGAGCTTATCAGACATTAAACGTTTTACATAAACTTCACAACCCCAAATCTTAAGAAAAGACAATCCAGGACGCTTTCCATGCCATTTCTCATATGGTGTCTTTTCTACGGCTTTTGATGGAGCCCTATTTAATGTGAACGCAGCTGTTTCTAGAGCATATCCCCAGAAGGAAAATGGAAGATCAGTTTGGCTCATCATTGACCGAACCATGTCCAACAAGGTCCTGTTCCGTCGTTCTGACACACCATTCCATTGAGGTGTTCCTGGCGGGGTCAATTGTGGAACAATTCCATGTTGTTTTAGATGATCACCAAATTCTTGGCTCAAATATTCCCCTCCACGATCAGATCGTAGGGTTTTGATTGTCTTGCCAAGTTGATTTTGTACTTCATTATGAAATTCCTTGAATTTATCAAACGTTTCAGATTTATGCCTCATTAAGTAGACATATCCATATCTACTAAAGTCATCGGTAAAAAAATGAAGTACTGAAAACCACCTCTAGCTGTTGAACTTAATGGTCCACATACATCAGTATGAATAAGAGCCAATAAGTCATTTGCCCTTTCACTTTCACCCATAAAAGGTGCCTTTGTCATTTTTCCAAGTAAACAAGATTCACACACATCAAATGATTGAAAATCAAATGTGTCTAGAAGCCCATCTTTTAGGAGTTCCATGATGTGTTTCTCATTGATATGGCCTAAACGACAATGCCAGATAAACGTGGGATTCAAATCATTGGACCTAAGCCTCTTAGTACATATGTTATAGACAGGTAATTCAAGATTTAGCTGATAAAGCCTATTCTCCAATGAGGCATTGCCATAAAACATATCATTTAAATAAAAGGAACAACGATTGTTCTTTATTCTAAATTCATAACCCAGCGTGTCCAAACACGACACGGATACAATGTTTTTGCTTGTGGCAGGAACATAATAACAGTTATTAAGTTCTAAAACTAATCCTGAAGGTAAAGTTAATATAAAAGTTCCAACAGCTAAGGCTGCAACTCTTGCTCTATTGCCAATGCGAAGTTGAACCTCGCCCTTAGCCAAATTTCTACTCCTTTTAAGCCCCTGCATCGAAGTGCAAATATGAGCAGCCGATCCAGTATCAAATACCCAAGAGTCGGAAGGAGAAGTAGCTAAATGAACTTCTATAACATATATACCTGAAGGAGTCTCACTTTCCTTCTTTTTCTTTAAATCTTCCAAGTATTTCTTGCAATTCCTCTTCCAATGTTCAGATTCCTTGCAATAGAAGCATTCAGTAGTAGGGGTGGCACCTGACTTGGACTTTCCTTTGGAATTAGGCTTAGCGCTAGAGGATCTTTCTAGAGTTTTGCCCTTTCCCTTAGCCTTGCCCTTGCCCTTCTTCTTAAAGTTTTTTCCCTTTTGAACCATCATTACATTATTTGGGTTTTTCTTAATGTTCTGTTCCGCTGTTTTAAGCATCCCATGCAATTCGGTCAATGATTTCTCCAGATTATTCATGTTATAATTCATGACAAACTGGTCATAGCTCGGAGGGAGCGATTGGAGAATCATATCAGTAGCCAACTCTTGACTAAGGGGAAAACCAAGTTTTTCCAAATTCTCAATGTAACCAATCATCTTGATCACATGAGGACTGACCGAGCTTCCTTCTGCCAACTTGCAATCATGCAATTTCTTGGTGGTCTCATATCTTTCCACCCTGGCCTGCTCCTTGAATAAGTTTCTAAGAGACACGGCCATGTCATAAGCTGTCATGTTCTCATATTGCTTCTGAAGCTTAGAGTTCATTCTGACAAGCATTAGACAGCTGGCATCAAGTGCGTCATCAGTATGCTTCTTATAAGCATCCTTTTGAGCACGTAAAGCACTAGCGGTTGGTTCATCAGGTATAGGAGTCTCTAGAACATAGTCCTTTTTCTCTTGTTTGAGAACAATTCTCAAGTTTCTATACCAATCAATAAAATTTGTTCCATTGAGCTTTTCTTTATTAAGGACAGATTGCAAACTGAAATTGTTTGAGGAGCTACCACTATCCATGGTCTACAACAGTAAAGAAATGCAAAATTATAGCATTATATTTATGAAAAGTCTTTTATTAAATAATTCAATAAAAGATGTACCAACTATATATTTTAGAAAAAATCCCTCAAGAAATATATATAGTAGGCCAAGATCCATATTTTACTAAGTTCTAGTGAGCTTTGGCATCACTGCTAGAAACCTAGTTATTTAGGTAAGCAACTCCTTACTAATTATATCATATATAACTCTTGTTTGTTGGGTGTCATCCCAACACCATGCTCCAAAGCCCAAAACCGTTTTGATGGCTTTGTTAAGTTAAACCAATTCTATGCTTATGGGTGTCCAACACACATCCTGCCTTATTAAGATAATTGATGGTGCCCCTGATTTGTCAGACCCACCAAGCAACGATCAAAATCTTGACAGGTGCAGCAATTGGAAGGGTATAATAAACACTTAATTTTTATGAGGGGTTAAAACATGGCAAAACATCCATATGCACGAAAATAACCATCAGCTAGATGATCTAATAGGTGCAATTTCGACTATATTTAACTTCCGTTGGCAGTAACCTTGGCCAGGAAAGACCGCGACTATTTTCGCTCACACCATGAAGGAAAGCATTCCGTCAAGCGGGGCTTATTAAGAAAAACCTTATGATGTGTTCTTTCCTTAGACACCAAAGTTGACAGCTTCTAGTTGTCAAGTATAATCTTTATGTTTCATGAGGGGTTAAAAGATGTCACAACATCTATATGCATGAAAATAACCATCAGTTAGATAATCTCACATGCATAACTACGACTATATTTAATTTCCGTTGGCAGTAACCTTGGCCAGGAAAGACCGCGACTGTTTTCGCTCACACCATGAAGGAAAGTGTTCCGCCAAGCGGGGCTTATTAAGAAAAACCTTATGATGTGTTCTTTCGTTAGACATCAAAGTTGACAGCTTCTGGTTATCAAATATAATCTTTTTTTAAATTAATCATATTAATCAAATTTTCGAACCAATCTGATTGGTTTAAACCCCCTTAAGTCATTCATATTAACTCCAAGATGAATATCTAGAATAGCCAGCTAATGTCATATATAGATCTAATCTATACACATATGATTTAGAAGATCCAATCTACTATTGTCATATAAACCCTAACATCACCTCCCTCTGGCCCATGCTCGGATCATTAGACATTAGTTCATATTAAAGTCGGCCAAAAAATTGTTCATCACAACACTTGGATGTCAAAACAAACATGTATAATGAAACTTATACGGTAACAGATTAAATGAAATAGTAGATCTAATCTACTAGAACTTCATATATCACATATATATATTATTAATCCAGATCTAATACTATACAGGATGGCTCTGATACCACTGTAAGAAATCGAGTAAACTACACTAGCAGAATTTCTTCAATTTTACTCGAAGGCTGCAAGTAATAGATCATAGATTAAATTGTTACCAATAGCGGAAGCAGATTTGGTGAAGCGATCGAATGTTCACAGCAACCATTTGCGGATCGTCCTGATCAGCAGATGTAGATGACAACGACCATTCGCGGATCATTCTAATCAGCGCAACAATTGTAGCAGCGCCTCTACCGGTATCCACACGTACCGGGATGGAACGTCGTACGATTGTGTGCTAGCACCAACATGTACGACAAGGGTTTATGGCTATCAAAAGAGATGGTAGCTATAGCTTTTCTGATGATCCTCAAAGCCCATCATACATCTCTATATATAGGGCCATGTAGAGGAAATCCTAACAGATTAGGTTTCCTGATGTGATACGAATCTTATTCGAATTACCCATGCAGAAGAAATCCTAACATATTAGGTTTCTTGATAAGATTCAAATCTTATTCGAATTCGTATCTGATACGTATATTCTATAACAGTATGGTCCCTAGGTTGCGACCATGTGCTTCTGATCCTGGGATGCGACCTTGAGGGATGCTGTGACCTCGAGCCTTTCTGATCGAGAGCAAAGTTCTTCTGGTCGATCACTGATGCGAAGGATGTCCTCATCATACTCCCCTTCTTGAAAAGGACTCATCCTCGAGTCCTACAGTGTAGAACCGAAGGACGGAGAAAGGTCTGAAATGTTGAATGTGGTGCGAAGGATGTCCTCATCAAGGCTCCAAGGATGAGGTCAATTTTTTTTTTGGCTTTTTTTTTGTGTATAGGCTGAAAACAGATCTAAACTAAGGATAATCCTACCGTGTAAACTGAAGCTCTGATACCAAGATGATACGGGGTGCCCGATCTTCACGACGTAGGATCGTTGATAACTCGTTGATTCGTGTAACCTGACGAACCGATGGCGCCAACCACTGTCAATATAGCAACCTGCGACAAAAGAATTCGCCCAACCACACGCTTTGATCGTTGTCTACTTGACCACGCAAAAGTAGACGCACTGTTCCTGCAATCAACGAAGAAATTACAAGAACAATAGTAAAGAGAATAACTCCCAATTCTAGGCGGTGGCTTATGAGCACAAACTCTAGAACAAGAGCAAAAGCTTCTCTAAAAATATTTGTGTATTCAATTCGTGGTTGTCTCAAAATTATGACCATGCCTCTCTTTTATAGAGGGTGGTATTTACAAAAGATAGAAGGTTTAAACTAAACTTTCAATCTGAATCTAATTCAAAACGGAATAAAAATCCTAACATACTATAAAGATAAAAGAAGTCCAGAATTAATTTTCTCGGATTCGGATTCGGACTCGGACTGGACTTTTTCCTTCTGTGCAGTCGTTACTCTTTTGGGTCTCCTGGTTGCATACGATGTTGGAATTTAATAATTCTTGATGTTTTGGAAATCTCTTTTCAATACCTTTCCAACAAGTACTCATGCAATCCAATTGGACATCTGTACTGAGAATGGTGCTTGGTCGAAGTAGCTGTTTCTCACGGATCCGAACAGGACTCTTTCCTCTCGTGCACTTGACATTCTTTCAGGGCTCCTGGTTGCATACGACGTCCGATTTTGATGATTCTTGATGCGTTGGAAAGCTCTTTCGAATACCTTTCCAGAAAATACTCATATGACTGATTCGAACGTCTGTGCTGAAATTAGCACTTGGTCAAATTCTCTGAACAAACATCCGATCGTCACTTGGTCGGTAGGTTGTATGGTCCCTAGGTTGCGACCATGTGCTTCTGATCCTGGGATGCGACCTTGAGGGATGCTGTGACCTCGATCCTTTCTGATCGAGAGCAAAGTTCTTCTGGTCGATCACTGATACGAAGGATGTCCTCATCACAGAGTCTCAACATTCTCTTCTCCGACTAGATCTTCTTCTTCAGCAAATCGCTCTTTGCTCGAGGATGCCATTGGCACAGAAGGTTAGGGAGATGAAAGGTTTGAGACTTAGAGAAATTTGTGACGGAGATGGAAAACTCCACAACAAAGGAATAGCTATTTATAGAGTCACCAGGGCGATGCTTTGAGTCCCCGGCTTAGTGTGTAGCGCGAAGGCCTCAAGATCCTCTGTAGTGCTTGTCGGGTGAATTTTTTCATCGAGGTACATTGGGATTCGAAATGACGTAGTTGAGAAATTTGAAGCACCAGATATTGTTAAGAATTCGAAGTGATGTAGCTACTGAAGTGGGCCTCTGTCACTTCAAATTCGGGGGCTAGCTGACGAGGATTGTTAGCTGCACTTGGGCCTCCATGGTTGCACATAGCGTTTTATGGTCGCACATAAAGAACCATGGCCGCAAGTACTTTCCTATGGTCGCCAAGGCCAGGGGAAGTGAAGCCAAGTAGTTCAAAGATGTCCTGGATATAGCCCAAGAACCATCTTTATTTCATGCAAATTGTGAAACACTTATAAAGTCCATATTATTGTTGTATCAGCAGACACTGTGGTCACAGAGATATCTCCCTATGGACAAACTCCCTTGCAGATACAAAGTTCAACATCATCACATGTGATCACAGATGTGCATGATCACCCTTCATCATAACCGTACCTTGATCCTTATGGTTGTTCTCGAGATAATCATAAGTCCCTAGTAGGGTAACCGTCGAAGGAAGTTAGGATGGTAAAGCAGTTCCATGACGCCAAGTCAAACCTACTTAAACAGCCACATAATCATGATCTACGACAACCACCACGTACTCACAACCCCATAGCGACCACTTCGGGGCGGTTAGGAGTGATTGTGGGACGTGCCTCCAAGAGGATAACGAACAATCTCTTTGGCAAGTATAAGAAGGCCTTCAGGGGAAGGACCAGGGATGAGGACGATCAACTACAGAGAAGACTAGACTTAGCCATATAGGATTAGCTAGCTCACATACATTGTAACAATCTCTTTGTAAAATTTTTCCCACATAGTAAACTACACAGGATGTAGGGTCATTACTCAGTTACGAGGGCCCAAACTTGGATAATTCTCTCGTGTCTTAGATTCGTAGATAACTTGAATACCTTGGGAACTTGTCTGATTGGCTCCTTTCATTATTCTTCTCTTCTTTGCATAAGTTCAAAAGAACCCCCAGGTTCCAATCGTCGACAATAGGTCAAATATTTTGGCTCAAAAACCTGCGTCTCTGGAGAAATGTCCGTGCACATATTGACATTCATGCTGACTGTCAGTGTCACTATGCTAATATTCATGCTGACAGTTAGCGTCCCATGCAGGCAGTCTGCATGGATCTGTGCAGCTGATAGTAAAACAAGCATAATCTTTTATCTAGAGATTCGATTGAGGTGAGTTTTGTCTGGTTGGAAAGATAACACAAGGGCCAACAATTTTGTCAACAGGAGAAAAACCTAGATCGGCTTAGATGTTTCTAGAAAATTCAAACAACATTCCTACTGCCAAAATATCCAATACAAATGTCAGCGTCCACGCAGACATGCATGTTGACTGTCAGCATAGTGTTAAATGATTTTGGCTCAAATACATGTCTCTCTGGACAAATGTCAGCATTGAAGCTGACATTCAATGCTTATTGTCAGCATCGACTATGACCTGTTTTGAGTGAACAAGTTGGAAAACTCTGATTGAAAATTTGGTCAAAAATCCAGTGGTCAAATAACTTTTGATCGAATGGCTACTAGTCTAATGAACAGTGCTCGAACGACCACTAGCCAAATGTCCTCATTTAAGATTGACCAAGTTTTAATACTGATGCAACCACTTTGTTTACTTTGTGCGACCACAACCAGGTGTAGTTTTCAAATCTTAGCTCCAATACAGACAATCTACACTTGTTTTCTGGCAATGCAAGAGGTGACAGAGCACTAGTGTAATATGATATGAATGCATTTGAGCTTCCACACTAGATCGGCTCAAGCTACTAGTTTCCGATCCCTCTTAATAGTACAATCAAATTAGTAAAAAGAATCCTATCAATTCGGTCTATCTCCAAACACCGAGACCGATAAAATCCTAAGAAAATGATCCTTAATCTTTGATTTTACCTTCGGTGAAACTTGACCTCACTCAAGGTGGCTCATATCAACATCATTCTCCATATGCCTTTGCTTGCTTTCATCTGGCAATTCATTTTGATACTACAACACATATACTCATTAAACCACGTTATTATCATAGTTAGGTTGTCACCAAAATAACTAGCACAAGCTTGGTGCACTGATGATGCAGAAATAGATGACTGATATGATGAGTTCCCCTCAACATATGCATCTATATGAAACCACAATAAGGGAGACATCAACTTCAAATCCAAGATAAGGAAGCTTCAAAGTGAGGGGTTTAACAAACAACTATTCAAATACTTCTGCTGAATCAAAGTTTATCCAAATTGTCATTAATCATCAAAACCTATATTCAACAAATCCGACTACAGATTCCGACTCCTTGCACCACAACACCTCCAGATCTGAAGCTTCTACGCCACTGACGACGCCCCAACACAACGTAAAAAAAAACAAAGTGCCAAAGATGATGGACCACCTCACCGGCCACGTGGATTGCCTCTACGACTATCATGTCCACATTGGCCACATCCGCCCGAACTGCACATATCCAGGCGCATCTACCTACCACAGGGCGCATCTTCACACCCCCGGCCTTCCTCCACAACCCTATCCACCACCCTCCGATGAGTAATCTCCAAGGTACGCAAGTTTTTATTTTTTATTTTTCTTTTCTTTTTTGTTTCTTTTTGTTTGTCTTTTTAGATTTTTACTTGCGACGCCTTGGACCGAACCACCGGAGCTATGTGGACAACAACACCCTCTTTCACGCATCATCTTCAACAACATCGACCTCCAGACATGACGATCACAAACGGTAACCTGTATCTCTCTCCAAACATTGAAGACCACGTTTGATTTAGCTTGAGGGTAGTCACTTTATCGTTTACTTATCCTTCAGAGAATCATCATTCCACCCTCTTGCCATCATAAAATAAAAAAAATAAAAAAATATATATCAACTTGGAATGCTTGGTTTTGAGGATGATTTTTAATCAATTAAAATACTATTCTATCACATCTTTGCATATGATCAATTGAACTTAGCTCTCTTTAAAAATTTCAAATGCCTATGTTCAGCTTTTATCTTAATTTAATCATTAAAGATTGTGTTTGTCTTTTAGATCATTGTTGACCTCTTCCAAATTTAAGGTTTCTAATAAACTATTATCTAAATTAACTCTCTTATGTCACTTTTTATGCTTAGATTGCTAATTTTTCTTCTCTTTAAAATAAAAATGTGTAATAGTGAAGTATAATCGACCCACTGGGGGGAGACGGTGATGAATCGTTGACCAGTTGGAGAAGGAAAGATTACTTAACTTATGCACATAAAAAATTTTCTTTGTTATAATAAAACAGTTGCTTAAGATGTGGGTTTGTCTAGTCTCTTGTGACATATACGTGATCCACTGGGGGGAGGCAGTGATGAATCGTCGACCAGCTGGTGAAGGGAAGGTATATGGAACAATGAGATTGATAACAAGGGTTCAGAAAACCGACAAAATTACCTATTTGTAAGTACACTTAAGTAAGCGTCCTCAGCTGTGTCTCCTCTAGCCATGACAGAATGTTCTAGTTCAAAACATTCTGGCCAAGAGCACGAAAAAGTTGAAGAAAATAAAAAATGAATAAATAAAAAATTAGTAATAAAAACTGTTTAAATTCCTCTCTAATTTGTATAACTTGTAGCATAGTGATTGTTTTCTTGATCCGGGAGGATCTTCGGGTCTTCCAAGTTGAGTTCGGAAAAGATTTGAGACCACAGAATGGTTTGCGACCTTGATTCGATCTCTGGTTGGAATTATAGTCCGATCAATATAAATATAACTAAGTCTTACGTACATATAACTAAGCCTTACGTATTCAGGTTTAGTTAGTTGTCTTAGTCTAATACGTTTAGGTTATTGAGTCTGATACGTTCTCATACGATTGGATTATAAATACTTTGTAATAGTTCTAATTTAGATCATCGAGTCTAGGTTGAACTTATTTAAGTCTTAGACACATAGTTCATCGACGTAGGTGAGTGTGTCCTAACGTTCGACGTGTAAAGATCCCTCTTTTCAATGAAGAGTTGTGCTCGACATATTAGCATCTGGGCGAGTGGGTTTCGGTAATTCCGAGTAAGATCCCATTATTCCGCATATTAGTATCTGGGCGAGGCTAGTGCGAGAACCAAGGCTGGGTCTCAAACAGATCATTTCTTTAGCTATTATTTGTTCAAAACCTTATATGAAAGAAGTTGTTAAAATGATTTATCGATTAAGCTCTCTCTTTTCTAAGGTTGAGATTTGATAAGCTGAATATTTGTATTTGAAAATTTTAAATTGCTTAGATCAATTGTTTCATATGTCTCGATCGATGTGATGTGAATTGCCAGAAGTAATTTATTGAAAATTTGATTAATCTAGGCATTCTAATTTTTAGAAAATTCATTCACATCCTTTTCTTGAGGATAAGCAAAATGCTAGCTTGGGGGGATTTGATAAGTGCTAAATTGGTAGTACTTTTACCCTAAGTTTGCTAATGAAAACGTGTTAAAAACATACTAAAAACACCTTTCACACGACATTTTATTTATCTTTTTATATTATTTTTACAATCCACTTTCATAGTTGTGTTTTCCATGTTCTAGGGATCGAACTTACAAAATTTGAGGATGTTTCAAGTTCGATTGGATTAGTTTTGACAAAAGACAACAAAAATGGACAAAAGGATCCTGAATCGAACACACCACAGTTGAAATCACCTGGTCGAACACACCTAGACGAGAAAGAGCCATGATTGAACACACTTGAATGAGAAAGAGCCATGATCGAACATGAAGACTTTTGGTCGAATAAGTCCTGATCGAACAAAGTCCCGATCAAACACGCCTGGTCGTCTGGTCATTACTTGACCGAGCCCAGCACGATCGCTGGCACGACCCATACCACAGGTTGTGCTCGGCTCGGTTTCCAAAGATATTTTGGCCGATTTTTGTGGTTTTGACTTGGATTTATTAGTTTCTCGTGCCGTTTGAAGCTGGATTCCGTTGCCTGCACGTCAAGAGTTACATTTGGGCACGTTAAGCCATTGTATATGTTGGGGGAAAAATATTGGGCGTTGCTGATGTCCATCCTCCGGAGTAGGAGCCTCTCTCTCCCGGTCCTCCGACCCCCAGAGGAGGAGGCGCCCTCCTCCGGTTCGTCGTCCTCCGGGACTCCGGGACTCCGTCCTCCAGGACTGCATCCTCCGAAGTAGGTCTCGCTCCTCCGGAGTAGGAGCCTCACTTCTCCGGGACTCCGTCCTCTGGAGTAGGAGCCTTGCTCCTTCGATCGCCGTCCTCCGGGACTCCCTCCTCCGGTCCACCATCCTCCGGAGTAAGAGGGGCCCACCTCCGGTCCTTCGACCTCTGGAGTAGGAGGCGCCCTCCTCCGGTCCTCCATCCTCTGGAGTAGGAGGTGCCCACCTCCAGTCCTCCGACCTCCGGAGTAGGAGGTCGCCACCTTCGGCCGTCTGTCCTCCGGAGTATGAGGCGACCTCCTCCGGTACTCTGGAGTAGGAGGTGCCCACCTCTGGTCCGCCATCCTCCGGAGTAGGAGGCGGCCACCTCCGACCCTCCGTCCTCTAGAATAGGAGGCAACCTCCTCTGGTCCTCCGGAATAGGAGGTGCCCACCTCCGGTCCTCCGTCCTCCAGAGCTGGGGCCTTGCCCCTCTGAGACTCCGTCCCGGGGTTGGGGGCACTGAAGTTGAGGGTGGCCACGTGTCTAAGATCAGTGCCCCGGGCCCTGCCAAAAGACCATGATGCCCTTGATCCGACAGTCGCAGCTAGGGTAGTTTAGTAATTTGCATCTTTTGGGGGTCTATATATACCCTTGTACCCCTCTCTTGTAACCTAAGACTCATTTGTACTCAATACACAAAATCGAACATGCATGCTTAGAAGCCCTCTCCCCGGGAGAGAGCCCCCCTAACCGACTCGAGTCGGGAGCACGTTGATGAGGACATCACTACGACGGATGCACACACTACTTCAGTTCTATCACCTCCTATGCAAGGACCAATTACAAGGGCACGTGCACGACAGTTAAATTACCAGGTGAGTTCGTTCCTAGGGTTACATACTTATATTTTGAAGGATAGATTACTGCCTAATGATGATTTTCTTGTACTTAGGAACCATGGGATGTACCAGCAAGAATGTAATTCTTCACCAAGGCAAGCTTTGGCCCATGTTGTACACGAGATGGAGTCCAGTTCGGCCACCATGGAGCAGCTCACCTTCAAACGAACATAAAAGCTGTATACGGAGTCCGTTTGGAATGCTTGATTACTTGATGAAAAGCTTATTCCAAGACCTTTCCAACGGATATGGCCCCACCTTCAGATTCCTTCTGAGTCGGCCGCAATCATCAAAACAATTTGACATACAGAACCTGAACTGTATAGAACCCGGACTCTTAGGTGCTGCGTCACTTCTCTTTTGGGCCACAGCCCATGTACCTCTCTCTCCTTTATATGGCTGAACTCCTCAAGTTCTTCCTTAGGTTATTAGCTACGTTGTTCCCCCATTGTGTGAGAGACAGTTGTTCATCGGAGTAGCGTCCCCGATCCTGGTTTGATGAAAGATAACCACAATTTGTTTTTTCTGAACTTCAGAGTGCTTTGCATCTTGTTCTTGCTCGTTTCTTCTACTGCGTGTAGGAATTAACCTTCGTGGTAACGTCATCTAGGCGTGAGCACGATTGATAACGACAGGTGCGTGGGTGTAGCGATTGCAAGGACTCAATCCCCGCTGATTGGAAGCCTTGAAACGCGAATGTCTCCATTCCGCAAAGTAGAACCTATTGGAAGATCGGTGACGAGGATTGACACCCGGGTCACTTCTAATAAACTTTTGGTTCAAGACAGGTTCGAACCAGACATGTATCTGGTGATGCGAACTCAAGCTATTCTGAGGGGCATCACCATGAGGTCGCAAGCTTTACGCGATCAGGTCGCGGGTTTCGTGCGATCAGACCGACAGCCTTGTGCGGTCAGAAGTTCGTATGCTATACACGGACTGGATATCTGGGATGTTGTGCGATCAGCCTACATTCCGCGGTCAGAACGTTCTCGACCAGGGTGCTTGGGGTTTATTCGGTTATCCTTATGTCAGGATATTCCAAGCATCCCGAGGATTCCTCCACGTTGAAGACCAACCGTCAGAGGTTATTATATGCGGTTATTCATGATTAACACGTGTTAATAACCTCCGTGGAAGTTAACAGCAGTTCTCCAACAACCGCATCTAACCGTTGATGCAGTTTTCTTCATATGGCACCTTTTCGACCAGTATAAAAAGGTGGCAAAGTACATCAAACGGGGGATCCAAGACACTTTTCGGAAGAACCGGACTAAAAAGAATAATCAAGATACAAGATATCTCAATCATTCAAACAGCCAAGTCTACGGCTTAGATTAAACAACACTTACGAGTCTCCTATAGCTTCTCCTTGTACACCCTTACAGGGAAAATCCTCGCCTGTGAGGACTTTTCCCTCCATTTGTAAACCTTTTACCATACTTAGTGAAATCTCAACAGGACGTAGGGCTATTACTCCCACCATCGAGGGCCCAAACCTGTCTAAACTCTCTGTGCTCCTGTTCACCATTGTTCAGCATACCTTCCCGGAGGGTCATCTTGAAAGGTCTCACAATTACAAATTCTTCATAAGTTCGGCTGAGGACCCTGAGTCCGAATCGTCGACAGCTGGCGCCCACCGTGGGGCCTTTCTCAAGGCGTCCTAATTGAAATTCGGAGGTTCGCCGAAACATGGCTGGAGCATATGATTCCGAGAATGATTTCGATCTCGAGGATTATGCCCATATACCAATGCCTTCTCCAAGCGATCCTGTTCCGATGGAAGAGGTCGAAGGCCAGAATCTTTCACAGGTTGAATCATCTCCCCAAGTCATGTTAATCGACCAGGAGGTAACTGGCACAAGGTCAGAACCCGCAGAGGTTCTTAATGTGCTAGGTGATGAATCCGGCCCGTCATACGATCCCGCTGAGGGAAAATATGATGGTGACCCTGAAGTTAGCCCAGGAAGGTTCGACCCAGATAACCTCCACCGTCTCTTTGATTTCGAGTCCGACTCGGAACAAACCGAGATGTTCTCCCCATCGGCGACCTCTCTCCCTAGGCAGTTTGCTGCGTTGTCGGAAGAAACTCCCGATCAACAGGCTGCCAGGGTAGAACAAGATCGCAAACAGAAGGAGGAGCAAGATCTCGAGCAACAGAACAACGAACTGCGCAGAACTGCCCTAGAGGCTCTTCAAGATGCGCAGGCTCGTTACGATGCTGCCCCGAGTTCTTCTCGACGGTCGCGTGGTCGTAGACGTGACCAGACTCCTTCCTTACCACCGGAGCATTTCCCAGTGGACGAAGAAACAATAACACCTGGTGCCCCTAGGAGAAGTACCCATGGTCGACTGCGATCTATCGCGGAAGTCATGCGCAATTTTCCTCCTACGGTCACGGATGCGCAAAGACCGGCCTTTTTCAGGATCCTGGCGGAAAGACTGGACGAGGTCGCATCCGAGGCGACCCCAACAGCCTCTTCCCGCACAGTAACACATTCCCGTGAACGAGATGGTCCTCATTTTGGCTCTGGCCGGCGGAGTTACCCGCCGCCTGTACCGTCCCGACAGGACAAATACCGGCGAATGCAGGACTCTCGTAGTAGGGATCGAGTTCCCGTTCACTCTCGTTTGGGACCACGAGTAACCTCGCCATTACGTGAGTTTGCTCGAAACCCAACCGAAAGTCGCAGGACGGTTCACGGTCCTTACGTTGGTTGCAAAGCTTTCTCGCCTGGCCTACGAGCAGTCGTTTGGCCCGATAAGTTTCGACCAGGGGCCATTGAGAGGTTTGATGGAACTCAGAACCCATCCGAGTTCCTTCAGATCTATATTACTGCCATCCAAGCAGCAGGAGGCGATGACAAGGTCATGGCCAACTACCTGCCAACAATCCTCGCAGGACCGGCTAGAACCTGGTTGTTTAATCAGCCTGAGGGTTCCATCTACAATTGGGAAATGCTATGCGATGCCATCCTCAGCAAATTTCCAAAACTGTTACCAAAAGCCGGGTAAGGAGGACGACCTGCATAGACTACGGCAAACTTCGACCGAAACGCTTCGGCAGTTTGTCAAGAGCTTTGTCGGGGTAAGAAATACCATCCCGAACATATCTGATGGCTCCGTAATCAGGGCATTTAAGCATGCCGTTCGATACCGGAGATTCACTGAAGACTTGCTTATCCACCCTCCTCGATCAGTGGCTGATCTGTTCGATATGGCTGATCGATACTCCGATGCAGCCGAGGCAGTCGAATGGAACCGAATGGTTGACAAGGGGGACCTACCGCCCCAACCAGGCTTCAAGGACGCCAAGAAAGAAGATTCAAGCAAAAAGCCGGAGTCTTCACCGGGTGGGAAGTCAAAAAAGTAGAAGAGGAACCGCTCTGGACAGTACCGTGAGGTCGCAGTTGCGGAGAAACCACCTTCGACCAAAGGTAATAAGTCTTCTTTTAAAAGTAAAACTGCTTCTGGGGGCCGAGATTCCGACCAGCCAGAAAAATCAACTAATCCGCAGGAGGGCAAGAGGTGGTGTCCACTCCACAACTCCGCAGGCCACGACCTCAAAAACTGCAGGAGTTGGTTGAAACAGCTGGATGATTTCTACCAAGGAGCTGGGCCAATGCCAACCTTACCGCCTAAAGAGCAGGCGTGCGGGATTAGAGACGTCGACGGAGACGAAGAAATGGCTTACCAGGTACCTCAAAATCATGTTAATGTCATTTTCGGAGGTTCCTCCTCTTTCGTTTCCAAAAGGCAGTTTAAAACCTTTTGCCGAGAGGTTAACCAAACGGAGACATCCCTTGGCGAACCTCAATATCCCCGTTGGTCGGATATGCCTTTGACGTTCGATCGCGCCGACTGTCCTGTGGGGCTAACTCGACCATTGAGGCTACCTCTGGTTATTACCCCAATCATCAGTAACGCGAGAGTCGAAAGGGTCCTGATTGATGGGGGAAGTTCCCTTGATCTTTTATTGGTCAAGACACTCGACGAGATGCAAATTCCTCGTTCGAAGATCAAGCCCATAATCCATCCGTTTTATGGGATAATCCCAGGCCCCTCCATGATGCCATTGGGACAAGTGGTCCTCCCGGTCACTCTGGGAGAACCAGATAACTTCCGAACAGAATTGGTTACTTTCGATGTAATCGATTGTGATTCAGCTTATAATGCAATCTTTGGCAGGCTGACTCTTGCTAAGTTCATGATGGCAACGCACTATGCTTATCAATGCGGGAAATTGCCTGGCCCCAAAGGTGTCATTTCGGTCCGAGGTAGTCGCAACGTGGCGCTCACGTGCGACCGGCTATCTTTGGAGATGGTCGATCAACTTCCCCTCCGGGACGCTCAGGTCGCCACCGTTGCCACCGATGCGATCAGGGCTGCTCCTCGACCAGATGAGAAACTCAGACAAGTTCCTTTGTACCCAGATGACCCATCCAAGACAATTCGGGTTGGGTCAGCCCTGGATGACAAATAGGAACTCGACCTCGTTGCTTTCCTCCGGGCTAACGCAGACGTGTTTGCGTGGAAACCGTCCGACATGCCCAGTGTCCCAAGGGAAGTAATTGAGCACAGGTTAGCAATTCGACCTGGACAACTACCAATAAAGCAAAAGCTCAGGCGTTTTGCCACCGACCGACAGGAGGCCATCCGAGAAGAGTTAGACAAACTCTTACAAGCCGGGTTTATCCGCGAAGTGAATCACCCGGACTGGCTCGCCAATCCGGTCATGGTCCGCAAGTCAAATGGCAAGTGGCGCATGTGCGTCGACTACACTAGCCTCAACAGTGCCTGTCCGAAGGATGACTTTCCCCTTCCCCGCATCGACCAGCTGGTTGACTCCACTGCGGGTTGCGAACTGATGAGTTTTCTGGATGCCTACTCAGGATATCATCAAATTAGCATGGCAGAAGACGATGAAGAGAAAACTGCCTTCATCACCCCGTTCGGCACATACTGCTACGTCAGAATGCCGTTCGGTCTCAAGAACGCAGGTTCCACGTACCAGCGCTTGATGCAAAAGACCTTTCTTTCCCAGATAGGGCGTAATCTCGAAGCATATGTAGACGACTTGGTTGTAAAGAGCACCAAAAGATTGTCTCATTTGGACGATCTTGCTGAAACCTTCTGTAACTTGAATCGCTTTGGAATAAAATTGAACCCGGAGAAATGTTCTTTCGGGTTTTCTTCAGGGAAGCTTCTTGGTTTCCTCGTGTGTTCCAGGGGCATTGAGGTTAATCCTGAGAAAATCAGAGCTATTGAACAAATGAGGTCGCCCTCGACCATGAAGGATGTTCAACGCCTGGCTGGTTGCATGGCGGCTTTAAGTCGCTTTATATCGCGATTAGGCGAAAGGGGACTACCTTTCTTTAAAGCCTTGCGGAAACATCATAACTTCACGTGGTCCGACGAGGCCGAAAAAGCGTTTCAGGAGGTAAAAACATATCTGTCCAGTCCGCCAGTATTGGTATCTCCCGACAAAGGAGAACCATTGCTTCTCTATCTGGCGGCCACACCGCACGCGGTCAGCGCCGTTCTGATCGCGGATAGAGGGGGAATACATAGACCTGTCTACTATGTGAGCGAAGTACTTCATGGTCCTAAGGAGCGCTACCCTGAGGTCCAGAAGATACTTTACGCGCTACTGATGGCTTCCCGTAAGCTACGACATTACTTTCAAGCACACATGATCACAGTACCCTCCTCTTTTCCTTTAGGGGATATTGTCCGAAATCCAGAAAAATCTGGTCGAATCGCCAAATGGGCGGTCGAATTCGGTGCCTTCGAGATCCATTTCACCCCTCGCACGGCGGTTAAGTCTCAGGTTTTGGCCGACTTTGTGGTCGAATGGACCAACCCTGAGCCACCCGTGCAGTTGGCAGAGGAACTGGAGTGCCCCGATTATTGGACAGTGTACTTTGACGGCTCCCGTAGTTTTCAACACTCGGGGGCTGGAATAGTCTTAGTTACGCCCCAGGGCGAACAGCTTAAGTATGTCATTCAACTACACTTTGTTGCAACCAACAACGCAGCAGAGTATGAAGGTCTTCTTGCAGAGGATGATCCGGCAATAGCCTTCGTTGCCAACCTCGGTCAGGAACAAGATTGGACTCATCCATTGAGGGTCTATCTTGAACATGGGACCCTACCCGAGGACGAAACCAAAAGCGATCGGTTAATTCGAAAGGCGCGTCTGTACAAACTCATAGATGGGGTTATGTACAGAAAGGGTACTCAAGGAGTATTCATGCGCTGCATATCTCAGGAGGAAGGAAAATCCCTCTTGAAAGAAATACATGACGGTGTATGCGGTGCACACGCGTCATACCGAACACTGGTCGGAAAAGTTTTTCGACAGGGATTCTACTGGCCTTCGGCACTCGATGATGCCAAGCTTATGGTCAAGATGTGTCCACAGTGTCAATTTCATGCAAGACAGGTTCATCAACCTGCCTATGCATTGCAAACTATTACTCTCGCATGGCCCTCCGCGATCTGGGGAATGGACATCGTCGGTCCTATGCCACAAGTGATCAATGGGTACAAGTTTCTGTTCGTAGCCATTGACACGTTCACAAAGTGGATTGAGGCCGAACCAGTACGAAATATTACTGCATCAGCCGCACAAAAGTTCTTTCACAAGAACATTGTGGCACGATTTGGTGTTCCAAACCGTCTCATCACAGATAACAGTTCTCAGTTCGCTAGCGGTCTCTTCCTAGACTACTGCGATCAGATTGGGACCAAGGTGTGCTTTGCTTCTGTGGCACATCCACAAAGCAATGGTGCTGTAGAACGGGCCAATGGGCAAGTATTGCAAGGCATCAAAAAACGTGTTTTTGATCGCCTTAAGACCCGCTCGGGGGCTTGGGCAGACGAGCTTTATACTGTTCTATTGGCACTACGGACTACCTCTAGTCGAGCCACCGGTGAGACACCCTTCCATTTGGTCTATGGGGCCGAGGCTGTGTTGCCTATGGAAGTTAGTATTGGATCTGTTCGCACGAATCAATTCGAACAGGTCAACCAATCCGAACAGCGATCGCAAGATCTCATCCTCCTGGAAGAACGGCGTGATCGCGCCCTGATCAAGTCCGCGGTATACTTGCAGGCTCTACGCAAATATCACAGTAAAAAGGTGCGACCACGTGATCTCAACGTTGGCGACTTGGTTTTACAAAAAATTCAAGACCAGTCTAACCGCAATAAATTCTCCCCAAAGTGGGAAGGACCATACACTGTCGTCTCAGTGCCGCAAACAGGATCGGCGCGGTTAGCTATGGAGGATGGTCGGATTTTGTCCAATACTTGGAACATCGATCAACTTCGCAAGTTTTACGTGTAAGTATTCCAATCACTTTTTTCCTGTTCAATTAGCATCTTTTGCCAAAACAAAAAATGTTTTGCTTTCATACAATGAGTTTTTCTCTTTAAGCCCGTATCATATGCATTCGACCTGGGGGCTGATCGCCGACGGTCAGATCATCACAACAATCTAATCGGATTCGTTGGTCGATCTCATGATCACTTACAGATAAGTCATTCCTAAATAAGCCGTTTCTCAACGCATACGGGATTATCTGATAAGTCCTGGGTCATCCGAGTGGCTACCAGTTCGCAATAAGATTAGATGTTATATTGATCCTGGTCGTTGGTTTAATATGCATATCCCTGGTCGTTACGCTTATATTTTCTCCTCTGCTTATAACACCAAGGCTTTAGTGTTCATAAGCAGAGGCGGGGGCTGGGGGGGATATGCTCATAATATGGAATTCATATTACGAAAACACGAAATATATATTTTCTTGTCAAAAATAATTTTTTACATACATTTGCATTATACACAAGTTTCTAAGTACAAAAATAAGGATCATTCGATCCCCAGCTCAGTCAGGAGTCTGTCTACTAGGGGCTTGACTTCCTCTATGACTGCATCGAGCATCTCTTCACTCTCGACCTCAACCGGACCCACCAATGCGTTCAGATCTGCATCTGGGCCATGGTGAAGTCGAACCCGGCTGAGTACGGCTGCTGCGACTGATCGAACCCTGGTTCTGATCACCTCTTCGCGTCGCCGTACATCTCCAGGGAGATACTCAAGCAGTGATTCTGCCTGGGCAGTGAGCAGCGATGTCCAGTCACTTACGCTGAGGTTGTCTTTCTTTGGTTCCACCACATCGGTTTTAAGAAGATCAGCCACGGCCTTCAGTTTTTCGAAGACCAGGAGGCTCAGCTCTTTGATCGCCCGATCGGTGTGGCGAATCGAGGATTCAAGAATCCCCTTGTCCCGACTAAGCTGTGTAATTCGACCCGCTTGCGCTGTACAGAGAGAGGAGATTATTTGCATGTTATGGATTCAAGTCTTCTTAATCAGGAATTGGCTTACCAGCATTTTCTGATCGAAGTTTGTTGATTTCGATCTCTTGTTTCTTAAACATCGAGACTGAATTGAGCCTCATTTTGACCACCTCTCTCTTCAAAAATGTAACCTCTCTGCAGCAAAATCAAGGCAGTCACAACCAAAAAGTACCCATACTGACCAAAGGGTAGTGATCCTCACCTGCGCAAGATGTCGCGTTCTTTCTGAATGGCTTCTGTACTGGCCATCACAGCATGCGACTGGCCTGTTAGCCAGGATAACCCCTGTGATGCAAAGGAAGAGGATCAAAGGTGTCCTAAGTACAATTCAGGCACGAAAGCAGAGTTTTATTATACCTTCATAAAATTTTGTAGAACAGCATCATTCAGTTCAGCGGGAATCCTTGCTAGAGCCTCCGATGCGCTCACTACAGGGACAGTTGGTGGGAGTGCCGGCTGGACGCCACCCCGAGTAGTCATCGGTGGCGACTGGGTCCCTACATTTATTCTTTCCCCTGCGGTCTGGACGACTTCTTGGACCACAGGGGTGGAGCGTTCTTCGTTGGAAGCTCCTGCACCAGCTGCGACTTCAACCTCTCCGGAGGCGATTGAAGAGCTGGGCGCCGTCTTTCTTTGCCTGACATGAAGGACAATTTGAGCAGTTTTTATTTAAGATTATTGCCAAATTTAAGGTTCTTACCTTATTTGAAATCCCATTCGCTCCTGGGATTTCTGGGAAGGTTCCCCTTGGGAAGAAGAACCATCATCGGTTCTTGCCTTCCTTATGCAAATAAGGCAGCACCCCCCTGGAAATGTCCTGTTATAAGCATATTCTTAGGGAACAGGTAAAAACACATAGAAAGGTCTTTACCTGGGCCACCGGACTAACTGGTGGGGCTACATCCGAAGGCCTTGGAAACTCTAGAGTTGCTGGGACCGTCACAGCCGGCCTTTGTTCATCTACCTCCTCCTCTGTCCGCGGAGGAGGAGGATTTTCCTCCCTGGAACCCCCAGTAGTCCCAGGGGGAAGCTCTCCTCCCTGTATGTACATTAACTTGTCAAATGTGCAGAAAGAGTCATAGAAGGAACGGTCGAAAAGATTCCTTACCTTGGTCGTCCCTTCGACCAGGGAAGCAGAGATAATTGACCCTGAAACCTCGGGGGCTTCAGGAATTGGAAGGTCACCTGCGACCACAAGATCTTCGGTGGTCGCAGGGTCAGCCACGGCCACCTCTTCGGTAGCTGTGGTCCCTACGGGACAGCTTGGGGCGTCACCAGTAGGGGACTCCCCGGTCCTCTTCCTTTTGATGACTAGAGGCACATCATCGTCCTCTTCCTCCTCGCTCCCCTCTCCCTGTACGACGAAGAAGTGATTCCATGTCGCGCCTGAAAAAGTAGAAGGAATGCGATATCTTACCACAGTCTTTCTTGCGGGACGAGGAATGCTTCGTGAAGACCCCTCCCCAGGGTTCAGCTTGGTCTTCTTGGGGGCAGGACTCTTTGTCCTGGGTCTCTGAGAGACCTTCTTCACATTCTTCGCCGTCGGCTTCCCCAGAGAGCCGACATTTTCGCTTGGGAACGTCGCATCAGCAAACTTCCCTAGGAGCTGGTTCACAGTCCATTACAATGGATTAGCGCTGGACACACACAAGACCTGTAGAACCAAAGCCGGACAAGGAAATTACCTTTCGGCGCTCCTGTCTGAGGTCATCACCGGCATGGATCAAGCTCTGCGGGCGAGGTGATCCCTTAGGGCCCTCTACATCAGCATTGTAGGCCCTAAGGAGGGAATTAGTTCGCCTCTCAATTTCGGCTGAGGGCAGAACTGTTCCCAAATTCAAGTCAGAAAACATAAATTTCAGAAATGACAAAGCACAGTGCTAAAAGGTTGAGTACCTTCATTATAGTCCAGGGTTCCATCCGCCATGGACTTGATTTCCCAAGCAGGATGAGCCCTTTCGCGCAGGGGGCTCACTCGGTTCTTCACAAAGTCTCGGATGACATCCCTCGTTGTCAATCCTTGACCCACCAAGTGAAGAATCACCTCGGCGTGCTTCAGGTGCTCCACGCCTAGTGTCGGGGGAGCATCCAACTCGCTTGACTTCTCTGGTCGCGAGTTCTCAAACCATAAACTACTCTCGGACGGCGGAGAGCAGTAAAACCACCTCTGGTGCCACCCGTGCACCGAATCCCGCAGAGGTGGGGAGGGATACTCCTTCTTGTCCCTCAGCCGGAAGTAGATGCATCCGGCGGCATTGGTACTCTTCGACCATGCCGAGAAGTAGAACCGTCGAAAGAGGTCCACGCTAGGATATACTCCGACGAAGGCCTCGCAAAGATGCTGAAACACCGCCAGGATCAGCATCGCATTTGGGTGGAGGTTGATCAGTTCCCACCCATAATGTTCGAGGATGTCCTTTAGGAACCGACTCTCAGGGAATCGGAACCCGCAGCGCAGATACTCCTCGAAGATTACCAACTCGCCCTCTAGGACGATTGGAGTTTCTTGGTCCTTTTCCGCAGGCCGCCAATTGATCAGCAGCCGCGATGGAAGGATCTCCTCTTTCTCCAACGCCACCAGAGTCTCCTCAGAATGGTGGTTGGATCTACTCCAAGATGCCATTTTTTGAGGAAGATTGGTCAAAAAAGTCGATGATTTTGTGGAAGATGAAGGCAAGAAGATGAGGGTTTTGTGCGGCGGGAACTCTAAGGGTTTTTCGCGGCTGAATAGCTTCCTCAAGAAGCTACCTACTGCTTTTATAGATTCGAGGAGTCACGCCTCTGTGAGTAACGTTCCACTCAAGTGTCCTCTTAAATATTTTATTCATTTCCCATAATGGATATTCTATGATAAACCCTTTAAAGCGTTTCGGGTATCGGATCTGAAATAAAAAGACTTCTTTATTTTGGAAGCTGAAAGGGCTAAAACTCGAGAAGTCTGCTAAGGCTTTTTGAGGGTTATTTACCTTTCTTTTTACTTGAACATTTTTGTGAAAAATATCATGTAACTCAAATTTTGACGTACGGATATATTCTAACTGGGTTATGGTTTGGTTAAAACCATGTTATTTAACTTCGTTTCTGATCGAAGTAATGGTCTAACCGAACGTTCGACTCTAGTCGCAATTCAGTTCTAACCGCGGCCTTAAGTCTGATCGCGGCATCAGGGCAGGTCACGGTGATCTTTTAAAGCGCGATTCTAATCGCAGAACTGAAATTTCCTGTGTATGAATGGTCGCGGACTAAGCTTTTGGCCATAATTTCACACAGAAGGTATGAAGAATGTTCATATGAATAAAAGAAACTTTATTTATTACATTCTTTACATACAAAAGGGATACGGTCGATAAAAGCATCGACCTGTTCCGAAAGAAGTTTACAAAGTTCCCCAAGGGACATGTTGTTGACAGTAGGATTTACACTGGCAACCCCCAGGGAACTAGCAACTACCCTAAGTCTATCTATATCGTCCCTAACAACAGACGCACTATTGTCCCTAATCAAGTCAGAGAGTTCTCGCTGTTGCTGAGCGAAGTCCCTCTCTCGACGGAAATGGTGCGCCTCTTCTCGGGACCGATCAAGACATTCTGCTAAACGCAGAATCTTCGAGGCCATCTCCTCGGTCTTCTTCTCCAGGGCATTCTTCTCTTCCAGAAGGGTCTGTCCGGAAGGAAGAGATGGAGCAGCAGAAGGCTGATCGCTGGAGCCTCCTACCTCCTGCATTTTGCAAAAGTTAGTCATACTAACTAAAATTATCAGCAAAAAGGGAGAAGAATTGTTACCTGTCCCGGTGCATAACCCGTTGATACACCCCTCTTGGGAGGAAGATCATCATATGGTGGAAGAGCAACCTTCCCATCAGACGATTGCTTCACCAACCCAATACGGGGATCATCTGGTCGAGGGATAGTCACCGCTTGCCGACCAGGATGTTGATCACCCAAAAGGATGGGAGAATTGGATGTGATGGGATCTTTCTCTAAGGATAAAGGCCTAACTTGCCGAGAGGCATGAACGGGGAGGGTCAAAGGAACTGAAGGAAGAAAGAAACTTGCTACATTCTTCACTTTTGTTCCACTGGAAGATCCTTCGTCAACCTTGGGTTTCTTCCTTAAGGGAGACAGGACTTCAATTGTTTGAGACCCTTGTTCGACAACTTCCTCTTCATCACTCTCAATCTCGATGATATCGTGATCTGCCATTGGGAGGAGTATGTGAAAAGGAAGAAGATAGGATAACAAGAAAAGGACTTAGGCGTGGAGGGAAATTGTGAAATTTTACAAATCCAGGAGCCTGGTATTTATAGCCGCCTGGGTGACGGTTTGCATTCCAGATGCCTCGGGTTTCGTTAAAGCATTTACAATTTTACCTCGAGATAAAAACAGTTCTACGGCGCTATCATTGCCCGTCATGTAATGTCAGAACCCGTCTTGGGAAACCAACCGTTTTCACTTAGTGCGCCACTAAGTGGGAAAAATTGAAGAGCCGGGTTAAAAATCCAATGCACGGTTTTTTAAATTCGAAATAAACACGTCTCTTCGTTTTCTTCGAATTTGGGGGCTAGCTGACGAGGATTGACACCCGGGTCACTTCTAATAAACTTTTGGTTCAAGACAGGTTCGAACCAGACATGTATCTGGTGATGCGAACTCAAGCTATTCTGAGGGGCATCACCATGAGGTCGCAAGCTTTACGCGATCAGGTCGCGGGTTTCGTGCGATCAGACCGACAGCCTTGTGCGGTCAGAAGTTCGTATGCTATACGCGGACTGGATATCCGGGATGTTGTGCGATCAGCCTACATTCCGCGGTCAGAACGTTCTCGACCAGGGTGCTTGGGGTTTATTCGGTTATCCTTATGTCAGGATATTCCAAGCATCCCGAGGATTCCTCCACGTTGAAGACCAACCGTCAGAGGTTATTATATGCGGTTATTCATGATTAACACGTGTTAATAACCTCCGTGGAAGTTAACAGCAGTTCTCCAACAACCGCATCTAACCGTTTGATGCAGTTTTCTTCATATGGCACCTTTTCGACCAGTATAAAAAGGTGGCAAAGTACATCAAACGGGGGATCCAAGACACTTTTCGGAAGAACCGGACTAAAAAGAATAATCAAGATACAAGATATCTCAATCATTCAAACAGCCAAGTCTACGGCTTAGATTAAACAACACTTACGAGTCTCCTATAGCTTCTCCTTGTATACCCTTACAGGGAAAATCCTCGCCTGTGAGGACTTTTCCCTCCATTTGTAAACCTTTTACCATACTTAGTGAAATCTCAACAGGACGTAGGGCTATTACTCCCACCATCGAGGGCCCGAACCTGTCTAAACTCTCTGTGCTCCTGTTCACCATTGTTCAGCATACCTTCCCGGAGGGTCATCTGAAAGGTCTCACAATTACAAATTCTGCATAAGTTCGGCTGAGGACCCTGAGTCCGAATCGTCGACAATTGGGCCGCTGTCGCATTACACGTCGACAAGAATAGGGTCTCCACTGTAGCCCGAACCTGTATAAACCCTTGTGTCAATCTCTGTGATTGTCCAATGCAGGGTGACCCGTCACACGGTCAACTCGTATTGTCGAATACGTGTCATACACGTCATCAAACCTGTCCAGGTATTTTTAATACCACGACAGTTGGCGCCGTCCATGGGGACTTGTGAAAAATTTTCATGGCTCCTCCAAGAAGAATGAGGCATTTGCCCTCCCTCTCCAACGATGCCGGTCCTAGCAACGCTGCGCCATTGACACAAGGGGCTGTTGTCGCGGCGCCTCCTCCCGGGGACACACGGGGGGAGGCACGCTTCCTTCTCCTGCCACCCTCAATGGGAGCATGGCTCCTTCGAGCCAACCCAACGCTACCGCATTGGGTGGACCAAGTGCCCCCCAGACGCCTCCTCCTTTGGCCTCTGGAGACCCGTTACTCATGGCGCTCGTTGAGGGCCAACTTCGCGTGCAACGTACTCTTGAAGAGTTGTTGCA
This sequence comes from Pharus latifolius, assembly GCA_019359835.1. Taxonomy (NCBI): domain Eukaryota; kingdom Viridiplantae; phylum Streptophyta; class Magnoliopsida; order Poales; family Poaceae; genus Pharus; species Pharus latifolius. The sequence continues at coordinate 62,823,370 of CM033323.1, forward strand.
CGCCATAGCACGGTCTCTTGCCCCCACGTACTCGCCTCCGTTCCCATTCATGGGACCGCCACCCCCATTTATGATGGGGCATCTGGGAGCCTTCTTCGCCCCAGGGGGCTACCCCTTCTCGGGAGGTGCTCCCACCTCGAGAGGACACTCTCTCCCGGGAGGTGCTCCCACCTCCGGGGGCTACCCCTTCCCAGGTGGCGGTCCCGTCTCCGGGGGACAATCCCTCCTGGGAGGCGCTCTCCACTCCGGAGTCTTCCCGTCCCGGGAGGTGTTCCCGACACAGTCCCCGCAATGCAGGCTGTCCCTCCACTGGGAACCTTTCCCACACCGAGGGTCATCTCCATCGCCGGAACCTCTCCGACGCGTGATTTTTCTCCCGTGCTTATCGTCGACATGCATCAACTCCCTCCCCCAGGGCCCCCACCCCCGGGCTCCCCCGGTGAATCAAATCCGATTCACCCAGGAGGAGGTAGAGTGCATGTGCATAGCGAGGTTTGAGGGAGTCCCCTCCCGATGTCGCCTGGAACCACTCCCGGAGCATGGACGTCACCCCTGCGTCCCGGTGGATAAGGGAAAGAGGCCCATGCAAGAAGCCACTGTCATCGCCGGGGACTTCCCCGAGGTACAGCTGGTCAGTTCCAATCCCAAAGAAGGGAGGCGTTACTGAAAGGTAGGTGGTCCATTAGGACCCCTCCCCAACTCAGACAACGAACACGCTTCCCGCGTTAAGGGGGATAGCGACGCGGGCTACCCAAAGGAGGTGGAGGGCGCCAACCAACCCCTTTGCGGCCACCTTTGGTGCGTCCGGTGGCCGAAGCCATATCGACCACCGCACATCGAACACTACAACGGGGAGGTTAATCCTACAAGTTCGTGCAGGTCTACTCCACGGCCATCTCGGCAGTGGGGGGAGATGAAAGCGTTCAGTGCAATGTCTTCCCCCTCTACCTTTCTGGGATAGCCCGGTCGTGGTTTTACAACCTCAAGGCGGGTTCCATCAAGTCCTTTGCACAACTCAAGCATGAGTTTTGCGCGAATTTCCAGTGGAACTACGTTCACCCCCTGTATTCGTCGTAGCTATACACCGTCCGACAACGATTGAGGGAGACGATCCGAAGCTTGTTCAAACGCTTCGCCCAAATCAAGAGCTAGGTGGCTCATGTCCTTGACTCGACGGTGATCGAAGCGTGCAAAAGTGGAATCCTGCAGGGAGAGCTCCACCGGAGGCTCTCTCAGAGCTATCTGTCCTTTGTGGGCGAACTCTTCAACGTGCTAGAGAAGTACGCAAGAGCTGAGAAGGACGACCTTTGGAAAAAGAACCAAGGGAGCTCCGGTCCTGGGGAGAGGGACTCAAGGGACCCCTCCCACAAATGTCCCAAGAGAGGACCCCATAGCGAGCCAAGGCCTCGGGACGCTTTTGTCCTCTAAGACGGAGGTGGCCCTCAGGATTCTAACTGGGGACAACGATCCTTCTCCAAGCCAAAAAGTGTGGGGGAGGCCAATCCTCTCGCACCCGAGAGGCTCCTAAGCAAGGGGACAAGGAGCCTGGAGCTGTCTTATGGTGCACTTTCCATAAGTCCAACTCCCATGTAACTCGAGAATGCCACGCGTTTCTTCAACACTTCAGGGCATATCTTGAGCAGCAAGGGCCGGGGGGAGGGAGCCCTACCTCCTTACCCCCTCCGTCATCGGCCCTGGTGGCACTCCCCGCTCCCCCGGGGGGACACCAAAGGCTAGGCTAGGAAAGGGGCTCGAGCGACAAGCTCCCTTTCCAAACCTCCCAGAGACATGTTAATGTCATTTTGGGAGGATTCGCCTCTGGGAGAGACTCCAAATGCTAGTGCAAGGAGTATCTGTGGGAGGTGAGGGCAATAGGGGTCCTCAACACGTCTCGGCCGCCAAAATGGTCGGACGTCCCCCTCACCTTCACCGCAGAAGATTGTATCTGTGACCGTATTCAACTGTCACCTCGCCCAAATCTTGGTGGACGGCGGAAGCGCCACAGACGTCCTTTATCTAAAGGCATTCAAGGAAATGCAGGTGGACGAAAAGCTCCAGCAACCCACGGCTGGACCCTTGCAAGGCTTTGTCCCAGGAAAGACTGTATACCCTCTGGGGAAGGTCGACCTTCCGATGATGTTCAGTGCCCCGGATAATTACCGAATGAAGATGGTTCAGTTTGACGTAGTGGATCTCCCCTCCTCCTAAAATGCCATAATGGGGAGAACCACAATCAACCGCCTAGGGGCTGCTATACACCAAAGCTACCTGTGCATGAAAATTCCCAGGCCAAGTGGGGTGATTACCGCGCAGGGTGACCAAGATGTGGCTCGCTCGCTCTACAAGTGTGCCATTGCCGTAATCGGGGATGTCAACTTGATCAAGGCCCTGAGGGGAGGAAGCTCCTTCCCAACCCCAGACTTGCCGGTCGCGCTCCCTAGGAAGTTCCTTCCCAAACCTCGCCTTGAGGGAGACCTCTGGGAGGTTTGCCTCTTCCAGAAAAGTTGGGAGGAGGCCGTCAAGATCGGGGCTGATCTTCCAGAGGAGCACACGGCACGGCTCATCGACTTCCTCCACGAAAATGCTGATGTTTTCGCATGGAAGCCCGTGGACATGGGGGCGTTCCCAGAGACGTTATCAAGCGTAAGCTCGCGGAAACGCCTGGTCGGCCCCCGGTGAAGTAGAAGCTGAGGAAGCTCTCCCTTGAGCGCCAAGAGGCCATCAAGGGGGAAATTGCAAAACTCCGAGAGGCGGGGTTCATTCGGGAGGTGCTGCACCCCAAGTGGCTAGCAAACCTCGTCCTCGTCAAGAAGGCAAGCGGCAAGTGGAGGATGTGTGTCGACTTCACCGACCTCAGCAAGGCTTGTCCAAAAGATAACTTCCCGCTCCCGTGGATCGACCAACTGGTGGACTCCATTGCGGGATGCGAACTGATGAGCTTCTTGGAAAACTATTCGGGCTATCACCAGGTCCGGATGGCTACGGAGGACGAGGAAAAGATGAGTTTGATAACTCTCCTTGGCACCTTTTGCAATGTCCATATGCCCTTCGGGCTGAAAAACGCTGGGGCGACCTTCCAACACCTCATGTGTTTGGTCCTAAAGGACCAAATCGGCTGCAACGTGGAGGTCTATGTCGACGACGCGGTCATCAAGAGCCCACTCTCGACCACTCACCTCGAGGATTTAGCGGAAACCTTCCACAACTTATGCAAGTACGAGTTAAAGCTTAACCCAGAAAAATGCGCATTTGGCGTTTGTGGTGGGAAACATGGTTTTCTTGTGTACCAACGGGGCATTGAGCCAACCTCGAAAAAATTTGGGCCCTCCTCGACATGCCTTCGCCTCATTCTATTAAGGATGTACAACGGCTCACCAGTCACTTGGCCGCGCTGATCCATTTCGTCTCACGCTCGGGAGAGCGTGGCCTCCAATTCTTCAAGATCCTCTGTTGCCTTGAGGGGTTCCGATGGACCCCCGAGGCACAGGTCGCTTTCGAAGACCTAAAGAAGTATCTCACGAGCCCTCCGATGCTCGTGAGTCTTTGCCAGGGGGAGGCCCTGCTCCTCTACCTCGCCGTAAGCGCGGTCCTCATCAAAGAAGAAGGAGGGCAACAGCGCCCTGTCTACTACGTGAGTGAGGCTCTCCAAGGCGCCAAAACGAGATACAAAGGTGGAGAAGGTTTGTTACGCCTTGCTGATGGCGTCAAGAAAGCTTCGCCATTACTTCTTGGGCCACCCCACACGGTGTCGTCCTCTCTCCCCTTAGGAGAAGTGCTTCAGAACAAGGAAGCCACTGACCGGATAGGAAAGTGGGGGGCGAACTAGCCCCTTTCTCCCTCTCCCTAACCAGACTATCCGTGATCAAGTCGCAAGTCCTTGTGGACTTTGTGGATGAGTGGGCTCCGGTCCTTGGACCGGAGGAGGAAGTGCACGCCATGCCACTGTCGCGTGATGACCACTGGACCCTCTCCTTCGATGGCTGCCTGTGCCTGGCAGGGGCTGGCGCGAGAGTGGTCCTCTGAAGCCCCGAGGGGAGAACCCTAGAGTACGCAGCAAGCTCGAGTACCCCGCGATGAACAACATCGCCGAGTATGAGGCCCTGCTCCTAGGGTTGTCTTGCCCGCTCCTTGGGCATCCGATACCTCCTTGTCAAGGGGGACTCCCAGCTCGTGGTTTGTCAAATTGACAAGTCTTACTTGTGCCATGACGCGAACCTGAGCCTTTACCTTGAGGAGGTCCAAAAAATGGAGAATCACTTCGAAGGCCTCGAGGCGCGGCATATCCCACGTAGGGACAATGACCACACCGACGCCCTCGCACGGGCGGCGAGTGCCCGAGGGCCCCTTCCTGAGGGGGACTTTCCTAGAGATCATCTCAAAACCTTCCGTGGTGGCCCCTGACCCGGGCTCTGGGTCCAGTGACCCTCACGTCACAGAGATTGTCCGGGCCACATCCTGGATGGACCCCCTCGTCTCTTGCATCAAAGGAGAGGGGGAGCCGTCCAATGACGCTAAAGCTAAACACCTTCGCACCAAGGCGCAGGCATATGTCTTGATAGAAGGGATGCTATACAAGAGAGAGGCCTTCACACTACTCTACTACCTCCCACAGGAGGAGGGGATAAAACTCCTTGAGGACATTCACCTCGGGTGTTGCGGTTCCCACCTTGGCCCGCAGGCCATCACTACAAAAGCTATCCGGCAAGGCTTCTACTGGCCTATAGTGGCCCGCGACGCAAGAGATCTTGTCTCCGCGTGTGAGGCCTATCAAAAGATGGCAAAGGGTTCCAATCTACCCTCCACCGCATTGCGGTCCACCCCCATCACCTGGTACTTCGCGCAGTGGGGGATCGACCTCTTAGGTCCTTTCCCCCCAGTGCCCAGGGGATACAAGTATGCGGTTGTGGCCGTGGCTGTTCCTCCAAGTGGGTAGAGGCGGAACTTCTAGCTAGCATTACGTCCCAGGCGGTGCAAAGGTTCTTTTGGAAGAACGTAGTGTGTCGCTTCGGGTCCCTTGGGAGATGACCGTTGACAGCGGAACCCAATTCGACTCCACGGTCTTCCGCGAGTTCTGCCAGAACTTGGGAACGACCCCCTATTTCTCTTCGATGGCTCACTCCAAAAGAAATGGGGCAGTCGAGCGTGTCAACGGGGTCATCCTCCTGGGACTTCGTCGCCGCATGGAGCAAAGCGCCTCTAGGCGTGGAGCATGGGCAGATGAGCTCTCGAGCATTCTTTGCTCCATGCGCACGACCCCAAGTCACACGATGGGACGTAACCCATTCTCGCTCGTCTACGGGGCTGAGGCGATACTCCCCCCAGAAATCAATTTCCGATCGTTGCTCCTCGAGCTCCTCGAGGGAGTTTCGGCTGCCGCATTCCAGGCCAACGAAGAAAACCAAAGGCTGGAAGTGGATCTCATCGAAGAATAACGAGACAAGGCCCACCTCCGCAACGCCATCTACGAGCTTGAAATGGCGTGTGCCTACAATAAGCGCGTCTAGGGAAGAGCTATTCGCTTGGAGGACCTCGTCCTCAAGCACATCAAGGGAAACTCAGCCCAAAGTGGGAAGGGCCATACAGGATCACCACGAGCCTTGGCTTGGGGGCTTACAAGCTCTCCAGTCTCAAAGACCAATAGCTGAAGCACATATGGAATGTGGACTTACTCCGCAAGTTCTACACTTAGTCTCCGAGCCTCCCCCATTCCCCTCACGACTTTGCAGGGGGAAGGCACGACGAGTTTTAACAATGGCCTCAGGGCCTTTCCCTCTCTCTTTCACTACTTCGCAAGGGACGAGGCATTGTACCAGCTCGTTCAAATCAATCCAAATGGCTTTTCTCTCCACTGTGCCTTCTTTTGCAAAATATTTTTTCTAACCACCCGTAAGGCTACGCCCTCATTTTGAGGATGCCCTTGATACAAGGATGTTACGGGCTCTTGCATAGCCCTTAAAAGTTTTGATGGTGGGAGCCCCGCTCCCCCTAGGGCGGCTTACAATATTATCTCTTGGACTAAGGGCGTAAGCGGCAACCCGGTTCTCAAAGAACCGCGGTGTGGGGGACTAGTTCCCCCCCCCCCCACCCCATACACTCCAGAGCTCACTTTTATGCTCTTTCTCCTCCCGGCGTGATTTAGGTCACATTTGACCAGTGGAATTCTAATCGGATCCCCTCGCTCTCCTACATGAGAACATCTCCAGCCAATCTTCAACCCCTTGCGGGTGCCCTCTCCTTCAAGGGGAGTGGTCTGGATTTCTCTTGTAACTCTAGAGTGGGTTGCCCAAATTAAGCCACCCATCGCTGCGGGAGAAGATAAACCAGACCACTACACGAGTAAAACGCCCTGCGGGCTCTGATAGGCATCCGAAATTTTTTTGAAGTCTTGGTTAGATCCGAGCATGCCTTTTTTCTCTCCCAGAGGTTGTGTTCCGGGAGAGGGCTTCTCTGGTCCGAGGGCTCTGTGCCACCAGAATGCAGACCTTTTTCTCTCCCGGAGGTTGTTTCCCAGAGAGGGCTTCTCTGGTCGGGGGGCTCCGCGCCACCTGAGCGCAGACCTTTTTCTCTCCCTGAGGTTGTTTCCTAGGAGAGGGCTTCTTCGGTCCGGGGGCTCCGCGCCACCCGGACATGGACCTATTGCTCTCTTGGAGGTTGTTTCCTGGGAGAGGGCTTCTCCGGTTCGGCGGCTCCGTGCCACCCGGATGCGGACTTTTTTCTCTCTTGGAGGTTGTTTCCCGGGAGAGGGCTTCTCCGATCGAGCGGCTTCGCGCCATCTAAGTAAAGCTTGCCCCCCCCCCCCCCCGGAGGCCCTCAGAAATGGGAGTCCCAGAGATAGGAAGGTCCCTCATGCCCTCTCCCGGGACCCCCGTCCTAGACACCAGTTCATAACGAGACAAGGACTCAGCAAAAAGGATGTCTCATTTCAAGATTCAATGATTTACAATTCTTCGGGGTTCCCCCTACAGAACTACCCGAAGCAAAAATATCCTATGAACAAAAAAGGGCCTAAGACTACTATCCTAGGGGAAAGGAGGCTCATACTTGCCCATCGTCATTCCCACCGGAGGTGTCTCTCGTAGTCCCCTCGGCTGCCCCTCGAGGGCGTCTCATCCTCGGGGGACTGATCACCCGATTGTAGAACACCCCAACTAGCTCCTCCAGCAATCTCCGGCGGGGCTCATAGAACTCACGGAAGATCAGCGGGACGAGGCTCCTGATCGCCTAGGCCTCGACCCCTTGGTACTCAACCAGAGAAGCCGCGATCGCGACAGTGGTGGCCGCCAAGGCCCGTGCCCGGACATCTACCGCCTCCGGGATTGTGGCAATGTGTCAGGTAAGGAAGCGGCGGGCCTCCGTCAGGGAAGACAATAGATTCTGGGGGTTCTCCTCTGGGCCGAACTCTATCCTCAGCCTGGTCAGCATGGCCTGGAGGCAGTTCCCGGCCGAGACAAGAGCTCGGGTGCCCGCTAGCTCCGCCTCCTGTAGTGCCCGAGAGTGGGCATCCTTGGAGGCGGCCAACTGCTTCTGGACACACCCCAACTCCCAGACAACGGCATCTCGCTCGGACTCCGCGGGAGCCAGTCGCTCCGAGCATACGCGCTCTAGATCCTGGACGGCCGTGTCCCGCTCTTGGACGGACCTCTCCCAGTCGTGGACGGCCGCGTCCCGCTCCTGGACCGCCGCGTCCCTTTCGACTTCAAGGGTGGCCATAGCCGAATTCGCGTCTTCATTGTTCCGGGCAAGGCATGCCCAGACGGCGTGTGCTACGGCGGTTGTCTGAAATCGGAGATGATGGTTAGCGGCAATCAAAAGGGACAAGCTGGGAGTTCCGGGAGAAAGACCCTTACCTGCAAAGCGAGGGAGATAACCTCCCCATAGCCCTCATCAATGTCCCCCTCCCAAACATGAGCATGGACTTTGGGGGTGACAAGACTCTGGGATAGCTTGCGCGTCTCCTCTGGGGAGAAGAGGGATGCACCTCTCGCTAAGGAGCTGGGATCGCCACCCATTGGCACGCACCCCCGATCACCACCTCTGCTCGGGGTCCACCCACTCATAGATCCGCCCCTGTGAGGGTGAAACCGCCACCACCTCTGGGACCTCGAGGGGTCTCCTCCGGGAGTGGACTTATAGTGCCATTGTCCCCTACCAGGAAGGAGCGACGGGGGGTTAGCGGGGTCCCCTTCTCCGGTGTGACGTCGCCAAAGCTCCACCCCCTGTCGGGGTTCGGAAGGTCGCTCCCCCCGTACATGGTGCCGGAGAGGAGACAACGTCAAGAGCAAAGAGCGCGTCCAAACACAGATTAGCGCCATCACCTCGGAAGTACACTACTGGGGGGTCCTCCCAGAGTGCTTGCTTTGGGGAAGGGGTTGAGCTGTGATCCTCAGAGGCGAGCTCACCTCCATCTCCACGTGGTCATACACGCTCGATGCCCCAAGGCATCGAGTTGAGCGACCAACGTGGCTGTCTCTGTGGGGCTCTCCGTGCTCTAGCTCCAGAGGCGGCGGCGCCCCTGTGGGAGTTGCCCGGGCCGGAGATGGCCTCACCTCGTCCAGCACTTGAGGCGTCCCCGCGGGAGTCGCCCTTGCCGGAGAAGGCCTCGCTTCTCCTAGAGCTCGGGGCGCGCTCGTAGGAGTGGCTTGTGCGAGGGGTAGGCCTTGCCCCTATTGGGGATCGAGGCGTCCCCAAAATCCCCCAGGCCGGAGGAGGCCTCGTCCTCTCCGGGGCCCGAGGCGTTTCCACTGGCCTCCACGTCAGTGCCGGGGATTGGGCGCAGGCATGACCAGAGCTCCTTCCTGGAGTTTGTGCGGTCTTGGCACGATTTGCCACTGGGAGTGCCCCCATTTCCCTTCACTTGTGGGAACCCGGGGTTGGGAGAGGCACCCGGGTCGGGACGACCATCTCGAAGGCCTTAGACACCAAGTTCTAGGGAGGACCCTCCCTGACGACGGCAAGGCACCAGGCGTGCTCATCCTCATAGTACCTCCCGAGGAGGTGCTCCGCCTTCTCCCAAGTTGACTCATAGGACCTGATTGCAATACGCAAAGATATGTTTGGCGAAACAAACTCCACACGGGGGTGCCCTCCCATTTCCTAGAGAACAAGAAGCTTACGTCACGACACCGGGAACCTCGGAGGCCTGTGCTCTGGGCTGAGTCCTAGCCCCCTCCGACACCGGCTGAAGGGGCTGAGTTGGAGGAGAACCAGCTTCCCCGCTAGGTCCTGCATGCTCCTCCGGGAGCGGGCCTCCACCATCTTGGCGATGGAGGTCATCTCATCCACGGTCGAGGCCGGAGGACCGGAGGAATGGCCGAGGGTCGCAGGCCGCAAGGAGTAGGTCACCTCCGGGTCCTACGCCCGGAGGTAGAACTACCTCCTGGTCCATCCATCCCAGTGATCCTAGGAGGCCGCGACCGGGTACTCCTCCACCCAGGATAGGACGTGCTTTAACATGATTGAGCCGCAAGTCGACTTCAGTTCATGTTTCACCACCGGGGAGCTCTTCGCCATCCCCTGGTAGTAGTAGTGGAAAAGGCGAAGAGTCCCTTCCACCCCGGTGGAGGTTTCACACAACCACAGGAACAACCCCATCCGGACGAGGACGTTGGGCGTCAAGTGGTTGAGCACTATGCTATGCTCCTGGAGAAAGTACCGGAGCACAAGGTGGACAGGGACTCGGAGGCCCACTTCCACGAAGGCCGAGAAGGCCACCACCTCCCCATCCCGGGGACTCGAGGTGACCTCCTCTGCACCCGGAACACGGATGTCCCCCTCCGCAAAAACCCTTCGGTGGAGAGAAGGGTATCTGAATCCTCCGTGGTAAACTCTGTGACCCCAGATAGTCGAAGGTCACCTCCTCCGGAAGGATGTCTGCCGCTTTCCCGAGCACACCTTTGAAGCCATCTCTCGCGTCTTACCCGGAGAGGTTCCTTGGGTGGGGGAGAAATTGCTCGAAGTGTTAGTTGGAAAATGAAAGTAGGGGCGAAGAGGGCTTGCCCCCTTTAGGGGCTGGCCCCCCATTACATAGACAACCAAAACAACCCCGATGGCTGCCACGTGTCAGCCCAAGAAATCCAAGCTGTGAATACGAAAGGGTGCATGAGGATCGAAGCAATGCGCGGCAGGCTTAAATAGCGTTTCCTTCTCCCGGGAGAAAGACGCTTCGCCCCCCGAAGAGCTCACCGGGAGAGGTGGGTGTTTCTCCAGGAAGTGCTAGCTTCTCATACCCCCCGACGACAACAAATGTCCTTCGGGGTGCGGGGGACTGTTGTTGGGGGAAAAATATTGGGCATTGTTGATGTCCACCCTCTAGAGTAGGAGCCTCTCTCCCTTGGTCCTCCGAGCCCCAGAGGAGGAGGTGCCCTCCTCCAGTGCGCCATCCTCTGCGGCCCCGTCCTCCGGAGTAGGAGCCTCACTCCTCCGGAACCCCGTTCTCCGAAGTAGGTCTAGCTCCTCTGGGACCCCGTCCTCCGGAGTAGGAGTCTCACTCCTCTTGAACCCCATCCTCTAGAATACCACGACAGTATCATAAATAGAGAAGCTTTTGATTCAATTAGACATGTTTTCTTCGGTGCTTTTTCATAGGATTTAGATGCATTCAGTACTTAGTTTTAGTTTAGTTTAATAGAGCGTCCTTCTCTATTTTTCCTATGTTTGTAAGTCAACAAGGACGACATACTTAATTTTGAAGCAAACCAGTAAGTTTTCATTTATTTCTTATTATTTCTGTATTTTTATGGCTTTTTGCGAGTAATTCACTTCTCTGGTTAGGGATGACCTAATCCGGAAGGCGTAATTCTTTCTCAGTCTCAATCCTTATGTTTTCTTTCTCTAAATCATAAATTCTCAGTTCGGCAACAGACATAATAGTTGAGCCTTAGCAAGAATTTAGGGGAGTTGTTGAGTCCTCAGCGCTTTGACGCAGAATTCTAAATAGGTGAGAGGCTCTCGCCAAACTTAACCGTGAAAGTGATCCTCTGACTGTTATACCAGTGACCGTACTGACAACTTAATCTGCCTTGAAAAAAATTAAAACCAACTTGCAGTTCTCATACCTTGGATAGAATTACACACGATGGTTATGGAATTCCCGAAATCCTAAGTTTTCCTTTCTGTTTATGAAACCGTAGTTTTCATACTTGCTCTTTACTAATTTAAACCCTAGATTGATAGCCTTAGTAATTGATTTAGTGGTAGAAAAACAACCCCCAAATCGTTCAGACTTAATCAGTAATATGTTAGTCTAAAAGACGAATACGCCTATTCCTCATGGATTCGACCCTGAAGTGCTCAATATTCAACCATTCACTTGCGGATATTACTACAAAGTCGCACGCACCCCTCGCGTGCGCGATCAATGGAATTCATGCCACTAGAAGCACAACACAAGATTCTAGTTCTTATTTGTCCAAGACCAGTAGCAAATCACATACCATGTACTATATAGTGCCATTCCACCATTCAAACCAATTTGGTCAAGAAGGTATTGATTTCTAATAAAACATCCTAAGGTATCATGAGAAACATCCTATTCTGGGGTACTAGTATTATAGAATAATCTAGGGTATTCTGGTGATAGTGGTTTGCATCCTAGGGCGACAAATCATAAGACATGCAGTAAGACATGCAGCGTAATTTCATCTTAAAGTATAGTATGATTAACAAGTCTAAATATCAATTAAAGATGATCAAGAACATGACTTGCCTCCTTTGAAGGACGTATTGACGATCGATGGTGACTCTATGGCGATATCTTTGAACTTGTATTCGCGACCTACTCGATAATCAAGATCAATCATAAGATCAACAACCAAATAATAGCCTTATTATAGGTGTAGAGTACATGCATACAATGCAATTTAAGATTTGGAGTTGCTTTGGGTTAGGTATCGGAAGGTGGTTAGGTCAAAACGGGATTTTAGGTTTTTGGGGCAAGAGTATGATTAGATTTTCGGATAAGAAATTTCACTCAATGGAAAATAGTTTAGAAAAACTTATTTGGGTAGTAGCGAGGTTCTTTGGAAAGCTTAGGACAATTTGAGCTCCAGACGACGGGGTCGAGGTTCTCGGAAGAGCTCTTAATGCTCGTTGGATACAAAAAAACAGCAAACTAACTTTGCTGGATGCTAGAATATGACTTAAACAATGGCTATAGGTGACTTTGACGTGGTCACAAGTTTAGAAGTGGCAAGGTGACGATCAACAAAACCTAGGGCTTTGGCAGAACTCGAAACAGGCTCATAGAACATGGTCAGGGTTGATTTTTGGACTAAAATGGGTGAACAAAAGGTAAACTTCTCCACGAACAGGTAAAAGCCACTTCTACAGTCTTGATGAACAAGGCGCGTCACTTCGTACATGACAATTTGACTATTTAATTAACGATATCTATCGGCCGACATTCGGTTCGCGACCGACATTGTCAGTGGCTGACATAGGGTCTAGTTGTTGAGGTTTTGGTGGCCGTAAGAGAAAGCAAAGTGCGTCACCAACTTCAATTCGATGAAGAAAAGCTACTAGACAAGGAATTTGGATCTGGAATAAACTGGAGAGAGCAGAATCGGCTGAAGAAACTGGGACAGTGCCAGTTGGCAATGTCAGTTCACGGCCGTTTCTTGGGAAAATGTTGTTTGAGCGCATTGGGCCTCGGCGGCTTCGCCATCTTTGTCTGGGAGGTAGGTTGATGGCTGAGGAACATGAGACAAGAAGGAATCAAACTGTGATAGTCGGACGGCGATGGCGGCGAGGTTTGAAGTTTTCAAAAACGATGAACTTTGACGGTTCTTGGTGCTGGAGCGATTTAGTGGTTAATTCCTAGAATTAAGGGCATAATTGGTTGTTGGAGCTGAGAAGATGGTGATGGTCTAAGGAATTGGCTGGAGGCGGCGTGTGCGGCTCACCGGAGTGTGGCCGGAATTGGGGAAGATGGTTGATTTAGGCGTTTCGAAAAGAATGCACGGCAGTCCGATTATCCTACAGAGCACCATCTGGGGATGAGGGGGAAGCTAATAGCTATGCCAATTTGGTTGGAGGACCGGCGGTCTGGGCCCGCCGTGTGCGCCTGGTAGCGAACGCATGCGAAGAACACAGGAGGGTTGGCTAGTGGAGGAATTTAAAATAAAAAAAAAACAAGACTGCTGCAAATAATGAGAGAAATGCTTTTCTCTTCCTGATTGATGACCAATTTCGGTCGGAAGTAGCTCCGATGGCCGGAACAGGGGAGGTACCCGGAGTTGGAAAAGAACGAAATCGCCGCGATGTAGCTCGCCAAAGCTCTTGTGGTTGCTTGGGAAGATAGTAGAGTGTGTGATGAATGAAGTGATCACCTTGGGGGCTAGGCTGGTGCCATGGCGGCTCGCGGCGGGTTCGTCGTCCTCGCACGGCCGAGAGGAGAAGAAGGCAGTAACCAAAGAACTGTTTATGTGTGTGGTTTACTGTTTTGCAATATGTGTGTGTGACTTACCAGAAATTGAAGTGTGAGTGAGGAATGAGTGCATTGTAGTGATTTGGAGCTAAATGCAAGTCTTCAAGCTTGCTGCAGAAGCTTGTGGCATTGTGTAGAAGGTTTGTCAATCGATTGGCTATTTGGCTGTGGAGGAGATGATGCAGAGAGTTGCTTGCCGGGTTGTGATGCTGCCAGAGAAAAAGGAGAAGGAAAAGCCATGGGTTGGTGGTTGCTCCAGGTTTTGGGTGATGGTGGGAGCATAGTCTGTGGCACTGTATGCATGTGTATCTGTGCAGTGATGCTTGGAGAAGAAGATGCAGCTCGGTGTATATATGTGTGTACATCCTGAACAGAAGACAGGTTGTGTATATGGCTGTGTGTGCATGCCTAAGTGCAGCAAAATTTTAAAAAATTTTTTACTCGAATGCTATAAGTAATAGATATAATTGTTACGAACAGTGAAAGGAGAGTTAGTGAAATGATCGAATGTGTATAGCGACCGCTCGTGGATCGTCTTGATCAGCAGACTAGATGACAGCGACCGCTCACAATCGTCCTGATCAATGCAGCAATTGCAGCAACGCCTCTATCGGTATCCATACGATGTTGTGCTATCACCAATATGCACGACAAGGATTTAGGAGCTGTTGCTTAAGAGGAGATGGCATATAGAGTTTTTCTTGATCTCGTCAAAATCTATCATACTGCTCTTCATATAGTGCCCTACCGGAAGAATCCTACCCGATTAGGCTTCCTGATGTGATATGATATCACATAACGAATCTTACTCGAATTCTAGGAGAAGTCTAACATTAGGTCTCCTAGTCTAATATGAAAACCCCCCTAACAGATCCAATCCGAATTGATTTGTTCCAACTCGTTAAGTGTGTGACTATGTAAGTTCATGCATATCTGGTTGTCAACGATTTGGACTCGGGGTCCCCTGTCGATTTTATGCAGATTTGTGAGTTGTATGTGAAACCTTTCAATGTGCCCTCAGGTAAGTTAGGATAAGCAATGAAAATAGGGACGTGAAGATTTATATAGGTTTGGGCCATCGATGGTTGGAGTAATAGCCCTATGTCATGTTGTGATTTCACTAAGTATAGGAAAAGAGTTTACAGGGAGAGGAGATTATCACAGACGATAATCTCCTTTTATACTTCTGTCTAACTAACTACATCTAAGTCTTCAAACATTGTTGACTTGTTGTCCCGCCTCTCCTTACATCGTGCATCAACCATCCTTTTATACTGAATGAAAGGATGCCAATGCGAAGCAGTTCTAGACGGTTGCTATGATGCAGTTTGTATAACCGCACCTATCTTCTTTGCCGGTTAAACACATGCAATTATATATAACCACAAATGTTAACCTCATGGCGGTAGTCTTCACACATGGGAGAAGCTATCTTGACTTTGAGAACGTGTCCAATAAAGGTTTAAACACCCTCAGGTTATCTTGATCGCGCATAGTCATCGACCTTCTGACCGCGCATTGCTTGCGACCTTATGATCGTGCAAGTACTGTGACCATAAACTGGCTCTATGTTCGCATCCCCTTAATGTACAGGAAGCTGTCCGCCTGTGACCATTGTGGCTGCTAAGGCACACAGACACATATCACATTCGAACCTGATTTGAACCCAATATATGTTAATGTATACTAGTTTGGGTAATAATCCTCATCAACTAGCCCCCAAATTTGAAGAAATAAAAAGACTTATTTACTTCAAATTTAGTTTGCATCGAATTATGTAACCTGACGCTTCAACTTCTTTAGTTGGCACTGTTCGACCATGCGGTGGTTTGTATTCCAAGAAAACCTTTGGGTTTTTCTTGACAAGTAATTATGAATTTATTGACCCGCTTAAACAAGGTAAAAGCCATAAGTGTGTTTTAGGAACTCGAGGCATCCTTGAATGCGGACCATCACCTCCGGATTCTATAAATAGTGAAGCCTTTTGGTTCCGAAACTCACTAGCTTTCCTTTGGCTAAGTCTTTTAGAATGGGTTTCCACTCTTAACTTTCACTTTCCCTCATCTATTCTTATCTTAATGGTGAACCGAGACTCCAAGAAGATTGTTGAGAGTGATGAGGAAGAAATAGAGACAGGAGTCAAGATTGATCAGGACATTCAGAAGGTAGTTCTTTCCGGAAAAAACTTTGATGTCAATCTTTCCTTGATCCTTTCCAAAGCAATACATTTTGGAACTTACAGGTACTCGAAGAGCTGATTCCTCTTAAGAAGAGATCTAGAAATGACGAAGGATCTTCCAGTGGAGCTGCATCAAAAATACTAAAAGGGGCTGACATCTGTGTTGTCACATTGCCCCTTGCAACCCATCTAGTTGCATCTTCATCTCCACCTTTGGAGATCCACAACAATCCTTCCAATTTCCACTCTTCAGCAGAAAGTCTCACACCTCTGCGACCAAGTCCTCCTCCTTCTTTGGATCATCAGCTTTCTGGGGAAAGTCTCGCACTGTTGCGACCAAATCCCCTTCAAAGCTTGGCTTTCTCCTTTGTTCCTCAGGTAATCATTTTCATCCTCTCTATGGTTCATATGTTTTAGAAACTAACCCATTCATTTACAGGAGGTGAAGGCCCCTAGAGCCCCCAGCAATCAACTTGCTGAGATCAAGGCTCTTTTGAGGGGGAAATCTGACTTGGAGTAAATTATTTCAAATGGATGTGAAAAGTGCATTTTTAAATAGAGAAATATCTGAATTAGTGTTTGTGGAACAGCCTCCTGGTTTTGAAGATTCAAACTTTCCAAATCATGTATACAAGCTCTCTAAGGCTCTTTATGGACTTAAACAAGCTCCTCGAGCTTGGTATGAACGCCTTAGAGACTTTCTCATTTTAAAATGTTTTAAAATTGGGAAGGTAGACACAACCTTATTCACAAAAGTAGTTGAGAAAGATCTTTTTGTGTGTCAAATATACGTTGATGACATCATATTTGGGTCTACTAATGAATCTTTTTGTCATGAGTATGGAGAAATGATGTCTAGAGAATTTGAGATGTCAATGATTGGAGAGCTAAGCTTCTTCCTTGGACTTCAAATCAAGCAACTCAAGAACGGAACTTTCGTGAGTCAAACCAAGTATGTGAAGGACTTGCTCAAGCGCTTTGGGATGGAAGATGCTAAAGCTATCAAAACTCCCATGGCCACTAATGGACATATCGATATGGACAACGACAGAAAAGCGGTTGATTCTAAACATTATCAATCTATGATTGGTAGCTTACTCTATCTTACTGCATCTAGGCCCGATATCATGTTTAGTGTTTGTTTATGTGCTAGATTTCAATCGTCTCCTAAGGAATGTCATTTGATTGCTCTTAAAAGAATCTTTAGGTACTTGAAATGCTATCCCAATATAAGACTTTGGTACCCTAAAGATGTAAAATTTGAATTAATTGGTTACTCAGGTTCAGATAATGCGGGGTGCAAAATTGATAGAAAAAGCACATCTGGTAGTTGTCAACTTTTGGGGAGATCACTAGTCTCCTAGTCATCTAAGAAACAAAATTGTGTAGCTCTTTCCACTGCCGAAGCGGAATATGTTTCAGTGGGTAGTTGTTGTGCTCAAATTCTATGGATGAAGCAAACCCTTCTGGATTATGGAATTTCTTTTGACAAAGTGCCACTCTTGTGTGATAATGAAAGTGCCATAAATATTGCAAACAATCTGGTTCAACATTCTAGAACAAAGCATATTGATGTTAGGCACCATTTTATAAGAGATCATGTGGTAAAAGGGGACATAGATGTGAGTTATATAAGAACTGACTTCCAGCTAGCAGACATCTTCACCAAACCTTTAGATGAGACCAGATTTTGCTTTCTTAGAAGTGAATTGAATATTATTGATATATCAAATGCAAGTTAAATGTCTACTTTGCTGTCCTCCCACCTTTTTGTGCTTGATGTCAAAGGGGGAGAGATTAGGGAGAGATTCTTATATGACATTATTGATAGTTTATATGCTCATTGTTTATTCATTGTGGACTCTCAAATGACTTATATGTGTATTTATATATGCATGCATTTAGGGGGAGTTCTTGTATATCTAATACCCGTGCATACACTTAGGGGGAGTCATTAATTTTTTTTCGTTTTCAACACTTGTTGTTATCAATCATCAAAAAGGGGGAGATTGTTGCATCTATGCCCTTTTTGGGTTGATTTTGATTATTGATGACATTAAGTGTCTTGGACTAATCATGTCTTTGAGATATTTGTACGCAATGTCGTCTGAGGTCGCAGTACAAAGACGCGAGCCAAGGTCGCAGTGTCGCCCGAGGTCGCAGTCCGAGGACGCGAGTCAAAGTCGCAAGTGCAATGTCCCAAGAAGGAAGCTGCAAATGTAGGATCGAGGATGCCGACCAGGGGGGTGAATAGGAGGCTTAAATACTTTTTAATTTAAAGCAATTTTTTTGCAAAGAGATGAACCAAAAGCAATTGAACAAAATATTGCAAGATTAAATAGAAGATAAGGAGAAAACAAACACAGAGATTTTTCCCGAGGTCTCAGAGACTCGCCAGGTCTCCCCTACTCCTCGTTGAAGCACTCAAATGAATGAGTCTCGCTTCAATATCCACGAAGGATATTTCTCACTAGTGGTTGCTCCTTGTCCACTCTGGAAAGGCGAGCACCGATGCCTTGTACAATCTTGCCGAGCCTCTCCAACAATCTTTGAACAGGAGAGATCAACGGCCACGCCACCAAACCATCTAGGTAAGGGCGTTCACCAAGAGTAATAAGCAGCAAGGTCTCTTCTAGACCTCCAACATGCACTGAGAAACTCTAAGTATGCAAGAGTGATGCGAATAGAAAAACTCGGTCGATCTCAGAACTCACGACTTGATCAACAGATCAAGATTTTTAAACTCTAAAAGAATGCTCAAGTGTATAAGAGAGTATGAGGCTGCTTGGTGTGTAAAACATCTGCTCAAAGCCTCTATTTATAGCCTCAACAATCAAAAGAGCCGTTGGAGCTCGAGCTGAAAATCAACAGTACAAACTGACAGTTAGTTTGTGTAACTGACAGTCAGTTTGGGTCACGACCAGAAAGAAGTAAAATTCGGAGAAAACTCAGCTAGCCGTTTGAGGTCATATATGGAAACAAAATAGTGCAAACTGACAGTCAGTTTGTGAAACTGACAATCAGTTTCAAACTCAACGGCTGACAAAAATCACGGATAAAACTTTGCTGGTCGTATATGGAAACTGATACCTCATACTGACAGTCAGTATCACAAACTGACAGTCAGTATGACCAAAAAATCGACCAGTTAAAACAGAAACCCAAACAAATTAGCTTGTGGTCGAAATGCAAACTGATAGTCAGTATAGGTCAAAAGATTTTTGGCACAAAACACACTCTCTGGACAACTGTCAGTTAACACAAACTGACATTCAAACTGATAGTCAGTATAGCAAACTGACAGTCAGTATAGCAAACTGACAGTCAGCATGAATAAAAACATCCATAACTTTTAATCCAGAAAATCGATTTAAGATTGTAATAGTTCATTTGAAAGATAATTTTAAGGGCTATCTTTTTGTCAACAGAAGCAAAAGCAAGATTTTCCTAGATCTTTCTAGAAAATGCAAAAACTCTCTACTGCCAAAAACGCAACTGAAAAAAAACAAATCTTTCAAAACCAAATCCAACCGAGATGAATGCAATGCAGTGACCTAGTAGTTTCTTAGTTTATGCTGGAAATATAGAGAGGACTTGCAACCCCTCTTTATAGTACGGTTAAAACTAAGAAATAAAATCCTTAACCGATCAAACTCCAAGCACCGAGATTGATAAAAAATAAAATCATATTACCTTAGGTCCTTTGCATCTTCATGTTTGCAATTTACGTCTCGTCTTTTGCTCTTTGCGACTTGTGCTTTTATTTATTTCACGTCGGGTTCATCTTGAACATCTTGCACTTTTTTCAACTAGGTTTGTGTCAAACAGCTCAGGAGCACAGTTAGTCTGAAACACTTGTTTTCATTAATCATCAAAATTAGGTCAGGCATAAAGGCCTAGATGCAACAATCTCCCCCTTTTTGATGATTGATGACGACAAGTGTTCTATAAAAATAATAAATCAAATGAATAACTCCCACTGACTCCCCCTGAGAGTATGCATGATATCTCAAATCACATATGTCACGTAAAATCACAAATATAAGTTCAGAGCATACATCAAAGGTCAAAAACAACATCATATATATCATCCACATCATACTCATAACATGAATATCACACATATATAAGACAGCAGAAACATATCCAAATATAAACTCGTCAAATAATAACATAGAGGTCATATCCAGAACATAATAATTCTCCCCCTTTGGCATCAAGCACAAAAAGGGAGTTAAAACAAAAAAAGAGAGCCTAAGGCTCATCATCAGACGAAAGCCCTAAAATGACTGTATCTCTGGAGCCTGCTGGAGATGCAGTCGGGTCGACGACTGGGGACAGCGGAGGAGTAGCGACCGGAGCTGGAGAAGCTGGTGCCGCAGGAACTGGAGCAGCTGGGCGGGCCCTCTTGCGAGGAGCTGGAGAATCCGACGAAGGTAGCTGGCACAGAATCTCCTCCTACTGAGCAACCAGTCGAAGTAGCAACTGATGGTGCTCCTACTGAGTACGCAGGATTTGCTGCTGGGTTTGGATGACCTGGTGGAGCTGAGAGAGAGAAGCCGAGGAAGATCCAATGCTTGGGTCTGTAGTCGGTGCTGGATTAGTCTCCTGAACTGGAGCCTCATCCTCTGACTCCCCCGTAGCATCATCATCAGATGCGGGAGAGGCAGAGCCAGCAGTAGCTGTAGGCCAGGCACCGAGGCGTCGGTCAGCCTGGCCCGGAGGGTAGAACTGCAAAAGGTGATGGGGCCACGGAAGCTTAGAATCGACAACCCTGATGTGAAGAAGCACCGCCATGATGTACAGAGCGTATAGCAGCTGGCAACGCAGAGAAAGAAGGACGTGCTTAATCTCCCTAATGATGAGATCAGCAACGTCGAAGGGCTCATCCTGGAAGATGGAAATCAAGACATGGAGGGCAAGATAGGTGACCCTGGCCTTCTCTCCGGTCGTGGGGACTAAAGTGAGACGAAGGATCCGTAGGGCCAGGCCAACATCGTGGCACAGGCCAGCGATGTGACGGAACTGGAAGGGGCCGGAATAAGGCATGGCCACCTCCCGATGCTCAAGGTCTGGAAGGGTGTGAAGCTGGCGCCCAGAAGCGGGGCGAACTAGTCTGAGAGCGGTCTCAATCTGCTCCTTCATGACAGTGTGGACCTGAAGGCCTGTCATGAAGGTGAGAAAGTCACACTGAGGAGAGACGAAGACGGTGGAGTAGAACTGACGAAGGGGCTCATCAGCCCAGTGAAGGGAGGAATTAGTGACTAAATCGCGAATCCCGATGGAGGCAAAGGAATCTGCCAGGGAGACGATGCCTGTGCGAGAGGCAATCGTCTACTAGGACAGAGAGCGGTGAGCGAAGATAGGGACACGACTATAGACACTGGTGAACAGGTCGAGCTGCAGGTTCGTGTAGAATGTGAGAACGCTGCAGGTGTCCCGACCAGTGGGACGAGGGGAAATGTACGGGTTTGTGGAGCGGAGCGTGCGGAGGTGACTTGCATGCCACTGGGAATAATCCACGGGGACACGCTCAGGCGGAGGCGAAGGCCGGGTCTTGGACGTCTGACCCGTTGAATGACTGCTGTTTGCAACGTTCTTTCGATGGGCCACCCGTCGAGACGAGGACGGCTGATCAAACATGACGAACAAAAAGATAGAGAGGGAAAACAGAGGACCTGAACAGAGGAGGAATAGAGGAGCCGATGAACGACGAAGCAACAACAGTGAAGAGCAAAACCACGGCCGGTGAGAGATGAACGAAGCACGGCAAGGTGAAATGGTGGCACGGACGTAGCGACGCAGCACGACGGTGCGGCGCGGTGGCGGAGGCACTATGAGGTGGTGGCACGATTTGGCGGAGGCGCAGCACGGTGAGGAAGCACCGACGGCGAGAGCGAGGGCAACGGCGGCGAAGAGGAGAAGCCGAAGAGACAAAAGAAAGAAACAGGGTTTTTAGGGTTCGGGGACCCCAACTGACAGTCAGTTTAATATACTGACAGTCAGTTCAAAAGCCAATAGCATGGAACTGTCAATCAGTGTGTAAAATTGACAGTCAGTTCATAGAACTGAGTTTTGAAATTGACAGCCAGTTTATAAAACTGACAGTCAGTGTGAGCCACCAACTGAGACCAGAGGAAACGATCAAAGTTGAAGTACATAACTGACAGTCAGTTTCATAAACTGACTGTCAACATGGTCAACGACTTCGACCAGAGGCTATGACCAGGCTCCTGTGCTAGTAACTGACAGTCAGTTTGGCATGCTGACTGTCAATTTGAACAATTTCGACCAGAAGAAAATAGCATATATTTAATATAAAAATAGCACATCAACTAGCATTCGATATATCAATAATGTTCAGTTCACCTCTGAGAAAGCAAAATCTAGTTTCATCTAGGGGTTTTGTGAAAATATCTGCTAGTTGCATGTCTGTTCTGATATAACTCACATCAATATCTCCTTTTGCCACATGATCTCTAATAAAGTGGTGCCGTATTTCAATATGCTTAGTTCTAGAATGTTGAACATGATTATTTGCAATTTTAATGGCACTTTCATTATCACACAATAGTGGCACTTTATCAAATTTAATTCCATAATCCAAAAATGTCTGTTTCATCCACAAAATTTGAGCACAACAACTTCTTGCAGACACATATTCCGCTTTAGCGGTGGAGAGAGCAACATAATTTTTCTTTTTAGATGACCACGACACTAATGATCTCCCCAATAATTGGCAACTACCAGATGTGCTTTTTCTATCAATCTTACAACCAGTATAATCTGAATCCGAATATCCAATTAACTCAAAGTTTGTATTTTTCGGATACCAAAGTCCTAGGTTGGGATAGCATTTCAAGTACCTAAGGATTCTTTTAATAGCACTCAAATGACATTCCTTAGGGGTTGATTGAGTTCTAGCACATAAGCAGACGCTAAACATGATATCAGGCGTAGATGCAGTAAGATATAGCAAGCTACCAATCATAGACCTATAAAGTTTAGAATCGACCGCTTTTTCGTTGTTGTCCAGATCGCTATGTCCATTAGTGGCCATGGGAGTTTTGACTGCTTTCACATCTTCCATCCCAAAGCGCTTGAGCAAGTCCTTCACGTATTTTGTTTGGCTCACGAACGTTCCATTCTTGAGTTGCTGGATTTGAAGTCCAAGGAAGAAGCTTAGCTCGCCGATCATTGACATCTCGAATTTCCTAGACATCATTTCTCCAAACTCATGACAGAAATGTTCATTAGTAGATCCAAAAATAATATCATCAACATATATCTGACAAATGAACAAATCTTTTCAATCATTTTTGTAAAAAGAGTTGTATCAACCTTCCCAATTTTTAAACCTTTTGATAAAAGAAAGTCTCTAAGTCGTTCATACCAAGCTCGAGGAGCTTGCTTGAGACCATAGAGAGCTTTAGACAATTTAAACACATGGTTTGGAAATTTGGAATCTTCAAAACCGGGAGTTGTTCAACAAAGACTAGTTTAGATATCTCACCATTTAGAAAAGCACTTTTTACATCCATTTGAAATAACTTAATATTAAAACTAGATGCATAAGCAAGAAGTATACGAATAGCTTCAAGTCTTGCCACAGGTGCAAATGTTTCACCAAAGTCTAAACCTTCGACTTGAGAGAAACCTTGTGCAACAAGACGAGCTTTGTTTCTAATAACAATACTATTTTCATCTTGCTTATTTCTAAAGACCCATTTTGTTCCAATAACATTATGATCCTTGGGTCTTTCTATTAAAGTCCAAACTTTATTTCTAGAAAAATTATTAAGTTCATCATGCATAGCATTTACCCAATCAGGATCATTTAGTGCTTCATTTACATGTTTAGGTTCTAGAGATGATACAAAAGAGTGATGTTCACAAAACGAAGCAATGCGAGAGTGAGTTTGAACACCCTTACTGACATCACCCAATATTTGGTCTATAGGGTGATCCTTGGTGATGGTATGATGTTGCCGTGGTGCTTCTTCTTGTGCAGCATCTTCTTGACTTTGTTCTGGTGGATCAATGTGAGGTGATGATACATGTCGATCATCATCCTCAATGTTCTCATCATCTTCTTGATCATATTCCCTTGGTTTGATGTCTCTAATGATAATGTTCTTCACAACTTCTTGAAGATCTTCACCTGAAACTTCATAAGGGACTTGCTCCTTTTGCGAGTCATTAGTTTCATCAAATTCTACATCACACGATTCTTCAATGCAACTTGTATTTTTATTAAAAACGTGATAGGCTTTGCTAGTGGTAGAGTATCCGACTAGAAAGCCTTCATCTACTCTTCTCTGAAATTTACCACCAAAGTTTCTTTTCTTAAGAATGTAACATTTGCAACCAAAAACTCGAAAATAAGAAACATTTGGCTTGCGCCCAATAAGAAGTTCATAAGGAGTTAAATTCAGAAGAGGATGCAAATAAAGCCGATTAATAGAATAGCAAGCAGTATGCACGGCTTCAGCCCAAAAGTGAGTAGGAGTGTCATACTCACTTAGCATTGTCCTTGCCATTTCTAATAATGTTCGATTTTTTCTTACAGCTCCATTTTGCTGTGGAGTGTAAGAAGTAGAAAATTTGTGTTTAATTCCAAGCGAGTCACAAAAATCAACTAAGGTTGAATTAACGAATTCTCCACCATGATCACTACGGATTTTCTTGATGGAAAGTTTGAATTCATTGGAAACATGTTTTGCAAAACTTTTGAAAACATCGGGTATTTCAGATTTTTAAGAAATAAAGAAAACCCAAATATAGCGAGTAAAATAATCAAAAATAACAAAACCATAGTTGTTGCACTCGATACTTTGGAACTCAGAAGATCCAAATAAATCCATATGTAGGGGTTGTTGGCGTGGGGATTTTTTTTGATCAAAAAGGAGCAAATCTATGACCAAAAACTAGACAACACTAGAACGGGCACATACTCAATTTAACAAACCAAAATTAACAGATCAAAAAGCACAAATGGGTTTGGACAGGGGAAACAAATATTTTTGTGAAGCTGTTTTTTTTGGACTCTAGGTGATGGAAAACAGTGACAAAACAAAGGGGAAAAGCAGTGATACCTAACGAGCAACTGTGGTTCTACTACCAATTGATGCGACAGCGACCCAATCTTCTGATAGGTTCTACTTTGCATAACGGAGACGTTTGCGTTCCAAGGCTTCCAATCAGCGGGGATTGAGTCCTTGCAATTGCTACACCCACGCACCTGTCGTTGTCAACTGTGCTCATGACCGGATGACCTTACCACGAAGGTTAATTCCTGCACGCAGTAGAAGAAACGAGCAAGAATAAGATGCAAAGAAATCTAAAATTTAGAACAAACAATTGAGGTTATCTTTCACCAAACCAGGTCTTTTGACACTACTCCGATGAACAATTGTATCTCACGCAGCGGGAAACAATGTAGCATATAACCTAAGGAAGTACTTGATGAGTTCAGCCATATAAAGGAAGAGGGGTGGCGGCTAGGGTTGGCTCGCAACCCTAGGCAGGGTACATGGGCCATGGCCCAACAAAAGTGGTGACGCAACACCGAGAAGCCCAAAATAGATTCTAGCCACTACTTGTTTTGACGATTTTGACTGACTCAGAAAGAATTTTGAAGTGGGGCTAGATCCGTTGGAAAGATGACGTCATGGGCTTCTCCATAAAGTGCTCAAACATTCCAAATGGACTCCGTATGCAGCTTTTATGTTTGAGGTGAGCTGCTCCCTGGTGGCCGAACTGGACTCCATCTCATGTACAACTTGGGCCAAAGCTTGCCTTGGTGAAGAATTACATCCTTGCTGGTACATCCCATGATTCCTAAGTACAATAACATCATCATTAGGTAGTAACCTATCCTCCAAAGAATAAGTATGTAACCCTAGGAACGAACACACCTGATAATTTAACTGTCATGCACGTGCCCCTGTAATTGGTCCTTGCATAGGAGGTGATGGAATTGAAGTAGTGTGTGTATCCGTCATAGTGATGTCCTCATAAGAGTAGAACTTATTCTGTAAGACCTTATAAAAGGAGATGAGGTGGGCATGTAGAATAGATCATATATATTCTGGCTGCCACCATCATCCACGAGATAACCTTTGCTAAACCCTAGTCGCGTGTGCTAGTGCTAGAACACGAACACCCGGTGCTTCTTCTCCAGACGTGTGAACTTTTGTAGAGGTGTGGCTGCTACTGCTGCATTGATGTTCATGGTCTGGTCACGACATCAATACTTCTTCCGCTGCTGCATTATCGCATCCGCGTGTCTAGTGCTAAATCTCTAATTCTATAATCTTTTACTTGCATGGTTGTTGGGTTTTCGGGTAAAATTTTGAAATTATCGCTAGAGTAGCAACCTTGTTTTACAACAGTGGTATCAGAGCGTCCTTGTATAGCATAGATCTAGATTATTAACATATATGTGATATTTGCATGTGTTTAGTAGATTAGATCTTTTAATAATCATTGTTAACATGTTAAATCTGATTTTAGTAGATTAGATCTATTGGTGTTTCATGTGATGAAACCCATCTTGACCTATAATAGATGTGATGTATCATTCTCGGTAGAATGGTAGAAGATGATATCTCATGATGTGGACTTGTTCAATTGATGTGATCAATTTTACATAATTTCATATCTAATCCGATTGTTGTCTATGTATCCTTGCACAGGCCAATTGAAGGTGGTGTAAAGGCAAGCATGGTAGTGATAAGATCAGAGACCAAAATCTTTGTTAGATTAAATCTAAAAGATTTGGTATATCTTTAAAATATCACCACGGGGATTAATGGAAATCTTAACTGATTAGATTGGTTCGGAAGTTGGCTGATATGATCAATCCGATGAGATTTTGTATGGACGAAAATGCCCCCCTTTGAACCCTCCCCCCCCTCCCCCACTAACTGGCTAGCGGGACTACCGAAGGTCACCGTCACCCCTTTTACTGTTTTAGGCCACTAAGGTGCATGACGGGATGGGATTCTTTACCTAACTTGTTTTTGCAGGAATTTGTATGAGAAGTATGGCCCTTATGCATGTTTATGTGATGTGATCATGTAATTGTCACGATCTATGAATCCTTTATTTCGACCACGGTTGATATGGTCATCTCTTTTTGTATAATGGCTTGCGTGCCAACATGTGTGATGATTGACACTCTTATGTAAATTCATATCTAGCTATTAGTGCAGTAGCTTAGAACTAACTCCAAGATTTTTCAAGCACAATGGACTGGTCCTATGAATATGGAGATGGAGATCACCATATTAAAGGGCCTACTATCTCATAGATTGATTTGATTATTTGTGATGATTATTTTGAAGCTCTTGATTGTTGCTTGAAAATTATGAATTTTGTTAAGTCCCTAAAATTAAGTTAACTTGATGCCCTTTTCAATTGTTGCAACTATCAAAGCCTCAATCATTATTTGGTGGGCTTGAAAAATGAAGGTGCCATTAACTATCTTGGTAAGGTAGGATAAGTGTTGGTTTCACTTAACAAGACTATCAAAATGCTTTTGGGCCTTGGGGCATGGTGTTGGGAGCCGAGACATATTGATGTCACCCAACAAACAAGTATCATATAAGATATGATTAGCAAAAAGTTGGTTACCTAAATAACTAAGTTTCTAGTAGTGATGCCAAAGCTCACTAGGACTTAGTGAAATATGGATCTTGACCCACTATATGTCATTCTAGGGACTATGTTTTTAAACGTATAGTGGAAAATACTTTTATAAATGTTAATAGAAGATTGTTCATAAACATGATGTCTTTTGCATGTTTTTCTGTTGTAGATAATGACTGATAACTCCTCAACTAGCTTTAACTTGCAATCTGTACTCAATAAAGAAAAACTGAATGCAACAAATTTCATTGATTGGTTTTGTATCTTGAGAATCGTTCTCAAGCAAGAGAAAAAGGACTATGTTCTAGAGTCCCCAGTTCCTGATGAACCTTTGACTAACGCTCCACGATGTCAACAAGATGCTTACAAGAAGCATGTTGATGATGATCTCGATGTCAGTTGCCTCATGTTAGCGACAATGGGTTCTGAATTGCAAAAGCAATTTGAGAATGCCAATGCTTATGACATGAGTGTGGCTCTTTGAAACTTGTTTGAAGACCAGACAAGGGTGGAAAGATATGAGACCACCAAGAAACTACATGCCTGCAAACTAGCAAAAGGAAGTGCAGTTAGCCCTCATATAATCGACATGATTGGTTACATTGAGAGCTTGGGTAAACTTGGTTACCCCCTTAGCCAAAAGTTGGTTACTGATGTGATTCTCCAATTGCTCCCTTGGAGCTAAGATCCTTTCATATTGAACTTCAATATGAATAATCTGAAGAAGTCTCTACCTGAATTACATGAGATGTTAAAGACGGCAGAAAAGAACATCAAAAAGAATCCTGATCATGTGATAATAGTTCAAAAGGAAAAGAGTTTCAAGAAGAAGGGTAAGGGAAATGCTAAGGGCAAAGGAAAGGCTCGAGATGAGAGCTCAAGTAGCTATCATAAGCCCAAAGGAAAGTCCAAGTCTAGCCCTACTGCTGTTTCTAAGTGCTTCTATTGCAAGGAATCTGGCCATTGGAAGAGGAATTGCAAGAAGTATCTGGAAGATCTGAAAAAGAAGAAGGGAAGTGAGATTTTCGCTTCAGGTATTTATGTTATAGAAGTCAATATGCTACTTCTCCTTTTGATTCTTGGATATTTGATACTGGTTCAGGAGCTCATATTTACACTTCATTGTAGGGCTTAAAAGGAGTAGAATTTTGGCAAATGGTGAAGTTCAGCTTCGCGTTGGCAACAGAGAAAGAGTTGCTGGTTTAGTCGTTGGGACCTTTATATTGGCTTTATCTTCAGGATTGATTTTGGAGCTTAATAATAATTATTATTATGTTCCTGCAATAAGCAAAAACATTATTTCTATTTCATGTTTGGACAAGAAAGGTTTTGAATTCAGAATAAAGAACAATTGTTGTTCATTTTATTTGAATGATATGCTTTATGGATCACCCCAATTGTCGTATGGGCTTTATGTTTTAAATCTTGAAGTTCCTTTATACAACATAAATATCAAAAGGCTCGAAACAAATAAATTGAATCCAACCTTCATATCGCATTGTCTTTTAGGTCATATAAATGAGAAACTTATCATGAAGCTCTATAAAGATGGACTTCTAGACATTTGATTTTGAATCATATGGCACATGCGAATCTTGTTTACTTGGCCAAATGACAAAGACACCTTTTACCAGTTCAGGTGAAAGACCAAGTGATTTATTGGCCCTTATACATTCTGATGTATGTAGACCATTAAGCATTATGGCAAGAGGTGGATTCCAATACTTAATAACTTTCACTAATAATTTTAGTAGATATGGTTATATCTTCTTAATGAGGCACAAGTCTGAATCTTTTGAAAAGTTCAAAGAATATCAAAATGAAGTACAAAATCATCTTGGCAAGAAAATTAAATTCCTACGATCAGATCGTGGAGGAGAATATTTGAGCCAAGAATTTAGCAATCATTTAAAGCAACGTCGAACAGTTCCACAGCTAACACTGCCAGGGACACCTCAATGGAATGGTGTGTCTAAACGACGGAATTGAACCTTGTTGGACATGGTTCGATCAATGATGAGCCAAGTTGATCTTCCATTGTCTTTTTGGAGATATGCTCTAGAAACTGCTGCGTTCAACTTAAATAGGGCTCTGTCAAAATCGGTAGAGAAGACACCATATGAGATATGGACTGAGAAGCAACCTAGTTTGTCTGTTCTCAAGATTTGGGGTTGTGAGGCATACATAAAACATTTGATGTCTGACAAACTCACACCCAAATCAGACAAGTGCTTCTTCATGGGGTATCCTAAGGAAACGAAAGGATATTACTTCTATAAGAAGGATGAGAACAAAGTGTTTATTGCTCATAATGGTGTATTTCTTGAGAAAGGGTTTCTCACAAAAGAAATTAGTGGGAGTACAGTTGGACTTGAGGAAATTCAAGAACCATTATAAAATGTTTCAGCTCCCACTGAGTTTCAAGAAGAACCATAAACTATTCAAGAAACGGTTGTGGGAACACCAGCCCCGCGTAGGTCTGAAAGGGTCCGTAATGTACTGTAACATCCTTATTTTCGACTATCTTTTCTGCTTACGAGTCAGCATATATTCCTTGGAATCCCTGTTGTCTCAACCCTATCTTGATCTTAGGTATGCCACTACCTTAACCTAAAAAGTTGGATGCTAAACTTCATCTCCCAGATCGTTTTTACAATTCAGTCCAAAAGTGTTTCAATTTAGTCCTTTTCAGAAGTTTCAGAAAACCCAAAAAAAAGGCTAAAAGTCCCAGATCATCTCCAAATCCAGATCTGATCAAGTGATTACCTTTCTTTCATATTTCTGAACATTTTTCCCTTCTGGAAGAATTCCAGAATCTCAACCGAAACCCTAGTTTCAGCCTCGACAAAAGTTTCAAACCCTAATTACCCTGTTTACCCTAAATACCCTGTTTTCGATTTTTGTCAAAACCACCGAATCTTATCGGATTTTACCATTTTTCCTTCTGGATGAGTCTAAGACATTTAGTAGCACTCATCTGCAAAGTCAGAATTCAAATCAGCCCTTCAGTTCTTCAGAATTGCAAATAGGCCCAAATTCCCGAGCCAAAACTTCACATTTCAGTCCAAAACCTTGCAAATAAGCCCCTGGCCTTTTCTTCGACCACGACCAGGAGACCGCGTGCACGACTGCGACCAGTGTTCGTTCGACCAGCGCCCTGCCGCTTTGCCGCGCCGTTGAGCTCGCCGCCGGCGAAGTCCCTCGCGCTGCCACCTTCACGGCCACGTAGCCACCAACCTTGCACAACTGTACCGCCACCGTGGAACGCTTCAACCACACCGTGCCGTGTTCTTCCCCGCGCGCGCGCGTGCTCGCTGTTGCCAGAAGCCTCACGCCACATGGCTGCCATCCCGGAGATCAGCACCTCGCCTTCCTGACGGAATCCGGATTTCCCGCGATTCATCGCCTCTGGCAGAGCCCCGCCGTGTCCCCAAGTGCCTCGTTGACCGCTCCAGCGCCAGAAGAAAAATCCCCGACGATTGCTGCTGCTCCCGAGAGCTTCACCCGCGGCTATATAAAGCCCCCCCTTCGCCCAGCATCTCCTCACACCACCTGCATTTGTAAGCCTTAGCTTCCTTCACCAGAGAGTAGTCCAGTTCTCCAGCGCCGCCGCGAAGGTCTTCTTCCCCGGCGAGCAGTTCCTGAAGCTTACGGCGCCAACTTCACCCAAAGCTTCTTTCTCCAAGCCAACGCCACCAGTAAGCTCCCTTCATCCCTCTCTTCGTACCATAGTGTTCAATTGGCCCCCGGCGAACCTCAACGCCGGCAATCACCGGAAAAATCGAAATCCCCTGTTCCCTTAATGCTGAGTGATTCAAGCCAAATTGATCCTCGTCCCAGTAGAGAGTATTGATCAGTGAGCTAGGAGAAACAAACCTGCAAGCTTGGAATCGCCAATTTTGCCCCGAGCTTCGAAATTCCATTTTCGAGCCTCGACAGTTCGCCGGAGAACGCCGCCGTGCTTCTCTAGCCATTCTCTGGCAAAATTGAGTGCACCAATAGCCTTGTGACAGCCCCTAGATGCTTCCCGAGCGTGGAATTGAGCTCAAACGCCCTGGAATGAAAACCCCCAAATCGGTGCCTTCGTCTTCGGCCCCGATCGCCGGAGTTCGTTTTCCGGCCAAACTAGCCGGTGAAACCTTGTCATTTAGATAGATCTCAACCCCCTGAGCAATATTGTCTACTAGCCCGAACCCTGAATCGACCTGGATCAAAAGTTATGGTCATGCCAAGGTTGCTGTCCAGTGGTTCAGTTCATGTTCAGGCCACCGTGATTGCTCACCGGATTTGGCCACCTTCCGGCCACCTTCCGGCCACCTTCTGCCTTTGAGCATGTTGAGAGTTTTGTAGCTGTTATCAATGCCTAAACCCCAGACAAAGTCTTGCATCAATTGGAGTCCTGAGTCAAAAGTTATGCAATGCCCTAGTTTCTGGCCATGTCTAGCACTATGTCAGTGCATGACCACCAGTGGCATTGAATGATTTAGACTTGTTTCATTTGAGCAATTGAAATGCCACTTTGTCCAGTAAGCCCTTTGAGCCATGATCTACAACATTCCCTACTATCACATCTCCAGAAAACAGACCTAGAACCGATTTAGAGCAATGTCAAGCCATGAGTCGAATGTCAGCCCTTCGACATTCAAGCCCTTTGAGCCCATCTCTTCAACCTATGTCAAGTGACCTTGTCCAAACCCTTACCCCTGCATGCATGATGTATTTACGTATTATTTTCTAGTACTTGTATGCTTATATAGTGTGTATGTGTTGTTTGTATCCGCCGTGGAACCAGACGTTGAAGGAACCGAGGAGATCTTCGAGGATTCATTTGAGCAGCTAGACCCATCACTGCAAGGCAAGTCTCAAACCCTTGATCATGTCTATCCTATTATTTTGAAATGAAGTATGTTATCTGTTTTCAAGTATATGCATGCCTTAGATTCAAATAAGAACTATGTTTCAATAAAATGATTAGATATGACCTAAATGATTGTAAAGCCCCTTTTGACATTGAATACCCCTGCACCCTTGTTACCCTAGAATATCATGCTTAGGCTATGCTATGAGATTGTATGATAAATGTTGAATGGTCACATATGAGAAAAGCATGTTCAAAAACCCTTTTGTGAAAGAAAATATGATTGGAATCGATAGTGAGGATGGTTTGATAGGATGGTGCTGTGTGCGCACTGGGAATGTGAAAGACTCCTCACTAGAGATTCATAATGACTAGAACCTTGTGCTGTGCTTCTATGCGGCATGAAAAACGTACCAACCACTTGCCTGTTTATGGGACGGGCGCAACTTAGTAGCTTTCTTTAGTATTAGCTTTTCCCTGCAATGGTTGTCGATCCAGTGTCTTGCGAGAACTGGTGGGCCGCAGAAGGCCATGAGTGATGTGAGTTCAGAAAAATCATGAGAGGAAAAAGGTGGAAAGAAGGAAGACGCCCTATGCCAGATTAAGTCGTGCGCGACTGTAATCAAGAGAGGCTATGTGTCTTGCGAGAATATAGACCCAGGCTAGGAAGTAAGGCAGTGGGGAGAACCCACAACGGTACTTGAGACTTAACTGTCTATTTACCGGGCAGGGAAATAGTTAATGTTAGGACTGTAAATTGTTGTGTCATCTCGGCCTTGTCACATGCGTAAGAGTCGCATGGAGAGGTACCGACTTGAAAGCTGAATGATCGGTGGATTAAGGTGGTACACCTTTGCAAAGTTTAAAAAGTATCGGATACTCTGAGCTCCCAGGGTATGGAGTCTGCGCGCTGTGGATTCTATTCACGTCGATGCAGCACAAGTAGCTTTTGGAAAGTTTTCTCAAAATCAGGATAAAGTGGTGACTCATGAAAGACCGCCACATATAACATTTCTGAAAACCTAGCTTAGGATTTTACAAGTCTCGCTTTCGAAAATAAAGACCCCTTTCTTCAAAGCTGTATGTGGAAATCTATTATATGTATGTACAAAGCCAAAGAGCTATTCTTTGAGAAATTCCCCCTCATCTATATATACATGCATTCTTATTTGGGACTTGTTGAGCACCATGTGGACAATGTGCTCACCCTTGCTTTTACAAACGAATTTAGAAGAAGGATTCGTCGACCCTGAATCTTATGGTCTTGAACCCAATGCGGAACAAGAAGAAGAAACTGAAGACCCAGCTTGTTAGAGGGTTATGCACCAAGGTGGAGTTCGATGCGGAGAAGGCCCGTGCAACACCGCTGCTGCTGAAAAAGAAGACCAATGAAGTCCTTTTGTTTATTATTACTGTTTTATTTTGTGCCGACCCTTGTGTCGAAAACTCCTTAATTTGTATCAACATTTAAATGCGTCATTTTGGCGCTAAGTTATTGTAATGTTGGTCCTTGTGATCAGCACTTGTTTTTAATTACTCGCATTTTTATATAATGCATCTTGTTATTGTGAGCTGCAATGTGCCTTTTCTGAGTGCAATCCACCTGGGCGATTGCCACTGGAATTCTCAAATGAGGGTCCCACATGTACCTGAGAGGTACATGTTCCTTACCACATAATGACGGTACATATTACTATTAGACAATGATGAATCCAAGACTTATGAGGAAGCAATGATGAGCCCAGCCTCTGACAAATGGCTTGACGCCACGGGATTTGAAATGGACTCCATGTATACTCATCTAGTTTGGAACTTGATTGATTTACTCGATGGTGTAAAACCCATCGACTGCAAATGGGTCTTTAAGAAAAAGATTGACATAAATGGAAATGTTCACATTCATAAAGCACGATTGGTTGTGAAAGGTTTCAAACAAATTTAAGGAATTGATTATGATGAAACTTTCTCACCTGTCACCATGCTAAAGTCAATTCGGATCATCCTATCAATTGTTGCCTACCATGATTATGAGAGATGGCAAATGGATGTTAATACAGCTTTCCTAAATGGAAATCTGAGTGAGGATGTGTACATGACACAGCCCGAAGGTTTTACTTATCCACAAAATGCTGGGAAAGTATGCAAGCTTCAGAAATCCATTTATGGATTGAAGCAAACGTCTCGAAGTTGGAATATTTGTTTTGATGAGACAGTCAAACAATTTGGCTTCATAAAAAATGAAGATGAATCTTGTGTTTACAAGAAGGTTAGTGGGAGCGTACATGCATTTCTGGTTTGGTATGTAGATGACATACTGTTCATCAGAAATGATATTCCTATGATTGAATCTGTTAAGTCTTCTTTGAGAAATAGTTTCCCCATGAAAGACTTGGGAGAAGCAGCATACATACTGGGTATTAAGATCTATAGAGATAGATATAAACGGCTAATTGGATTAAGCCAAATTACATGCATTAACAAGGTGTTGAATCGGTTCAACATGCAAAACTCCAATAGAGGTTTCTTACCCATGTCACATGGCATTAGTCTTAGAAAGAGTCAATGTCCTTTGACATCTGATGAGCAAGACCGAATGAGCAAGATTCCATACGCTTCGGCTATTGGTTCTATCATGTATGCCATGCTTTGTACGTGCCCAGATGTTTCTATGCTCTAAATTCTACGAGCCGATATCAATCAAATCCGGGTGAGTCACTGGATAGCTGTTAAAAACATCCTAAAGTACTTGAGAAGAACTAAGGATGTGTTCCTGGTTTATGGAGGTGAGGAAGAGCTTATTGTAAATGGTTACACTGATGCTAGCTTCCAAACCGACAAGGATGATCACCAATCACAATCTAGGTTTGTGTTTTGTCTCAATGGAGGAGCTGTGAGCTGGAAGAGTTCTAAGCAAGAGACGGTTGCGATTCTACAATATAAGCCGAGTACATAGCTGCTTCTGAAGTAGCAAAGGAAGCTGTTTGGATAAGAAAGTTCGTCTCCGAACTTGGTGTGGTTCCTAGCATTGTTAGTCCGGTGGATCTCTATTGTGATAATAGTTGATCCATTGCTCAAGCTAAGGAACCAAGGTCACATCAAAAGTCCAAGCATATACTTTAGTGATATCACCTTATACGAGAGTTTATCAGTGGTGTGAAAATATACAAAGTAAATACAAACTTCAAGGTGGCAGATCCTTTGACGAAGCCTCTCCCACAACCAAAGCATGAGGCACACTCTAGAGCACTGGGTATTTCATACCTATATGATTGACTCTAGTGCAAGTGGGAGATTGATAGAGATATGCCCTAAAGGCAATTATGGAGATGGTTGTATCATAATATATTTATGAATTGTTACGAATAAAATGCTACTGCATTCCTTGAATAAAGTATCACTTTTTTGAATCAACAAGTATGTGACTTGTTCGTGGAACTCTTTATAATGATGTATGAATTGTCTCAATTTATTTATCGCATAATCAGTGACACTTATTCTAAACATCCCTGACTTTCGGCATTACATGAATAATGATACAATAAAAGTCAGCATGAGCATTGATTGAAATCCAAGTTTCATGGACCATGGATATGAGATATCAAGTCAACGTCGTGGACACATGTTGAAGAATATGTTGGTCAGATTGACCCAACTTGAGACACTGTTGAGATTATATGTGTCATCAGTTTGTTTCTAACAGTTATTTTGGTTTATCTTTAGACCTGAGATCATCACGATTTCATACATGCGTAGTAGCATACCTTGGTTTCAACGACCACTGCTCTTAACCGAGTTGTTATAAAGGTGACATACAGATATGTTATGAACGATGTGGTTGAAAGGGAATGGTCGAGATGGATTTTGCCCCTCTCATATCTTGAGAGAGAGATCTCTGGGCCCCTCGATGTAATTGGATTAAGAAAGTACATGGCCGTGCCGAATATGGTTGAGAGTCAACTATGGAAAAGGGTCAGTCCATTACAAGATCGAGAAAGGACCAAGCTATTCAAGGATGACACGTTTCTCACCTTAAGTTCGATCTAGTATTGTGAGGCAAAGAGATAATCCATGATAAGTTGTATAGGTTCGCCGGATATGATCTTAGTACATAAGGGTAGTCATAATGTCTTGCTAGGGACCGCTTATGATTTGTGATTCGGGAAGTTGTTTTCGATTGCGGTCAAATATACACGAACCTATAGGGTCACACACTTAATGGGTTAGAGCATTAATTCGGATAGGATCCAAAACATGACTCTTATTGGTAACGGTTTTACCATTAGGATTAGGGTTCATATTGGAGTGGGACTTGTCCTGTAAGACCTTATAAAAGGAGATGAGGTGGGCATGTAGAATAGATAAGATCTATTCTGGCCGCCACCATCATCCAAGAGATAACCTCCGCTAAACCCTAGCCGTGTGTGCTGGTGCTAGTACACGAACACGCGGTACTCCTTCCTCGGACGTGTGAACTTTTTTAGAGGTGCGGCTGCTACTGTTGCATTGTTGTTCACGATTCGGTCGCGACATCAACACTTCTTCCGCTCCTGCGTTGTCACATCCGCATGTCCAGTGGTAAATCTCTAGTCTATGATCTTTTTCTTGCATGGTTCTTGGGTTTTCGGGTAAAATTTTGAAATTATCGCTAGAGTAGCAACCCTGTTTTACAACAGTTATAATATGTGGCAAGTAATTTTTTGCAAAAGCTTCATATTATGTGTTACTTTTGTAGCTATCTTTTTATTGGGTTATTTTAAAAAATTCATGAATTATGTTAATCTATGAATGAAGAAGAGTACTTTCAAATGGGGACGTTCCTCATAAATGTTTTTCACATGGATTTTTATTGTTGGAAATTATGATTTTTTTAAAATAATAAAAAAAGATACGAGATCATAGGGTAATGCCCATTTTACTACTAAAGTGCGGGTGCAGCTTTTTCTACCCATATAAAATGCATATTAGAAGGATCAATTTCTCATGCTTATTCACCTCACACCCTCGTGCACCCCTCTCTCTGTGTCTACGCTAATGGCCAAACCTCTATTCATCATTGCTTGATTAGTGGGATGTTGAAGTTGGGGGATCCATTAGTTGTCCATGTTTGTAGGAGTCCGATTGGTTCTATCACTACAATACAGTAGGCCAATGTAACCTGTAAGACTGCTGGGATTTTTTTTTTACCAGCAGTCTTGCAGATAAAAATATAATTTTGATTTTTCACCAATGTGTCAGCTGGGAAAGTTATTATTTTTAGCAGATCTACTACTAGGAATAAATAACATATAGCAAGTTGTAGATCAGTTTGAAAAAAGATATATAGGATTTGTGGAACAGCTGAGACTATTTTTACGCTGGGAAAAACTTTTTCTTACCAGCGGTCCTGTAAGTGAAAATATAATTTTTATTTTTCACCAATGTGTCAGCTGGGAGAAGTTATTATTTTTAGCAGATCTACCGCTAGAAATAAATAATGTATATTTTTGGCAGAAAAATTTTTAGTAGAAAAATAAAAGATTTATTATTTTGAGAGGGAAAATTTTTAGAGAAGAGTAACAAAAAAATTTTCGGCAGATTTATTTTTTTGCTCCAAATATAAAACCCTCCTGCTCGTGATCACTGCGCTTCTCCCAGATCACAAAGGCTTCAATCCCTCCCCACCAAAATCTCCTCCTCACTGCATCTCTGCCCCACCGCCGGTTGACACCTCTACCTCTCTCCCACCGATCCCCTACCGCACCCCACCGATCCCCCACCAATTCCCCACCGCACCCCCACCTCAAAACCCTAGCGGCAGCGACGCGCGAGGGAGGGAGGACATGGAGTGCCAGTGACGGAGGGCGGAGGCGGAGTGGCCAGGCATGAGGTTGGCGTAGCGTAGTGCGATAGGTTGTCTAGCCTGTCGAAGGTGCGTGACAAAGGGGCTTGCTGAGGGGTCGAGGCAGCGGCTCAGCGCAACAGAGGGGCTAGCGAGGCCCAGTGCGACAAAGGGGCAGAGGCGGGCAAGGGCTGGTGCCACGACCACTCGCGGGCGGTGGTGGACCTGTTCTACAGCCGCGTCACGCCCGACGGCTTGTTCCTCATGAGTGCAAGCAAAGGTGCATGATCCATTCCGCCTTGTCCTCTTGTGGCTTGGTCTTGTGGCAGTTTGTTCTGATCGCGTGGTGAATTTGATGTGTGTTGTGTGCTGCAATTTGTTTTGATCGAGTTGTGAATTGTGATGTTGTGTTGAGTTACTTGTCTAGTGCATGTCTCCAGTGTGAAATGATCGTATTGCTGTATTTTTTAGCATTTTTTTTGTAAATTTAGTTACCAATTTGCAGGTAATGGTAAGTGATGCAGTATGTGCTATACTTGTGTTTTTTCAACATGGAGAGAATTGAGTGTTAGAGTATTGTTGGCAGTTGGTTTTAACTTGTAGTGCACTATGCTAAAATTGGCGAAGAATTTGATGCATAATTTTGTTTGGGTTGAATAATTGAAATGTTCTTATGTTGTGTTAATCTCCAATAATAGAGGTAAGTTGGAGAATGTCTGTAATCATGGGAGTCGTGTGATGTTTTGATATGTCAAGGGGTGGAATGGCTGATTGGAGTTGTCAACACTTTATGGATCAACTTGCTATTTAGTTATTTTATTTGGTATAGTAACGTTGCAATCTAATTGAATTTGTCACCATATTGATCATGATGTGAGGATGAAGTAGTTATTGTTAAGTGCAGCCTAACTTTTTTAGGTTATATGCATGCAACTCTTAAGGTGTTGCAACCAAGGCTATGTAAAGTCCATATGATGCCATTACTATTGATCAAAAAGTTTTCTTGCCTTTTGATGTGATTATTCCTAGTTTGGAAGACTAGGTATAAAGGACTAAGGTATGCAACCTTTTTTTTAAGTCCAGTAGATCAAGGACGGGTGCAAACTTCTGTAGAGAGAGTAATATTGGTTAGTGTTCTTGCAATTTTCACTTGTGTCACAAATGTTTCAATACTGCCATGATTGAAAGACTCACCGTTCTCCTTTGTGTATGTCTAATCACCTCTTTATTCATACTGAAGACAGGAGCACTTGAAGCATTTCATACAATTTTAGGGAATGTTTACTTTGATACCAAACATCACTTCATTTTTTGTGCATCAGTCATGGTGCGGCCCATTAAAATATGTCTAGTCTACGATCTGTTCGTCACAAGATTAGTAAAGTACAATGCACCATAATTATAGATGCAAATCAAATAATAGTTACAAAAAATCGTTAACTCCTGTGTGGAGTGATTTCTCTGGTAGTCATTAATGATGAACTGTATATGAGACTAACATTTGTGGATTGAATGTATGTGTTCTAGTCTCAGAATGGTAGCAGGATGAACGCAAGCAAGGGCATGAAGAGGATGATTCCGACATGAGTCATCTCGAGCGAGGTCAAGCTTAGCAAGGTCGAGCTTTGCGAGGACAAGCTTCGAGGGATCGAGCTTCACGAGGTCGAGCTTCACCGAAGGTAAAATCTATGATTAAGGATTGTTTTCTTAGGATTTTACCGGTCTCGGTGTTTTGGAGATAGACCGGGTTAATAGGATTCTTTTTGCTAGTTTGACCGTACTATTAAGAGGGATCGGAAACTAGTAGCTGAAATCTATCTAGTGCGGAAGCTCAAATGCACTCATATCATCTTGCACTAGTGTTTTATCACCTCTTGCATTGCTAGAGAGTCTAAGTGTAGTTTGTGGTGCATTAGAGAAAATATTTTGAAAACTGCACTTAGTCTTGATCGCCAGCTACTTAAATTGGTTTATTATTCTAGAGTTGGTGGTGATCGTATTTGCACATTTTGATTGTATCCATGTTTGGTACATGGTCGTGGTCGTGTCGCCCGTTTGGTGGTTTTCTGTGTAGGGTTTGGTCGTGGTCGTAGGAGTTCGAACTAGTCGTACCAGTCTTCGGCTCGCTTCCGTACGCTCGACCAAATCCACTCGACCACCTGTTTTTGACCGGATATTCGACCAGTTGTTTTAGTTCATAAATCATATTGGTCGTGGTCATCGCTGAGTATCAGCTGAGATATCCATAAGAAAACAGCAAATCCGTATGTGCAAATACCCTAAATTGCATTAGAGTTGATTTTTGGGTTGGACATTTTGGCAGTAGGAAGGTTTTTGGGTTTCCTATAAGTTTCTAGACCTTTCTATGTCTTGCTCCTATCAAGAAAATTGTAGTCCATTGAGTTATCTTTGCAACAAGCCAAAAATCACCTCAATCGAATCTCTGAATCAAAAGTTATGCTTGTTTTACTGCCAATGTGTTTTGGCCGGACTTTGTCTGGCCTGTACAAATTTCTTTGACATGTAACCTGAGATGTTTGCATCCATCCGGGGTCTTTTGTCCGGGACGGCCGGACATTGTCCAGTATGGCCGGACATTATCCGGCATGTACAATTAGTTTGAGCCGAGTGAAATAGAGACAGATATATATGTCCGAGGCTTTTGTCCGACATGGCCGGACATTGTTCGTCCTTTACAAAAAACCTCCTAACGGTCATTGACACGTTTGCAACGGTCGCATTTTGGTGTACTGGCCGGACAGTGTCCGGCATGGGCGGACAATGCCTGGCCTGTACAAAAAATGTCGCAATTGGTTGCAAACGGCTAGTTTTCTTTGAGGGCTATATATATCTTGTGTTTGCCTTCATTTGGGGTTGCTCAAAGTGTTGGTATTTCAGTTGATAAGCTAGCCAAGACTTTGCACTTGCTATATTGCATCTAGAGGCTAGATTTGAGCCCAAATCTTGAGTGGATTTGAGAGAGAAGCATTTGGGTGAAGTTAAGAATGTTTTGTGCACTTCAATCACCATTTGCATACTAGTGCTCGAGTGTTGAGCATTCATTTGCATATTTGAGCTTCTAGCACGTGATTTGTTCAAGTGAGCGCATCTGACTTGTTACTCTTGGCGATCGCCTTCGCCTAGACGGTGTCGGAGGAGAGTCGCGATCTCTCCAGTTGAAGTTTGTCGGAGAGGCCGGCAAGAACTTGTGAAAGGTGTGGTGCTCGCCTATCCGGTGTGGAGAAGGAGCAACCCTAGTGAGATATCCTTCGTGGATATAGAAGCGAGGCTCACACGTGAGCGCGTCAACGAGTAGTAGGGGAGACCGGGTGAGTCTCCAAGACCTTGGTAAAAATATTGTGTCAATTGCTTATCTCGTATTCATTTCATATTTATCTTGACACAATTATTTAAATGAATTTAGTTGATTGTTGTATTGTATTTTCATATTGATCAAATTGCAACTCGATGTTAGATTGTTGGTAAGTCTCATTGCAAAATCTAGGTTTCATAATCATCTGTTAAAATTGTTTAGTGGGGAAAGAAATTTTAAAAGCCTCCTATTCACCCCCTCTAGTCGGCATCCTTGATCCTACAATTGGTATCAGAGCGAGGTCTCTATTTTATCGGCTTTACCGCCTAGAGAGAAAGGATGAATTCGATAGAGAATTTTGGATTGTTAGCTCCTCACTTTGATGGCTCAAATTATTCACGTTGGAAAATTATGATGAGTACTCATCTTGAGGTGTTAAACTTAAAATTGTGAAGGTTAGTGCAAAAGGGTATAACAAATTCATCATCTTCGGATAAGCACATTCACCTCTTAGACTCAAAAGCTAAAGACGTGCTCCTTAATTCACTTAGCCATGATGTGCTAGAACTAGTTAGTGATTGTTCGACCGCTCACGATGTTTGGATGACCCTTGAGTCTTTATTTGTAGGCACATCTAGTTTTGAGCATGTTAAGACGCTTGCTATTGCGGGACTTGAGGCATTTGCGATTTTGGAACATGACACACTCTCCACCATATATGATCGCTTGATCAACATCACAAATGAGCTCAAAGCCCTTGGTGTTAATATTTCTGATCTAGATATTTGTAGGAAATTGCTCCAAGTGTTGCCAGAGGGTAGCTATGGAGACTTCATCACCAATCTTGAAAATGGTGACCTTTTCGACACTTCACCAAGCGAGCTCATTGACATGCTTATGTCAAATGAGGCAATGTCCAAAGAAAAGGACATGTGCTCCACCTCTGAGCATATCGAGGATGATAATTTCAATGCCAAGGATAGGGAGTTTTCGAGCGAGCTCAAAATAAAAAATGATGTGGTTTGCCCTAGCAAGACAAAGGCGAAACCGTGCAAGAAGAGCTCAAGAAAAGCTAGAAAGAAAGCGTCGAAGTCAAAGTCTTCGTCTCAACACAATTCTATATGCCCTTTGGCATGCGACTCGATGGTATCAAATTCTAACCTCTCTAATAATGAGCTCATGGATATAATTATAGAGTTAAAAGGCTTGCTTGGCAATATGACTAAAAGTCTTAGCACTTTAAAGAATGATTACTCATCCTTAAAAGTGAAATATCAAAAGTTAAAGAAATCGCATGATGCTTTGCTTGCCAAGGATACCATTAGCTCAACATGTACATTAGATGTTAGAGTAGCTTGTGACTCCCCTATTGATTCATCTTTAGAGTCACATAATTCTACCTCATATGCTAGTGATAATTCAATTGTTGATTCATGGTTAAATTCACCTGCTAGCATTGTGGATACTAGTACTTCATGTGATAATATGTCTAATGATTCATTTATAGATTCACATGCTTGTACGGATGATACTAGTTACTCATACCATGATTCATCTAGTAACTCATCTTTATGTCATGGTGTTAGTTCTAGTCGCTCCTCATTTGATATGACTAGCTCATCTAGTGATTATAATGCTATGCCTTCTAGTTCGTCTACTTGTGATGATATGCCGTCTTGTTCTTATTCATGTATTAATACGAAATCATCTCAAACACCTAAAATTGAAAATGATGAACTTAGGAGTAAAGTAAATAGATTGAGCAAAAATCTTACTAGAAATCATATGAGTTGTGCTATGCTTGCTAAACCCCCTTTAGATCATAAAAATTCATTTAAAAAGAAAAAATTAAATCATGCACATTCATCTAGTAAGAGACATCATATATTCCACCACACTCACACCAATTCTTTTAAAAAGCCCTCACGTACCTCATGTCATTTAAAAGGGCAACATGTGTATGAGTGAGCATCTAATCTTTTTAGAGATGTTTCTTTTGGCTCTTATTTGATTTCTTGCTCTAAAAAGAGTTTAATTGCAAAAACTATTAATTTCCATTCCCAAAAATCTAAAGACAGAGCCATTTGGGTACCAAAGGACTTATGTGAAAAGGCTAGAGGGCCTCGTATGGTTTGGGTACCAAAATGGGCTTAAATCTATTTGATGTGGTTCATAAAATCTTTTGCATTGCATTTTCTCCCTTTATTCTTTGATTGTTTTAAATCTTTATGGACAACTATGCAAAAGAATGAAAACTTGAAACTTATGTTGTCACATCATTTGGGGATTACGATTTAAAATGCTTCCGTTGTCTATTGCCCCCCATATGTGAGATTTTTCTAAATTGCAAACATATGTTTTCAAAAATGAGTTCATTTTGTCAAAACGTCAAATTTTAATTCAAAAGCCCAAAAATCATCAATTCCTTTCAAAATGGTCTTCAAAATGTATTTAAAAGGTTTTTAGAGGCTTTGGATGAAGAAATGATGTTAAAAAGTATTTCCATTAAAAACTAGCCTCAAAATGATCTTCGGGTATCTTGTTTTTCAATAAAATCATTTTCAAACACAAATCAAAATCTATTTGGAATTTACAAAAACTTTCTTTACAAAACACTTAGATATTATTATCCCGAAGAAGTTTGAAATTGAAAACTTTCTCAAAAGAATTCTCATTTGAAAGTTATGGGTATTTGAATCTCATCGAAAACTTGCTTTGACCCGAAATATCCTAAATATGCAAAACATGAGTTTCGCTATTTTTATGGTCTTTATTTGTGAGCTTTGGCTCAAAATGATATGTTTAACTCATGTAAACCATTTCATGTCAAAAATATCGTGAAAATAAAATTTGAACTCATTTTGCACAAGTTTGTCAAATTTCAACCTCTTTGCTAAATACAAAGATCATTTGGCCATAACTTTTGATTGAAAAATCCTTTTTGAAAAATTCTTTTTGGAAAATGTATTTGATACATTGAGAATCATTTTTTCATTTTCAATTGTATTTGATTTGAGAAAAATTGACTCTTTTCACAAATCAAATATGAAACTTGCAAAATTCAGTTTTCTCATGGTTTTGGGCTGATTTGTCTTTTTCATATCTCTATATTGGTTGGCTATTTGAAGAAAGTTTCTATATGACATTTTATCCTCTATAGTTGGTCTTTCTTGAAAATTGATTTCAAAATTATTGGAAGTAATTTGCATAGATTTTCAGGTGCTTTTAAAAGTGTAAACTGATTTTCTCAAACCTGAAATCTGAAACTTTAAATCTGACCAACATTTGTCTTTTTCATATCTTATTGTTGGATCATATTTTGGCTTCACTATAAAAGGCAATCTTGTTCCTCATTGCATTATCTATCTCCAAAAACTTATTTTGGAATTTTTGGAACTTTTTTGCATATGTTTAGATGATTGTAAAGAAGCTAACATGTTTAAGAAATTTTTAGTCAAATTGGATGTCATTTCTTCAATTCTTCCATTTGACCA
Source organism: Pharus latifolius (assembly GCA_019359835.1). NCBI lineage: Eukaryota > Viridiplantae > Streptophyta > Magnoliopsida > Poales > Poaceae > Pharus > Pharus latifolius. The sequence continues at coordinate 62,868,107 of CM033323.1, forward strand.
AAATATTTGATTCTTGGATCTTCATGGAAAGTTTTTGTGTTGATGTGTTTTATCTCTATGAAACTTTTCATGGGCTTTGATGATCATTTGGATGGGTTCTCGATTTGAGTTCATTTGGATCATTTATTTATCTTTAGAACTCATTCGTTTAATCCATATACTATTTGGTAAAAGCTTCAAAAATGAAAGTAAATGAAATTTATGCCAAATAGCATATTCTCTTGCATGACATGGCCTTAAATTGATTTCATTTCAAACATTCTTTGGTTAGGCCATAAAGAAGTGATTTCATAATCTTCGCTCTTTGTATTGCTTTTTGTTGAACTCTCTTGCTTTTCACAAATAAATCATTTCCATCTCTTGCAAAAAATTCATGATAAAACTTGGATGACAAATTTAGGGGGAGCAACATCAAAGTCATTGAATCTTTGTATACCCTAATTGTGCACATGTATCATATTTTGCAATTGTTTTGGTAAAATGGATCCTTTTCGAGCAAAAAGGTTAAAAGAGCTCAAAACTTTCAAAATGTTCAAAATTACCACAAAAACTTCATAAATACGTTTCAAATATGGTTTCAAAGGTTTTGAAAGTGAAAAAAAAAGAGTTTCGAGCTAAAATGCAAAATTTCGACAAAATTGAAGTCTTCGGGATCTTGTTTTGGCCCAAAACGATTTATTTCCATAAAATAAGATGGGTTGAAATTTGATCAAAACTTTCTACATGAAACATTTATAACTCACTCACTCAAAGATAGTTCATATTGAACTTATTCTCAAAAGGCCTATGGTTTTCAAATTATCACATATCCTAGGTCGTCCGAAAACAGCTATCGACCCGAAAATACCCAAAAGTGCATTTTTGGGAATTTCGCTATTTGGACCGGACCTTCTCCCATGTCTTGGTTTGGAATAGTATTTCAAACTCATCCATGTCCAAACATTTCAGAAAAATCAAAGTTTCATCGAAAATTAAAGTTTTCGGGAAAATCACTTTTGTTTTACCCGTTTTACCCCAACATCCCTTTTGAGGATAAAATTCAAGATCCTTATTCAAATCAAATTAATACAATAGGTATCCATCCAAGTTCCTGTCTTGATATTCAAATCTATTATGGAACTTGAATCAATTTTTGAAGCAAAATTGAAAAAATCACAAAATTTCAGAAGTTTCAGGCGCATTTCTGAACCGTCCGAACTCTGTCTGCCCAAACCAGACTTTGTCTGGCCCTGGCAGACATTGTCCAGCCTGTGTGAAACTAGATAGTTTCTAAATCTTTCTGCTGCTGTTCTTCTCTTTCCCTATTTTGATCAGATTTTTGCTTCCATTTCTCTCAATATTTTGCATTTCCCCATGATTCATTTGCTAATGTTTGAAATGCTTTTGATTGTGTTTTGCATATCAAAACAAAGATCATTTTCATGATTTTGGAGCATATTCAAATGAATTTGAGATTTGAGTTTCGAGTTTCTTTTTGAAAATTTGAAATTCTCACTAGGTCATATGCTTTTATCTCAACCTTGTGACCTAAAAATGTTTCGACAAATCTCCTTTTGGCATATTCCTCATTTGTATGTCTTTTTGTGTTAAATGCCAAAAGAAGTGAATTTTTGAGGATTGAATCTATTGTTTCCAATTGAGTTGGTTTAAAAGCTCAAAATCCTTTCTTATATCAAATGATTTTCAAAATGAGAAGTTTGACACAATCATCATCAAACATTCAATCGAGACATTATATTCTTGTGTCTCGAATACATATTGATGACATGACTTTTGATTATACTAATGAATCCCTCTATCAAGAATTTTTGTGAGATGATGTTTAGGGAAAGCGAGATGATTTAAGAGCAAAGTTACTTCCGTGCACGATAAAACAAGCAACTTAAGAACATAATGTTCAAGAGTGAATTCAAGCATGTGAAGAAATCGTTCAAGAGCCTCGAGATGAATGATGATGAATTTATTACAACTCTCAAGGCTACATATGGACATCTCGATATAGACAAACACGAAAAAGCGGTCAATTCTAAACTCTATCGATCTTTGATTGATAATTTTGCTTTCTTTTACCGCATTTAGACTCGTCATCATATTTAGTGATTACAAATATGCTAGAATTCGATTATTTCCTAAGGAATGTCATATGATTGCCATTAAATGCATTCTTAGGTAATTGAAATACAATCCTAGATAGATCTTTGATATCCGAAAAGTATAAATCTTGAATTACTTGATTATTTGGATTCGGATCTTATGAATTGCAAGATCAAATCAAAAGTACATCCGGTGGTTGTTATGCTTAAATTCTTATGGATGAAACAAAATATTGGATTATAGAATTGCCTTTGAATTGATGCCACTTATGAAATATTGAAAGTGTCGTAAAGATGGTGAACAATTTGATTCAAAACTCTAGGTTAGAGTATATTGATATATGACATCATTATATAAGAGACTTTGTGGCATAAAGAGAATATTGAGATCAATCATGACAAACATGCATCTAGCGGATATTTTCACATCAAACTATTAAATGCATCAAGATTTTGGATGATTGAGAATGGATTAAATGTCATCGATATACTCATTGTGTGTTGATTGTCTTGATTCTTTCTATATTCCTTGAATGTATTTTCAAAATCACTTGCATCATATCTTCTTGTGATCTTGTTTTGAATGAAAACCATTTCAAATAAAAATCAGTTTTTCTTGGAAATCTCTTACATCTTGTCTTAGAAAACTTGAAAATGAGTCAATGCCCCCCAAAATTTTGTGTGTCAAAATTTGAGTTCTCAAACCTTCCTTTTTGTGCTTGATGACAAAGGGGGAGAGAAATAGTGTTTTAGAGAAAAGCTTTAGGAGAAAGCTTTAGGGGGAGAGTGTTTTAGAGATAAACTTTAGAGGGAGAGATTTTGAGAGATTTTAGGAGAGTTTGGGAAAGACTAGAGATAGTTGAGTTAATTGACAAAGGGGGAGAGATATTATTTGATGTCATTACTATTGATATTTAGGAGAGATATTTGAGTTAGAGAAAATTGAGATAGTTGATGTTTTGGAAGATGACTTGATTGAACTTGTGCTCAATTGTCATTTATATCTCTTAACTCAAATGATTAAATGCTTTGCTCAGTGCGTGATCCATTCCGCCTTGTCCTCTCGTGGCTTGGTCCTATTGCAGTTTGTTCTAATCGCATGGTGAATTTGATGTGTGTTGTGCGCTGCAATTTGTTTTGATCGAGTTGTGAATTGTGATGTGGTGTTGAGTTACTTGTCTGGTGCATGTCTCCAGTGTGAAATGATCGTATTGCTGTATTTTTTAGCATTGTTTTTGTAAATTTAGTTACCAATTTGCAGGTAATGGTAAGTGATGTAGTATGTGCTATACTTGTGTTTTTTCAACTTGGAGAGAATTGAGTGTTAAGAGTATTTGTTGGCATGTGGTTTTAACTTGTAGTGAACTATGCTAAAATTGGCGAAGAATTTGATGCATAATTTTGTTTGGGTCGAATAATTGAAATGTTCTTATGTTGTGTTAATCTCCAATAATAGAGGTAAGTTGGAGAATGTTTGCAATCATGGGAGTCATGTGATGTTTTGATATGTCAAGGGGTGGAATGGCTGATTGGTGTTGTCAACACTTTATGGATCAACTTGTTATTTAGTTATTTTATTTGGTATAGATAACATTGCAATCTAATTGAATTTGTCACCATATTGATCATGCTGTGAGGATGAAGTAGTTACTGTTAAGTGCAGCCTAACTTTTTTAGGTTATATGCATGCAACTCTTAAGGTGTTGCAACCAAGGCTATGTAAAGTCCATATGATGCCATTACTATTGATCAAAAAGTTTTCTTGCCTTTTGATGTGATTATTCCTAGTTTGGAAGACTAGGTATAAAGGACTAAGCTATGAAGTCTTTTTTTAAGTCTAGTAGATCAAGGACGGGTGCAAACTTCTGTAGAGAGAGTAATATTGGTTAGTGTTCTTGCAATTTTCACTTGTGTCACAAATGTTTCAATACTGCCATGATTGAAAGACTCACCATTCTCTTTTGTGTATGTCTAATCACCTCTTTATTCAGATTTAAGACAGGAGCACTTGAAGCATTTCATACAATTTTAGCGAATGTTTACTTTGATACCAAACATCACTTCATTTTTTGTGCGTCAGTCGTGGTGCGGCCCATTAAAATATGTCTAGTCTACGATCGGTTCGTCACACGATTAGTAAAGTACAATGCACCATAATTATAGATGCAAATCAAATAATAGTTACAAAAAATTAAATTTACCTAGAAAAGGTGTGTCCTAAATTTGTGTTTTTTTTTCTTGACAAAACAAAAAGTGTAGTGGAAATCTTAGCTGTAATTGTAAGATAGTGTCTAGAGATGATTGAGAGCATGAGAAGACATCACAAGAACACATCACAATTGCCATGTAGGGAACTAGAGCACTATGATGATCCAATTTGTAATGAGGGGGCTAAGTAAAGCTACAAAGAAAATGATTGCTTGCTTGCCTTCTGAGCCCTCCCACATTCTTCTTATAAGGGAGAATAATGGCAACAACTAATGGGGCTACACCACTCACTCACCAGACCATATCTTGTGGTGAATTCTAATCAAATTATATGTGTCGTACATTTTGAGCATGGTTCTTGCATATCCCTGTTTCAAAGAAATCTATTCTGTGATTTGCATCTTTTGTTTTTCAGAATAAAAGGCATGTATCTTTTTTTAGACTTAGGCTGTTAGATTAGAAACTAAAGATCTGGATCAATACAGGTGAAATTGTATGTACAATATGTTGGATCTAGGTCGATCTAAGTATCTGGGTTTTGATGATTAATGATGATTTGGATAAATCCTTAATGATTAATATTGATCTGGATAATGAAAGCTTTGAGGATTAAATGACAACTTGTATATGTCCTAGTTTAGCACAAGTACATTGAATTGTTAATGTTAAACCCTAGAAGTCGGTGACTCCCGGTTATGGTTTAACAATTGATGCATATATTGAGGGGGAGCTCTGTGGTTGCATCAATCTTGTGCTAAGTATAAATTGGAATGTCAAGTGAAAAATCCAGAAGTTTGATAACTCCTTCATTTGTGGTATCGAGATCGATGCATGTGTTGAGAGGGAGCTCGGTGGTTGCATCATGCTTATCTTTATCATGACATGAGTAGTATGGATCGTGTGCGTATGTCTTCATCATATATAGATCTATATGATTGTGTGATTCATCTCTTACTCATTTGTTGCTTATCAAAATTGGTTTTGTCATTTCGCCGAAGAGAGAAATAATTGAGTTAACTCCTGTGTGGAGTGGTTTCTCTGGTGGTGATTAATGACGAACTGTATATGAGACTAACATTTGTGCATTGAGTGTATGTGTTCTAGTCTCAGAATGGTTGCAGGATGAAAGCAAGCAAGGGCATGAAGAGGATGATTCCGACATGAGTCATCTCGAGCGAGGTCAAGCTTAGCAAGGTTGAGCTTTGCGAGGACAAGCTTCGAAGGATCGAGCTTCACGAGGTCGAGTTTCACCGAAGGTAAAATTTATGATTAAGGATTATTTTCTTAGGATTTTACCGGTCTCGGTGTTTTGGAGATAGACCGGGTTGATAGGATTCTTTTTGCTAGTTTGACCGTACTATTAAGAGGGATCTGAAACTAGTAGATGAAATCTATCTAGTGCGGAAGCTCAAATGCATTCATATCATCTTGCACTAGTGTTTTGTCACCTCTTGCATTGTTAGAGAGTCTAAGTGTAGTTTATGGTGCATTAGTCAAAATATTTTGAACTGCACTTAGTCTTGATCACCAGCTACTTAAATTGGTTTATTATTCTAGAGTTGGCGGTGATCGTATTTGCACATTCTGATCGTATCCATGTTTGGTACATGGTCATGGTCGTGTCGCCCGTTTGGCGGTTTTCTGTGTAGGGTTTGGTCGTGGTCGTAGGAGTTCGAACTAGTAGTACTAGTCTTCGGCTCGCTTGCGTACGCTCGACCAAATCCACTCGACCACCTATTTTCGACCAGATATTCGACTAGTTATTTTAGTTCATAAATCATATTGGTCGTGGTCGTCGCTGAGTGTCAGCTGATATATCCGCAAGAATACAGCAAATCCGTATGTGCAAATACCCTAAATTGCATTAGAGTTGATTTGGGTTGGACATTTTGGCAGCAGGAAGGTTTTTGGGTTTCCTTGAAGTTTCTAGACCTTTCTATGTCTTGCTCCTGTTAACAAAATTGTAGTCCTTTGAGTTGTATTTCCAACAAGTCAAAAATCACCTCAATCGGATCTCTGGATCAAAAGTTATACTTATTTTACTGCCAATATGTTTTGGCCGGACTTTGTCCGGCCTGTACAAATTTCTTTGACATGTAACCTGAGACGTTTGCATCTGTCCGGGGGCTTTTGTTCGGGACGGCCGGACTTTGTCCGGTATGGCCAGACATTGTTCAGCCTGTACAATTAGTTTGAGCCGAGTGAAACAGAGACATATATATATGTCCAGGGCTTTTGTCCGACATGGCCAGACATCGTCCGGCCTTTACAAAAAACCTCCTAACGGTCATTGACACATTTGCAACGGTCGCATTTTGGTGTACTAGCCGGACAGTGTCCGACATGGGCGGACAATGTCTGGCCTATACAAAAAATGTCGCAATTGGTTGCAAACGGCTAGTTTTCTTTGAGAGCTATATATATCTTGTGTTTACCTTTATTTGGGGTTACTCAAAGTGTTGATATTTTAGTTGATAAGCTAGCCAAGACTTTGCATGTGCTATATTGCATCTAGAGGCTAGATTTGAGCCCAAATCTTGAGTGGATTTGAGAGAGAAGCATTTGGGTGAAGTTAAGAGTGTTTTGTGCACTTCAATCACCATTTGCATGCTAGTGCTAGAGTGTTGAGCATTCATTTGCATATTTGAGCTTCTAGCCCGTGATTTGTTCAAGTGAGCGCATCCGACTTGTTACTCTTGGCGATCGCCTTCGCCTAGACGGTGTCGGAGGAGAGTCGCGATCTCTCCAGTTGAAGTTTGTCGGAGAGGCCGGCAAGAACTTGTGAAAGGTGTGGTGCTCGCCTATCCGGTGTGGAGAAGGAGCAACCCTAGTGAGATATCCTTCATGGATATAGAAGCGAGGCTCACGTGTGAGCGCTTCAACGAGGAGTAGGGGAGACCGGGCGAGTCTCCGAGACCTCGGTAAAAATATTGTGTCAATTGCTTATCTTGTATTCATTTCATATTTATTTTGACACAATTGTTTAAATGAATTTAGTTGCTTGTTGTATTGTATTTTCATATTGATCAAATTGCAACTAGATGTTAGATTGTTGTTAAGCCTCATTGCAAAATCTAGGTTTCATAGTCATCTGTTAAAATTGCTTAGTGGGGAGAGAAATTTTAAAAGTTTCCTATTCACCCCCCTAGTCGGCATCTTTGATCCTACAATACACTTAGAATATAGTTCTTGCAGATCTCTATTTCAAATATTTCTATTCTAAGATCTGTATCTTTTGCCTTTCAGAACAAAAAGATAGGTGCCTTTTCCGTGGGTTTGTGTTGTTGGATTAGAGGGTTTGTGTGGTTGGACGATGTGGGACATTAGATTGCTGTCCATTTGATTCCTCAATGCATACTCATTCTTTTTTTTTTGTTGAGCTGTGCCATTGGTGATAAGGGTAGTTGAGGAGAGAAAAACCAACTTAAGCTAGGCTTGTGTTTGCACATAAAATTGACTGCATAATTGAAGCACCAGCAGCTCCAGTTTTGAGAGTGTGCCATGATGCACTAACCTCTGTATCTCGTTATTTGGTTAAAACCTATTTGTTTTATGTGTCCTATTATCTGTACTTCGTTTTCAAGGTTTGCCCTATCATTTATAAAATGATTTGTAACAGCATGTTCTTTTTGTGAATAATAAATATATATTGCAATTCTTTCCCTTCTGTTTGATGTGATGTTAAGATTCTAATAAGTTGCGGAACCATGTCCAAATGTCCTCCATTATGCTATGGATTTCTTGTAAGAGAACATTTTTTCTTTTAAAAAAAATCCTATCTCAATTTGCCTCCCCCTCTAGCGTCCTCAGTGTCATCACCGCCAAATCCTCCAACCCCGTGTGCATGTTGGCCACCACCTCTGTCCTACACAACGAAGTGCTAGCAGCCCCTCTATCCTCCCCAGCGTGCATGTTGTGGCCTTCCCCTTGCCTCTCTAGCACTCCCCAAGCCACCCTTGGGCTTCTCTTCTATGTCGCCTTTGCTTCGACACATCTAGCCTTCCATCCCACCACACAATCCTCGGCCTCCTCAATGAAACCACACCACCACATCAACCAATCAAGCCATCTCTAGCCTCCGCACTACGATTACCCACCATGATGCCTCTAACCACTCCTACCCTATGTTCTTTGTTCTTAAATTGCATTTGTAATTTTTTGTCTTGAAAGTTGTTTCTTCAATCTATTTTTTGTTTGCATAATTTCAAATTTGATAGATTGAACTTCCAACTTGGAGATTGTTGTTGTCAGGTTTCATCTTTGGTAAAACTAGTTGCCGCAATCAGGTAATATTAGTATTATTTTTATAGCTGTCTGATTTTTGTTTGTGCTATTTGTATATGAATAAGGAGTTTGTCTACTAGTTGTTGTGGATTCTTTGAAATGTATGTCAATTGATAACTGTTTAGAGAGAGGAACTAACTAGTGGCTATTGTGCAAAGATTTTAGTTCATTTGGAGTAATATAGCATTGGCATGAGCTAGTGATTTAGATATGATATTTAGGGATTTAGATTGTAACTCCAAATATTGTACAAAGATTTTAGTTTATTTGGAGTAATATAGTATCAACAAGAGTTAGTGATTTAGATAGGATATTTACAAATTCAAATTGTAACACCAAATTTCTGTACTTTCTAGTCTTATATTGATCAAATTTTTGTTAATAGGCTCTTCTATTCCCATGTTACATAGGTGGATGAATGTTCAGGACTATTTTGACCAAAATAATAAAGTGCAAGGACTCAAGTGATCAGCAACAAAGTGGATTCTATATTAGTTGGTGCATATGGTCCTAAAGAACAAAGGATTTGAGCATAGATAATGGGCAACTAATAGTGTCTATATTTTGAGTTGTTTCCATCACTGATCACTCTTAAAGAGTTTTATAAGTCAGGAAGGCTCTAGAAAGAGCCAATCATTGTACTCTAAAAGGCATGCATGCCCTTTGATTGATAGGTGTTACACAATGTATCCACTAAACACAAAAATAGTAGTCCTCTGTAATATAGAGTCATAATTATTTAACATTTTTTTATCTATCACTTTAGATAGACATCAATAAAGTTTGTATAATTTTGGTACATAGATGTGAAATGTATGGAAACACTCCTAGTGATTGTGTTTGTGCATATATATGCTCTTATAGAATCCATAGGTTAGATCCATTATGGTGTTGGTGCTTCTGCATGAAGTTGAGACCACTTTTACAATAAAGAGTTTGAGGTGTTTTAACAGCTCTAACTTCAAGTTTATAAATACTCATAAAGTTAGAACTATTTATATGGCTATGCCATTGATTACAACTACAATTATATTCTATTATAAGATGTAAATTTTATTTAAAACAACAAAGTAATGGAGTCTTTTGTCAAACACTTCCAGAACTCTAGTTTTTTAGTATATTTTGAATTAGAGTTAAATCATATATGTTTCTAGTTTCTCTGTTATAGAAGTCGAAGCTAGAGCTTGGCCAAACTAAGTCTTAAACATCAATTCTTTAAAACTACCATTTAATTTTTTTTGGGAACTATCATTTAACTTGGAAATCAATGATTCAAAGGGACCAATTAGTATTTTTTTTAGCATATCATGTTAATCATATAAGTCTTTAGACTCTTAATTGGACAAGTTTTTGTTAAATAGGCTTCTACTTTCATTTTGGTGAGAAAAATTGGACAAGCAAGAAGAAAATCTCACCAGTTGTGTGCCTTAATTTGAATTTTTTATGTTTTTTTGGAAAAGTAATTTTCACAATTTAAGACTATTTTTATTTTTCTATATTTCACAATATAAACCTAACTACAATTCCAATATATTATTTAGTACATGTTTTACTCCTTTATCCTCTATGGTATTCTTTCTCATGGCCTCCACTAATATTCTTTCCATACACATCCAAACTTTATATAATAGGGCATTATTAGTTTATTATGATTGTTTTCTCTCATTTAATACTCTTAATTCGCATGTGAATAAGAAGTAAACTTATATTATAAATTAAAAGAAGTATTTCAACAATGAATGAATGACTATATAAAATGATATTATTGCTTGCTTGCATGAGCAATAACATGGTGTGATGGGCCAAAACTTACTCTATCAAATTGTATTTTGTTAGTCAAAATTTTTGTAGTTAGTTGAAATTATTGTTAAAATTAACCTAGTAATTTCAAATCACTCTAGAGAGAGAAATTTTTGCAATAAGCTATTACTCCTTTTTAAATTACCAAATTGTATTGATCTATTTTAACCCAAAGATACCCGGTTTGCTCAAAATTTTACTCTCAACAATAAAATTTGACAGCAGGGATTTAATTGCAACCATTTTACAAATATGGGGAAATGATTGAAAAAAAACCCTATAATGAAAATAAGTATAAATATGAGGATCTATCATGAGAATAACTCTCTAGACATTTGTTCTGTTTCTAATACATAAAACACACTTTTGTCTTTCTAAAAAAATTAAAAAATAGGAAGTATTTGTTAACCCCCCCATCTATTGGTGTTCTTGTTCATAAACTCAGTTCAGATTCAAATCCGAATTAAACTAGTAATGATACTAGCTGATTTTATTTCAGATATACTAGCTGATTCTTGCAGTAAGTCATATAATAAGGAAAGCGCAAATTTCTAGGAGGATTTTAAGGTCTTTGGCATTTATCATGGACAAGCGTTGGATGAGTGTGGCTAGGTAGGAAACAAACACTCAATCACTAAATCAAATACAAAACTATTTTATGTGAATCTTTTGATTGAAACTAGTGACAATAAAAATGTAGGTACTCAATTGAATATAACCAAGGAGTAAAGGCTTCATAGAGTTTGCTTTTGCAAATTTTGCAAAAGCAAATGAAATTATATGCCCTTGTAGAAAATGTGTGAATTGTGCTTGGAGAGAAGCTGAAGTTGTTTATGAACATTTGATTTGTGATGGGTTTTTAGAAGGATACACCGAGTGGATATTGCATGGTGAACAAACATCATCGCACAAGACACACAAGAAATCTAATATAGAAAATGTTCTTAATATGGACAGTGAGCCGCAGCTAGATGAGATCACATAAATGATCCATGACATAGGATGTGGATACCAATAAGTTGGTGATGTAGGTGGTGATGGTTCCAATTCGGAGGATCAAAATGAAGATGTTGAGACATTCTATCAGTTAGCAAGTGATGCTAGTCAAGAGCTATACCCTAGGTGCAAATTTGCAAAGCTACAATTTATTGTGAGGCTCCTTCACACAAAATTCCTAGGTGGATGGATTAACAGTATCTTTGATTTGTTATTAGACTTACTAAAAGAAGAATTTCCAAAGAATGCCACAATGCCAAAAAAAAACTTCCATGAAGCAAAGAAGATGGTGAGAAGTCTCAAGTTGGGTTATGAGAATTTTATGCATGTGAAAATGACTGAGTACTGTTTTGGAAAGAGCATGCAAATATTGACTCATACCCAAAATGTGGAACTTCTAGATGGAAGAAGAAAAGAAGATCCTGGATGGGAAGCAAATGCACAAAATTCCTAGAAAGGTTCTTCGATATTTTCCACTTAAAAAGAGGCTCCAAAGACTGTATATGTCATCAAAGATAGCAGCTAACATGAGATGGCATAGCGAAGGGTGCAGTAGAGATGGGTTGATACTCCATCCAGCTAATTCTCCCTCTTGGAAGGATTTCGACCATAGGTATCTAGACTTCAGTTTGGACTGTCGCAATATTAGGCTATGTTTGGCAACAGATGGCTTTAATCCTTTTCGAAGCCAAAGTTCATTGCATATCATATGGCCTGTTGTCTTGATTCCATACAACCTTCCACCATGGATGTGTGTGAAGCAACCAAATTTTATCCTCTCACTGCTTATTCCTGGTCCCAAAGCTCCTAGAAATGATATTTATGTCTACCTTCAACCTTTGATCGATGATTTGTTAGATATGTGGCATGATGTCAAAACTCATGATGCATCATCTAGTCAATGGTTTCACTTGCGTGCCGCCTTGTTTGGATTGTTACTGATTATCCAGGATATGGATATGTATCTGGACAAGTTACTTCTAGTGAGATTGGATGTGCTGTTTGCCATGCAAATACTTGCTCGCTTCATCTTAAAAATGGTATAAAAAATTGCTTCATGGGGCATCATCGATTCTTGTATTCTTGTCATGAATTTAGAAATGATAGTGAGTCATTTGATGGAACCAAGGAGTATTGGGAAGCCCTAGTTCCTCTTTCTGAATATGATGTTATATAACAAACAAAAGATGTAAAAATAGTTTTGAGAAGGACCCAATAGGGAAAAAACCATCCCGAAAGTATAAAGGCAAGGATGGGGAACCAAACACTATTTGGAAAAAAAACCAATATGGGTGCAATTGCCCTATTGGAAGGATATTTTGTTGCGGCGTAATCTTGATGTGATGCATATCAAGAAAAATGTTAGTGACAATATAATTAACACACTTTTGGATATTGATGGATAATCAAAAGACAGCCTGAACACTTGCTTGGACCTCCAACTGTTATGTATCAAGAAGGATCTGCATCCTGTCTCGGTAGGGGACAAGTTCTATTTACCTCCCGCATCTTACTCATTGAGTTTTGTAGAGAAAAGAATGTTTTGTGAAGTATTAAAAGGAGTTAAATTTCCGGATGGATATGCAGCTGATATACGAAGGCATGTAAATGTTCATGATACGAAGATAGTTGGGTTAAAAAGCCATGATAGTCATATTCTTTTAGAACACTTGCTTCCATTGGCTGTTAGAAGGATACTACTAGAAAATGTTAATATTGCATTGATTTGTGTTAGCAACTTTTTCAAGAAAATATTTTCTCCTATAATTAATGTAACTGATATGGAGAGGTTAGAATCTGAAATTTCTGAAACCATATGCCTTCTTGAAAAAATAAATCCACCATCATTTTTTGATGTTATAGTCCATTTAATGGTCCATCTTCCTACTGAGGCAAGGATTGCTGGCACTGTCCAATACCGCAATATGTATCCCATAGAAAGTTATATTACTTCCATAGTAGAAGGCTCAATTTCATTAGATTGTTATTAAAATTTTCATTAATTAATTATTTCAAAATTTCTATAGATTTTTGATGAGGTTGAAGAGCTATGTTCAAACTAGAAGTCACCCAGAAGGATCAATTGTGGAAGGTTATGTATTTGATGAGAGTATGACATTTTGCTCTCGTTATTTGCATGGTTGTGATACTAGATTTAATCGGCTGGGTCGAAATGATGGTGCACAATTCAATACCTTGTCAACTGGTACCACATACTTGAACAACATAGGTCGTGGTTTGACTGGCAAGTGCACTATTATATTGGACCATAAAACATGGATTCAAGCTCACAAATATGTCTTATTTAATAATGAGCATATTGAGCCATATTTGATGTATGTTCTCTAACTAATTTTTAATTAAATGTTGTTAAATTAGTTCGAATATATATTTTATAATATCTTACATTCAAAATATATTTGTAGAAAACATTTGGGGTATCTTTCATCTATTGATCATCAAAGGATTCATGAGAGAGAGCGTATACATCATGCAACATTTCATGAGTGGTTTAGATTGCATGTAAGTTCATAAACAATAATTTTAGCTAAATACATATTGCAATGTTTTTGTATTAACCTTATAAATAAATTTTTCTAGGTGAACGAGTTAGTATCAAATGGGGAAGATGTAGGAGAAAAGATTTAGATACTAGCAAGTGAGCCTTGTATAGTCGCAACAAAATATAACAGTTATTCAATAAATGGATGCAATTTTCGTACAATGTCTTATGATGAGGGCAGATCGGTTCAGAGTAGTAGGGTAGCTGTCGTTGCAAAGACTTGTAGTTTTTCTAGCTCAAAGGATCAAAATCCACAAACAGGAGATATAACATACTATGGTGTCATAACTGAGATACTTGAGTTAGATTATCGTTGAAAGGGTAATGTTGTTCTCTTGAAATGTGATTGGGTTGATGTTCTTAGAAAGGACAAATGGGTTAAGAAAGATAGATTTGGGATTACGATAGTGAACTTCAAGCACTTAATTAATACCGGGAAAAATTATCAAATGAGCCATATATTTTAGCATCACAAGCTACTTAAGTCTATTATGTTGAGGATCCTATCAATAAAGACTGGAAAGCTGTCATTGAGTCAAGGCCAAGAGACCTCTATGACATGTCTGTAGAGGAAGAAATTGAAAATACAGTGGTAACTGACAAAGTTAACGAAATCTCTGACTTGAATGTTGGTGCTGAAATAAATCTTTCAGATGGAAACAATAATTGTGTTAGAACAGACATTGATGGTACACTTGTTGAGTAATCTCCACCTCAAATGGGGAAGTAAGATGCTATTCATTGAATCTGTTGTTTCTGTTTATGTTCTTTTATTTTTTTTTGTCTAATATTGTAAAATTTTATTGCAGCCGAAAAGATGCAAAACGAAAGAGGAAGAAATAATGGATCTATGTGGAATGAGTATGAAGAGTTACGGCAAGCAAACATTGAAAGAAACAATGAGGTATTGAGAGTATTGCGCTTGCCTATTCAACTTCCTAGAAATGAAAGAGAAAATGTCTTGAGGCCATCTACAAGAACTAAAAAGGTTATATGTTTTACTTGATGTGTTGCTAATTTCTATTTCTAAGAACTATTTTGTAATTTCATCTCCCAATATGATGCATGCTGATTATGTCATAGCACACCAACGATCAGCCTGTAGTTCCCCATCAAGAACCATCACAACATCGAAGGCATATTACTAGAAATAATAATGAACGTACTAAAAATGAAAACCCTGACTATGACATCTCTATGGAGGAACAACAACTTGGTGACAATGAAGATGAAACATTGAATATAGGTATATTTAAGTGCAGTTTTGCATTATTTTGCTCCACTAGTACAGAAATATAGTATATTAACCCCTATCTTCTATCGGTTATTAACGATTTAGTAGAAAACCATTAGAAAATGTGCCTCGCGGTCATAAAGGGCATATGGGATGTATTTTTCCTATCGGTTTGTAAGAAACTTACCGTTAGAATAAGTAGTATAATTTACTCTAGCGGTGATGAGCATATTTGCCGTTAGAAGAGATGCATAAGTACTAACGGGAGAATATTGTGCGCCGATAGGACTGGTCGGCTTCTACAACTAGTCTTATTCTATCGGTAATGTATGTCTATACCGACAGAATATGTACAAAAATTCCTATCGGTAGGATGTAGTGTGCCGATAGAACTGTTTCTCCTTGTACAAATAGTTTTATTCTATCGGTAAAGTATGTTTATGCCGACAGACACTAGTACAGAAATGCAGTCTACTAACCCCTATCTTCTATCGGTTATTAGCGAAACAGCACAAAACCGATAGAAAATGTGCCTCGCGGTCATAAAAGCCCGACGGATGTATTTTCCCTATTGGTTTCTAAGAAACTTACCGATAGAATAAATAGTATGATTTACTCTAGCGGTGATGAACATATTTGCCGTTAGAAGAGATGCATAAGTACTGACGGAAGAATGTTGTGCGCCGATAGGACTGGTCGACTTCAACAACTAGACTTATTCTATCGCTACTGTATGAATATACCGACAGAGTATATTAAAAATTCCTATCGGCAATATGTAGTTCGCCGATAGAATAGTTGACCTTCTACAAATATTTTTATTCTATCGGTAATGGATTCTTTTACCGTTAGAATATATAGAAAATTGCTTAGAACTGTTCGTTTTCTAATAGTTTTATTCTATCGGTAATGAATGTTTATACCGGTAGAATATTGCACAAAATATCTTAGAACTGTTGGCCTTCTACAACTAGTAATATTCTATCGGTAATGTACGTACACACCGATAGAGTATGTACAAAAATTCCTATCGGTAATATTTATTGTGCCGATAGAACCATTCGGCTTCTACAGATGTTTTTATTACTAACGGTATTCTGTTTTCTTACCGATAGAAAATATATAATTGTATAAATACACGGGTATGTCTCTTTCATTCTCACAGTTCATCTGGGGCTCGTAGTCCTAACCCGTAAGCTCCATGGACAGCCGGCGCACCTCTACAGGGGACCGCTGCACCTCCGCACCTCCATCGACGCCCTCTAGACGTCGGCATCCCAAGGAAGGTACGTAAAATTTCTGCAATATTGTTAGATTATTCTAATCCGATTATGGCAATAATTCTGCTTTTTTTGTATCCTTCATTTTGATGTGTCTTCTTTTCAATATGATTATGATCTGTTCAGGTCCTTGGATGATGCTCGTGAGGGGCAACGTATTTCACGGTTCTTCATCGCAGTACGCTGCCTACGTTGGCTTGTTGGCGAAAGAAATGGTGAAGATCACCGTCGAGAGCTGGAAGGACGTGAAGGGCGAGATCTTGGTTGGCTCGGTCGAGAAGATGCTTAAGCCCGGCGTGTTTCTCAAATCAGGACCTATAGAAAGCATCTTACATGTTTTTGCATGCACCAGCTTGTGGCCAGATGCTTACCTGCTTGGAGAAGAAGAATTGTTGTTATTTGCACAGCCATTCTACACCATCACTACATAGAACAACATCTTGGAAGGTAGGTTCTTTTTGTTAATGGAGTTGAGTTGAGTTGAGTTGAGTTGATCGAGTTTGAGTCCGAGGAAATCACCAATACGTACAAATGTATGTCGACGGCAGTTCCAGCTCCTCAGGCGTCTTCGAACTGAACTCCTATGGTTAAGTCCAATGTGGTTTAGACATTTGCTGTTTTGGATGAATGGATTTGTGATGTATCAGGTCTAACTTGTAGTCGGTAGTTGCATTGTGGCAACCTGCAAAGGTTCCCTTTTATGTAAAATGCATGTATGGGCCACTGGGTCCTCGTCGTGATCTGTTGTTAATTTCAGACGTGGCTTTTGTAATATACATCGAATGTGTGAATTGTTGTATTTGTATATTATTGTATATTTGTGTATCATGTATTGCTAATTGGGACATGAACTTGAATGTGCAGGCAGCATTTGTGTATTTAATTGTATTGGTAGGTAGGTGTGTATTTGTACTGCTGTTTCAGACATGCACTTCAATTTGTGAACTGGCATGTGTATGTTTGTACCTGAATTTGTATTGGTGAACTGGCATGTGTATGTTTGTACCTGAATTTGTGAACTGGCATCTGTAATTTCTTTGGCAAGATGAAGTCCCAACTACCTACGAAAAGTATTTTTGTGTCTCCTAGTTAATCCACAAATTAGCTTTCTTCAAATATATTGCTTTATCTTCTAGTTAAGATCCGTTTGATGTAATATCTGTTTGATGTTACATTGATATGATTCCTTGAATGTGAGAAATGGCATGTTCATGTTTGTCCCAGTTTGGTAACAGTACCTCCTCTAACGGTAAGTACACATATTTACTGATAGGAAAACACATATATTTGTTCAGTCATGCATATTCTAACGGTAAATACACATATTTACCGATAGGAAGCACATATATTTGTTCAGTCATGCATATTCTAACGGTAAATGCACATATTTACCGATAGAAAAATACATATATTTGTTCAGTCATGCATATTCTAACGGTAAATACACATATTTACCGATAGGAAGCACATATATTTGTTTAGTCATGCGTATTCTAACGGTAAATGCACATATTTACCGATAGAAAAGTACATATATTTGTTCAGTCATGCATATTCTAACGGTAAGTACACATATTTACCGATAGAAAAATACATATATTTGCTCAGTCATGCATAGTCTAACGGTAAATGCACATATATACTGATAGAAAAACTCATGTGCGTGCTGTGTCATGCATGATCTAACGGTAAGTACACATATTTACCGATAGGAAAACACATATATTTGCTCAGTAATGTATATTCTCTAACGGTATGTGTGTGTTTTTACCGATAGAATATGTGAGCGGCAAATTACCTAAGTTAGTCTGACGGTTATTTCATGTATTTACCGTTAGAAAAATGTCCATTATAAGGAAAACCCCACTCGACCATTGCTGAGCTGCTCTTTAATTTGTTCTGTTGCACTCTGTGTCCCTCTGTTTGTGACGAAAGTTCCAGCTACACTACTAGGGTGATCAGCGCAGGCTGGAGGGAAGTTGATTGCGCCCCTCTCTTTAAGGTATGCTTAATCGTCGACACTTATCTCTCTCTCCCTCTAGATCTCCCTTCCTCTCTACTTGCAAGCTAGCTGTATTGTGTAGTTCCAAGTTTGTAGCTCTAAGCTTCGGAGCTTGGTAGCTGGAAATGCGTCATGTTTTAGGAGCTAACTAGCTTGTATTGTGTAGTTAGCTAGGTTAATTAGTGTTAATTTCGTCAGGCTAGGGTTCAACACATGTATCTGTTGTAAGAGGCTGTACATGTACATATACATAACTTAATCGGGCAGGTTTCATGCATGGCTTACTCGTTAAATTTTGTTAATTGTAGATGGACAGGAAATATTGGATGTATGGAATAAAACGTACTACTCTTGAATATTTGGATGGTGTGAATGAGTTTATTAAATTTGCTGAGCAACAAAAGGAGAGGAAGGGAGAGAAAAATATGCTCTGTCCTTGTACAGATTGTATGAACTTGAAGAGGTTTAGCAACTCTGATCAAATTAAGAGTCATTTGATTCCTCGTGGTTTTAACGCGCGATACACCCGTTGGATATGGTATGGCGAAGATCTTGAGGAAACAAGCACCACTACTACCAATCAGCATGACTCGGATGTGGATTGCAATAATATCGATGATCATCCCAATTTTGGTAATGTTCATTCCGATGTGCACGTAGATGATGATGATGACAATCTAGATGAGATCTTACGTGATGTAGAGGAAGATTACAACGAAAATGACTTCTGTGAATTTGAGAAACTGATTGCTGACTCTGAGAAGCCTCTGTTCCCTGGATGTGCAACATTTACAAAACTGTCTTCTGTGCTGAGATTATATAACTTGAAGGCAGGAAACGGTTGGAGTGATAAGAGTTTCACGGCACTATTAGATCTTCTAGCGGACATGCTTCCAGAGGGAAATGAGTTGCCAAGATCTACTTACCAAGCCAAAAAACTATTGTGTCCGTTGGGAATGGAAATCGAAAGAATACACGCATGCCCAAATGATTGTGTGTTGTACCGTAACGAGTACTCCAGTTTGCATGTTTGTCCAAGATGCGGCGCATCGAGGTATACGCGTAGGGACCGGATTGACAGTGAACGTCACGAGGTAAGGAAAGGGCCCCCGGCAAAAACTGTGTGGTACTTGCCTGTGATACCTAGATTGAAGCGGCTGTTTGCAAATCCGAAAGTCACGAAGCACTTGCGTTGGCATGCTGAAGCCCGGAAACAAGACGGAAAACTGAGACACCCAGCTGATTCTATTCAATGGAGAAACATCAATAGAACATTTGCTGAGTTCGGCGGCGAACTTAGGAATGTAAGGTTCGGGCTGAGTACAGATGGTATGAACCCACATGGTAATATGAGCAGCCGGCACAGCACTTGGCCGGTTCTTTTATGCATCTACAATCTTCCTCCTTGGTTATGCATGAAGCGCAAGTACATCATGATGGCGTTACTAATCTCAGGACCCAGACAACCCGGAAATGATATTGACGTGTTTCTAGCGCCTTTAATCGAGGACTTACAGAAATTGTGGAGTGAGGGTGTGCAGGTGTGGGATGCATACAAGAAAGAGAATTTCATCTTGCGGGCCCTGATATTTTGCACCATAAATGATTTTCTTGCCTACGGCAATTTGTCGGGGTATGGTACGAAAGGAGCCAAGGCTTGCCCTATTTGCCTAGATGAAACTGAGAGCATGTGGCTGCGAAACTGCCGGAAAACAGTGTACATGGGTCACCGCAGGTTTCTTCCGGTGCATCACACGTACCGTAAGAAGAGGAAATCATTTAACGGGAAGCCTGAGAAGGGATCAGCTCCAGTGTTTCTGACCGGTAAGGAGATTTACTCACGCGTGAACGACATCAAAGTTGAGTTCGGTAAGCATTCTAAACCTCGAGAAAAAAATGTTTGGAAGAAGAGATCGATTCTCTGGGATCTACCGTACTGGGAGCACTTACAAGTTCGACATTGCATTGACGTCATGCATGTAGAGAAAAATGTCTGTGACAGTTTGATTGGTTTGTTGTTGAACATTCCGGGAAAGACAAAGGATGGTGTGAAAGCTCGTCGTGACATGGTGGAAATGGGGATAAGGACTGAGCTTGCACCTTTAGAGAATGGAAAGCGTACATACCTCCCCCCGGCCTGCTACACGTTGTCCAAGAGCGAAAAAACAGAACTCTGTCGGTGCCTGCACGGTGTTAAAGTTCCATGTGGGTACTCCGCGAACTTGAAAAAACTTGTGTCTATGAAGGACCTAAGACTGGTTGGCATGAAGTCCCACGACTGTGATGTCTTGATGTCACAGATGCTTCCCATTGCTATCAGAGGCATTCTCCCAGTTAAAGTCAGAGAGACAATCACAAACCTATGTTATTTCTTCAACGCAATATCTTGCAAGGTAAGTACGTGCACTCGTACTATAAGTTCACTACCTCCATTTGTGGAGCTTAATTAGAAGATTTTTCTGATATGAATATTTGGCGCAACTGTGTCCTCGTAGGTAATTGATCCCGATGGACTGGACGCTTTGCAACGCGACGTGGTTACAACTCTTTGTCAGCTCGAGATGTATTTCCCTCCATCCTTTTTTGATGTTATGGTCCATCTGATTGTTCACCTTATCAGAGAAATTAAGTTTTGTGGACCTGTGTGCCTGCGCTACATGTATCCATTTGAGAGATTTATGGGTGTATTGAAGGGATACGTAAGGACTCGTCCTCGACCTGAGGGGAGTATCATGGAAGGTTATGCCGCCGAGGAGGTGATTGAATTTTGCACAGATTATATGGCCGGGGTTGACCCAATTGGTGTTCCTAGGTCCCGACACGAGGGTAGGCTTGAGGGAATTGGAACGATTGGATTCAAAGCTATCGTCCCCGCTCGTGATGTGTACGCAAAATCACATTTTTGGGTCTTACAACACATGACGGAGGTCGAGCCATACATACACGAGCACAAAGTAATGTTACGGTCACAGAATCCTTCGAAGTCAGACGTTTGGGTAAGCAGAGAACATAACAGGAAATTTGCTGAGTGGATCCAAGAAAGAGTCACGCGAGCTGCCGAGGGCTCCGTAAGTGAAACTGTGACATGGTTGGCTAGAGGCCCAAGATTCACTGTAGGGACTTGGCAGGGGTACGACATCAATGGGTATTCATTTTACACAAGAGCTCAAGACGCCAAGAGTAGCACGCAATGTAGCGGAGTGACACTGTTTGCTATTTCCGACGATGCCAGGTCAGTAAGGGCGCTGAACTCATATTACGGTGTTATTGACGAAATATGGGAGCTCGATTACGGATTACTTAAGATTCCCCTGTTTCGATGCCAATGGGTCGAAATCCCTCGAGGTGTTCAAGTTGACAGTTACGGGTGTACTCTCGTCGATCTTGGTAGAGTCGGACACCAAGACGATCCATTCATACTTGCAAAGCAAGCCACACAGGTATTCTACATCATTGACCCGGCCAATCCAAACTTGCATGTTGTCCTCCACAGCAAGAGACGTATTGTTGGGGTCGAAGATGTTGTCGCCGAAGAGGAGTATAACCAATTCGATGAAATACCTCCATTTTTAGAGGACATTCAATCTATCCGTACTGAAGATATCGACGAAACAACGTATCTGCGAGATGACCACGAAGAAGGATTATGGGTTGAGAACCATTGATGATTAATTTCTATTTCAGGGATAAATGCCAAGCAAACAACCCACAAGTTCTGCAGCAAGGTGAGGAACTTATCATTAATACATCAGGCAGTACATTTTTCTTTAGAATTTACTGATAATCTAGTTCACAGCATTAATACATCTCAATTTTACTCCACAGCATGAGTTCTAACATGTACAGTACCTTTATCCTGTAAATATTTAATTCTTCCCTTCAAATAGCACTTGCAAAAATCTCATCGCAGCCTCTTCAAATTAAGTTCAGCAAAAATCCCTTTTTTCTGACGGTATTTTGTTATTTATACCGATAGAGAAGGACATCTTCTCTCAGGCACTTCAAAACGTTTTCTATCGGTATTGTTCTATTTTACCGTTAGAATAAATTCGTTTGTCTCACAGTATTTGTTGTCTGACGGTTTTTTCCTGTTTTTACCGATAGAAGAAGACTCTGCCGCTTTGAATTCTCAAACGTGTCGCCATGCGTCGCCTTGGAAACTCTATAAGTACCTCGCCATGCGTCGCGGTATTTTGTTGTTTTTCTAATTCTCGAACGGTTCGACTCCTCATCTTCTCTTTCACAATGGCAACCTCCATGGGATCGTCATCCACGGCCTCCCCGGTAAGAACTCTAAATCTCCTCGGTTTACCCCTGTATTGTTAATCCATGTTCAGTTCATTCTTGACCTGTTGATTTGCACAGGGAATGGTAGCCGTGGAAGACACTTCCAAAGTGAAGGCTGACCTGAGGGCCCTCCAGGAGGAGCACAAGCTCCTTACAGACAAGCACACTCAGCTACGGCTTGCCCTTGACGATCTCTTCCAGCGCATTAAGTGCATGAAGACGGATGGTGACAATGCTAGGGCGAGGACGAGGCGTCTTCGCGAGGAGAAGAAAGCCGCAGATATGACCATCGCTGGCTGCGGTTTGACTATGAAGGATACCATAGCGAAGCTGAGGGAGGTCATAGGCCTTCTCGACGCGGTAGTAGTTGATCCTAGGGACAACTTGTCGCTAGAGGAGTCCTGCGTCCTGGCTGCAAGTCTAACTGATTCTATTCTACATGCAGCCAGGGCTAAGACCATCCCTTGACCTAGCATTTTGGGTTTTTTTTTTTGTAAGTGATAAAACAACAATGAATGAACAATTTCTTTTTATGTCAATTTTCCAATTTTCCGGCTATCTTCCCTCTTTCTTTAACATTCTGCAGCTTTCAACCACGGTCTGTTTGATGTTAAATTGTGTACCTTTTTATTACTCTAACGGTATTTTGTTGTTTTTACCGATAGAAAAAGGGCACACAAATCTCAAGCACTTAATCAAAAAAATTTTCTGGGGAAAATTGGGCTCACGGGATTTTTTTTGTTTATACCGATAGAAAAGGGCACCTTTTCATTACTCTCACGGTATTTTGTTGTTTTTACCGATAGAAAAATGGCACCCAATCTCAAGCACTTTAAAAAATTTTTCTGTGGAAAATTGGTCTCACGGGATTTTATTGTTTATACCGATAGAAAAATGCATCCACTAATTCAAATATTTTTCCGGGAAATTTACTTTTTCTATCGGTATTATTTTGTTGTTTCGATAGAAAATTACATAAGTCTATCGGTATCATTTTGTTATACCGATAGAAAAGTTCCTCCGCTACTTTATTACTCGTACACGGCCCTTTAGTTTCCCTCCACTCGAACAGTTCCACCTTAGAGCACTGCGTCTCTTCGAGAGCGAAGAAAACCACAACCTCCGCCGTGAGCACTCACTTCCTCTCTCCCACACGACGATCGCCGGCTGGACACTGGTTCGTCGCTGCCACCGGTTCTTATTTTCGTCCTTCGCCCGCCGCTGCTGCGTTCTACACCGCCTCTCCATCACCAGAACTGATCGCCGCCGTAAATACCCTAATTCATCGTTCTATTTCCAGCATCTTCTTTATTTGATCCTAGTGTTTTGCACGTACTAATTCTTCGAGTTTTGCAATTACACTAGGGTTCCCTATTGTGTTGGCTTATGTACATTCCGCAGGCAATGTTGATTTTAATTAGGGTTTACATAATATGTTCCAGTGCTGTAATGAACCTGTTTTGAGATTTTAACTTCTCTATACTGCTGTATGTGTGATCAATTGTATCCAACTGCCATGTAATGCAGATTATATGTTGGAGGTGTTCTTACACATATTCTATCGGCAGCTCATGTGTTTACCGATAGAAAATTTTTCTGCACAAGTAGTAAAACTTAATTTGGATCTGGAAGGACATGAGCCATGCAATGTACTAGTTTGGTTGGGAATTTTTACTCACTTCGTATGAATATATGGCAATGTGGATGGGTCTTCGATGTATATGTTTCAAATGCCTATATACATGACTTTTCCCAACCTAATAGCTGTGAAGTCCTGATGACTCACATACAGGCTAGGCTAAAGATTATGCACAGTGGCACTTAGATGCTTGTGTGCATATTTACCTGTGAAATAATAATGCTGGCCCATGAATATTAGTGTAGCAAATCATCGAGAATGTTATGTGATGACAGTGAATGGTGGCTTGTCAACAAAATTCCATATGTAGAGAACATTGTTATGTTCTATCGGTATCTCGGTATCTCACAGTGGCACTCAATCTTGTATGTTACACCTGAGATGTACTTTGAGCTAGCGGTCCTCTTTTACGTACAATGCAGGGGCCACTGGATCCTCATCGTGATCTGTCCGCCGAGGAACGAGGTGTACTATCTCGATTCGATGCGTGACAGATTATCGATGGAATATGTGCTCAAGGGGAATATGGAGGCGTAAGTAACTTATATGTTTGATTTATATTTTGACCTCACTAGCTAATGATAATACATTAACTGGCAATACTAACTGAAATGCAGGGCTTTTGATAAATATGTGTCCGCTGGAGGGAGGCATGCCGCACCGCAGGGCTCCGTACTAGCTTGGAAAGAATATGAGGTACTCACGAGACTTTTTGTTTATGCTTAATTAGTTTATGGAAACAATATATAGCTAACATGTCTTCGCATATGCAATTATCTCAGTGCCATCAGCAGCCGCAATCGTAGGAATGCGGGTTTTATGTGCTGCGCTACATGTACGACCTAGTGCAGACAAACTTTTCCCGATTCCCCCAGGTAAGCATCGATAGCTAACTCAAATTTCAAAAATGGGTGTCACGTTCTAAATTAGGATCGAAGTTAGTTACTCAGTATGCACACATGCTTGCAGATCGCCATGTCGAAAGACCAATATGAAAATGCAAAGATTATATATCTTCGACAAATCTGGGCACAATATGTCATGGAGGAAGTAGCGCCCAACCATCCAGCATGACAATTTTCTCCTTTTTGTGTACTTTGCATAGACTGTTCATATACATGTGAATAAATATATATATGTGAATAAATGTCCACATTGGATTGCAATCTGTATTTGTCCATACATATGTGAATAAATGTGAATAACTGCCTAATGTGTCAATTTGTTCTGTGAATTTACCTTGCATCTGTACTGTATTGTGTATCCAATCTATACTGTATTGCATCTGTACTGTATATGTGAATGTACTGTATTGTGAATGCAAATAAAGTACTGTATATGTGAATGCTCTATCGGTAAATTCATCAACAACCGAGAGACTATTGTACTTTTTTCTATCGGTACAATCAAAATTAACCGTTAGAAGAGTGTGACCTTTCCTGCCGGTGAACTCATACATATCCGATAGAGTACTGAGCTTTTTTCTGTCGGTAATATTGTAATTAACCGTTAGAATAGTGGTACTTTTCCAACCGCTGACGACGAGTTTTCTATCGGTACACTCCTAATATGCCGATAGAATAGTATGATTTTTTCTGTCGGTAATCTTGTAGTTAACCGTTAGAATAGTGGTACTTTTCCAACCGCTAGCGACGAGTTTTCTATCGGTACACTTGTAAGATGCCGATAGAATAGTATGATTTTTCCTATCGGTAAACTTATAATTAGCCGTTAGAATAGTGGTGCTTTTCCAACCGCTGACGACGAGTTTTCTATCGGTACACTCCTAATATGCCGATAGAATATTATGATTTTTTCTGTCGGTAATCTTGTAATTAACCGTTAGAATAATGGTACTTTCCCTGCCGATGGACGTAAGACTACGACGGGTTTTCTATCGGTATATTCATAATATGCCGATAGAATAGTGAACTTCTTCTGTCGGTTATTTACCGATAGAAAATGTCCAGTCTTGTTCTATCGTGTCAATCTCTATCGGTACAAAAACCGATAGTAGAAGGGTGTTTTTTACCGATAGAAGACTGCATTTCTGTACTAGTGAGAATATCTCAAAAATTCCTATCGACAATATGTAGTGTGCCGATAGAACCGTTTGCCTTCTACAAATATTTTTATTCTATCGTTAATGGATGTTTGTACCATTAGAAGGTATCAAAAATTGCTTAGAACTGTTCGTCTTCAAATAGTTTTATTCTATTGGTAATGTATGTTTATACCGTTAGAAGATAGCGCAAATATTTTAGAACTGTTCGCGTTCTACAACTAGTCTTATTCTATCGGTAATGTATATCTATACCGACAGAATATGTACAAAAATGCCTATCGGTAGGATGTAGTGTTCCGATAGAACTGTTCTCCTTCTACAAATAGTTTTATTCTATCGGTAATGTATGTTTATACCGTTAGAAGAGATCTCAAATTACTAATGGTATGAGGTTGTGTACCGATAGAACTTATCTAGTACTATAAATACCCGGGTGTGTCTCTTTCATTCTCACAGTTCATCGGGCGCTCGTAGCCCTAACCCATAAGCTCCATGGACGGCCGGCGCACCTTTACCGGCGACCGCTGCGCCTCGGCACCTCCATCGACGCCCACTAGATTTCGGCATTGCAAGCAAGGTACGTAAAATTTCGGCAATATTGTTAGATTATTCTAATCCGATTATGGCAATTATTCTGCAATTTTTGTATCCTTCATTTTGATGTGTCTTCTTTTCAATATGATTATGTACGGTGTCTTGTTCCTATTTTTTTATTAAAACAACTACATAATATCACTGTGGGACAGATAATGTTCAATTGCTTGCTGATCCTATCAAATGAAGAAAATTATCAGGATATATTTGCAATACAAACTCTATCTAACATAGTGAAATGCCAATAAGAGTATAAATGTAATATCTTCATCTCTCAGTTGGTTGCTCAATGCCAACTTGGACTTAGTAATAATTGAAATTGAAAGATCATGAAATTGAAAATGAAATTGAAAGATCATGAAATTGAAAATGAAATTGAAAGATCATGAAATTGAAATTGAAATTGAAGTTGAAATTGAAAGATCATTAATGTCAAGATATTTACAAATATCATGAGATACACAAATATCTTGATCTTTTCTGTAGGTTGTTCAATGCCAATAACATAGTCAAATGCCAACTAGCTTGCTCCATGATCAAGTGCATGTAAAAAGTTCATTAAATAATTAATATATGTATATTGGCAAGGTAATTTCTTCTGATGAAATAGAGTAGAAATGTAATATCTTGATCTCCAGTTGCAAGTTTATGTTACTATGATGAAGCACAACCTAACCTTCGGTTGGTAGTCTTTCTCAGATAGGGAGTCATGTAGGAAACAGTAAACAATCTTAATTTGCTCTAGAATTCCTATTTATGATCTGTGCAGGTCCTTGGATGATACTCATGAGGGGCAACGTATTTCATGGTTCTTCATCGCAGTACGCTGCCTATGTTGGCTTGTTGGCGAAAGAAACGGTGAAGATCACCATCGAGAGCTGGAAAGAAACGGTGAAGATCACCGTCGAGAGCTGGAAGGACGTGAAGGGTGAGATCTTGGTTGGCTCGGTCGAGAAGATCCTTAAGCCAGGCGTGTTTCTCAAATCAACACCTGTAGAAAGCATCTTACATTTGTATCGGTGTTTCAGCCATTTTTTTTGCATGCACCAGCTTGTGGCCAGATGTTTACCTGCTTGGAGAAGAAGAATTGTTGTCATTTGCACAGCCATTGTACACCATTATTACACAGAACAACATCTTGGAAGGTAGGTTCTTTTTTTTAATGGAGTTGAGATGAGTTGAGTTGAGTTGAGTTAAGTTGTGTTGAGTTGATCGAGTTTGAGTCCAAGGAAATCACCAATACAAATGTAACTCGATGGCAGTTGCAGCTCCTCGAGCGTCTTCGAACTGAACTCCTATGGTTAAGTCCAATGTGGTTTAGACATTTGCTGTTTTGGATGAATGGATTTGTGATGTATCAGGTCTAACTTGTAGTCGGTAGTTGCATTGTCGCAACTTGCAAAGGTTCTCTTATATGTAAAATATATGGGCCACTGGGTCCTCGTCGTGATCCTTTGTTAATTTCAGACGTGGCTTTTCTAATATACATCGAATGTGTGAATTGTTGTATTTGTATATTGTTGTATATTTGTGTATCATGTATTGCTATTTGGGACATGAACTTGAATGTGTAGGGAGTATTTGTGTATTTAATTGTATTGGTAGGTAGGTGTGTATTTGTACTGCTGTTTCAGACATGTACTTGAATTTGTGAACTGGCATGTGTATGTTTGTACCTAAATTGCTGTGTCATACATGACTCAGCTTGCTTTTGTTTTCAGCCATTAACTAGAATGAGTTTAAATAGTACTCATTTTTTATGTTTCCTCTTTCATTTTCTTAAAGGAATGGAGGCAAACCAAGATCTCATGTAAGTAGAGATTTTTAATTTCTTTGGCAAGATGAAGTACCAAGTACCTAAGAAAAGTATTTTTGTGTCTCCTAGTTAATCTACAAATTAGCATTTCTTGAAATATTTCTTTATCTTCTAGTTAAGATCTGTTTGATGTAAGATCTATTTGATGTTACATTGTGTTTAGATATGATTCTTTGGATGTGAGAACTGGTGTCATGTGTGTTATGCATTACCCAGTTTGGTACCAGTACCTCCTCTAACTGAAAATACACATATTTAACGATAGAAAAACACATGTATTTGCTGTGTTACCTCTTCTAACGATAAATACACATATTTACCGATAGAAAAACACATGTATTTGTTGTGTCATGCATTACCCAGATTGCTATGTCATGCATTACCCAGTTTGATTTTGTTTCAGCCATGTACCAGTACCTTTTCTAACGGTAAATACACATATTTGCCGATAGAACAACACATGTATTTGCTGTGTCATGCATCATCTAACGGTAAATACAAATATTTACCGATAGAACAACACATATATTTGCTGTTTCATGCATTACCCAGTTTGGTTTTATTTCAGCCATATACCAGTACCTCTTCTAACGGTAAATACACTTATTTACCGATAGAACAACACCTGTATTTGTTCAGCAATGCACTAGTACCTATTCTAACGGTATATGTGTGTTTGTACCAATAGAAGATGTGAGTACAAAATTACCCGCACTTAGTCTAACGGGCATTTCATGTATTTACTGTTAAAAATAGGTCCGGTATAAGTAAAACCCCACTCGACCATTGCTGAGCTG
This sequence comes from Pharus latifolius, assembly GCA_019359835.1. Lineage (NCBI taxonomy): Eukaryota > Viridiplantae > Streptophyta > Magnoliopsida > Poales > Poaceae > Pharus > Pharus latifolius. The sequence goes on from CM033323.1 coordinate 62,897,765, forward strand.
CTGTTTTGTTCTGTTGCACTCTGTGTCCCTCTGTTTGTGATGAAAGTTTCACGCTCGCAACTACACTGCTAGGGTAATCAAGGTAAGCTGGAAGGAAGTTGATTGCACCCCTCTCTTTAAGGTAAGCTTAATTGTCATCACTTATCTCTCTCTCTCTCTAGATCTCCCTCCCTCTCTACTTGCAAGCTAGCTGTATTGTGTAGTTCCAAGCTTGGGAGCTAGCTAGCTGGAAATGCCTCATGTTTTAGGAGCTCACTAGCTTGTATTGTGTAGTTAGCTAGGTTAATTAGTGTTAATTTCGTCAGGCTAGGGTTTAACACATCAGTTGTAAGAGGCTGTACATGTACATATACATAACTTAATCGGGCAGGTTTCATGCATGGCTGACTTGTTAAATTTTGTTAATTGTAGATGGACAGGAAATATTGGATGTATGGAATAAAATGTACTACTCTTGAATATTTGGATGGTGTGAATGAGTTTATTAAATTTGCTGAGCAACAAAAGGAGAGGAAGGGAGAGAAAAATATGCTTTGTCCTTGTACAGATTATATGAACTTGAAGAGGTTTAGCAACTCTGATCAAATTAAGAGTCATTTGATTCGTCGTGGTTTTAACGCGCGATACACCCGTTGGATATGGCATGGCGAAGATCTTGAGGAAACAAGCACCACTACTACCAATCAGCAGGACTCGGATGTGGATTGCAATAATATCGATGATCATCCGAATTCTGATAATGTTCATTCCGATGTGCACGTAGATGATGATGATGACAATCTAGATGGGATGTTACATGATGTAGAGGAAGAATACAATGAAAACGACTTATGTGAATTTGAGAAACTGATTGTTGACTCTGAGAAGACTCTGTTCCCTGGATGTGCAACATTTACAAAACTGTCTTCTGTGCTGAGATTATATAACTTGAAGGTAGGCAATGGTTGGAGCGATAAGAGTTTCACGACACTATTAGATCTTCTAGCAGACATGCTTCTAAAGGGAAATGAGTTGCCAAGATCTACTTACCAAGCCAAAAAACTATTGTGTCCGTTGGGAATGGAAATTGAAAGAATACACGCATGCCCAAATGATTGTGTATTGTATTGTAACGAGTACTCCAATTTGCATGTTTGTCCAAGATGCGACGCATCGAGGTATACGCGTAGGGACTGGATTGACAGTGAACGTCATGAGGTAAAGAAAGGACCTCCAGTGAAAATTGTGTGGTACTTGCCTGTGATACCTAGATTGAAACGGCTGTTTGCAAATCCGAAAGTCACGAAGCACTTGTGTTGGCATGCTGAAGCCCGGAAACAAGACGGAAACTGAGACACCCAGCTGATTCTATTCAATGGAGAAACATCAACAGAACATTTGCTGAGTTTGGCGGCGAAGTTAGGAATATAAGGTTCGGGCTGAGTACAGATGGTATGAACCCACATGGTAATATGAGCAGTCGGCATAGCACTTGGCCGGTTCTTTTATGCATCTACAATCTTCCTCCTTGGTTATGCATGAAGCGCAAGTACATCATGATGGCGTTACTAATCTTAGCACCCAGACAACCCGGAAATGATATTGACGTGTTTCTAGCGCCTTTAATCGAGGATTTACAGAAATTGTGGAGCGAGGGGGTGCAGGTGTAGGATGCATACAAGAAAGAGAATTTCATCTTGCGGGCCCTGATATTTTGCACCATAAATGATTTTTCGGCTTACGGCAATTTGTCGGCGTATAGTACGAAAGGAGCCAAGGCTTGCCCTATTTGCCTAGATGAAACTGAGAGTATGTGGCTGCGAAACTGTCGGAAAACAGTGTACATGGGTCACCACAGGTTTCTTCCAGTGCTTCGCACGTACCGTAAGAAGAGGAAATCATTTAACGGGAAGCCTGAGAAGGGATCAGCTCCAGTGTTTCTGACCGGTAAGGAGATTTACTCGCGCGTGAAGGACATCAAAGCTGAGTTCGGTAAGTATTCTAAACCTCGAGAAAAAAATGTTTGGATGAAGAGATCGATTCTTTGGGATCTACCGTACTGGGAGCACTTACAAGTTCGACATTGCATTGACGTCATGCATGTAGAGAAAAATGTCTGTGACAGTTTGATTGGTTTGTTGTTGAACATTCCGGGAAAGACAAAGGATGGTGTGAAAGCTCGTCGTCCAAGATCGAAAAAACAGAACTCTGTCGGTGCCTGCACGGTGTTAAAGTTCCATGTGGGTGTTCCGCGAACTTAAAAAAACTTATGTCCATGAAGGATCTAAGACTGGTTGGCACGAAGTCCCACGACTGTCATATGCTGATGTCACAAATGCTTCCCATTGCTATCAGAAGCGTTCTCCCAGTTCAAGTCAGAGAGACAATCACAAACCTATGTTATTTCTTCAACGCAATATCTTGCAAGGTAAGTACATGCACTCGTACTATAAGTTAATTACCTCCATTTGTGGAGCTTAATTAGAAGATTTTCTGATATGAATATTTGGCACAACTGTGTCCTCGTAGGTAATTGATCCGGATGGACTGGACCCTTTGCAATGCGACGTGGTTACAACTCTTTGTCAGCTCGAGATGTATTTTCCTCCATCCTTTTTTGATGTTATGGTCCATCTGATTGTTCACCTTATCACAGAAATTAAGTTTTGTGGACCCATGTGCCTGCGCTACATGTATCCATTTGAGAGATTTATGGGTGTATTGAAGGGATACGTAAGGACTCGTCGTCGACCTGAGGGGAGTATCATGGAAGGTTATGCCGCCGAGGAGGTGATTGAATTTTGCACAGATTATATGGCCGGGGTTGACCCAATTGGCGTTCCTAGGTCCCGAAACGAGGGTAGGCTTCAGGGCATCGGAACGATTGGATTCAAAGTTATCGTCCCCGCCCATGATGTGTACACCAAATCACATTTTTGGGTCTTACAACACATGACGGAGGTCGAGCCATACATACATGAGCACAAGGTAATGTTACGATCATAGAATCCATCAAAATCAGAGATTTGGGTCACCAGAGAACATAACAGGAAATTTACTGGGTGGATCCAAGAAAGAGTCACGCGAGCTGCCGAGGGCTCCATAAGTGAAACTGTGACATGGTTGGATAGAGGCCCAAGATTCACTATAGGGACTTGGTAGGGGTACGACATCAATGGGTATTCATTTTACACACGTGCTCAAGACGTCAAGAGTAGCACGCAATGTAGCGGGGTGGCACTGTTTGCTATTTCCGAGGATGCCAGGTCAGTAAGGGCACTGAACTCATATTATGGTGCTATTGACGAAATATGGGAGCTCGATTTCGGATTATTTAAGATTCCCTTGTTTCGATGCCAATGGGTTGAAATCCCTCGAGGTGTTCAAGTTGACAGTTACGGGTTTACTCTCGTTGATCTTGATAGAGTCGGACACCAAGACGATCCATTCATACTTGCAAAGCAAGCCACACAAGTATTCTACATCGTTGAGCCGGCCAATCCAAACTTGCACGTTGTCCTCCACAGCAAGAGACGTATTGTTGGGGTCGAAGACGTTGTCGACGAAGAGGAATATAAACAATTCGACGAAATACGTCCATTTTTAGAGGACATTCAGTCTATCCCTACTGAAGATATCGACGAAACAACGTATCTGCGAGATGATCACAAAGAAGGATTATGGTTTTAGAACCATTGATGATTATTTTCTATTTCAGTAAAAAATACCAAGCAAACAGCCCACAAGTTGTGCATCAAGGTGAGGAACTTATCATTAATACATCAGGCAATACATTTTTCTTTAGAACTTAATGATAAGCTAGTTCACAGCATTAATATATCTCAATTTTACTCCACAGCATGAGTTCTAACATGTACAATACCTTTATCCTGTAAGTACATAATTCTTCCCTTCAAATTTTCTTGCCAAAATCTCATCGTAGCCTCTTGCTTCTTCAAAAATTAAGCTCTCCAAAAATCCCATTCCCTGAAACATCATTTTCCAATGCCCTGCCCACTTCAAAAATTACTCTGGGAAAATTTTACTTGTTTTATCGGTATTATTTTGTTGTACCGTTAGAATAAATCCATTAGTCTGACGGTATTTTGTTGTTTGTACCGATAGAAAAGGGCATCCACTACTTTAATGTGTCTCAGGCAGTTCAAAAATTACTCTGGGAAAAATTTACTTATTCTATCGGTATTATTATGTTGTACCGTTAGAATAAATCCATTGGTCTGACGGTATTTTGTTGTTTGTACCGATAGAAAAGGGCATCCACTACTTTAATGTGTCTCAGGCACTTCAAAAATTACTCTGGGAAAAATTTACTTATTCTATCGGTATTATTATGTTCTACGTTCTACCGTTAGAATAAATTTATTTGTCTAACGGTATTTTGTTGTTTGTACCGATAGAAAACGGCATCCACTACTTTATTACATATGGCCCTTGAGTTTCCCTCCAGTCAACCAGTTCCAACTTATAGCACTGCGTTTCTTCCAGAGCGAAGAAAACCACAACCTCTGCAGTGACCACTCACTTCCTCACTCCCACACGACGATTACCGGCTGGATACTAGTTCGCCAATGCCACTGGTTCATATTTTCGTCCTTCGCCGGCCGCCTCTGCGTTCTACACCGCCTCCATCACCACAACTGATCGCCGTAAAATACCCTAATTCGTCGTTCTTTTTCCAGCATCTTCCTTATTTGATCTTAGTGTTTTGTACGTACTAATTCTTCGAGTTTTGCAATTACACTAGGGTTCCCTATTGTGTTGGATTATGTACATTCCGCAAGCAATGTTGATTTAAATTAGGGTTGACATAATATGTTCCAGTGCTATAATGAACCTATTTTGAGGTTTTAACTTATCTATACTGCTGTATGTGTGATCAATTGTATCCAACTGCCATGTAATGCACATTATATGTTGGAGGTGCTCTTACACATCTTCTATCGGTATCTCCTGTATTTGCCGATAGAAAAAATTGTTATGTTCTATCGACAGCTCATGTGTTTACCGATAGAAAAGATTTCTGAACAAGTATTAAAACTTTGGATCTGGAAGGACATGAGCCATTCGATGTACTAGTTTGGTTGGGAATTTTTACTCACTTGGTATGAATATATGGCAATGTGGATGGGTCTTCGATGTATATGTTTCAAATGCTTATACGTGACTTTTCCCAACCTAATAGATGTGAAGTCCTGATGATTTGCATACAGGTAATGCTAAAGATAACCAAGAGAGGGTGCTATAAACCATGTTATTCCTTTTTTGGTTGTGACCTACTTTCTGTGCTACTTCAATATCTTTATATTCCATTAGCATTAGGTTTGTCAGATTATGCACAGTGGCACTTAGATGCTTGTGTGCATATTTACGTGTGAAATAATAATGTTGGCCCATGAATATTAGTATAGCAAATTATGGAGAATGTTATGTGATGTCAGTGAATGGCGGCTTATCAACAAAATTCCTTATATAGAGAACATTGTTATGTTCTATCGGTATCTCACGTGTTTACTGATAGAAAAAATTATTATGTTCTATCGGCAGCTCATGTGTTTACCGATAGAAAATATTGTTATGTGTGAAATAATAATGCTAGCCCATGAATACTAGTATAGCAAATCATGGAGAATGTTGACTTAAACCAAGATTATGTGGTGCCAGTGAATGGCGGCTTATCAACAATATTCCATAACACAGGGAACATTGTTATGTTCTATCGGTATCTCGTATCTTTGCTGATAGAAAACATTGTTATGGTCTATCGGTATCTCATGGGTTTACCGATAGAAAACATTGCTGAACACTTCAGCAATTAATTTTTGCATGTCTTTTAGTATTATTTTCTTCGGACATCCCTTTTGCAGACCTAATTAGTCTCCAGTCTTGAACTGAGTTATGGAACTCCAAGAAGAATTAATTGCCATATGTTGCCTGCTTCCTATATGAAAATGTGTAGATGAAAATGCTCAGAAATAGAATCTTATCTTCTATTGGTAGTTTCTGTGTTACCGATAGAAAAAATATTTAAAATAGGTCCTTTTGCTTTGTAAAATGATTTGGTTTGTGTTTCCATTAAATTTTTGATGGTTTTGTAGGGAAAGACATGTCGTCGTCTTCATCGGATGGTACTAGTGGTTCGACTAGGGCCAACCCCAACGTAACTGAAGTTGCAGCTGGTTCATCCCAGCGCAAGAGGGTGGGGCGAGGCGCGACGACGTTGGGCCATTTGGCCAAACGCACGGATCTTTCTTGTGAGTTCAACCAATTTGGGAGGCCGATCGGAAAGAATGATGGGAAGTACGCGGCCTACGTTGGGCTGTTGGTGAAAGAAAGGGTGAAGATCACCGTCCAGAGCTGGAAGGATGTGACAGTGGACGAGAGGGATAGGTTGTGGGCGGAAGTGAAGGTTAAATTAACTAAAATCGCTGAACTCTTTCGTAATCACGTTCTCTTGGCTTATACTAAAGTTTAACTAACTCGTGATTAATTGTATGCATTGTTTGAAAATAGCCTAAGTGGAACATCCCCGACGATGCACCTAGGATGGCCTGCTTGAAGGACATGAACGAAACATGGAAAACCTTTAAGAGCTGGCTCGTTAGTAACTTCCTCACTGCAAGAAAATCTCCTTGCGAGAAGTACCCCTTCATATCGGAGGAGGTATGGGAGAAATTCACCAAGCTGAAGGGGACCGAAGAGTTCAAGGCCCTTAGCGAGAAGAATAAGGCGATCCAGAAGAGGAATGACCACCCACATCGGCTCGGATCCCGGGGCTATGCGGGGAACGAGGAGCAGTGGAAGAAGGAAGACGAGCAAAATTCTGTCATCGACTCCCCTGAGTTGCCGCTCTCTGAGATCCGGGATGAGAGGTGCAAGCGATGGTGGAGGGGAAGAGGGTCTGTGTCATCCACGGGGTCTGTGTAGTTCGCAAACCCTGGGGACGCCGACGTTGTGAGGCAAATGGTAAGTTGGCTAACCTCGTAAACTATGTGCGCACAAGTGTATATAAGGCAATTTGTCTCACAAGGTACCTTTAAATGTAACAGATCTCTTTTGAGAAGGAGGCAATTGAGGGATTGTTTACCCCGCAGAGGGAGAACGACATCCTCACCCGGGCTCTAGGAAATAAGGAGCATCCCGGGCGGACACGGGTCGTGGGAGCCATTGTGTCATGGAAGGCCGGTTTTGTAGATCCGGCTCCACAGAGGAAGAAGGCCCGCTCCTGGAAGGAAAAGGAAGCGGAGCTCTCCGATAAGATACAGGCTGAGGTACGGGCGGAGATACGGGCTGAGGTGCAGTCTGAGGTCGCACAAATTAGGGAAGAGTTTGCACAGTTGAGAGAAGCATTGCTGGCCAAGAGTGCAGATGCGGATCCCCAGGTCGACGGTACCCCGCGGGGTCGGATAAGCAGTTGCTCTTCGAAGGTCCTCGCAGATCCCGTGGATCTACTTGAGGTATTGCAAGCCTTCATCTGTGCACTTAAGTTGATGCCACTCCCATTTTGTTAGAGTTGTTTCGTTAACCTGTTTTAATTGTTACAAATTTGCAGAAGCCGGAGGGCTGCATCCTACTGACTCACCTAGGCGACGGGCAGAAAGTTGTTGCACACGGCTTCGTATATCCGTCTGGGCCGGATGTCCGGATCCACTGCGTACCTCTGTGGTTGGGGTTCGCAAAGGTACAGGTGGACATGGCCATGCCGGGCTACAACCGTTCTCCATTGCCAGTCCCAACAGAGGAAATGCAGACACTTGCTGAGGCAGTGGGCTCCTACGTACAGTGGCCCAAGAAGTGTGTTCTAATACAACAGGTAAACCCTACACATTTTAGATTACATCCTACTCAGTACACTCAACATGCAAAATCTAACATACGTGCTCATTAATTGAAGTGGCTTGCCGGCGTGCTACCAGGGGACTGCGCCCCCAGCTCGGGCATGAGACCGGATCTCGTGCGAACCTGAACACAGCAAAGACGGCCTCGACCCCAACCAGCGCATCCACGCCTTCACCTCGGAAGAAAGCCGCCATCACCTCGCCCTTGCCTTCTAAGGTATGCGCTCAATCCCCGGCAAAAGGCAAGGGCAAAGGGTGAAAGGGACAGCCATAGAGGTTCAAGAACGGGTTCCCACTCGTGTCGGAGGCAGCTTTGCGCAAATTGGATCAATCAACCAGAGACCTCCACGAGTGGTACCTACACCGAGCTCGGCGCAATCGGAACTTCTTAGTTCCCTACAGGCTGGGCAGTTCCACCGTGAGCCCGAGAGTATATCCGTGGCACACGAGGATCTGTTCGACCTCTACAGCTGGCGGGAGTTCGATATGTCCATCATACGGACTGGAGTCCTATGAGTTTGATGATACTATGTATTGCTGTTTTCTAACTCTGTTTGCTAACTCTGTATTGTTGTAGTTCATTTGAAATGTAGTAACTTTCTGTGCAATACTAATGTCGTCCTTTGCATGCAGGTGCATATACAGGCTAGCATCGGAGGCTACGTGTGACAAGGTGGGTTTCCTCGACCCAGAGAAAATAAGCCTCATGATGCTAGAGCACGATGCCGCGCACGCTGAGCAGTACATATCCAAGGCGCTGATGGCGTAGCAGGACAGGGAGTTCATTCTGGTGCCGTACCACCAAAGGTTAGTGCATTTCGTACTAATTTAACTCAATCTTGTATGTTACACCTGAGATATACTTTGAGCTAGCGGTCCTCTTTTACGTACAATGTAGGGGCCACTGGATCCTCATCGTGATCTGTCCGTGGAGCAACGAGGTGTACTACCTCGATTTGATGCATGACAGATTACCGAACGAATATGTGGTCAAGGGGAATATGGAGGCGTAAGTAACATATATGTTTGATTTAAATTTTGACCTCACTAGCTAATGGTAATACATTAACCGGCAATGCTAACTAAAATGCAGGGCTTTTGAGAAATATGTGTCCGCTGGAGGGAGGCATGCCGCACCGCAGGGCTCCCTACTAGCTTGGAAAGAATATGAGGTACTCACGAGACTTTTTATTTATGCTTAATTAGTTTATGGAAACAATAGCTAACATGTCTTCGAATATGCAATTATCTCCGTGCCATCAGCATCCGCAATCGTGGGAATGCGGGTTTTATGTGCTGCGCTACATGTACGACCTAGTGCGGACAAACTTAATTTTCCCAATTCCCCCAGGTAAGCATCGATAGCTAACTCAAATTTGAAAATTGGGTGTCACGTTCAAAATTAGGAAGTAAGTTACTCAGTATCACACATGCTTGCAGATCGCCATGTCGAAAGACCAATACGAAAATGCAAAGATTAGAGATCTTCGACAAATATGGGCTCAATATGTTATGGAGGAAGTTGCGCCCAACCAACCGCCATGACAATTTTCTCTTTTTCGTGTACTCTGTGCATAGACTGTTTATATATATGTGAATAAATATATATGTGAATAAATGTCCATATTGGATTTCAATTTGTATTTGTCCATATATATGTGAATAAATGTGAATAACTGTCTAATGTGTCAATCTGTTCAATGTATATGTGAATTTACCCTTCTTTGCATCTGTACTGTATTGTGTGTCCAGTTTATACTGTATTGCATCTGTACTGTATATGTGAATGTACTGTATTGTGAATGTAAAGAATGTACTGCATATGTGAATGTACTGTATTGCATCTATACTGTATTTCTATCGGTAAATTCATTCACAACCGAGAGAGTACTATCATTTTTTCTATCGGTAAACTCATCCACAGCCGACAGAGTACTATCCTTTCTTCTATCGGTACACACGTAATTCACCATTAGAAGAGTTTAACTTTTCCTGCCGGTAAACTCATACACAACCGAGAGAGCACAATCATTTTTTCTATCGGTAAACTCATTTCCAACCGAGTGAGTACTAAGGTTTTTTCTATCGGTACACTCGTAATTAACCGTTAGAAGAGTGTGACTTTTCCTACCGGTAAAGTTATACACAGCCGAGAGAGTACTATCCTTTTTTCTATCGGTAATATCTTTCACAACCGATAGAGTAATAAGTTTTTTCTATCGGTACACTTGTAATTAACCGTTAGAAGAGTGTGACTTTTCCTGCCGATAAACTCATTCACAACCGAGAGAGTACTATACTTGTTCTATCGGTAAACTCTTTCACAAATGTCAAACTACAACGGATTTTCTACTGGTTGTCGCCTAAAATGCCGTTAGAATAGTGAAGTTCTTCTATCGGTTATTTACTGATAGAAAATGACCTGTCTTGTTCTATCGTGTCTATCTCTTATGGTACAAAAACCGATAGTAGAAGGGTGTTTTTTACCGATAAAAGAAAGCTTTTCTGTACTAGTGCTCTCCTTTTTTATATCATTGGTTATTATTTTCAATTGCATATTTGAGTGTAGGGAAAGCTCATCCAGGTCAAAGAAAAGAAAAGGAAGGGACGAGGACCCACTACAAGCATGACATATGGAAGCAAAGGAATGAACCAAAAATTCATGTTGACCATAATTTGAATAATCAACCCGTTGGCGATCAAGCTTCACCATTAACCAACTTTATTTCTACAATAGTGAGATCAGGAATACCACTTTCGTATAAAGACTGGAATGAAATTGATGCAGATAAAAAAGAATCTGTTTGGACAACTATAAAGGTAAATTTGTATACTACTAAAAATAAGAATCCTAAATTAATTTACTCTCATTTCAGCCTTACATTTATATTTTAATAGAATTTAGATATGCTTCAATAGCTCCTCTTACTATACATAACACTGACTAATTTCCCTTCTAATTAAGGGTGAAAATATATATGTGGTGCTTTGCAATTTATTATTAGATGTGTCATTCTAATATGAGGAGAGAGTTTGATTCTATATTTGATTTTACATCATAAATTGGATAGCATTCCTGTCTAGTTATTTAAAATCATCAAAAACAGTAACTAGTGACAAGTTTTGTAGGCTCATGATCTATGTATTCCATAGACATGTATAGTATAATAGCATATAATCATTAACAACTTGATAATTTTGTAGAAATTTTTTGATGTTCATGATGACCTTGAATAATGGGTTTTACAAAAAGCAACAGTGAAATGGAAGGGTTTCAAATGTGAAATAAAAAGGAATTATTTTGATGAAACAAAAACTGATGAGGAGCTTTTTTCTATGAAGATTGATTCTAGGGTACCTAAAATAGATTGGATGTGGCTTGTAGAACATTGGAGAGCTCACAAAAGTTAGGTAAAACTTCTTTACAAATGATTCTTAATTACAAATTAAATATATTTTATGCAATTAATTATATTCTCATTTTATAGGCTCTAAGTGAAATTGGAAAAGCAAATAGTGCAAAAATGATGATGACACATACTGCTGGAAGCAAGAGTCTTGCTCAGATTGCACATGATATGGTATTAAATGTCTTAATATTTATTTCTACTTTCTTTAGATAATTAATTGTCAATATTAATGGAAGTGCACTCCAAAGAACTTGGTTATGCCCACTAGAGATGAAGTTTTTATCAAAACACATACCCATAAAAATAGAGTTTCAGAAAAAAGGAGATGAAGACATAATTGTAAGTGTCATTGAAGGGTTACATTTATTTATAATTAACAATCAAATGTAAACATATATATAAATATGGACTTTATCTAATTTTCAGAAAACAATTGTAGAGATATGTGCCAACAAGCCAGAACTAGCTAAAAAAACCATAAAAGAAAAACGCTCACGTGTACGTGCTATTGGTTTGGGCCCTACTCTTCAAGACTTAAACATGCCGGGGGTACAAAGTATGCATCCACTAAGCTTCAACTAGCTAATGAAGCAAGGATAAGACTTCAAAATCAGAATAATCTTTTGATAGAGAGGCTAGATAAAATGGAGAGTGAGAGTGTGGGCAACAAAGAGAAATTGACACGAATGGAAAAAGAAGTTGAAAAATTGAAGCAAATGCTTGCTTCACAGGCTAGGCAAAATATAGATAATGATTACAATCATATATCTAAGGGTCATGTGCAGGTGATTTTTTTATGTGTCGACGATTGGAACAAGGTACCAAGCCGAACTTACACAAGATTAAGTATTCACACAGGGAAGCACTTCTAACAAACACCCAGAGGAAGTATCGCAAATATAGATATATCGGAGACACAGGGATTATATAGGTTCGGGCCCTCGGAGACTGAGTAATAGCCCTACTCCTACTGTGGTTTCACTAAAAGTGTAAAGGATTATAGAGAAGAACAAGAGATATTCTCGAATAAGCTAAAAACTACTTTCCTATTCTCTTAACTGTGTAGGGCTCTGTTGTTCACCATTTCGGTCTTCTCCTATTCACTATCCTCAACCTCTCTTTTATAGCTTGTCGAAGGTCGTCAGTTACAGAACTGAAGGGTCATCGGGCGGAAGACGTGCTCCGGTCATTGACGTGTAGTTATGTGTGGCTACACGTTTAATTGTCTGTGCATTTATCCTCTTGACGGTTACCATATCAGGTAGTTATGATATTCCTGGAGAAATAAAGGGTCATGGTATCCAAAGGTCATGGTCAAATAAACATAACCATTGAGCACGGTCGAATAGACGTAACCATCTGGTATGCTCAAAAAAGCGTAACCATCAGGCCTTTAGATCATGGTCGACAAATTAGTCTTCGACCAGTTATTCAAAGGGGCTTCCACGTTTTGGTTTCTTGACAAGGTACATAGAAACAGTGTGCCTTTGGTCGTGTATTGACTACGACCTCATCTCTACGACCAGGGTGATGGTAGGTAACAAAGTCCATTCGAGTATGAACTCCTTGGATGATAATTGGTACGATCATAAGGATTTAATTATCGTACTTACAGGATACACATATGTAAGGGTTGGATTAAGTCTAGAATACCTTAGACTTCCTTCTAATCTCTTCCTATGATGTCTTACAACTACAAGAAGGAAGATTACTTGGCTCTCTCTTTCGCTCGACTACTAAAAGGTATACACAAATCTCCGTCAGCTAGCCCCTGAATTTGAAATGACAAGATTCTAATACAGTATCTCTGTCGCTTCAAATTCTAATACAATAGCTCTGTCGCTTCGAATTCTAATACAGTACTTCGTCACTTCGAATTCCAACACAGTACTCCGTCACCTCAAATTCCTGCACAGTACTCCATCGCTTCGAATTCCTACACAGTACTTCATCGCTTTGAATTCTCCACTAACACTCTGTCACTTCACCTTCCAACACACCTCGAGAAGAAACTTTAAGTGCGTTTGCCAGGCTATCATGACAGGTATTGAAAAAATCTTGAGGGTTTCCGTTGTGTCCCAAGAAAAGCTTTGAGTACAGTTGCCAAGCAGGCATTTGGGAAGATCTCGAGGGCTTTTTGCTACGTTCCTAGGCCAGGAACTCGAATTGTCACCTTCGGCAGTCTATAAATATCCCGCCTCACCGTTCTAGAGTCTTCAATCTTTCACAGATTTTTCTAAGTTTTCGACTCTTCATCTTCCAACCTTCTCTCATTTTCTCTGTTTTCGCTTCAATGGCAACCCAAATCCCATGGTGACTTGTTGAAGAAGCATAAGAGAGTTTGGTTGTAGAAGGCAATGTCGAGGCATTGGAACCACAAGGGATTAGTGTTGACGATGTTTCACAGTCATCTCAAAAGGTAATTCTCTTTTGGAAGATTTTGTGTAAGTTTTTTTCCTTGAGCAAAGATTTTCCAACTGCTCTAGTTTTTGTAGTTGCTCGAATGTCCAGTAGCTTCAAAGAAGCAATCTGGTGATTATGTGAGATCATTTGGTGGATTCTCACTGAAGTAATTGATTAAGACTTCTTCCCTAGCTGCAAAAGTGATTATGATAGAAGGGAGGAGGGTGTGAGCCCACACCCATTAGCTGCAACTGTGGGTCAGGTCTCATCCAGGGCGAGACAAAGTGCTCCTCATTGCTTGAGGTGAACATCTGTCTTTTCTCTCACTAAATTGAACCATTTAGTTAGGAAAGAATTATCCAATCCCAAATTGCATGTACAGGACAAGCTGGGACGTCTCCTTTCCTGTTGCAACATCTCTATCTGTAGCCGAGAGGAAAGTGAATGTCATAGAAGGAGTAATGAATGTCCCACATCCTTCTGTGGCCCAATCAGCATCTATCTCCAAGGTAAGGATTTTTACTCTTCAAATTTTTTTGTATACGACTGGGAATGATCTCATGGTTGTATAGGGAGACAAAGCTGGGTGGGTGATCAGTGAAGAACTTGTTGAAACCCTGGCGTCCTTGAAGGAGAAGATTGCATTATGCAACTTCCTTCAAGGGGAGAAAGAGCGCCTCGAGGAGAAGTTCATCAAGCGAGGACACGACCTCGAAACTCTCCAGAAGGTCATCGACTGCTACAAGGCAGGCAGCTAGGGGGCTCGAGAGACTGCAAAGCTTTCTCGAGAAGTCGAGAAGCTTGTCTGCGATGAGAGGGATGCCTTGGATACAATTATCAAAGGCTGTAGTCTTACTGAGAAGGATACTCTCAAAAAACTGAGGGATGTTGCTGACTCTCTTGATGCTGATGTTGTTAAACCTAAACAGGGTAACTTATCTCTTGAAGAGTCTTGCACTATGATAGTGGTTCAAACTGACTCGCTGGTCACCAATATCCTAGAATTTACAATGAGGTATAGGGAGAGAATGAAAACCGATGTCAGTGTCACAGTCTCTACCATCCTCTACAAACCTAGGCATCACCACGGTCCAAATTTAGATCTAAATCTAGTGGTGGGAGATGCAATTTTGGATAGTGAAGATCAACCGAATGCAACCAAGGCCGAGGGCGAGCCTTTTGTTGAAAAATTGTTACATGACCTCGACCTTGCCTAATGTATGCCTTCTCATTGGAAATTTTGTAAATTTGACAATGCAAACGGAGATATTTTGCTCACCTGATACTTTGTACCTTGCACATACACATGATTAGCAAAAAGTAGATGATAAAAAATGAAAAAAGAATAAAAAATGCAAAGTACTTATCCTTTCTAACTTAATGCTATAGTTATATCCCCAAGCCCCCTCTTGCGATCATTGATACCAGAGTCATGTTATAGTTGTTGAAAGGTAAGTAATCTGGTTGAAGAAGACCAAAGCTTGAATGATCACTTATACTGAATTCGTAGTATAGAAACATACTAGTAAGTCTCTTATGCTCTAAGAAACAGCTTACAAGGAGATGTTTTCACTAGATGCCATCATTAAGTTGTTTTGATAAATGGCTCAATACAAAATGTACAACCCTTTTACTAACTGGCAGCTACTCAGATGATCAGAAACATGCTAGTAAGTCCCTTATGCATTAAGAAATGGCTTACAAAGAGATGTTTTATCTAGATACAATCATGAGTTCAGTCAGCGAATCCACTCGAACATCGTAGTAAGTCATGTTATCACGACCAGCCCCCGGGCGTGACCTTAGAAAACAGTAAGGCCAAAAGTAGGATTGCAACCGTAACATAGAGTGAAAAGGAAAATACTTAATTGATATGAAATTACAATGGAAATGGAAAAACTTATACAAAGAACTTACACAGTTGGTCGATGTTCCATGTGTTTGATAAAATTCTTCTGTCTTCCATAGCTAATCCAGCAGATCCTGGTAGTGGTATTGAAACTACAGTATAGGGGCCTTCCCACTGAGAGGAGAATTTGTTACGATTGGACTGGTTTTGGAGTTTTCTTAAAACCAAGTCTCCCACGTGAAAGCTACGTGGTCGTACCCTCTTACTTTGATATTTACGTAGAGCTTGTAAATATGCCGCTGACCAAACTAGTGCTCAATTACGCTTTTCTTCGAGAAGAGCCATTTCATCTTCACGGGCTTCACTTTGATTTATAATATCTAAGTGATCCACACGAGCAGAACCAATTTGGATTTCAATTGGTAGCATAGCTTCTACACCAAAAACCAGTTGGAAAGGCGCCTTAGCTGTAGCTCTACTGGTCGTAGTACGTAACGCCCATAGAACAGAGTAGAGTTCATCTACCCAAGCCCTCGAGTGTAGTTTAAGGTGATCAAAAACACGTCTCTTGATGCCGTGTATTATCTTCCTGTTGGCTCGTTCGACTGCACCATTGCTCTGTGGATGAGCAACGGATGCAAAACAGATTTTGGTCCCAATATCGTCGCAATAGTCTAGAAAGAGACCACTAACGAACTGAGATCTGTTATCTATGATGAGATGACTTGGAACACCAAATTGTGTCACAATGTTCTTATGGAAGAACTTCTTCGCCACTGCGACGGTAATGGTTCGAACTGGTTCTGCCTCAATCCATTTAGTGAATGTATCAATAGCTACGAACAAAAACTTATATCCATTGACAGCTTGGGGCATTGGACCCAGAATATCTATTCCCCACGTGGCAAACGGCCAAGTTAAATAAATAGTTTGTAATGCATATGCTGGCTGGTGAACCTACCGAGCATGAAATTGACATTGTGAGCAAGTCTTGACCAATTGTATAGCATCTTTTAGTGCTGTAGGCCAGTAATAACTTTGTCGAAAAGCTTTTTTGACTAGTGTTCTACAAGAAGCGTGCGCACCGCACATGCCTCCGCGAATTTCTCTAAGAAGGAATTTTCCCTCTTCTTGAGGAATACAGTGCATAAGGACTTCTTGTGTACCTTTTTTGTACAGGGTACTTTCGACCAGTTTGTGCATCTGTGCCTTTCTAACTAACTGATCGCTTTCGATTTCTTCCTTAGGCAAGGTCCCATGTGAAAGATAGATTCTCAATGGATGAATCAAATCTACTTCGTGCTCGAGGGCGGAGACATTAGTCATCGCCTCTGTTGCCTTTGCAATGGTCGCGATTGAGGGCTTTTTTAAGTCCTCGATGAACACTCCTGCCAAGGTGGATGTTCATGAGAAACCAATCTTTGATAATTGGCCTGCGAGAATATTGTCTCTTCAAGGAACCAATTGGACTTCGAAATTTCTGAAGTATTTTTCCAATTTCTTCACTTCGTCTAGGTAATGAGCCATTGTCCCATCGGAGATGCTGTACTCCTTGTTTACCTGGTTTACGACTAGATGTGAGTCTCCCCTCACCACTAGTCGACAAACTCCGAGGGATTTGTGATATGAACACGCCGATGAAGGACACATTCACGGAGGGTGGCCCGATCTTCACGACGTAGAACCTGGATAACTAGTACTTGAAGATACCTAGATAACTAGTATGACCTCACAAAACGAGATAGCCAACCACTTGCAGAGCAAGGACCTCCATATCAATGAATTCGCCCAACCACACTCTGAATTACCTATCCACACAGCCATGCACGGAGTTGGCGCACAGATAGGGTGATCATGAAGATCATTCAAGCAATTCCGAAGGAAATCACAAGAACAAAGGATGAAGAGATTCAACTCTCAACTACAACTAAGGCTTCAATCTGAAATTTCAATATCAATGTCTTATATCATGTGTCTTGTATATTAAAAACTATGACCATGCCACTCTTTTATAGAGGGTGATATGTACCAAAGATAGAAGAATTAAACCAGAATTCTAATCTGAATCTAATTCAAAACGGAATAAAAATCCTAACAAACTATAAAAGATAAAAGGTTCGGACGAGACTTTTTCCTTTTGTGTAGTCGATACTCTTTTCAGTATCCTGGTTGTATATGATGTCGAAATTTAATGATTTTTGATGCATTGGAAATCTCTTTCGAATACCTTTCCAAAAAATACTCACAAAACCAAATTGGATATCCGTGTTGAGAATGGTGCTTAGTTGAAGTTGGACTATCATTTGGTCTGCAAACTGCATGCCGAGCAAAATTCTTTTGGTTGTAGCGGTCGCAATCCTTGACAGAATTGAGTGATCTTGGGCTCGTTGGAAAGCTTAGGAAATCCTCTTTCCACTCAGTAGGTGTACGATCAGATTTGATGAAGTTATTTTGATCCGGGAGGATCTTAAAGTCCTGATCACATACGGATTCGCGACCAAGTCCTGATCGCATACGGATTCGCGACCATGTCCTGATCGCATACGGATTCGCGACCAAGTCCTGATAGCATACGGCTTTGCGACCTTAACCGTGTTCGGAAAGGTTTCGCGACCATGGATTGGTTCGCGACCATGAAAAGGAATTTGTTCTCTGTTCGGAATTGTAATCCAATCCGAATATATATAACTAAGCTTATCTGTTTAGGATTAGTTAGTTAATTATATGAGTCTAATACATTTAGGTTACTAAGTCTGATACGTACTCATACGATTGGACTATAAATACCTTGTAATACGTCTAGTTTAGATCATTGCATTATTGTATGTAGTGAATTAGTAAGAGTAGGATTGATTGTAATGCCTGTTTTTTTGTTTGATCTTTTCTCAGAGCTAGAGCCAGAGTTCGAGGAATTCACTGTCAACCCGACATCAACTGCTGTATTTTACGACGCGGAAGGCAAGTCATATCCTTGGACATCTTGAACCTATATTTTAAGAGTTGCTATAATATAACCTTGAATATAGATAATATTGCATGTGAAAGATTGAGAATGGTTGAATTATAAATTGGCAGTAATAGACTGGTTATCTGTGAAATGTGAAATGAACAAGTTTTGAGCCATGAACTATTATATATGTATTTATTTACTTATATTCATGAAATAAAACCCTTAGCCGTGACCAGAATTTTGGTATGGATAGCTGTAGCAATGGAGGTGCCTAACTGCAAAGGATGTGCAGGCACTGAAGGTGCAGGGTTGTGGATGGTCTGGTCACTGGCATATAAGGAAATTAGACACAGTTCAATGTGGTGATAGAGAAAAAGTTTTGTTTGGATCACACCAGTTAGCAGGAGCTGCAGCTGCATGGTGGATGAACTACCAGGAGGCCCACCTTGACAAAGATAACATCTCTTGGACGGAATTCAAGGAACAATTTCAGAAATTTCACGTACCTACCGGCGTCATAGCCGCCAAATGTCGGGAATTCCGTAATTTGATCCAAGGAAATAAGACGATCACAGAATATCTACACCAGTTCACTCACCTAGCCCGGTATGCACTGGAGATGTTGATACCGAGGAGAAGAAAATAGAACGCTTTGCAGAAGGACTTCAACACTAGTGAACAGGGTCCTAAAGATAGAGGAGAAGAGGAATATGGGAGAAGAAAGCCGGAAGAGGAAGATGCTCCAGCAAGCGCGACCACAGACAGACCCAACTAG
This sequence comes from Pharus latifolius, assembly GCA_019359835.1. Classification (NCBI taxonomy): domain Eukaryota; kingdom Viridiplantae; phylum Streptophyta; class Magnoliopsida; order Poales; family Poaceae; genus Pharus; species Pharus latifolius. The sequence goes on from CM033323.1 coordinate 62,916,987, forward strand.
AGGAAGAGCTCCCATCGCCTCCAGTTTTCGACCATCATACCAAACTCCCAGACCAGCATTGGCATTGTGCCCAAACTGCAGAGGAAATCATCTCCAAAAGGATGGCCCTCACATGAACATCCATTGTTTCCACTGTGGACAGCCCAGACATCGTAGGGAATTTTGTCCTTGGATTCAACTTCCATCACCCATTGCCAGGTTATAGGCAGGAACACAACCAGAAGCACCCAGAGTACCGGTGTCACAACCACAGAATTTTAGAGGAACTCCACCAGGAAGAGGAGGAAGCATGGCCAACCGAGGAAGAGGAAGAGATAGAACACCAACTGCAATTCCAGGAGGAAAGCTAAACTACACTTCCATTCAAGAAGCAGGAAACGCCACCGACATTCTTCTAGGTAGATTTCTGACCCAGTTTGCATCTGCCTTAATACTATTTGATCCTGGTACTGCGAGTTCATGTCAAAAGCAATTACATCTGAAGTTGAAATACATATAGAGCAAGTACCTTTAGAATACTCCATATCAGATTATATAAGGTTTAGTAGGAAAATTATTCAGAGCAAGAAGCTACTTGGAAGAAGGAAGAAAATTTTCAGCGAACCTATCTCTATTCTTATCTTTTCTTGTCTTAGGTAAATCTCGGGGCGAGATTTCTTTAAGGAGGGTAGATTTGTAACACCCTGGGTTTGGGGTGAAAATTTCTTTCTTAAAAAGTCATGCATGCATATGTCTCTTCTAGATCAGCCAAATCAGCCCCAACTTTATTCTATTCTAAGCCCAAAATCTTAAAATCTATCCTGTAGAACCAAATCAAGATCTGACTTTTCAGATTTGATCTATTATCTATCTTGAGTATAAAAGCCTTCAGAACCCAGATTCAATTCTATCTCTAACTTCCAGATTTATCAACTCCTTTCTGTTTTCGAAAATAGAAATTTCTTATATTACCCCAAATATCCTAAGTTTCAGAAATTCAGATTTAATCAAAATCTTGACCAAGTTCAGACTAGATTATTCTTGGATTATGATCAAGGGTATGCTAATACCTTAATCCAAAAAGTTGGCAGTCAGATTTCATCATTTAAACCTTGTTCGCAAATCAGTCCAAGAGTATCGCAGATCAGTCCTTTTCCATATTTTCTAGAAGCCTGAAAAGGCAAAATGTTACAAATCATCTCCAAATCCAAATCTGATTTAGGGATCACCTCCCAAATGCCATTCAACACAAAATCTTCTTATATGAGTATCTCAAAATCAAATCCTAAATCCCAGAATTTCAGCATTTGACAAAATCCAGATCTATTTTACCCTAATTCTACCCTATTTTCAAAAATAGGTGAAATCCCTCAGATCTTATCAAACTTTCTCCAAATTTGAGCTAAATGAGTATTAATAAAAATATTATACTCAACCATACAATTAAATCCCAAATTAGTCATCTTTAATATCAGATTTACAATCTAGTCCAAAGCCAATCAATAATCATCACAATCAAGCCCCTGATTCGACCACGGGCTGCTGTTCATGACTAGAACCCGCGTTCATTTGATCTCGCCATTTTCGACCGCAAACAGCTGCGCTGTACCATTGTGTTCTTCGTCGCCGGCCATGCTTTGCCTGCTCTTGTGCCCATGCATGCTTGTGTTTGCTTTTGCGCACGCGTCCGCGCCTCAACCATCGCCGTGGCAGCGCCAACGACCAGCATCTGCTCTCGATCGTGACCAGCAACAACCTTTGTCAGCAACTTCACGCCACGTTGCCTTGCCTGGCCAGCCATTGTCGCCACCGCTTTGCACCGCCCAACATCGTTGAGTCCCGATGAAGCGACAATTGGATCAATACAGAGCCGCCTGCTCATCATCTTGTCGCTACCGCTATTTCTTCACCGTTGTCGCGCCTGCGCCCGACCAGTCAAGTCAGCGGCGCCAATTTATTTGCTGTCCCCTCTTCGCAAGTTTCGCCCTGGTCTATTTAAGCACCACATCGCCGTGTAATCTTCGCTTCACCAGAAATTAGTTAAGTTCGAAATCTCCTCCACCTTCGTCTTCTTCTCTGGTGAGTCCAGCCCGGAGGCTCACGGTGCCAGCACACTCCACTGCATCAATTGCCAAATTGAAGTCACGAGTGAGTATCTCTCATCCTCCTCATCGTTCTGTTGCATCCAATTGCTCTCCGGTGGACCCTAACGCCGGTGATCGCCGGAATCTTCGATTTGCCCTGTTTCGGCAATGCAACCCGATTTATCCCAAATTAGCTCTCGATTCAGTAGAACAAATTGATCAGTGAGCTATCCTTAGCAAGCTTGTAAGCTCAGAATCACAAATTGAACTCCAATTGAAGTTTTCCCCAATTTGGAACTTCACCAGCCGCAGGCTCACATCTCCAGGCCACACCGGCGATCCTCCGACCAAATTAATCATGCCAATAGCTTTCATATACTTCCCTATTACTCCCTGAGCTTGGAATTGAGTTCAATCAACCTGTATCAAAAATGCCCAATTCCTGTGTCATCTTCTCCGGCGCCGTTCACCGGAAAAGTGATTACGGCCGATCCAGCTTCAACCAATTTGTCCTCTAGATGTGCCTCAATCTCCTGAGCACTTTTCTCTTCTAGCCCGATCTCTGAAACCGTCCAGATTGCAATATATAGCCATGCCAAAGATTCTGTCCAGTGCTATTGTCTTGCCGTGTCACCACCGTCTTTCTTCACTGGATTTCTTACCATCCGGCCATCTCCAGCCAAGGAACTTGTTATGTCTTTTGCTCCTGTTACTTGAGCCTGTCTCCTAGACATAATTGGCGCAGCAGATGAAGCCTTGAATTGCATTTTCTGCTAAGCCCTAGTTTTTGACATTGTCAGCCCTATGCCAGAGCTTGTCAGCCAATGGCATTAGCTCTTTTCACTTCTGTCCATTTGTGCAAATTGAAAATAACATTGTCCCTTAGACTTGTGGAGTTGTGCTCTACATTTTATTCTACTGCCACAAGTTGAGATAATCCCTCTATCATCCATCGACCCTATGTCGATGCCTTGAACCAAATGTCGACCTAAAGATGTTTGCTGTTTTTGAGCGAACCAGTCGCAACCTTCATATCATTCTGATATTTTGAGACATTGGGAACCTTGTAAACTTTTGGCAACTAATCTTAACCCTGGTTTCCATAACCCTTGTAAACTCTTGTAGACTGGTTATTTGTGAAATGTGAAATGAACAAGTTTTGAGCCATGAACTATTATATATGTATTTATATACTTATATTCATGAAATAAAACCCTTAGCCATGACCAGAATTTTGGTATGGATGGCTGTAGCACTGGAGGTGCTTAACTACATAGGATGTGTAGGCACTGAAGGTGCAGGGTTGTGGATGGTCTGGTCACTGGCATATAAGGACTAGAACCTTGTGTTGTGCGTCTAGTGGCATGACCAACGTACTAACCGCAAGTCTGGTATGGGACAGGCCTGAACAAGTACTTATGTGGATCGCACATGAAACCCCTGCATGAGATGGAAAACCATATACTAATTTCAAGGGGTTCAGCTCCTCCACGTAATATAATCATGCATGTTGACTCAATAATGGGAAGAGACTTGGGGGTGGGGGTATATTCCGCCACAACTGCGGTTTGTGTGAAGAAAACTGCAGGGTCAGGGGTGAATTGTGAGTAAAACATAACAAAAGTTCTTGTTATCTCCACCTTGCCACTCACACATGGTTGTGAGGAAGGGTCTAATCATTTTGATAGGATGGGCTTGAAAGTGGAATATCTTGCGGGTAAATTGCTACCTCTCTGTAGAGTTATAAATGTATTCGAATACTCCCAGCTCCCGGGTTTATAGGAGTCTGCTGCGGTGGATTAAATCCACGGGGTGTGACACAAGAATGTTTTCTAAATAAAATTTGTTGAATCAAGATTACCCAAATGACATGTGTTGTCATGATAAGGAGTGCTGCCGTGGGCTGTTGTGTGTCGACGTGTCGCGGTAGTACTATAATCTAGTGAACATGAATAGCAATGCTATTTTATGAAAAGTGCTGCCATAAGATGAGATGAGATAAGAAAGAAAAAGGTTATTTTACAAACATCCATAATTCTTGACTAGTCTAGGTTCATATCATCACTACTATATGTATCTACTCTTACCTATGACTTGCTGAGTACGTAAGTGCTCACCCTTGCAACCTACAAATCAGTAGATGGAGCGTTCAATAATCAAGATGAAGGCATGGAGAATTTCTTGGATCCAGAAGGAGGAGTGTCAGTTCCGCCAGAGCCCTGATGTGTGTTGTTCTGCCGTCAACTTCTCATTGTGGGAGGGTCACCTATCTTCTGCTGTGTAGTTATTATTTTGCTAAACCTTGAATGCCGTGAAGGCATTGTAATCTCTTTATGTAGTATTAAGGCCAGTAGGCCACACTGCTTAAATATTTTGTAAGTTACTATTTTGCAATGTAATATACTCCTGTGCTTGACTTATCCTGGGAAGTCAAGGGTATGCATATATGGGACTAGCTGCAGTGAGCTAGGTCTCCATGGGAGTAGTCGTAGTCCCAGTTTCGGGGCGCGACAAAATTATGGTATCATAGAACTTATTTGAGTTTTAAACACTTATAGTTCCTTCGACGTAGGCAAGTGTGCCTAACGTTAGACGTGTAAAGCCCTCTTTGAAATAAAGAGTTGTGCAATTACTTTGAGCTGTGTTTTCGATCAACCTTTGGGTTTCAATATTGCCAAGTAAGATCCCGTTATTCCGCATATTAGAATCTGGGCGAGCCTAGTGCGAAAACTAAGGCTAGGTCTCAAACGGATCAAGTTGGTATCAGAGCAACTTTCCTATCCTGTGGATGGTGAAGACTCGCCAGGATTACAAAACCTCCGGTGAAAATCCAGGCGATCAATCGACGGTTCCTATAGCCGCGTCTCCGACAATGTCTGACGATACCTCCGTTCAAGCTAACCTAGCCGAACAAGTGGCTAAACTCTCCACCGACATGGAAACCGTGCTTGCTTGGATTAAGCAGAGGCCATGATTGTACCTCCTGAAGTAGGAAAGGTTATGGGTGTGAAGACTGGTGAAGACTTGTGCAGGGCAGATGAAGATGAAGATGAAGGCGACCACAAGACCGACGACCTCGCCAACACCTCCTTAGCTGTCGGATCTTTTAAGGTCGACGCTAAGATTGATATACCCATATATGATTGGGTGATCGATGCTGAGAAACTGGATTCTTGGATCGACCAGCTTGAGACCTACTTTGACCTGAAAGGGTTCAGTAGCGCTCAAAAGGTGAAGTTCGCACCTTTGAAGATGAAGGACCACGCCAAGACATGGTGGAAGGCCCTTGTCACCAGTGGTGAAGCTGACGACCTTGCGTGGGGTCAATTCAAACGACTTCTGCATGATCCGGGAGGATCTCAGGTCGAGTTCGCAACGGATTTGCGACCACGAAAAGGTTTGCGACTTTCGAAAGGTTTGCGACCTTGGGAAGGATTCAAACTCTTCGAGCCTTCAATGCTGGATGATGAGCCAGATACTATAGTACCATCTGTTGAAGGCTTGGTCTATCAACGAGACGAACCTCTACGCGTAGATGTGATTCTGGAGAAGAAGGCGACTACCACTCGCAGTGACACAAAGCAGACTTTTTGAATCGGTCGAAAAGGTCAACGAGTACGTGCGGCAAAGTGGTACACCAAAGAACATGGACAAGCCCAATTTTCGCATCTCTAGTATGATTGAGAGGTCGCAACAGGAGTTGGCTCCTTCTCAACAAGGGAGTCATGATCCGGGAGGATCTTCAAGTCCTGATCGCATACGGATTCGCGACCAATTCCTGATCGCATACGGATTCGCGACCAAGTCCTGATCGCATACGGATTCGCGACCATGTCCTGATCGCATACGGCTTCGCAACCTTAACCGTGTTCGGAAAGGTTTCGCGATCATGAAAAGGAATTTGTTCTCTGTTAGGAATTGTAATCCAATCCGAATATATATAACTAAGCTTATTTGTTTAGGATTAGTTAGTTAGTTATTTGAGTCTAATACGTTTAGGTTACTAAGTTTGATACGTACTCATATGATTTGACTATAAATACCTTGTAATAGGTCTAGTTTAGATCATCGAAAAGTCATAGAACTTATTTGAGTTTTAAACACTTATAGTTCCTTCGACGTAGGCAAGTGTGCCTAACGTTCGACGTGTGAAGCCCTCTTTGAAATAAAGAGTTGTGCAATTTCTTTGAGCTGTATTTTCGATCAACCTTTGGGTTTCGGTATTGCCGAGTAAGATCCCGTTATTCCGCATATTAGAATTTGGGTGAGCCTAGTGCGAAAACCAAGGTTAGGTCTCAAACAGATCATATTTGGCCCATATGTGGCTATGTTCTTTCTGTTATGTTCTCCCTCTCTATTCTTGATCAATGTTAAACAAGATCTATGAGGTAGCAACATATTATTATCATACTTTAATTCTTTAAGCAACAAAGTCACCTATTGATGTAGTTGTCTGGCCTTTGCTCGAGTGATTGATCCTCGATATTCATCGAGTCGAGTTCTAGTGCTACTTGTGCTAGAGATGTCCTCATCAATTTGGCTGCTCGAAGCTTAGTCAAAAGACCTTCATACTCTGCTGCATTATTTGTAGCAACAAAGTGTAATTGTACAACATACTGGAACTGGTCACCCTGGGGTGTAATTAAGACTACTCCAGCCCCCGAGTTTGAAAAACTGAGAGCCATCAAAATATAACGTCCTGTGGTCGGTACTCTCTGAATCTATAAACTCTTGTTCATGTGGTTCGGGATTAGTCCATTCAACCACAAAATCTGCAATAATTTGAGATTTAATTGCTACTCGAGTGGTGAAATGGAGATCGAATGCTCCAAGTTCTACCACCCACTTCGCAACTTGACCAGTTGCTTTCGGGTTACAGAGTATACTCCCTAAGGGAAAGGACGAGGGCACAGTAATCTTGTGCGCTTCAAAGTACTGTTGTAACTTTCTTCAATCCATTAAGAAGGCATAAAGTAATTTTTGGAGTTCAGGGTAATGCTCCTTTGGTCCATTCAGTACTTCGCTTACGTAGTATACTGGTCATTGCATACCTTCCCTCTTTGCGACCAGAACAACACTGACTGCATGGGGGATTGCAACTAAGTAAATGATTAATAATTCTCCCTCAATAGCGAAAATTAGCACTGGAGCACTGGTGAGGTATGCTTTTAACTCCTGAAAGGCTTTATTGGCTTCATCCAACCACTCGAAACCATTGTGCTTTCGTAGAAGTTTAAAGAAAGGTAATCCATGTGCTCCTAACCTCAAAATGAAACGACTTAAATCCGCCATTCAACTGGTCAATCTTTGTACTTCCTTTGTGTTTCAAAGAAAGTCGTATTTGCTCAATGGCCTGAATTTTATCAGGGTTAACCTCAATGCCCCTCGAACAAACAAGAAAACCCAAGAGCTTACTCGAAGAAACTCCAAAAGAGCACTTTTCAGGATTCAACTTGATTCCATGTTTATTCAAATTACAGAAAGTTTCAGCTAAATCATCTACATGACTAGAGCTCTTTAAGCTTTTTACAACCAAATCATCAACATAAGCTTCTAAATTACGTCCTAATTGAGGCTGAAAGGTCTTTTACATCAAGCGCTGGTACGTGGAACCAGCATTCTTGAGCTCAAATGGCATTTTGACATAGCCAAATAGTGCCAAATGGTGTGATGAAGGCAGTTTTCTGTAATGCCCCAGATTTTGCTACTCTTTAGTATGCCAGTCAGTACATCTCTATTGAATTCCTCGGATGTCTCGACCACGTCTCAGATAAAACATAGAAGAATCCCCAAACCTTGACTTGGAATAGAACAATTATCTCAAGAATATGATCCAAGGTATGCCACTACCTTAATTCAAAAAGTTGGCATCAGAACTCCATCATTCAGACCATTTTCGCAATTCAGTCCAAAAGTATTACAGATTGATCTTTTCAGATTTTCCAAAAGCCTGAAAATTGTAAAAACCTCATATTAGCTTCAAACCTTGATCTGCTTCAGGGAATATCTCGCATTTGCTATTCTGTACAAAAACTCCTACAAGAATCTCAAAATCTCATCCTAGATCCCAGATTTTAGACTTCGACAAAATCCAGATTTAAATTACCCTATTTTCGTTTTCATTCAAAACCTGACTGAAAGTTCCGGATTTTATCGTGTGTCTTTCCCAAGCCGTTTATTAAGTTAATTGAGCCACATCAGTGAAATCAAATTCAGTCCTAGCCAAGTATTTTGCTGAATTAACAAATCAGTCCAAATCAAGTTTCAGAAATTGTGTTTCAACCCAAAACCTATTTTGCCCAGCCAGCACGCCTTCGACCAGAGCGCCGCCGCCATTCGTTGTGGCTGGCCAGCGCCAGCCGTTCCCAGTGCGCGTGACTGTTGCGCCCTGTCGCGCCCAACCTTGGGGATCATGACTACTCCTGTGGTGACCTAGCTCGCTGCAGCTGGTCCCATACATACATACCATTGGCTTCCCAGGATAAGTCAAAAACAGGAGTACATTGCAGCAGAGTAACTTACAAGATATTTTGAGTACTATGGCCTGCTGGCCTTAGTATAGCATAAAGGACTACAAAGCCATCACGGCATAAATAAGTCTGGTTAAAGGAAAATAACAACGACATGTCGGAAGCTAGATGAACCCCCAAAGCAGGAAGTTGAAAGCAGAACAACACTCTTCAGGGCTCGGACGGGATTGGCTCTCCTCCTTCTGGTTCCGGGAAGATCTCCAAGTACTCATCTTGCTCAAGGGACACCCCATCTGTTGGATCATAGATAGCAAGGGTGAGTACTTTCATACTCAGCAAGTCATAGTGTACAAGAGTGTATACATATAATAGTAATGTGATGAACCTATGCTAGTAAAGAAGTGTCGATGGTTGTAAAATAGTCTTTTCCTTTATATCTCATGGCAGTACTTTTCATAACATAGCATTGCTATTCATGTTACAACTATTAATAGTACTACCGCGACACGTCGACACACGACAGCCCACAGTAGCACCCCTTAATATGACAACACATGTCATTCTTGGGTAATCTTGACTTATCAAATTTTACTTGGAAAATATACTTGTGTCACAAGTATATAGACCCGGGAGCTCGGAGTATCCGAATACGTTTTTAATTCTGCAGAGGGGTACCGTAACACCCTAGTTTTGGGGGTGAAAATTTCCTTTCCATGAGAATCATGCATGCATGTATCTCTGTAGTAGTAGCAAGATCAGTTCAATCCTAATCTATCTCAAGCCCTAATATCTCAAAATCTTTCCTGTGAACCCAAATCAAGATCAGATTGCTCAGATGAGATCTATCAGTTACTCTGAGTATAAAAGCCTTCAGAAGCCAAATTCAATTCCATCTCTAACTCTCAGATCTTGCGATCCTTTTCTGTTTTCGAAAACATAAATTCTAATTAATATCCTAATTACCTTAAATACTCTGAACTTAGATTTAGCCAAATCTTGACGTAATCCAGACCAGATTATTCTTGGATTATGATCATGGGTATGCCAATACCTTAATCCAGAAAGTTGGCAGTCAAATTTCTTCATCTAAGCCTTTTTTCACATATCAGTCCAAATTATATTGCAAGTTAGTCCTTTTTCTAATATCTGGAAACCAAAAAGGCTAAAATATTCAGATTAACTCCAAATTCAAATCTGTTTCAGGGAACACCTCCCAAATGCTAATTAATACGAAATCTTCTTTTATCAGAATACCCAAATCTCCCTCCAATTACTTTGAATTCAAAATCGACAAAACTCAGATTTAATTTACCCTAAATACCCTATTTTTGGTTTATACCGAAAATCATCAAATCATGCCAGATTTTACCAAATTTCTTACTGGATGAGTATAAGGTATAAGTTTATACTCATCTATAAAATCATATTGTAAATCAACTATCTCTAGACCAGAAATTACAAATCAGTCCAGAATTCAAACAAACATTCTTGCAATAAGGTCCCTGGCTAGACCACACTTGTAGTTCACGACCAGGGATCAGATTCTTCGACCTCACCTACTGTTTGCAACCAGAGCAGCAGCAGTTCGCGACCAGAACTCGCATCCGCTTCGACCTCGACCACAGTGCAGTGATCATTTCGATCAGCGTTGTTGCGACGGCAACCCGAGCGCTGTGTCGTCGTGATCGTCGCCGCTGACCTTCGCAGTGCTCATGTTCACCTGAGTTTGCATGGGTGCACGTGTCTGCACCTCAGTCATCGCCTTAGCAGTCCTTGTCCAGCACAACAGCAGCTTGTGCGCCAGAGAGAAGCTACACCTTCTCGTTTGCTTGCCGTTGCTTCAACCCGAAGTCTCCACCGGCGCAAGCAAGCAGTGAGCTTCGCATCACCTTGCCCTTAAATAGCAGTCCCAAGCAGCTCCCTTATCACCAGCACCACTCTCTAGAACTTCTTAGCAATTTGTCGGGGGAAATCTCCGCGAGACTAAGTCCAGGTAAGATGTGTCACGATTACCCGGGGACGTGGCCTCCAGGGCCTCCCCGGGCGCCGCCATTTGCCCGGGGACGTGGCCTCCGGTGCCCTCCCGGACGCCGCCAGTTGCCTGGGGACGTGGCCTCCGGGGCCTCCCCGGGCGCCGCCTTTTGGCTCCTGGGACGCGGCCTCCGGTGCCCCCCCAGGCGCCGCCATTTGCCCGGGGACGTGGCCTCCGGGGCCTCCCCAGGCGCCGCCTTTTGGCTCCCGGGACGTGGCCTCCGGTGCCCTCCCGGGCGCCGTCATTTGCCCGGGGACGTGGCCTCCAGGGCCTCCCCGGGCGCCGCCTTTTGGCTCCCGGGACGGGGCCTCCGGTGCCCTCCCGGGCGCCGCCATTTGCCCGGGGACGTGGTCTCCGGGGCCTCCCCGGGCGCCGCCTTTTGGCTCCCGAGACGCGGCCTCCGGTGCCCTCCCGGGCGCCGCCATTTGCCCGGGGACATGGCCTCCGGGGCCTCCCCGGGCGCCGCTTTTTGGCTCCCGGGACGTGGCCTCCGGTGCCCTCCCGGGCGCCGCCATTTGCCAGGGGACGTGGCCTCCGGGGCCTCCCCGGGCGCCGCCTTTTGGCTCCTGGGACGTGGCCTCCGGTGCCCTCCCGGGCGCCGCCATTTGCCCGGGGATGTGGCCTCCGGGGCCGCCCCAGGCGCCGCCTTTTGGCTCCAGGGACGTGGCCTCCGGCGCCGTCCCGGGCCTCATCGCCCTCCTAAAGGTAAAGTCTCGAACTGTTTATCACGTGCCGGTCACGCGAGGAGCGCCTCGGGAACTAGCGGCCACCTGTCAAGCATCCAAGGCCTTTGGCCGGGAGAAGGACGGTCCTGCCCTTCAATCCGACGGTGGCTTCCGGGGTAGTTTAGGTTTTTTGCTGCTTTTTGTGGCTATAAATAGCCCTTGTACCCCTCTGTTGTAAAGGATCGATTCATTTATCGGAATAGCTAAACTCACAGGCGTGCTCCGGAAGCCTCTCCCCCGGAGAGAGCCTCCCCAGCCGACTCTGGTCGGGAGCGCGTCGACGGGACTAGGGCCCCCACCGGGACCCGAACCTGTATAAACCCGTGTGTCATTCTTTGTGCTTGTCCGGCGGGGGAGGACCGGTCATCCGGTCAACCCGCGCCGCGTAATCTTCGCTAGGATCACTCTCAAAACCTGCCGGGGTATTCGCAATACCACGACAGTTGGCGCCGACCGTGGGGACCCGTGACAAGACGCCATGGCTCCCCCAAGAACAAGGGCTCGCACCCTTCCCGGTGATCCGGGTCTCGGAGACCCGGCGCCGTCCGCCCGGGACACTGCTGTCCCGGCGGTCCCTTCCGGAGGCGACCTGGCCCAGGTACCGCCTCCCTCCTTTCCTCTTAACTTAGGTGCTTCCACCTCCAGGTCGTTCCTAGTGACCGCGGGGACCTCAGCCGGGACAAGCGTCCCCCCGACGGCTCCCCCGGCTCCCCGGGACGCCTTGCTCGAAGCTCTCGTGGAAGGCCAGCTCCGCGCCCAGCGCTCTATGGACGAGCTCCTTAGCGTGTTGGCGCGGCCTTCGGCCCCCACATTTGCGTCACACCCATATCCGGGGAATATGCCCCCATTTATGGGTTACCCGGCGGCCCCTCCGGCCTCGGGGGGGTTGTCCGCCCCGTATGATCCTGCCGGGGGGTTCCCTCCCCCTGCGGGATACACGCCCGGACCCTTCCCGGCACCCGGGCCCGTTTCGGTGCCGGGAGGTTATTTCATGCCAGGGCCCTTCGTGGCACCAGGGGGGTACCCCGTCCCCGGCCTGATAGCGGGGCCGGGAGCCCACTTCTTGCCGGGGGTTTACCCTGCGCCGGCAGCCAGCCCCGCCCCCCGCGTTGCGTCTACCGCACCGGGGGCGGTCGACAGAGCAGCCCCCGTGCCGCAGCGGACTTCCCCTCGCATGGGCTCCCCGGTTCCGGACGCCGCCACCAGGGCTCCCCCCTCGCCGGTTCCGGGTGTTACAGGGCCTGCCCCCTTCCCGGTTCCGGTCGTGGCCACTGGGGCCCCCTCCACTTCGATTCCAGGCGTCGCCGCGGGCGCCCCCTCCCCGGTTCCGGATGATATCGGGGCTTCCCCCTTTCCGGTCCCGGGGGTCGTCGCAGGGGGCTAGCCCCAACTGGCTCTAGAAGCTACAGCGCACGAGCTCCCTCCCTCGGCGGGACAGGTCCATTTCGTCCCGGGGGAGGTCGAGCGAATGCGTTCACCAGAGCGCGGGGAAGAACTTCCCCCCGGCCGCGGGCGCGGGGAGCCTCTCTCTCGCATCGGCCGGGGGAAGAGACCCGCTGAAGAGCCAACCTCTCCGGCGGAGAGCCCGGACGTCCGGGAATTCAGCCCTGGTCCGGAGGAAAAGCGTCGCCACCGCCATCCTGGTGGACCTCTCGGGCCGCTTCCAGACTCAGACAACGAAGGTCCCATCAAAGAAGATAGCGACCGGGGCTCCCCCCGGGAAGTGCAGGGGGCCAACCAGCCCCTGCGCCGAAGACTTCGCAGCATCCGGTGGCCGCGGCCCTACCGCCCGCCACACATCGAACATTATAACGGCGAGGCAGACCCTTACGAGTTTGTGCAGGTCTACTCCACTGCTATCTCCGCGGCCGGGGGGGACGAGTCAGTACAGTGCAACGTCTTCCCCCTTTACCTCTCCGGCATCGCCCGCTCCTGGTTCTACAACCTGAAGGCCGGCTCCATCAAGTCTTTCTCGTAGCTCAAGCGGGAGTTCTGTGCCAACTTCCAGGGGAACTACATGCGTCCCCTGGACTCCTCATAGCTGTATACTGTCCGGCAGAGGACTGGGGAGACCATCAGAAGCTTCTTCAAGCGCTTTGCCCAGGTGAAGAGCAAAGTGGCCCACGTCCCCGACTCTACGGTCATCGAAGCCTGCAAAAGCGGCATCCTCCCGGGGGAGCTCCACCGAAGGCTCTCCCGGAGCAGCCCCTCTTCCGCCGACGAGCTCTTCAACGTGCTCGAAAAGTACGCTCGAGCGGAGGAAGAAGATATCTGGAAGAAGACCCAGGGGGCTCCCACCCCCGCCGACCGGGGGGTCAGGGATCCCCCCAAACGCTCCAGGCAAGGGGGGCGTAGCGAGCCACGGCCTCGGGACACCTTTGTCCTCGAGGGCGGAGGCGGCACGCGCGACTCCCCGAGGATCAACCGCCCCTTCCCCAAACCGAAGGGCCATGGGGGAGGACAGTCTTCGCGCGGCCGGGAAGGCCCCGCGGGGAGAAGGCGGGAAGGACCGTGGTGCAGCCTCCACAGGTCCAATACCCACGCTACCCGAGATTGTAGCCAGCTGCTGCAGCACTTTGCGGACTTCCTCGACCAGCGTGAGCAGGGGGGGGACTCCGGCCTCCTTGCTCCCTCGGCCAGCTGTTCCGGCCCTTCCCGCTCCCACGGGGGGTCAGCAAACACAGGAGGGGGAGCCTTCAGAAGCTCTCCCCTTTCAAACTTCACAGCGGCGCATCGACGTCATCGTGGCAGGATCTACCTCCGGGCGGGACTCTAAGCGCCAGCGTAAGGAGTACGCGCGCGAAGTCAAGGTTGTGGGGGTGCTTCGCACGTCCCCGCCACCAAAGTGGTCGGACGTCCCCCTAACCTTCACGGCAGAAGACACGCGGGGGGTTCGCTTCCCCCACGACGACGCGCTCATTGTCTCCGCGACCATCTACAACTGCCATCTGGCCCGGATCCTGGTGGACGGCGGGAGCTCCGCCGATGTCTTATTCCTGAAGGCCTTCAAAGAAATGCAGGTGGATGAGAAGCTCCTGCAGCCCGCTGCCGGGCCCCTCCAAGGCTTTGTCCCGGGGAAGGCGATCCACCCCGTGGGCAAGGTAGATCTTCCAATGACCTTCGGCACCCCGAAGAACTACCGAACCGAGCTGGTCCGCTTCGACGTGGTAGACCTCCCCTCCTCCTACAACGCAATTATGGGGAGGACGACAATCAACCGGCTGGGGGCTGCCACCCATCAAAATTATCTCTGCATGAAGATCCCCGGGCCGCACGGTGTGATCAACGTCCGGGGAAACCAAGACGTGGCCCGTGCTCTATACGAGCGCGCTGCGGCTACGATCGGAAGCGTCAACCTCATAAAGACGCCCGGGGGGGAGGCTCCTCCCCCGGAACTAGATGCTGCCGCGCCACCGCCCGGGAGGCCCCTCCTCAAGCCGTGTCCGGAAGGAGGCCTCCGGAAGGTCCTGCTGTCCCCGGGCAACGAAGACAAAACCGTCCGGATCGGGGCGGAGCTCCCCGAGGAGCACGCAGCGCAACTTGCGGCTTTTCTGCGCGAAAACTCCGATGTTTTTGCGTGGAAGCCGTCAGACATGCGGGGCGTCGCCCGGGGGGTCATTGAGCACAAGCTTGCAGTAGCCCCCGGTCACCCCCCGGTCAAACAGAAGCTGCGGAAACTCTCCCTCGAGCGCCAAGAGGCAATCAAGGCGGAGATCACCCGGCTCCGAGAGGCGGGGTTCGTTCGGGAGGTCCTGCACCCCGAGTGGCTCGCGAACCCCGTCCTCGTCAAGAAATCAACCGGCAGGTAGCAGATGTGCGTGGACTTCACCGACCTTAACCGCGCCTGCCCCAAAGACAACTTCCCGCTCCCGCGGATTGATCAGCTCGTCGACTCCACTGCGGGGTGCGAGCTCATGAGCTTCCTAGACGCCTACTCGGGCTATCATCAAGTCCGGATGGCGGAAGGGGACGAGGAAAAGACGAGTTTTATTACTCCCCTCGGAACCTTTTGTTACGTCCATATGCCCTTCGGGCTCAAGAACGCGGGGGCGGCCTTCCAGCGCCTGATGACACTGGTTTTCAAAGAGCAAGTCGGCCGCAACATTGAAGTCCACGTAGACGACGCGGTTGTCAAGAGTCCCCGCGCAGCCTCCCACATCGACGACCTGGCTGAAACCTTCCGGAACCTCCGCACATTCGGGCTCAAGCTAAACCCGGAGAAATGCGCCTTCGGGGTGCGCGGGGGGAAGCTCCTAGGTTTCCTCGTGTCCCAGCGGGGCATTGAGGCAAACCCCGAGAAGATCTGGGCATTCCTAGACATGCCCCCGCCGCGCTCCGTCAAGGATGTCCAACGGCTCTCCGGCCGCCTAGCCGCACTCAGCCGCTTTGTCTCCCGGTCGGGGGAGCGGGGCCTCCAGTTCTTCAAGATCCTCCGAGGGCTCGAGGGGTTCCGCTGGACCCCCGAGGCCCAGGAGGCGTTCGACGACCTCAAGAAGTACCTCACGAGCCCTCCAATGCTCGTGAGTCCGTCCCCGGAAGAGCCCTTGCTCCTCTACCTCGCCGCGACCCCCGTCGCCGTCAGCGCGGTCCTGGTGAAGGAGCAAGGGGGGCAGCAACGTCCGGTGTACTACGTGAGTGAGGCCCTCCAAGGGGCCAAAACTCGGTACACGGAAATGGAGAAAATCTGCTACGCCCTCCGCATGGCATCCCGGAAGCTTCGACATTACTTCCTGGGGCACCCCATCACCGTCCCGTCGTCCCTCCCCCTCGGGGAGGTACTGCGGAACAAAGAAGCCACCGGCCGGATCGGGAAGTGGGGGGCTGAGCTCGCCCCCTTCTCCCTGTCCCTTACCGGCCGCTCCGCCATCAAGTCGCAGGTTCTCGCCGACTTCGTCGCAGAGTGGACTCCCCCCTCTGGGTCCGGGGACGAAGATCTCCCTGTGCCGCCCTGACGCAGTGATCATTGGACCCTTATGTTCGATGGGTCGCTGTGTCTCGCCGGGGCTGGCACGGGAGTAGTCCTCCGGAGCCCCGAGGGGAAGGAACTCGAGTACGCCGCGCGGCTCGAGTTCCCCGCAACCAACAACGTCGCCGAATACGAGGCTTTGCTCCTCGGGATGCGCCTCGCGCGCTCCCTGGGGATCCGGCGCCTCCTAGTCAAGGGAGATTCTCAGCTCGTAGTTTGCCAAACGGACAAGTCTTACCTGTGCCATGACGCAAACTTAAGTCTTTATTTGCAGGAAGTGCGAAAGATGGAGAGGCATTTCGACGGCCTCGAGGCCCGGCATATCCCACGTAGGGACAATGACCGGGCCGACGCCTTGGCCCGGGCGGCCAGCGCCCGGGAATCGCTCCCCAAGGGGGCTTTCCTGGAGATCATCACGAAGCCCTCGGTGGCCTCCCTGGACACGGACGACGAGCCTCATGTCCCGGAGGTCGCCGAGATCACCCGGACTCCGTCTTGGATGGACCCCCTCGTCTCCTTCATCACGGGGAAGTGGGAGGCTAAACGTCTCCGGGCTAAAGCCCGGGCATATCTCCTCCTGGAGGGGAGGCTCTACAAGCGGGGGGCTTCCGCCCTCCTGCGCTGCCTCCCCCGGCCAGAGGGACTTCAACTTCTCAAAGACATCCACGCGGGGAGATGTGTTTCTCACCTAGCCCCGCGTGCCATCGCAGCCAAGGCCCTCCGGCAGGGCTTCTACTGGCCCACGGTCATGCGCGACGCGCGAGACCTCGTCTCCGCGTGCGAGGCATGCCAGAAGATGGCCAAGGGCTCGAACCTCCCCCCTATAGCGCTGCAGACGATCCCCATCACTTGGCCCTTTGTGCGCTGGGGGATGGACCTCTTAGGGCCCTTCCCCCCAGCGCCCGGAGGATACAAGTATGCGGTAGTCGCGGTCGACTATTTTACAAAGTGAGTTGAGGCGGAGCCTTTGGCCAGCATCACGTCCCGGGCCGTTCAGCGGTTTTTCTGGAAAAACGTAGTATGTCGTTTTGGTGTCCCCCGGGAAATCACCGTGGACAATGGGACCCAATTCGACTCGGCTTATTTTCGGGAATTCTGTGAAGGCTTGGGGCTCGTCATCCACTTTGCCTCTGTAGCCCATCCCCGGAGCAATGGGGCTGTCGAGAGGGTCAACGGCGTGATCCTACAGGGATTGCGCCGGAGACTCGAGCAAACCGCTTCTAAGCGGGGTGCATGGGCAGAGGAGCTCCGTAGCATCCTCTGCTCCATGCGCACGACCCCGTCCCGGGCGACGGGGCGTACTCCCTTCTCCCTGGTCTACGGGGCGGAGGCAGTCCTCCCCCCGGAGATTGGCTTCCGGTCGCTGCGGGTGGAGCTCCTGGAGGGAGCCACCCCCTCGGCATATCAGGCCAACGAGGCCAATCAGCGCCTGGAGATCGACCTCGTGGAGGAGGAACGCGACCGAGCGCTCCTCCGCCACACCATCTATGAGCAAGAAATAGCGCGCGCGTACAATCAGCGCGTGCGCGAGAGAGCTTTCCGCCTTGGGGACCTTGTCCTCAAGCGCGTGACGGACCCCCAGGCCCAGGGTAAGCTCTCCCCCAAGTGGGAGGGCCCCTACAGGATCTCCGCGGTCCTGGGCTCGGGGGCCTACAAGCTCTCCAACCTCCAAAAGCAGGAGCTGAACACACGTGGAACTTGCGTTTACTTCGCAAGTTCTATGTTTAGCCTTACGGGCATGTCCTCTCCCCCGGGGCGTTCACGCCGGAGGGGGAGGAGGGACGCTGTATTTTCCTCCCCTTTCGCGGCTTCGCAGGGGGAGGCCCTGTACTTCATTTCATTAGCAATACATAGGTCTTGCTTTGCAAACTGTCTCATTGCATGTTTTTCTCATTACCGCCCCTAGCGGTGAAGCCCTCTCCGCGAGGATGCCCTCCCCGCGAGGATGCCCTCCCCGCGAGGAAGTGGGCCAGCCCCAACAAGTCCCTACAACGGAGCCTGCACTCCCGTAGGGCAGCTTACGATCAGCCCTCGTGGACTGAGGGTGTAAGCGGCAACCCGGTCACAGTGGCCCTGGTAACGAGTCACTTTGGGAGACTAGTCCCCTGCCCAAACACTCAAGTCCCGTCTTCGGGCATTTCCTCCTCCGGGAGTCGACGTTATTTGCGGCTCCCCGTTTTCACGGCGACCGGAAGATCAGCCCCTTGAGGCTTGATTGGATCTATCTTCCTCCTCCGGGAGTCGACGTTATTCCCGGCTCCCCGTTTTCACGGCGACCAGAAGATCAGCCCCTTGCGGCTTGATTGGATCTATCTTCCTCCTCCGGGAGTCGACGTTATTCCCGGCTCCCCGTTTTCACGGCGACCGGAAGATCAGCCCCTTGCGGCTTATTTGGATCCATCTTCCTCCTCCGGGAGTCGACCTTATTCCCGGCTCCCCGTTCTCACGGCGACCGGATGAATGCCTCCCGGAGACCCTATTCCCGGCTCCCCGTTCTCACGGCGACCGGACGAATGTCCCCTGGGAAGCTCGCCTCTGGAAATCTCATCGGGCTCTCTTGGACATTCCTTCCGCTTAAGGCCTTATTCCCGGCTCCCCGTTCTCACGGCGACCGGATGATTATCTCCCGGAAAGTCTTCTCCTTGAAAACCTCGCTTTAAGATTTTCTAACTTAGAAAATTTCCTATGCTACAGGTAACTTCCATCCCGGGGGCCCTGTTACCCCCACAGCGCGCGGAGCTATTCTCCGGCCCGCTGTGGGCGGCGGGGGATAAGGAACCCCCGGGTGTCAACCGCACCACCCACGAGGAAACTTAGCTCATCCTTGTTAAGATGAGTCGTCCAGACCATCCAAGAAGAAAAAATAAAAGAGGCGCAGTAAAAGGAAACAACAACACGGCACTTTACTGATCAGCAAACCCGGAGGACACCTTCCCCCTCCGGTGGGCTTCGGAAACGATACAACCCGGGTTCTAACCCGAGGGATTCTCTAAGCCCTAAAGCTCCTACGCCTAATACTCCCGGAGGCTCTCCGCTAGCTCCCGGGTCAAGTCCCTGTACAGCACCCGCACGCGGCGCCGAGCGTCCCGGAGCACATCTTCAGGCCAGAACTCGTAACCCGCCGGTGGAAGTATCCGGAGGGGAGGGATCATCCGGAGTCCCGGTCGTGGAGGGGACAATTCCGCACGATAATTATCAAAGTTGTCCAAGTGCCACTCCGCACGCCACCTCAACCGGATCGGCTCCCGGACACTATCCTCGCCGCGATTCCCGGGGAGAAGGCTTAGCAAAATCAAAGCCGCTTGGGCGTCCCCCGGGGAGCCCCTCCCGGACCTTCGCCCGGGAGCAAAATCCTAAAACAAAAAAAGGGCCCTAGCTAAGACCCGGGGGGAGGCTCATACGTGTTCATTGGCGTCCTCCCCCCGGGGGGCTTCCTCCGAGGCCAGGGCCGGGGCGTCTCCCGCCGGAGGCGCCGGAGCCGGGAACCACGCCCGGATGATCCGGTCGTAGAACCCTCCGGTGAGCTGCTCGACCTCCCGGCGCGAAGGCTCGAAGGAGTCCAGGAAGCTTCGAGAGATGCGGCCCCCGATCGCCTGGGCGCTGACCTCCCGGAGGCTCTCTGCTAGCTCCCGGGTCAAGTCCCGGTACAGTGCCCGTACGCGGCGCCGAGCGTCCCGGAGCACATCTTCAGGCCAGAACTCGTATCCCGCCGGTGGAAGTATCCGGAGGGGAGGGATCATCCGGAGCCCCGGTCGCGGAGGGGACAATTCAGCACGATGATTATCGAAGTTGTCCAAGTGCCACTCCGGACGCCACCTCAACCGGATCGGCTCCCGGACACTATCCTCGCCGCGATTCCCAGAGATAAGGCTTAGCAAAATTAAAGCCGCTTGGGCGTCCCCCGGGGAGCCCCTCCCGGACCTTCGCCCGGGAGCAACCTCCCGGGAACCCTGGTAACAGTAAGTTCAATTCAAAGACTTAGAAAAAATTCTAACTTCATTGCATTCAAAATTTTTATGTACAAGTGCCCAGGGCTTCTTCTAAGAAGCTACCGGAATCAAAAAGTCCTAAAACAAAAAAGGGCCCTAGCTAAGACCCGGGGGGAGGCTCATACATGTTCATTGGCGTCCTCCCCCCGGGGGGCTTCCTCCGAGGCCGGGGCTGGGGCGTCTCCCGCCGTAGGCGCCGGAGCCGGGAACCACGCCGGATGATCCGGTCGTAGAACCCTTCGGCGAGCTGCTCGACCTCCCGGCGCGAAGGCTCGAAGGAGTCCGGGAAGCTTCGGGGGATGCGGCCCCCGATCGCCCGGGCGCCGACCCCCCGGAACTCGACGAGCCCCGCAGCGGCCGCGACGACGGGGATCGCCCGACCCCGCGCCCGAACATCGGCAGCCTCCGGGATGGCGGAGACCTGTGCGTTAAGGAAACGCACAGCCTCCGCGAGAGTCGCCGGCGGCACCTCTCTGCTCCCGGAGCCGAGGCTTACGCCAAGGCCCTCGAGGGCCGTCCGGACGGAGCGGCCCGCGTCCGCCACCGCCCGGACGCTTGAGCTCTCGAGCTCACGAAGCGCCTCCTCCCTCGCCTTGGCCTCCTCCCGGAGGCGGGCGTTGATGGCCTTGGAAATGTGAACCTGGGCCCGGACCTAGGTCAATTCCGCGAGCGCCTCGTCGCGTTCCCGGAGGGCCTCCTCGCGCTGCCCTACGGAGGCTGTGGCCCGGCCCTCCGTCTCCTTAAGCAGCCGGGCGACCCGCTGCTCAAGGCCCCAGGTAACAGCTGCCACCTACAAAATACATAAGAGTTAGGAAAATTTCAAAGTGTAGGGGATAAGCGAAGGTGTTATCGACGGGTTACCTGGGCCCCGAGGGACTGAAGCCCCTCGAAACGCTCATGGAGCGTCCCTCCCGCGACGAAGGCCTGCACCTTCCGGGTGTGCACGCCCTCCGAGTAGCGGGCGACCTCCCCCGCGGGGAGCAAAGGGGTCTCCCGCCTAGAACCGCCGGTGCGGCCGGCGGGGGGTCCCCGGACCTCAAGGTCCGGTAACGCGGCCGGCGTCTTCGTCGACGAGGTTGTGCCCCCCGAAGACGTGGCCGAGGAGCTCTCGGCGGGAGCCTCCACCCGGGGGGGAACCATCAAGCCTTTCCCTTCCCCGGGCCGGAAGGTCCTCGGGGCCCCCTCCTCCGGAGGAACCTCGCAAACCGAGGGGCCCCCCCCCTCATCCACCGGCCAGACCCGCGGGGGCGACGCCCCCGCGAATCTCACCTCCAGCCTCTCCGGCTCTAAAGAGGCCGGGAGGGGCGGGAGGAGCTCCACCGTGAGCGGCGACGGGGCGTAGTTCGCCGAGTCGGACGCCGCCCCGCCCCCGGTCGCCTCTTTCCCCCGCGCCTCGACGGGGCCCTTCGGGGGAGGAGGCGTCGCCTCCTTCCGGGACGGTGCCCGGGCACGCTCGCCCCCGGGGGTCTCGTCCCGGGGCTTCGCCGGGTCGCCGCCGGCGTCGTCGATGGGCCAGGGGTCTTCTGAACCCGGGCCTTCTTGGGCTCCGAGCCCCCGGTCGCCTCCTTCCCCCGTTTGTGTGACCCGGGGGTGGGGAGAGGCTTCCTCTCCGGCAGCTTTAGCCCGAAGGCCGCCGCTACCAGGTTCTTGGGGGGGCCCTCGCCCACGGCGCGCAAGACGCGCTCGTGTTCATCCGCGAAGTACCTCCCCAAGAGGTTCTCCGCCTTCTCCCGCGCCGCCGGGTACGGTCGGACTGCAAGAGGTAAAGAGTTAGTCAATTTCATTAAAATTTTGTAAGAGCAATGCAGCGGGTTCCCGGAGCTTACGTCGCGTCATCAACTTCACCGGGGGCCGCTGCTCGGGGCCCATGCCGATCCCCCTCTTCCCGCCGGTGAAGGGAGAGATCCGGAGGAGAGCCATCTCCTCAGCCGCGTCCCGCATCGAGCGGGTCTTCTTGGAGAGGATCACCTTGCCGAGGAGCTCATACTCCTCGTCCGTCCACACCGGCGGCTTCAGTGCGGACGACCGGCTGTAGGTGGGGGCCTCCGGGGTGTACACCACCGCGTCGTCTCGGACCCGGAGGTAGAACCACCTCCGGACCCAATCCCCCCAGTGGTCCCGGGAGGCCACCGCCGGGTAGTCGATTACCCGGGCCGGCAACATTTGGACCATAACCGAGCCAAAGGGGGACTTGGGGCCCCCCTTCACCAGGTGGGAGGTCCGCGCCGCCGGTTCGTAGAAATACCGGAAGGCGCGAAGGTCGGGCTCCCGCCCGGTCGCTGTCTCGAAGAGCCAGATGAAGAGGCCCATCCGGACGAGCGCGTTCGGGGTGAGGTGGTTAAGAGCCACCCCATACTCCTTGAGAAACTCCCGGAGCATGGGATGCACCGGGAGCCGGAGCCCCGCCTCGATGAAGGCCTCGAAGGCCACGATCTCCCCAGGCCTGGGGCGGGGGGCTCCGTCCTTCTTCATCGGGACTCGGATGTCCCCGGCCGCAACAATGCCCCTTTCGGCCAAGGACTCGGCGTCCTCGGCCGTGAACTCGGACGCCCAGAGGAAATCCGAGGGGATTTCCTCCGGGGGCACCTCCGTGGTCTTCGCTCGACCCTTGGGCGCCATGAGGTTAGTTTTCTTTTTGGTGGCTTTTGCAGGAGGCTACTACTAGAAACTCCCGGACGCCTGCTACCGGAAAAAGCTACCGGGAGAGGGCTACCGGGAGAGCAAAAATCGTGGGGCTGAGGATTTCGAATGAGCTTCCGGGCCACCCCAAGGTCCTATTTATAGGGGCGGGCCGTGGTCTAGATGCACGCCACGTGGCACCCGCGGATCAATCTGGACCATAGAAGTTCAAACCGTGTGCGGGAAACGAAGGGACGGGCGCGTGAATCGAGGCGCCGGTTCGAACCGCGCGCGCATTTATGGCGAAACGGCGCGGCTTTAAGTGTGGGGCACGGACACCGAAGCGTCGCGGCTCCGGTAACTTGGCCCGGAGATTTTCCCGGTGACCTGAACCATACCAACCGGGGACTCGAGCATCGTCCCCGGCGGGCATGGGGGGCTGCTGTCGGGGGAAATCTCCGCGAGACTAAGTCCAGGTAAGATGTGTCACGATTACCCGGGGACGTGGCCTCCGGGGCCTCCCCGGGCGCCGCCTTTTGGCTCCCGGGACGTGGCCTCCGGTGCCCTCCTGGGCGCCGCCATTTGCCCGGGGACGTGGCCTCCGGGGCCTCCCCGGGCGCCGCCTTTTGGCTCCCGGGACGGGGCCTCCGGTGCCCTCCCGGGCGCGGCCATTTGCCCGGGGACGTGGCCTCCGGGGCCTCCCCGGGCGCCGCCTTTTGGCTCCCGGGACGCGGCCTCCGGTGCCCTCCCGGGCACCGCCATTTGCCCGGGGACGTCGCCTCCGGGGCCTCCCCGGGCGCCGCCTTTTGGCTCCCGGGACGTGGCCTCCGGTGCCCTCCCGGGCGCCGCCATTTGCCTGGGGACGTGGCCTCCGGGGCCTCCCCGGACGCCGCCTTTTGGCTCCCGGGACGTGGCCTCCGGTGCCCTCCCGGGCGCCGCCATTTGCCCGGGGACGTGGCCTCCGGGGCCTCCCGGGCGCCACCATTTGCCCGGCGACGTGGCCTCCGGGGCCGCCCCGGGCGCCGCCTTTTGGCTCCCGGGACGTGGCCTCCGGCGCCGTCCCGGGCCTCATCGCCCTCCTAAAGGTAAAGTCTTGAACTGTTTATCACGTGCAGGTCACGCGAGGAGCGCCTCGGGAACTAGCAGCCACCTGTCAAGCATCCAAGGCCTTTGGCCTGGAGAAGGACGGTCCTGCCCTTCAACCCGACGGTGGCTTCCGGGGTAGTTTAGGTTTTTTGCTGCTTTCTGGGGCTATAAATAGCCCTTGTACCCCTCTGTTGTAAAGGGTCGATTCATTTATCGGAATTGCTAAACTCACAGGCGTGCTCCGGAAGCCTCTCCCCCAGAGAGAGCCTCCTCAGCCGACTCCGGTCGGGAGCGCGTCGACAGGACTAGGGCCCCCACCGGGACCCAAACCTGTATAAACCCGTGTGTCATTCTTTGTGCTTGTCCGGCGGGGGAGGACCGGTTATCCGGTCAACCTGCGCCGCGTAATCTTCGCTAGGATCACTCTCAAAACCTGCCGGGGTATTCGCAATACCACGACACAATTAACCAAATTTCCTTTGACTTTGTCTTCTTCTCCGGCGAGCCGCCGAGGAGGTCAACGACGCTAGCCTCATCCACTGCATCAATCCCTAAATTGACACCACCAGTGAGTATCTCTCATCCTCCTCATCGTTCTGTAGCATTTAATTGAACTTCCGTGCCCCACATCGCCGGTGATCGCCGGAATTGCTAAAGCTCCTGTTCCAGCTTTACAATTTGATTCAATCCAAATTAGCAATCGATCCAGTAGAGTAAATTAATCAGTGAGCTTCATTTAGCAAGCCAGTGCATCAAGATGTTGAAATTAAGCAAGAACTGAAGCTATTACCAAGCTCGAGCTTCACTAGTCGCCCGCGCTCGTCGCCAGACTTCTCCGGTGATGCTCCGGCCAAATTGATCATGCCAACAGCTTCCATATGCATCCCTCTTACTCCTCGAGCAAAGAATTGAGTTCAAATCGTGTATAACGAAAATCCCCAAATCCAGTATCATCTTCTCCGGCGCCGGCCACCAAAAATCTGTTCCCGGCCGATCCAGTTCCAGTCACCTTGTCCATTAGATGCATCTCGATCTCCTGAACACTTTTGTCTACTAGCTCGACATCTAATTCGGTCTATATCAGAAGTTATGGCTATGCCCTAATCTCTGTCCAGTGCTATGACTTGAAACTCCAGCCACCGTGTTCTTCGCCGGATTTCACCACTTTCCGACCATCTCCTACGCTAGAGCCTGTTGAGTAAATTGTTCCTGCTACAAATGCCTAACTACCAGACAAAGTGGTACATCAAATGGAACCCTAGATCAAAAGATATGGCAAACCCTAGTTTTTGGCCATGTCAGCCCAATGCCAATCTATGTGAGTCAGTGGCATTGAACCTTTTTACCTACTTCCAGCCATGCATTTTGAGCATGACTTTGTCTCTTAGATTCTTGATGTTGTGATCTACAATTTCTTCTTCTGTCACAACTTGAATTGAGCCCTCTATCAACCATTGATCCTTTGTCAACACCTTGAACCGAATGTCAACCTGAAGACATTCGTCGATTTTGAACAAACCAATCGCAGATTTAATATCGTTTCCATACCCTGGAACCCTAAAAGTCTCTAGCACCCATTTTCAGCCCTAATTCTGTAAGTTAGCCCTAATCAGCTTCTAAACCCAATTACTCCAGAATCATCGAGACATTTCATCTTTGCATTATTGCATGTAGTATAATAATGTATTGAAAAGGTTGTGATTCTTAGTTGCTTGTTTGACCTTTGCTCAGAGTCAGAGCCAGAGTTCGAGGACTTCACTGCTGATCCGACATCAACTGCTGTCTCTTACGACGTGGAAGGCAAGTCATAGTCTTGATCATCTTGAACCTATATTTTATGAGTTGCTATGATATGACCTTGAATATAAATAGTATTGCATGTGAGATTGGATGAATTGTGAATTGGCAGTGCTAGGCTGGATGCCTATGAAATGTGAAATGATCAATTAGTGAGCCATGAACTATTATATATGCATTTATATATATTCATGAAATAAAACCCCTAGCCGTGACTAGAATTTTGGTATGAATGGCTGTAGCACTGGAGGTGCTTAACAGCAAAGGATAGCAGGCACGGAAGGTGCATGGTTGTGGATGGTCTGGTCACTGGCATATAAGGACTAGAACCTTGTGTTGCGTGTCTAGTGGCGTGAAACACATGCTAACCACAAGCCTGGTATGGGACAGGCCTGAACAAGTACTTATGTGGATCGCACATGAAACCCCTGCATGAGATGCGCTGTGATGCACGGTTTACACAGAGTGCGGCTCCCACACATATCACTAAAGGTGATCATGCACGCTGACACAGTAATGAGAATATGCATAGGGGTGGGTGTTTGGATACAACCCGCCACAACTGTGGTTCGCGAGAGATCCACATGGTCGGGGGTGAATTGTGTGTGAAACATGACAAAAGTTCTTGTTATCTCCACCTTGCCACTCACACATGGTTGTGAGGAAGGGTCTAATCATATTGATAGGATGGGCTTGAAAGTGGAATATCTTGCGGGTAAATTGGTACCTCTCTGCAGAGTTAAAAATGTATTTGAATACTCCGAGCTCCCGGGTTTATAGGAGTTTGCTGCGGTGGATTAAATCCACAGGGTGTGCCACAAGTATGTTTTCTAAAAAAAATTTGATAAGTCAAGATTACCCAAATGACATGTGTTGTCATGATAAGGGGTGCTGCCGTGGGCTGTCGTGTGTTGACGTGTCTCGGTAGTGCTATAATTTAGTGAACATGAATAGCGATGCTATGCTATGAAAAGTGCTGCCATGAGATGAGATATGAAAGAAAAGATTATTTTACAAACATCCATAATTCTTTACTAGTCCAGGTTCATAACAATACTACTATATGTATCTACTCTTACCTATGACTTGCTGAGTACG
The DNA here is from genome assembly GCA_019359835.1 of Pharus latifolius. Lineage (NCBI taxonomy): Eukaryota > Viridiplantae > Streptophyta > Magnoliopsida > Poales > Poaceae > Pharus > Pharus latifolius. The sequence continues at coordinate 62,943,832 of CM033323.1, forward strand.
TAAGTACGCACCCTTGCAACCTTCAACCCAGTAGATGGAGCGTTTCATGATCAAGAAGAAGGCGTGGAGAACTTCTTGGACCAAGATGAAGGAGAGCCAGATCCGCCAGATCCTTGATGTGTTGTTCTGCCGTCAACTTCTTACTTTGGAAGGGACAACCATCATCCGCTGTATAGAAGTTTTTATTTTGATTTAACTAAACCATGTATGCCGCGAAGGTATTGTAATCTCTTTATGTAATATTAAGGCCAGCAGGCCACACTACTTAAATATTTTGTAAGTTTTTCTGCTGCAATGTGAATATACTCCTGTACTTGACTTATCCTGGGAAGTCAAAGGTATGCATATATGGGACTAGCTATAGCAAGCTAGGTCTCCACGGGAGTAGTCGTAGTCCCAGTTTCGGGGTGCGACAGGTACCAATTTACCCGCAAGGTATTCCACTTTAATGCTTATCCTATCAATATGATTAGAGCCTTCCTCACTGCAATGTGTGAGTGGCAAGGTGGAGATAACAAGAACTTTTGTCATGGTTCACACACAATTCACCCCTGACCCTGTGGTCGGACAAACCACAGTTGTGGCGGGCTATACCCCCACCCCGACTGCATCTCCCCATTACTGGGTTAGCGTGCAGCACATCCTGTGATATGTGTTGGGGTCGCACTCAGTGTCAAATCGTGCACAACTTTCCATCTCATGCAGGGGTTTCATGTGTGATCCGCATACTACTTGTTCAGGCCTGTCCCATACCAGGCTTGCGATTAGTACATTTTTCATGCCACTAGAAGCACAACACAAGGTTCTAGTCCTTATATGCCAGTGACTAGTTCAAACCACAACCCTGCACATCCAGTACCGCCACCATTAATTCTACACCAAACTCTGGTAACGGCTGGGGTTTTATTTATATATATATATATATATATATATACATATATATATATATATATATATATATATTAGTTTATGGCTCACTACTAGATCATTTCACATTTCACTGGCATCCAGCCTAGTACTGCCAAATCATATCTCAACCATTCTTTCACATGCAGTACTACTTATATTCAAGGTCATAACATAGCGATTCATAAAATATAGGTTCAAGATGTTCAAGAATATGACTTGCCTTCCGCGTCGTAAAAATCAGCTGCTGGTGTCAGGTCAGCAATGAATTCCTCGAACTCTGCCTCTGGATCTACTCAGGAACAAATCAAACACAAAATGATTACTAACTATATTAAAATGTTTTATGATCTATATGGAGATATGCTCCAAAAGAAATGAACTCGGTGATGTTGAAGTTGACTGAGACTACAGGCTGAACTGGGTCGAAACTCTAGAGTTTTGTAGATTCTGGGCTGAGGTTGGATGCTGGAAGGTTATTAAGGTTTCAGTAGATTGATATTCGGTTCGCGGCTTGGCAAAGTCAAGGATGGCATAGACATGGTTTAAGAGGTTTTTAGTGGACCAAACAAGTTGGTCTTAAGGCATTGGGTGCACAATGATATAAGGTAGCTAGTTGACAAACTGGTTTTTGCAGAAAAGTCCAGAAATTCAAGGAATTTGCAGCTAAGTCCCTGGCACATGGAAATTGAATGCCAGTGCACTATTGGTTTCTAGGTTTAGCGCATCTCGACAAACCGCGCGTGCGTTGCTTCGCTAACTTTGTCAATCAAGTAGGTGAGGTTACAAGGATGTTGTTGGCGAAGTTAATTAGGAGATGGTGGCCGGACGACGACGAACGACGAGGTCGAAGTCGTCAGCTTTGAGGACTCGAGATGAGCTACGGTGACAGAGCACAGGGATTGATGAAACTTGAAATTAATCGAGGGCTTTTGCTCCTGGGGTGATGCTGATGGTGCTGGATCGAGGAATCTGGTTGCAGTTACGATTTGAGGCTCGTTGGTGTTGACGCCGGACTTGAGAACGAAGGTTGAAATGGGCATCTGTGATTTAGAGCGATGTTGGACAATTGGGTCGGCTACACCATCTACTAGGTACAGAGAGTGAGTAGGTGTAGTCAATTTGGTCGAAGATAGGGTGGAGCGGGCTGGTGACGTGAACTATCCTTGACGGCACGCGAAAAAGGGAAAACTCTCAATTCGGGCTGAATTCAAATTTGGATTGAATAGGCTTGCTTAGAATACTCTGGTGATCATTTAGTTCTATAGGAGGGGAGGCTAATTTTGGCTGCAAGGGGGTGCGATAGCCGGAACAGGGTAAATTTAATTTTTGGCGATCGCCGGTGATGAGGTTCACCGGGATCAAATTGGTTGCTAGGGGATGGAGAGATCAACACAAGGGACGTACGAGTGTAGTCAATTTGAAGGTTGGTTATGTAGATTGCTCTGGCGTCGATCTCCCTGTCGGCGGCTCACCGGAGAAGAAGAAGAAAGGAGAAGAAGGTGAGTAATGTAGTTCTCTGGAGAGGGAATGGAAATGGAGCTGGTCGTGGGTGGGTTTAAATAGCTGAAGATCAGAGCTTTTGAGGCTTGATTTGGTGAGAATTGAGCCAGTGAAGAGACTGGGCGAAGCGAACAACGGCGACTGCGACGATGAGACAGTGGCAGGCGGTGCTGCAACTGACCTTTTGGTCGGCACTTTGGAACTTGTTCCTGGTCGGTGCAGGGCTGAGGTGACGAAGCTGGCCCGGCGTGGCGATGTGGTGCGAGGTGTCTTACAAGGCTGCTGCTGGCGTGCGCGCGGCTGCTGTGCTGGTCGCTAGTGCTGCCACGGCGATGGCTATGGTGCAGACACGTTCGCGCATGTAGGTACAAATGAACACATGCACTAGCGGAGCTAAACCTAGCTAGCGGCGGAGAATCGCGGTGAGGCTCGGACCAAACAGCGTGCCGGCGAGTAAAACTGAAATTTGGACTGAATTGCAATTTCAGAAAATACTTAGATAGAGATGAATTTGATTTCACAAATCTGATAAGCTTTATTCAAAAAATGGTTTGAGAGAATATCTGATAAAATCTGGAAACTTTTGATCAAATTTGAACTGAAGCGAAAACAGCGTAATTAGGGTATTTAGAATCTGGGTTTTGTTGAAGTCTAAAATTTGGGATTTAGGATAAGATTTTGAGATCCTCATAGATGGAGATTTTGTGTTGAATAGCATTTGGGAGGTATTCCCTGAATCAGATTAGGATTTGGAGTTGATTTGAGGCTTTTAGCTTTTCCAGGCTTTTGGAAAATCTAAAAAAGGATCAATTTGCGATACGTTTTAGACTGATTTGCGAAAATGGTCTAAATGATGGAATTTGGCTGCCAACTTTTTGAATTAAGGTATTGGCATACCCTTGATCATAATCCAAGAATAATTTGATTTGGATCATGTCAGGATTTAATTAAATCAAAGTTTTGAATCTCATGGTATTTAGAGTAATTAGGATATTCAATTAATTCTATTTTCGAAAACAGATTGAGACCGATAATTCTAGGAGTTAGAGATCGAATTTGATCTGGCTTCTGAAGGCTTTTATACTCAGGATAAATAGTAGATCATATTTGGATAGTCTGATCTTGATTTAGTTTGAAATGGAGGTTTTTAAGATTTTTGGGCTTAGAGAAAGATAAATCTGGACTGATTTGGCTGATCTTGGAGAAAGATATATGCATGCGTGACCTTTTATGAAGAACAATTTTCACCCCAAACCAAGGGTGTTACAATCGTCTCGCTCGTGCATTCCTACAGCCGTGTTAGAGCTTTTGCGCCACACCGTCGACATTCCGAGGCCAGCCCATCATTCACCGCTGCATCAGCTAGGAGCTTGCGTGGACACCACCTCCCAGCTGACAAAGCCATAGACGCCATCCCATCGCCGTTGCACGCCGCCTCATTGTCACCACTGTCCACCGACCAGTCAATTCGACGTCAATCCTTTTTGCTTCAAGTCTCAAGGGCTCTAGCCACGCCTATATAAGCCACTGCATCCAGCCTCATCTTCACACCTCCAGAAACTAGCTAAGTCCCAGCCTCTTTCGCTTTCTTCTTCTTCTCCAGTGAGCCGCCAAGGAGGGAAACAACGCCAGAGCTCACCTCAGCTCCAACTCTCCATTAAACTTAACTAGTATGCTCCTAGCACCGATCTCCTCGTGCCATTTCAACTAATTTACCTCCGGTGAACTACATCGCCAGTGATCGCCGGAATTCCAAATTGACCTATTTCTGCTATCGAAGTCATTCCCGTCCAAATTAGCATGCCTTCTTGTAGATTTAATTGATCACCAGAGCCCATTGAACAAGCCTATTCAACCACTTTTTGAAATTATCTTGACTGAAGTTTTCCCGTTTCTTCGCGCGCTGTCTTGGATGTCTCACGTCGCCAGCACGCCTTGCCATATTTCCAATCAAATTGACCTCACCTACACGTTCACTAGGTCTCATAGGTCGTGTAGCCGAGCCTGATTTATTCTGCATAGCTTTGAATCATAAACACCTCTTCGGCCGTCGTCCTCGAGTCGGGTGTCAACACCGGCGAGCCTCAAACCGCCACTGCAATCAAATTCCTCGCTCTAGCACCATTAGCAGCACCCCAGAAGTAAAACCCCTCAATCAAGTTTGAGGTTCATCAGCCACAGCACTCTGTCACTGTAGCTCATCTCGATTTCTCAGAGCTGACGACTTCGACCTCACCGGTCGCCACCGTCGAGCCACCACTGTTCAATTAATCTTGTCAGTAGCACCCTTTCTACCCCGCCTACATGTTTGAAAAATTTAGCGAAGCAACGCATGCGTGGATTATCCAGATGCACAAGCCCTAGAGCACGGCAGTGCACTGACCCTCAGTTTTTCCTGTGCCATGTCTCTTTTTGCAATTCTTCTGATTTCCTGGACTTTTCTGCAAAAAACTAGTTTGTCAATTAGCCACCTTACTGTATTTTGCACCTAGTGCTCCAATTTGAACTTTTCATGATCTTTTGGAGATTTCAAATTGATCCTATGCCATCCACTGACAATGTCAGGCCGCGAACCGAATGCCAACTAGTAGACATTCGCTGCATCTGAGCCAAAACCTTGTACTCATAACCAAGCCCTAAGTATCTTCTCCCTCTCAGGATCATCTCCAATCAGATTACCTCGCTTGCATGCATATTTATACCTTTATATATAATTTCTTATTGTAAGTAATTTCTGTATGCTTATATGTTGTATTGTTATTTGTGTGCGAGAATAGATTTAAAAGTGAAAGGAGCAGAAGAAGTATTTGATGACCTCTTAGACTAATCAGTCCCCGCTTTGCAAGGCAAGTCTTTTTTTCATTGACCATGTCTCTCCTAGTATTTTAAGTGAACTAGGCTATTTACTATTTTAAGTATATGCATGCTTTATTTTCAAATGCTATGTTGGAACAATATGAGTAGATATGACCTATCTTCTTGAAAGCCCTTCATGTTTGTACATCCTATACACTCAATTGTCGCCCTAGGATATTATGCTTAAATTATGCTTATGCTTGAATATATGAGCTAAATGCTAAATGGTCATCTTTATGAAAAGTGTGTTTAAAACCACTTTTGTGAAAGTATAAGTTCGAATCAAAAGTTAGGATGGTTTGTACGATTGGTTCTGTGTGCACAACGAGAATGTGGTTTGTTCCTCACTAACGGTTCATAAGGATAAGAACCTTGTGTGGCACTTTCATGCGGCATGAAAAACGTACTAACCACTTCCCCGGTATGGGACGGGTGCAACATAGTAGTTTTCTCGGTATTAGCTTTTCCCTGCAATGGTTGTCGGTTCGGTTTCTCGAGGGAAACTGGTGGGCTACAGAGGGCCGTGAGTTGTGAGAGTGTGTGAGTGAATCAGGATGTTGGAAGGAAGGCGCCCTACGCCTGGATTCTGAGTCGTGCATGCCTGGATCCACACGCTATGTGTCTCGCGGGACCATAGACCAAGGCTAGGTTGAATTGGCTATGGGATGCGCTGCACAATGGTAATAAGGACTGAATTGTCTATTTACCGGGCAGGGAATTGTTAATGCTTGGATTGCAAACTGTTGTGTGATCTCAGCCTTGTCACATGCGTAAAAGTCACATGGAGAGGTAATGACTTGAAAGCTGAGTGATGAAGCGGATTAAAGTGGTACACCTTTGCAAAGTTATAAAAAAGTATTGGATACTCTGAGCTCCCAGGTTCTGGAGTCTGCGCGTGGTGGATTCTATCCACGTCGATGCAGCACAAGTAGAATTTGAAAGATTTTCTTAATATTGATTAAAAGTGGTGACTCATGAAAGACCGCCACGCATACCATTTTCTAAAATTTAGTTTAGGATTTTTAAAGCCTTGCTTTTGAAATTAAAAATCTTTCCTCAAAACTTTAGAGTGAAAATCTATACTATTCTTACATATAAACCAAAGAGCCTATTTCTTGGAAATCCCCTCATCTATATACCTGCATTCTTAAATTGAGACTTGTTGAGCACCATGAGGACAACGTGCTCACCCTTGTTTTTGTAAACAAATCCAGTGGAAGGATTCGCTGATCCCGACTCCTGTGGCTTCAAACCCAATGAAGACGAAGGAACCATCCCTGACGATTCTGTTTACTAGAGGGTCATCTACCTAGTGGAGTCCGATGTGGTGGAAGCCCATGCTATGCCACTGCCAGTGATGATGAAGACCATCATAGTTGTTTTGCCTGTTGTTCTGTGTGTTCTATTTTTGTGCCGACCTTTGTGTTGAAGAAACCTCTTAATTTTGTATCAACTTCAAATTGCGTCATCCTTGACGCTATGGTATTGTAATATTGGTCCTTGTGACCTGGTACTCATTTTAATTAAATGCATTCCAACTTAATGTATTTTGTTATTGTGAGCTTGTGATGTATCATTCTGAGTGCAACCCACCTGGGTGGTTGCCACTGGATTCCCCAAATGAGGGTCCCAGCATTTTCACCTCATCTACTTTTGCCATGCTAATTTGATGGCATCCCGAGTAAGCATCCAGGAAGCTCATCAGTTCACAACCCGCTGTGGAATCGACCAGCTGATCGATGCGGGGAAGGGGAAATCATCTTTTGGGCAGTCATTGTTAAGACTTGTGTAATTAACGCACATGAGCCACTTACCATTAGATTTCAGGACCATGACAGGGTTTGTGAGTCATTCTAGATGGTCAACCTCACGAATGAATCCAGCTTCCTAGAATTATCCAACTCCGAACGAATTGCTTCTCTCTGATCAGGGGCAAAGCATATGAGCTTTTGCTTGATTGGTCGCTATCCAGGCTAAATGGCTAGCCTGTGCTCGATCACTTCCCTTGAGACTCTGGGCATGTGCGATGGTTTCCACACAAACACATCTGCATTAGCTTGGAGGAAAGTAATGAGTGCAAGTTCTTATTTGTCATGCAGCTCCGACCCAATACGAATAGTTCTAGATTGGTCATCTGGGAATAAGGGAATCTGTTTGAGGTTTTCATCTGGTTGTGGACTTACCTTGACCACTTTTGGTTCTTTGATCGCCGCCTTGTCATCCCGAAGGGGAAGCTGATCGACCAATTCCAGGGATATGCGATCACAAGTAGGGGCTGTGCTTTGACTACCTCTAACGATGATCACACCTTTTGGTCCCAGTACCTTGATGCACTGATAAGCATAATGCATTGTTGCCATAAATTTGGCAAGCGAAGGTCGACCAAGTATTGCATTATATGCCGAATCACAATCGATCACATCAAAAGTGATCAACTCTGTTGGAAAATTCTCTGGTTGTCCGAGTGTTACTGGTAGCACTACTTGACTAATAGGAGACATTGAAGTACCAGCAATAATCACAAAAAATGGGCGTACCACTTGTTTAATTCTTGAACGAGGGATTTGCATCTCGTCAAGATCTCTTATGAGTAATAGGTCAAGAGAACTTCCTCCATAGACCAAAACTCTCCCCACTTTCGCATTGCTAATTGTCGATGATTGGGACTCTGGTCCTTAGTCGAACTTATGTAAATGTTAAAGGAAAGTGTGAAGCCAATCTAAGGTGAGGTTCAGCAAATCATGGTATCTATGTCAAAGGAAGAGAGGAATTTATACAGGTTCGGGTCCTCTGATGATGTGTAATAGCCCTATTTCCTGTTGGTATTTCACTATAAAGATCAAGGGTTACAAAGAGAGAATCAAGGATGTCCTTAGATGAATCAAGGACAAACTTGTACTCTACAGTGTATGTAAAACTACTGTTTCTAGCTCTAAAGGGTTGTATTTTGAATCTCTTGCTTGGTCCGTGATCTCTCCCAGTGATCCTCCTCTTATAGCTCATTGCCAGTCATCGATTACGGGATTGAAGGTTTGCTGAGAGGCAGATGTGCGCCGGCCATAATACATAATTACGTTCGTTCATGATTGCACCTTTACCTTCTTGACAGTTACAAGGAACTTAAAGGGCTAAAAACATCCGAGGTGGCGGTAGTGGTAAAACAGGCACAACTACTGTATATGATTGAATGAGGCTAATCATATGACTGTTGGATGTTTTAACTCTTTAGTAAGCCATGGTTGCGTATTAACTATGACAATATATGGCTATCTTTGTGTCATCCACAACCTGGGTGACCACGGGAAAATATCTCCATGTCCACGGTATTCGTGAGTATGTGAGACCATGGTCTCTGCGACTTCGGTACTGTGGATATATAAAGATTACAAATCTCGCGACATCACAGAATAAGACCATGGAATAAGTCATATCCAGAATATCTTGGACTATTCTATCGTCTCACCATAGAAGGGGAAAAAAAACCTTGTTCTGTAACCCATGTGACCATAGAACAACAAATGTGACTAACTCGGGTTATAATCCTTATCAGCTGGCCCCTGAATTTGAAATAACAAGTTACATAGTTTGTTATTTTAAAATCTTTATATTTTAATTTAATTATATAGGAAATACAACGTTTCACCTTCTCCTACTGCAATCTTTGGATAACAGATGTTTCATTTTCCCACCGTGTACCACTTCGTTTCCCAAGAAGAACTTTGGGTGCAATTTGACAGGTCATGATGAAGTCTTTTGCTACAATTTGAGGCAAAACTTAAAAAGTCTTTTAAGAACTCGAGGTTGTGAATACGAACCGTCACTTCTGAGTTGTATAAATACTTAGCTTTTTTGTTCTAAGAGCTTCAAGCTTTTCCTGTTAAGTCTTACAACTTTTTTCATCTTCTAACTTCATCCCTTCTTCTCTGTTCTTATTCTAATGGCGAATCAAAACTCTAAACAAGTTGTGGAGAGTGACGAAGAGGAATTTGCAATAGAAGACAATGTTGTGTAGGAATTTCAAAAGGTAACTCTCTTTTGAAGAATGTGCATAAATCTTTCTTTGAGTAAAGTTTTCCAAAGTAATACATTTTGGAATTCTCTAGTTTTTAAGGATTCAACAACTTCAAAGAAGCGAACGCGTGATGATATTGGATCATCTAGTGGATCCTCGTCGAAGAAACTAATGAGGTCCGAGGTGTTAGCTGTCTCAAACCATGGTGCCAGTCCCTTCTGAACAAAGTGATTATGACAAAAGGAAGGAGGTTGAAAACCTACAGTCTTCGATTGTAGGATTTTTTTTTACCATATCATTCTCAATCTCGACTTGCTTCTTCTCCTCACTTGAGGTATGTATTAATTATCTCTCTAACTAAGTTGTTTAGTTAGGAATGACTCAACTTGAATTGAATATGTAGGGGGAATGGAACTGTTCTTGTACCGAGTTTTTCTGTGGCCCAGTCAACATCTGCCTCCAAGGTAAGCATTTTTACTCTCCTTCCTCTTTTTGTATGTAACCTGGATTGATCCTATGTCTGTGTAGGAGGACAAGGCATTGTTGGTTCTTAGCGAACAACTTGCAGAGATCCACGTTCTTCTGAGGGAGAAGACTGCTTTATGCAGAACTCTCCAAGAAGAAAAAGAGGAGATTGAGGAGCGGTCCATTAGGCGAGGGTTCGACCTCGACACTACCTTCAAGATCATTAATCAACTGAAGGCGAATTGTGACAGGGCTCGTGAGGCTACAAGGTTGGCTCACATAGAGAGGGACCTTGTGCGAGAGCAGAATGACATCTTTGATGCAATAAGGGCCGGTTGTAGTCTCACAATAAAAGATGTCCTCGAAAAACTGAGGAACGTTGCTGATTCCCTTGGTGCGACCATTGTTAATCCTACAAATGATAACTTGTCCCTTGGGGCACTTTGTGTTTTTCTTTCGGATCAGGCTGACTCCTTAGTCACTAGCATCCCTTTTTATGTAAAGATTGTACAAAGTAATAAAGTTATTTTCTTCACATTCAAGGTTTTGATATTATGATTATGTATAATCTATAATCACTTCTTATCATCTATTTTTATGTCTGCTATCAAACATGATTATAGGTAAATATCTTTGTGAGAAAAAATGATTGCAGGTAAATGTATCTGTGACCATAACATTCACAGGTAATATATTATAAAATTATACTATAAACATGGTCGCTGCGACAATAAAATTGGGACCATAGAATCCCCTGGTTATAGTACGAGTGACTGACATCTAGCCCCCAAATTCGAAATGAAATAACTTTTCAGAATTAAAAAAGATTCATTTTCATTTCGAATTCTAACAGGTCCCAAGAAGGACATTGGGTGTGCCCGTCAGATCCATCATGGGAAACATTTAAAGCCAGTGACAGATGCAAGAGCAACTTATAGTTTCCAAAGCTTCAAGAACCCTCTTCTTGCGAACTTCGCCGCCTTACGCCGCAAAAAACCCTCTTCTGCAAAACCCCTTTTCCTTTGATCTTGATCAAATGGTATTCTGGAGCCGACCCACCTTTTACGACAGTGAGAGTCTAGAGATTTTGGAGAATGAAGAGATTATGCCTTCGAGGCAGTTGATTTCATGTCGCCCCACTGAAAAAGAAGAAACCCCAACTATGAAAGAGAATGAACTGGTGCTCCTTGAGGATTTCTTACACTGTGGTTTTCGCCTTCCAGAAAGCAAATTCTTTCTCAGCATTATTAACCATTTTGGGTTAGAACTGGTAAATCTTCATCCTAACTCTATGTTGAGTTTGGCCATTTTCTAGCACTTGTGTGAGGCCTTTGTTGGAGTTTTGCCTAGCTTTTCTCTTTTTTGTCGTTTCTATTTTCTAGTGTGGTTAAAGAGTTCGAATGCTACTGGATGTGTTTACTTCTGCCTGAGGGAGAAGAAAGATTATCCAATCGTTCCCCTTCGTGATTCTGTCCATGGATGGAGTCAATGATGGTTCTACAGCCAGGCTCTTGAGGAAAGCAGTCTCTGGTTCAAAAACCGTCGGCCAGAGAAAATCAATGAAAAGGATTATGCTCCTGATCTTGATGAAGAGTTGCAGAGGCAAGCCCACGTAATTCAATATCTTGCTCATGAGGGCTTAACAGCTCAGGATGTGATTTGGGACTTCATCAAGAATCGGATTAGTCCATTGAATAGAAGGGTGCACCCTGCCTGAGAGGTGCGCTCTATGCAAGATGGGACCTTAGACTATGATCAAGGTAAAGCTCTTCTTATAGATTGGTAATTTGTCTTCAATCTGTTTGTGCTTATCATATTTTCCAAACAGGCTTGCCTACTTCTGAGGTCGACAGGAGAACAAATGCTCTCTTGAAACTATAAAACATGATCACAGAAGGTAACTGACTGTGCCAAGACCGCAGAGCTTGGTTGGTGGTAGCGACGAACTGTTACAAGAATGACGAAAGGTAAAATCTCTTTCGATAAACTTGTAAATGTTTTCCCTTTTGAACAACAATCATCAAAGAAACTCATTCAGATGTGCGTAGTTGCTCTTGGGCCAAATGACTTGAATGAAGCGGGTTATGGATGATGCTGGGACTTCTGGGGGTCCTTCAGCTAAGAAGTTGAAAAGAACTCCCTCCAAAGGTAAATGCCAATCTTCATCCATGGCAAAGACTTCAGCCCCCAGCAAAATTATCCAGAAAAAGGTTGCAGGGGCAACTTTGTCGAAGGTCGTTAAACCTAGTCCAGCGGCCAAAATGGTAAAAACATTTAATGCTCACATTTCCCCAAGCACGGTTGGAAATTATCCCTTGATCATACAGGGAGAAGGAAGTGAGGAGGAAGAAGATGAGGCTCCCCTAATTCTGCGGAGAAAAAGATCTGTAGAACCTTTGAAGAAATAATCCAAGAAGATGTTAACTTCACTGTTGTCTCCCACGAGTGGGGCAATGAGTTCCCTGGGACTCAGTTTCAGGTAACAAGTAGTTACCTTTCTAACTGCAATGGAATATATTCTTAGCTAGACATAACTTATACAATCATTAATGAATGTACAGGTCGAGTCCAACCCCTGTAGAATTCTTTTCAATACCAGATATTGAAACAACTGTTGCAGAGGGGAATATAGCTTCTGCAGCTGAAATTGAAGCTATACCTGAAGTACTAGGTGCTACTGTTCCAGCTGATGTTACTGAAACTATCATTGACGAGGTAATTCAAGACATTAACTCGAAACCCATCAATGATGAAGAAGCTGATGTCGCAGCTGCGACTTTGACCATGGGGACAAGCAAACAAACAAATACTTCTACTCCCCCTCTGGTCGAAGAGAACATTCCTTCCTCTCATCAAGGAGAGGAGGATATCAAAACAGCGAATCAAGTCACTGATCTTTTGCATCCTGCTCCAGAATTGAATCTCCTAATTACTGAGTAGGTGCGAGATGATCCAAGATCTGAGACCTTTCTCAAGGATCTCATAGAGGTAAGTAACATCTTTACCCAATGTCTTTTATTATTTATCTAAGTGACATCTTCATATATTTATTTCCTTGTAGAACTTTGCTCGCCACTCGACCTTGGTGAACTTGCTGATAGAACAATTTAAGGTCTCGCAAGCGAAATGCAACTGCTTAGAACAGTAAGTATCTTGCTCTAATCTCATTTTTCTATGAATTAGAATGAAATTTCTTGTTGTTGTAGGGAAAACTCTGCTTTATCCTGCGAGGTTGCTAAAGAGCGTTTTGAGAAGGAAACAGCGATAGCAAAAGCTCTAGAGGAAAACAGCAAAAATCTTGCTGAAGCTTTGTCATCCTTGGAGGAAAATAAAAGTTCATATGCTACTCTCCAAAGGGAAAAAAAGAAACTACAAATTTATTTAGATCGTAAGATCATTTTCGCAGAACTAGTCATTGCGTTTATAATCTTTCATGAATTGATCATTTTTATCTTTTCTTTTGACTAGATCAAAGGGAAATGAACTCTAAGTTGGCCAAAGAAAAAAAAACTTTGAAGAGAAATGTATCCGGCGACGACACGATCTCGAAAAGCTTCATAATCTCTATCAATGGAGAGAGCCAAAATGCTGCAAATATTTTTGAGGAAGAAAAGAATAATTTGGAAAAAAATTATCAACAATTGCAATACCATTGGACACGCTACTCTCGAGAAGTTGAGAGAAGTCGTGGACTCAGTCGAGGCAACAATGATTGATCCTGAGAAGGATAATCTATCTCTCGAAGAGTCCTGTGCCCTGGTCGCAGCTTAGGCTGACTCTCTAGTCAATAATATCCCAGAGTTAGCAAAGAGGTACAAGGAAACGGTCAAGACCGATGTTGGTACTGCTGGCTCTTCTATCTTGTGCAAACTAAGACATCACCATGGTCCAAACTTAGATCTGAATTCAGCGGTGGAAGATGTTATTTTTGATAATGAAGACTAGATGAGTGCGACCCTAGCTGAGGTTAAACCCATAGTTGAAAAACTGTTAGGAAACCTCAAGCTTACATAAGGCTTTCTTCTCATTGTAAATGTTTGTTTTGACAATGGAAAACAGAAATCCTTTGATGTATCAAATTATTTATAACCTGCAAACAGATATTTCTAATAGAAAATGCGAATGCATGCTTTAACAGAATTTAAATCCATAAAAACATGCAATGAATTCAGATCAAAGTTATAAATGCTATGGTCATATTCTCCTGGCCCCCTCTTGAGATTACTAATGTTGAGAATGCAGTATAGTGATTTCGGGATAAAAAACATGCCTAGCGAGTTTCTTATGCGTTGAGAAACGGCTAAAAAAGAAAGACCTCAACTAGAGTTTATTATAAGATCACAAGAATAACCAAAGCTTTTTTCAAACTAACAGCCACTCGAATGATCAGAAACATGGTAGTAAGTCTCGTATGTGTTAAGAAATGGCTTATTTAGAGATGTATTATCTAGATGCAACCATGAGATTGGTCAGCGAATCCATTTTAAACACTGTAATGAGATGATTATTTGCAATTAGTCACCAATTTTAGATTGAGGAAAACAGGGAATGAGAAGACAACTATATCATAAAGCAAAGAAGCATTTTATTACTATTAAAGAAAACATGCTAATTGAGCAGGGAAATGGTAATGGGAAAAACTTACACATAAAATTTGCGCAATTGATCTATATTCTAGGAATTGGATAAGATCCTTCCATCTTCCATAGCTAATCGAGCTGATCCTGATCGCAAGATTGAGACCACAGTATAAGGACCTTCCCATAGAGGGGAGAACTTAATGCGATTGGATTGATTTTGGATTTTTCTTAAAACCAAGTCGCCCACATGAAGACTACATGGTCGCACCTTTCTACTGTGATATTTATGCCAAGCTTGTAAATATGCAGTAGACCTAATCAATACTCAATCACACTTTTCTTCAAGAAGAGAAAGTTCATCTTCTTGAGCATCACTCTGATTATTAATATCTAAGTGACTTAGGCGAGCCGACCAAAGTTGAATTTCAACTGGTAAGACAGCTTCTGCACCAAAAATTAGTTGGAAAGGTGTTTCACCTGTAGCTCGACTGGATGTGGTATGTAATGCCCATAAAACTGAGTAGAGCTCATCTACCCAAACCCCTTAGCGTAACTTAAGGCGATCGAAAACACGTTTCTTGACACCTTGTATGATTTTCTCATTGGCACGTTCTACTACACCATTGCTCTGTGGATGAGCTACAGACGCGAAACAAACTTTGGCGCCAATGTTGTCGGAATAGTCTAAGAAAAGACCACTAACAAACTGGGAACCATTGTCGGTATTGAGATGACTTGGAGTTCCAAATCATGTCAATGTCATCGAAATAGTCTAAGAAAAGAACTTCTTTGCTGCAGCAGCAGTAATATTGTGGACTGGCTCAGCTTCAATCCACTTAGTGAATGTATCAATGGCTACGAACAAAACTTGTACCCATTGACCACTTGAGGCATTTGTCCTACAATATCTATCCCCCAAACAGCAAATGGCCAAGTTAAGGTAATGACTTGCAAATCATATGCCGGTTGATGAACTTGCCAAGCATGAAATTGACACTGTGGGCATGTCTTGACCAATTGCGTAGCATCATTAAGCGTCGTATGCCAGTAATAACCCTGTCAAAAAGATTTTTCGACCAGTTTTCGGTAAGAAGCATGTGTTCTACATATGCCTCCATGTATTTCTCTTAGAAGGGATTTTTCATCTTCTTGAGAAATGCAACGCATAAGTACTCCTTGAGTGCCCTTTCTATATAAAGTTCCCTCAACGAGTCTATACATGTGTTCTTTTCTAAATAACCGATCACTGTCGGTTTCATCCTAAGCAAGGTCCTATGCGCAAGATAGATTCTCAATGGATGAACCCAATCTGCTTCTTGCTCTAAGGTCGCGACGTTAGTCATCACTTCTAGCCCTTCTTTGATAGAAGAGGATTTTAAGTGTTCAACAAACACTTCTGCTAGAGCGGATGTATGTGAGGACCCAATTTTTGACAATTGGTTTGCGAGAATATTGTCTCTTCGCGGAACGAATTGGACTTCAAAATTACTAAAGTATTTTTCCAATTTCCTCACCTCGTATAGATAATGACCCATTGTCTCATCAGAGATGTTGTACTCCTTGTTTACCTGGTTTATGACTAGCTGTGAGTCCCCCCTCACCACTAATCAATGGACTCCAAGGGATTTGGCTGCTCGAAGCCCAGCAAGAAGACCTTCATACTCTGTTGCATTATTGGTAGCAGCAAAGTATAATTGTATGACATACCGGAGTTTATCACCTTGAGGTGTTATTAAAACTACTCCAGCCCCCGAGTGTTGATAACTGTGAGAACCGTCAAAATACATCGTCCAATAGTCAGAATTATCCAAATCCATTGTTTCTTGTTCCTATGGTTCAGGATTAGACCATTTGACCACAAATTCTGTAAGAACTTGAGATTTGATTGCTACTCGAGCAGTGAAACGGAGATTGAATGCTCCAAGTTCAACTGCCCACTTCGTAACTCGACCTGAAACTTTAGGATTCCGGAGGTTATCGCCTAAAGGAAATGATGAAGTCACGAAAATCGTGTGCGCTTGAAAGTAATGTTGTAGCTTTCTAGAAGCCATTAAGAGAGCATACAATAGCTTTTGGACTTCAAGGTAATGCTCCTTCGGTCCGTTAAGCACTTCACTTACTTAATAGACTAGTTGTTGTACTCTATCCCTTTCTGCGACCAAGACTGCGCTGACTGCATGTGGAGTAGCAGCCAAATACATGAGTAAAGATTCTCCCTTAACAGGGGAAACCAACACCAGAGCACTGGTGATGTATGCTTTAACTTCTTGAAAAGCTTTCTCAGCTTCATCCGACCATCGAAAATCATTGTGCTTACGTAGAACCTTAAATAAAGGTAAACCACATTCGCCCAACCTTGAAATGAAACGACTCAAAGCTGCCATTCGACCAGTCAGGCTTTGCACTTCCTTCGTAGTCGAAGGGATCGCATTTGCTCAATGGTTCGAATTTTTTTAGGATTAACCTCAATGCCTCTAGAACAAACAAGAAAACCTAAAAGTTTACCCAAAGAAACCCCAAAAGAGCACTTTTCATGGTTCAACTTTATTCCATGTTTATTCAAATTACAAAAAGTTTCAGCAAGATCATCTATATGACTAGAACTTTTAAAACTCTTTACAATTAAGTCATCAACATAAGCTTCCAAATTACGCCCTATTTGAGAAAGAAAGGCCTTTTGCATCAAGCGTTGGTACGTGGAACCAACATTCTTGAGCCCAAATTGCATTTTGATGTAACAGTAAGTACCAAATGGGGTGATGAAGGCAATCTTCTATTCATCTTCTTCTGCCTTGCTAATTTGATGCTAGCCTGAGTAAGCATCCAGGAAGCTTATCAGTTCGCAATCCGTTGTGAAATCAATCAATTAATCGATACGGGGAAGAGGAAAATCATTCTTCGGGTAGGCACTGTTCAAACTGGTGTAATCGACACACATGCGCCACTTACCGTTTGATTTCAGGACCATGACCGGATTCGCGAGCCATTCAGGATGGTTGACCTCACGAATGAAACCAGCCTGCTGGAGTTTATCTAACTCCGAACGGTCTCTCTCAAAAAAAAACTCCGAATAGATAGCTTCTTGCCGATCAGGAGCAAAACGTCTGAGTTTTTTCCTTTATTGGTCGTTGTCCAGACTGAATAGCTAGCCTATGCTCAATTACTTCCCTTGGGACTCCAGGCGTGTCTGAAGTTTTCCACGCAAACACATTCACGTTAGCCTGGAGGAAAGCAATGAGCGCTGATACCTATTTATCATCCAGATTTGATCCAATCCGAATGGTTCCAGATGGATCATCTGGGAATAAAGGAACTTGTTTGAGTTTTTCTTCTGGTCGCAGGGATCCCTTGACCTCATCTGGTTCTAAGGTCACAACTTGGACATCCCGTAGGGGAAGTTGATCGGCCAGCTCCAGGGAAATTCGATCACAAGTTAAGGCTGTATTCTGACTACCCCTCACTCCGATCCGCAGCATACATACAGACTTTGCATAAGTATCACAGTAAACAAGTGCGACCATGTAGCCTTCACGTGGCGACTTGGTTTTGCGAAAGATCCAAAATTAGTCTAATCGCAATAAATTCTTCCCTCAATGGGAAGGACCCTACATTGTGGTCTCAATGCCGCGACCTGGATCAGCTTGATTGGCTATGGAAGATGGCAGAGTTCTATCCAACACTTGGAACATCGACCAACTTCGCAAGTTTTACATGTAAGTACCTCTTCTTTTTCCCATTCGCAATACCTTTTTCATTTCATCATATAATCTTTTGTTACCTGAGGGAATTGGGCAAAGTTTGTGCTGACTAGGTCATATATAAACCGCAGCATATAAAACCCACATTCCCACAATTGTGGTTGCTGATGGCACTGAGATAATTGCATATGCAAAGACAAGTTAGGTACTCTTTCCATAAACTAATTAAGCATAAACTAAAAGACTCGTGAGTAGTTCGATCCTTATTAATTACCTCATACTCTTTCCAAGAAATTCGGTTGCCCTCCGATGCGCCATGCCTCCCTCCACTGGACACATAATTTTCGAAAGCCCTGCATTTAATTTAGCATTGTCGGTTAATACGTTATCATTAGCTAGTGAGGTCAAAATTTAAATCAAACATGTTACTTACACGTCCATATTCCCCTTGATCACAGATTCCTTTGGTAACCTGTCGCGCATCGAATCGAGGTAGTACACCTCATTCCTCCACGGACAGATCACGAGGAGGATCCAGTGGCCCCTACATTGTACATAAAAGAGAACTAGTTAAAGTATATGTCAAGTGTAACATACAAGAATGAGTTAAATTAGTAGGAAATGCACTAACATTTGGTGGTACGGTGCAAGAATGAACTCCCTATCCTGTTGCGCCAGTAGTGCCCTTGATATGTACTTCTTTGCGTGTGTTGCATCCTGCTGTAGCATCATGAGGCTTATTTTCTCTGGGTCGAGGAAACCCACCTTGTCACACACCCTCGTCGACGCCAGTCTATACATGCACCTACATGCAAAGGACGACATTAGTATTGCATAGAAAGTTACTACATTTATTAAATGAACTACAACAATATATAGGAGCAGCAAACTCACAGGACTCCAGTCCATAGGATAGACATATGAAATTCCTACCAGTTAAAGAGGTTGAACAAATCCTCGTGCGCCACGGATATGATCTTGGGCTCAAGGTGGAACTGTCCAGGCCTAATGGGAACTAGGAAGTTCAAGTTGCGCTGGGCCCAGTGTAGGTACTACTTGTGGAGGTCTCTGGTTGTATGATCCAATTTATGCAAAATTGCCTCTAACACGAGTGAGAACCCATTCTTGAACTTATCTGGCTGTGCCTTTGTCCCTTTGCCTTTGCCCTTGTCTTTTGCTGGGGAGCGAGCACGTACCTTTGAAGGCAAGGGCGAGGTGCTGACGGCTTTCTATGCAGGCGAAGGGGCTTTCTGGGGAGGCGTGGATGCTTTGGCTGGTGTCAAGGTCGTCTTTTGAGGGTTGAGGGCTGAAGGAGATCCCTCATGCCCTGCGCTGGGGGTGGGGTCCTCAGGTAGTATGCCGTTAGGCCACTTCAATTCATAAACACGTATGTTAGATTTTGCAAGTTGAGTGTATTAAGTAGGTTGTAAACTAAAATGGGTAGGATTTATCTGCTATATTATAACACACTTCTTGGGCCACTATACGTAGGTGCCCACTGCCTCAACAACTGTCCGCATTTCCTCTGTTGGGATGAGCAACGCAAAAGTGGTGTAGCACGGAACGGGAGTGGTATCAACTTAAATGCACAGTTCAAGGCTTGCAATACCACAAGTAGATCCATCGGATCCATGTGGACCTTCGAAGAGCAACTACTCGATCGATCCCGCTGGGTATTGTCGCCCTCAGGAGCTAGATCTACAGCCTTGGACTGTATCATTTCTTTTAACTGCCCTAACTATTGGCTCATTTCAGCGAACCTGGCCTCAAATTCTGCAGTCATGTCTGCCCATATCTTCTCGGCAAGCTCTGATTCCTTCTTCCACGAGCGGGCTTTCTTCCTCGGTGGAGCTGGATCTTCAAAGCCAGCCTTCCACAGCACGATGACTCCCACGGTCCACATCCGCCCGGGATGCTACTTATTTCCTAGAGCCTGGGTGAGGATGTCGTTCTCCCTCTGTGGAGTAAACAATTACTGCGTTGCCTCCTTCTCAGTAGAGATCTATTACATTTAAAGCTACATTGTGAGACAAATACATATATAGACTTGTGCACACACAGTTTACGTAGTTAGCCAACTTACCATTCGCTGCATGACCTTGGCATCCTTAGGGTTTGGGAACTCCACAGACTCTGTGGACGACACAAACCCTCTCCCCCGCCACCATTGCTTGCACCTCGCATCACGGATCTCAGAGATCAGCAAGTCAGGGGAGTCGACGAGAGCATTTTCCTCATCTTCCTTCCTCCATTGCTCCTCCTTTCCTGCATAGCCCTGAGATCCGAGCCGGTACGGGTGGTCATTCCTTTGCTGGATCGCCTTGTTCTTCTCGCTAAGGGCCTTGAACTCATCGGTCCCCTTCTGTTGGGTGAATTTCTCCCATACCTCCTTTGTTATGAAGGGGTACTTCTCGCAAGGAGATTTACCGCAGCGAGGAAGGTACTGGCGAGCCAGTTGTTGAAGGTTTTCCATGTGTTGTTCATGTCCTTCATCATCGGAGATGTTCCACTTAGCCTGTTTCAAACAATGCATATAAGCAGGAGTTAGTTAAACTTTAGGATAAGCCAAGGGAATGCGATTATGAAAGAGTTCAGTGATTTCGATTAATTTTACCTTCACTTCCGCCTATAACCTATCCCTCTTGTCCACCTTCACGTCCTTCCAGCTCTCAACAGTAATCTTCACCCTTTCTTTTGCCAACAGTCCAACGTAGGCATGTACTTCCCAACGTGCTTTTTGATCGGCCTCCCAAACTGGTTGAACTCACAAGAAAGGTCGATGCGTTTCACCAAACGGCCCAACGTCGTCGCACCTCGCGCCATCCTCTTGCGCTAGGACGAAATAGCATCAGTTACATTGCCCCTCATCGAACCACTACTATTAGACGAGGAAGACACTGACATGGCTTTGCCTAAAATTCCATGAACAAACCATCAAAAAGGCTAAGTACATATACATTGAGAGATTTTGATCCTATGATGCAATTCGAGCTAAACTCAAAAAGGCTACAGTATATATAAGATTAAAGTTTGCATGAAAAAGTTTATGTACTAAACCATATAATAATTATCCAACACAGATCTGATTTTGAATTGTTGATTGTAAAAAAATTGAAACTTCATCACTCCAATTTACCCCATTTCATCTCACCTATTTTTTCCAATTAAATCAATCAAATACTAAATAATCAAGTCTCAGGGGGTACTGAAACCTATTTCTTATAACGATGAATACATGAACATCTGTTAGAACATGTGCTTTCTTCTAACGGTTAATACATTCACAACCGATAG
This sequence comes from Pharus latifolius, assembly GCA_019359835.1. Lineage (NCBI taxonomy): Eukaryota > Viridiplantae > Streptophyta > Magnoliopsida > Poales > Poaceae > Pharus > Pharus latifolius. The sequence goes on from CM033323.1 coordinate 62,965,146, forward strand.
AACAAATTGCATAATGCACATCTCGTCCAACACTGAGACCTATTTCTTCCAACGGTTAAAACATAAACATCCGTTAAAACATGTACTTTTGTCTAACGGTTAATACATTCACAACTGATAGAACAAATTGCCTAATGTACATTTCATCCAACACTGAGACATATTTCTTCTAACGGTGAAAACATAAACATCTGTTAGAATATGTACTTTCTTCTAATGGTTAATACATTCACAACCGGTAGAACAAATTAAGGATCACTGAGATCAACCCTAGTTTTAATCCCAGAAGGCAAAACTGACTGAATGGATCAATTCCCAAACGGCAAAACTAACAATAGTTTATCAAAACTCACATGAAAAACTAATAATCTTTTATCAATTCCCAGAAGGCAAAATTGACTGAATGGATCAACCAGATAACACAAGAAAATTAAAGATAACTGAGATCAACCCTAGTTTAAATCATAAACAAGAGCAGCTAGCTAGCCAAATCCAAGTTTGAGTACTGAAAAGAGCAAATAGCAAATTAAGGATTGGGTAAGAATACTTTACGGCTCAATTTAGTGGCAGGCGGCGGTGATGAATTGTGCGGCGGCCGGCGATGGCGATCATGGTCAAGTAGTGAGGAAGTGGTCGCTGGCAGCGACGAACATTAAAAGTATGAACCGTGCGGCGATGGTGATCCAGCAGCGAGGAAGCGGTCACTGGCGAGGTTAGGGCTTTAGGGCTTTTCGCGCTGGAGGAGAGAGATTTGGAATGGTTCGACTGGTGGGAAACTACCCGGGCGGAGTTTATTAATTTAGTGAGTTTCTTTTCTAATGGTTCGAAGAAATTAACCGTTAGAAAAGTACAATTTCTTTGAGGCTTGCATCTTCTGTAGTAGCTTTCTTCTAACGATTAGAAAAAATTATCCGTTACAAAAGTACAATTTCTTTGTGCCATCTTCTAATGGATCGACGAAACTAATCGCTAGAAAAGTACAATTTCTTTCAGGGATGCATTTCTGTAGTAGTGCAGTGCACTGGAAAAGTATTTTCCTAAGTTAAGTTTCTGTAGTACGTTTCATCTAATGGTTCAACAAAATTATCTATTAGAACACGTGCTTTCTTCTAACGGATCGACAAAATTAACCATTAGAAAACTATAATTTCTTTCATGCTTGCATTTTGTTAGTAGTGCAGTGCACTGGAAAAGGATTTTCCTAAGTTAATTTTTGTAGTACCTTTCTTCTAACGGTTAGAGAAAATTATCCGTTAGAACACGTGCTTTCTTCTAACGAATCGACAAAATTAACCGTTAGAAAATTACAATATCTTTTAGGCCTTCATTTCTCTAGTAGTGCAGTGCACTGGAAAAGGATTTTTCTAAGTTAACTTTCTGTAGTACCTTACTTCTAACGGTTAGACAAAATTATCCATTAGAACACGTGCTTTCTTCTAACGGATCGACAAAATTAACCATTAGAAAATTACAATTTCTTTCAGGCCTGCATTTCTGTAGTAGGGCACTGCACTGCACAGCAAAAGGATTTTTCAGGCCTGTTGAAGAAGCAAAAGACTGTAGAAGGGATTTTAAAAAGAAATTTCTTTAGAAGAAGTTCTTAGGATTATAAGAGTGTACTGTAGAGAAACCACTTGCAATTTAGAGAAACCACTTGCAATCTCTAACTCAGTGCATAATTTTTCACATTTATCAATAAGGCTACTTTGATAAACACATTTGCAACAATATAGAAAATACCAACCTCGGTAATTGGTTCTTGAAGATTGATTCACCAGCAACAACCCTTCATGCTAGAACTTATGGTTAACCTGGGATTTTTTCTTCAATTACAAAATAGTCAAGAATGGTTATCAACCCATAATACTTCTTCATAATCGTCTCGCAGGTAACTTGTTTCGTCAATATCTTCGATACAGATAGATTGAATGTCATCTAAAATGGAGGTATTTCGTCGAACTGGTTATACTCTTCTTCATCGACAACGTCTTCGACCCCAACAATACGTCTCTTGCTGTGAAGGACAATGTGCAACTTTGGATTGGCCGGGTAAACGATGTAGAATACTTGTGTGGCTTGCTCAGCAAGTATGAATGGATCATCTTGGTGTGCAACCCTATTGAGATCGACAAGAGTAAACCCGTAATTGTCAACTTTAACAGCTCGAGGGATTTCGACCCATCAGCATCGAAACAAAAGAATCTTAAATAATTTGTAATCGATCTCCCATATTTCGTCAATAACACCATAATATGAGTTCAATGCCCTTATTACCTTGGCATCCTCCGAAATAGCAAATAGTGTCACTCTACTACATTGCGTAGTACTCTTCTCATCTTTACTTCTTGTGTAAAATGAATACCCGTTGATGTCGTACCCCTGCCAAATCCCTACAGTAAATCTTGGGCCTCTAGCCAACCATGTCACAGTTTCACTTATGGGCCCTTGGTAGCTCGCGGGACTCTTTTTTGGATCCACCCAGCAAATTTCCTGTTATGTTCACTGGTGACCCAAATCTCTGGGTTCAAAGGATTCTGTCATCGTCACATTACCTTGTGCTCATGTATGTATGGCTCAACCTCCATCATGTGTTGTAAAACCCAATAATGTGCTTTCGTATACATATCATTGGCGGGGACGACTGCTTTGAATCCAATCATTCTGATGCCCTGAAGCATGCCGTCGTGTTGGGACTTAGGAATGCTAAATGGGTCAACCACATCCATATAATTTGTGCAAAATTCAATCACCTCCTCAACGGCATAACATTCGATGATACTCCCCTCGGGCCGATGACGAGTCCTTATGTATCCCTTCAAGAAACCTATAAATCTCTCAAATGGATACATATAGTGCAGGAACACGGGTCCACAAAACTTAATTTCTTTGATAAGGCGAACAATTAGATGGACCATAACATCTAAAAAAGATGGAGGGAAATACAACTCGAGCTGACAAAGAGTTGTAATCACATCACGTTGCAAATCGTCCAGTCCATCCAGATCAATTACCTGCAAGAACACAGTTGCACCAAATATTCATATCCAAAAAATCTGGCAATTAAATTCAATGAATGGAGCTAATTAACTTATAGTAGGAGCGCACTTACCTTGCAAGATATCGCATTGAAGAAATAACATAGATTTGTGATTGTCTCTCTGACTTTAACTCAGAGAATATCTCTGATAGCAATGGGAAGCATTTGTGACATCAGCACATGACAATCATGGGACTTCATACCAACCAGTTTCAAGTCCTTCATGGACACAAGTTTTTTGATGTTCGTGGAATACCCACATGGAACTTTAACACCATACAGGCACCGACAGAGTTCTGTTTTTTTCCCTTTTTGACAAAGTATAGCAGGCCAGGGGGAGGTATGTATGCTTTCCCTTCTCCAACGGTGCAAGCTCAGTCCTTATCCCCATTTCCACCATGTCATGGTGAACTTTGATACCATCCTTTGTCTTTCCCAGAATGTTCAACAACAAACCAATCAAACTGTCACAAACATTTTTCTCTACATGCATGACGTCAATGCAATGTTGAACTTGTAAGTCTCCCAATATGGTAGATCCCAAAGAATCAATCTCTTCTCTCAAACATTTTTTTCCTGAGGTTTACAACATTTACCGAACTCAGATTTGATGTCCGTCATGCACGAGTAAAGCTCCTTACCGTTCAGAAACACTGGAGTTGATCCTTTCTCAGACTTCCCGTTAAATGATTTCTTCTTCTTACGGTAGGTGTGATGCATCGGAAGAAACCTACGATGACCCATGTACACTATTTTCCTGCAATTCCGCAATCACATGCTCTCAGTTTCATCTAGGAAAATAGGGCAAGCAAGATGAAATTTTCTTGCTTGTATGCACCCACACTGCACCTCTTGGCTCCACAATTTTTGTAAGTCCTCGATTAAAGGTGCTAGAAACACATCAATACCATTTTCGGGTTGTCTGGGTCTTGAGATTAGTAACGACATTATGATGTACTTGCACTTCATACATAAGCAAGGAGGAAGATTGTAGATGAATAAAAGAACTGGCCAAGTGCTATGCCAACTGCTCATATTTCCATGTGGATTCATACCATCTGTACTTAGTCTGAACGTTATATTCCTAACTTCACCGCCAAACTCATCAAATGTTCTGCTAGTGTTTCTCCATTGAATAGAATAAGATGAGTGTCTCAGTTTTTTGTCTTGTTTCTAGCCTTCAGCATGCCAACGCAAGTACTTCACATCTTTCGGATTTGCAAACAACCGTTTCAATCTAGAGATCACAGGTAAATACCACATAGTTTTGGCCAGAGGTCCTTTCTTTACCTCATGACATTCATTGTCAATTCGGTCCCTACGCTTATACCACAATGCACTGCATCTTGGACAAACATGCAAATCCTCATACTCGTTACGGTACAACACACAATCATTTGGGCATGCGTGTATTCTTTTAATTTCCATTCCCAACGGACACAACACTTTTTTGGCTTGGTAAACTAATCTTGGGAACTCATTTCCCTTTGGAAGCATGTCCGCTAAAAGATCTAATAGTGCTGTGAAACTCTTATCGCTCCAACCGATGCTTGCCTTCAAGTTATATAATCTCAGCACAGAAGACAACTTTGTAAATTTTGCACATTCAGGTAACAAAGGCTTCTCAAAATCACAATCAATTTCTCAAATTTACCAAAGTCGTTTTCACTGTAATCTTCTTCTACATCACGTAACATCTCATCTAGATTGTCATCATCTACATGCACAATGAAATGAACATTATCAAAATTCGGATGATTATCGATATTATTGCAATCCACTTGAGGGTCCTACTGGTTGGTAGTGGTGCTTGTTTCCTCAAGATCTTCGCCATGCCATATCCAACGGGTACATCATACGTTAAAACCACGACAAATCAAATGGCTCTTAATCTGATCAGAGTTGCTAAAGCTCTTTAAGTTCATACAATCTGTACAAGGAAAAAACATATCTTTTTCTCCCTTCTTCCCCTTTTCTTGCTTAGCAAATTTAATAAACCCATTCACACCCTCCAAATACTCAAGAGTAGTACGTTTTATTCCATACATCCAATATTCCCTGTCCATCTACAATTCAAAAAATTGACAAATTGCAAAACAGGATGAGTTAGGCATGCATGAAACCTGGACAATTGTTCCTTCTTCGGTCTCCCTCCACCCCCTTCGTTTGTTGTGGGTCACGTCTCACTGGAGGCACTTAATGAATGAGTGAAGATCTTTCTTCCCCCTTTGTGTCTTACCAAGGATTGAGTTCCCACTTGTGGCGAAAAAAAGTCTACCATCCCGCCCGGCCTCCCCCAAGGGGGGTGAAGGTTCCTCTCGGAGACAGCTAGTCTACAAGAAGCTGGCAGCGCTTTATCCATTGGACCACATCCATCCATCCTCCTACCTAAATAGTGACGCCTTTTCTTGTTTGTTCTTCGAATTACGCTAGTGAGCTCTCAAATGCACTCTAGTTCAGTCCCTAGATGTGGCTTGGAGCTCTTCTCTATCTTCTTATGTCCTTAAAGACCTCCCTGAGAAAAGTAGACGCTAATAGCCTCTTACAACTGATATATAAAACCCTAACTTGACGAAACACTAATTGATTAACCTAACTACACAATCCCAGCTAGTAAGCTCACAAATCATGATGCATTGTAAGAGCCAGCTAGCTAGCTAGTTCCCTAGCTTGGAGCTACAGTTAGCTTGCAAGGAGAGAGAGGGAGAGAGAGAGAAAGGTGACGATAAGCTTACATTAAAAAGAGGGATCAAATTAACTTCCTTCCAGCTTGCCCTGATCACTCTAGCTGTGTAGCTTGTAGTGTGGAACTCTTATGGGAAGCAGAGAGAGACAGAGCGTGGAATAGAATGAAACAACAATGATCGAGTGGGTTTTACTTATAGTGGAACATTTACTAACAGTTTACAACACTAGAACCGTTAGAAGATAAGGGTTAGCAGACTGTATTTCTGTAATATATATTCTAACTATTCACTGAAAGACAACCGTTAGTATAAGCATTATTCTTCTAACGGTAAATCTATTACGAACTATTAGAAAAAGTTCAACTAACGGTTTATAACAACCCAACCATTAGTGTAAGTACATGTCTGAAATAGCAATACAAATACACAAATATACACCAATACAAATACACAAATACACAATTCAAGTACATGCCATATATTCTAATGATTCATCAAAATACAACCGTTAGTATAAGTATGTTTCTTCTAACGGTAAACATATTATGAACCGTTAGAAAAAATTAAACTAACGGTTTGTAACAACCCAACCATTAGTACAAGTACATGTCTGAAACAGAAGCAAGCAAGTATATATCTGAAACAGCAATAAAATACACAAATATACACCAATACAAATACACAAATACACCAATTCACACACTCAAGTACATGTCTGAAACAACAATATAATACACAAATATACACCAATACAAATACACAAATACACCAATTCACACATTCAAGTACATGTCTGAAACAGAAGCAAGCAAGTACATGTCTGAAACAGCAATACAAATACACAAATAGACACCAATACAAGTACCAAAATACACCAATTCACACATTCAATGTATATTACAAAAGTCACGCCTGAAACAGTAGATCATGAGGAAGACCCAATGGCCCCTACATTGTACATAAAAGAGAACCGTTGCAAGTTGAGTATATTAAGTAAGTTGTAAGCTAGTGTTGGTACACCAAGCATGGCGCATTTCTACAGCAATGTAACTACCGACTACAAGTTAGAGTTGATACATCACAAATCCATTCATCTGAAACAACAAATGTATGAACCACGTTTGACTTAACCATAGGAGTTCAATTCAGAGAGACTCAAGGAAATTACCAGCCAATGTGGTGAGGAGCTAGGACTGGCGAGTTGAGTTGAGCTCGAGAAAATCACCAATACAAATGTAAGATCCTTTCTATAGGTCCTGAATTGAGAAACACTCCAAACTTGAGGATCTTCTCAACCGAGCAAACTAAGATCTCACCCTTCATAGGCTTTTGTGTGAGGAAGGTGAATGTGACCGGGAACTCCATAGACCCTCTCGTTGGCCTTCACGTCCTTCCAGCTCTCCACGGTGATATACACCCTTTTTTTCGCCAAAAAGCCAACATAGGCAGCGTACTGCCTAGTGTTCTTTCCGATCGGTCTCCCAAACTAGTTGAACTCACAGGTTAGATCGGTGTGTTTGGCCAAACGGCACAACATCGCCGCACCTTGCGCCTTCCTCTTGCACTGGGACGAAGAACCGTCAACTACGTTGCCCCTCATGAACATCGTTCAAGGATCTGCACAGAATGAATAGGCATTCTAGAGCAAATTAATATTGTTTACTACTACCTGAATGGATCCCTGTCTGAAAAGAAGTACCAAGATGAAAATTCTGTGGTATAGAATTCCTTTTACCCCTTAAAAGACAATCACAGAAAATAAGACCTATCTATTGAAACCAAGTTTTGTGGATTTTCTAAATAGAGAACTTAGATCTTTTGGATAGAGAATTTTGTAGCTTCTCGGCCCCTAAAGAGTGTTTTGGTAATTAATGAGAATTACAAATGTTGAACTAACGATACCTGTTAAGTTGTGTCAAGAACAAACTCAAAAGACAGGTTAATGAAAGGCAAAGAAAGAGCCACATGATGAAGAAAGGACATTGAGCAAAGAGGCAAAGGTACGGAATATGATCTTTTTTCATTTTACCGGTCTAAGGTGATTAGAGATGAATTTTGACCGGATTTTAGAATAGTCGCCGTACTATTAAGAGGAGCATGTGGTGTATCACGAAATAGTTCATCTATGTGCCACAAGTCATAAAAACAACTTGCATTGCATACTAGAAGATCATATACTTTGAAAATGCCTTCTTCTATTCAATTCGGCCAAATTCAGTCTTAGTCAGTCTGACCGATTGTTACCCGATTTGACCGAATAGACGGTCTGACCGAATGTTGTTTCGGACTGACCGGCGTTATTACAAAGTGTGTTTTCTATATTAAAAGGGTCGGCCTGTCCGTAATTTAAACCTAGGTCAGTCTCCTGGAACTTCATGATCTAACTTTCTGAAACTTGATGTGCTAAGACGGTCTGACCGATTGTTGGACCGGTCTGACCGCTAAAACGGTTTGACCGTGTAGCCGGTCTGTCCGTAATTATCGGCCTGACCGTATAACGCGTCCAGAAACTATGTCATCTCTGGACGGTTTCACAGTCTGACCGCCTTTGACTCCGGTCTGACCATGTGCCTGACAAGGGCAGGTGAGCATTAATTGAGCCTGTTTAATGCCGTTGTAATTGCGGCGGTCTGACCGGGCTTATACCTGCGATCTGACCACCAAGTGATCTTTTTCTCCCAACGGCTGGTAACGGCTATATTTATTGTGGGGGGTATATATACTCCCATGCACGGTCCTGTTCAGAACCTTTGGCATATTTGTGAACATTGTCATCATCTTTGAGAGCTAACACAAGATTCATACACTCTAGTGTTCAATTTCTTGAATTTGAGAGAGTGTGCATTTGAGATCTTCTAGTGCATTGCATTTAGATCATTAAATCAATCTTGTGGCACTAGAAGAGAGATAAGTGATCATCACCGACTTGTTACTCTTGGAGTTTGCCGGCTCCTAGACGGCTAGGAGGAAGGTTTTGGAGAGCTCTTCAAGGAAGATTGTGAAGAAGCCTCAAAACATCTTGTGAAAGGGTCGAGCACGCCTTGCCGGAGCGGTAAAGTGCATCATTAGTGAAATCAAGGTTTGGATAACTCATCATACTAATCCAGCTCGAGATCTAGGTCACTTCTTGAGAGAAGGTTGACTAGATAGAGGAGCGGTTAGAAATTTGAGTTTGCCTCAACGTGGATTAGGGGTGATCGGCAAATCATTGAGACCACGGGATATATCCTTGTGTTAAATTGCTCGTTGTTCATCTTGTTTTAGTTATTTTCTCTCATTTATTATTAATTTCTTGATTAGTTGTTAAATTGTTAAAATCGCCTATTCACCCCCCCTCTAGTTGATATCCTAGATCCCTTTCAATTGGTATCAGAGCCAGGACTCCATATTTAGAGGATTTAACCATCCCGAAGTAGGATAAAGATGGCTAGTGAGGGTCGGATTAATATTGGCAAACCACCACTCTTTGATGGATCAAACTATACCTATTGGAAAACTAAGATGATGGTCTATCTTAAAGCCATGGGTGGAAAAATTTGGAAAGTGGTGGATGAGGGCTTTACAATTCTTGATGATGATGACATGACTAACCTAGATAGAGAAAATGCCTTAGCTAATGCTCAAGCCATGAATGTTCTTTATAGTGCTCTAAATCTAGGTGAATTTAATAGAATTTGTAAACTTGAAACGGCTCATGACATTTGGAGAAATCTTATGGATATTCATGAAGGAACCTCGATGGTCAAATATGCTAAATTATTTATCCATAAGGGCCAATTTCAAAAGTTTGCTATGTTGCCCAATGAAGATGTCTTGGAGATGTTCAACCGATTAAATAACATAGTAAATGAATTAAAAGGGCTTGGTATGGATGTCACAAATGTGGAATTTTGTCATAAATTTCTTAGAGCTTTACCTTCAAAATATGATACAATTGTAACCTTACTTGTGCGCTCAAACTTGAAGAGTGTGACTCCTTTGGAAGTCTTGAGTAAGATTCTCACTCATGACATATTTAAGAAATCCCAAGAAGAGGTGAAAGATGAGGCTTCCGACTCCAAGAAGAAGAACATAGCACTCAAAGTTCAAGCCTTCAAAAGGGAAGACAATGAAGAAGAAAGCGATGAGAGAGACACCGATGAGGAAATGGCTCTCTTCGTGAGAAGGTTCAAGCGGTTCATGAAGAAGAGATATCAAGGAAAGTCCTTCAAGAAAGGACAATCATCAAAAAGGAACCCATTTGAAGAAAGAAGATGCTTTACTTGCTGTGAAAAGGGCCATATCTCCGCACAATGCAAAAACAAGGAAGAAGAAAAATCGGTGAAAAAGAAGAAGTATGAAAAGGAAGGAGAAAGCAAGAAGAAGGTTTTCAAAAAATATTACAAGAAAAAGAAGGACGGACAAGCTTGCTTCATGGAATGGGATTCGGATGCTTCAAGTTCCGATTCCGAAGATGAAGATGAAGCATCACCTAAAGGACTCGCCGGAGTAGCAATCAAGGAAGCTCCATCTCTATTCTCCACTCCTCATTGCCTCATGGCTAAAGGAGAATCGATCTAAGGTATCATGTGATGAAGATGAATACTCTTATGATGACCTAGTTGAGATGATCACCGGTTTTGATGACTATATGAGTAAAGAAAAGGAAAAGTTCAAGGAATTGAAGAAGAGATACAAAACTCTTCAAAATTCCTATGAGGAGCTAAAAACATCTCATGAGAGTCTCAAATACACTCATGAGATGCTTAAGGAAGCTCATGACTCACCAATTACTCATAAAGCCAACAAAACGAGTAATGATATAGGCATCACTTGCAATATTTTCAATGACTTGCCTATGATATCCACATCTAGCATATCTACATCTTGTGAAGATTTGTTTGAATTACCATCTAGACCTAAAATTGATGATCATGTGCTTAGCCTTGAAAACAATGAACTTAAGGACAAAATTGAAAAACTAACAAATGATCTAGCTAAATGCTATGTAGGAGAACCAAAATTAAGACATCTACTAGATAGTCAAAGGTTCTCCTTAAGAAAAGAAGGACTAGGCTACATTCCTAAAAAGGGGAAACATGCATTTGTTCCATCTAAAACCATATTTGTAAAAGAAAAAGGATATTGCAACAAATGCAAAAGTTTAGGTCATATTGAGAAAAATTGCCATGCTAGCAAAAGTAACTCATCTCTTATATACAACTCTTGCTATGTTTTAAAGAAAATGAACAATGGTGATGTTAAAGCCAAATTTGTTGGAACCCTGATAATTGGTGTCAAAAAGAAAGCCATTTGGGTCCCAAAATCCTTGGTAACTAACCTCCAAGGACCCAAAAAGATTTCGGTACCTAAAAGGACCTAACTTTGTTTTGTAGGTAAATTACAAGGCCGGAGACAACATTGGGTGCTCGATAGTGGATGCACTCAACATATGACCGGTAATCACAATGTGTTCTCCTCTCTAAATAACGAAGGTGCGGAATATGACAAGATCACATTTGGAGACAATAGCAAAGGAAAGGTAAAAGGGTTAGGTAAAATTGCCATCTCAAACGACCTCTCCATTTCTAATGTATTGCTTGTTGAATCTCTTAACTTCAATCTCTTATCCGTAGCTCAACTTTGTGATCTTGGATTTATATGTGCTTTTTATCCAAAAGAAGTGATTATCACTAGTATTGATGATAATAGGTTGATTTTCAAAGGCTTTAGACATGGCAACCTCTATTTAGTTGATTTCAATTCAAATGATGCAAATCTTGGTACATGCTTGTTCACTAAATCATCTAAAGGTTGGCTATGGCATAGAAGGCTTGGACATGTTGGAATGAAGCAACTAAATAGATTAGTTAAATATGATTTAGTTGTTGGTTTAAAAGATGTAAAGTTTGAAAAAGATAAATTATGTAGTGCTTGCCAAGCCGGAAAACAAGTTGCAAACTCACATCCAACTAAGAGCACAATGTCAACTTCTAGTCCACTTGAGTTATTGCATATGGATTTATTTGGGCCAACTACTTTGTGAGCATTGGTGGCAATAGTTATTGTCTTTTCATTGTAGATGATTTTTCGAGATATACATGGATATTCTTTTTACATGATAAGTCAATTGTGTTTAACACTTTCAAAAGTTTTGCTCAAAGGGTCGAAAATGTATTTAGTTTCAAGATCAAGAAAGTGAGAAGTTACAACGGCTCCGAATTCAAGAATACTAAGGTTGAAAATTGGTGTGATGATAAGCGCATCAAACATGAGTTCTCGGCCAAATATACACCGGAGCAAAATGGAGTAGTCGAACGAAAGAATCGGACATTGATAGACATGGCAAGATCCATGTTTTCGGAGTACAATGTTTCGGACACCTTTTGGGCCGAAGCAATCAACACCGCATGCCATGCATCAAATCGTCTTTATTGTCATCGGCTACTAAAGAAAAATCCTTATGAGCTTCTCATCGGAAGGAAGCCAAACATTTCCTACTTCCGAGTGTTTGGGTGTAAGTGCTATATCTTGCGAAAGGTACACGCTTATCTAAATTTCAAAGTAAATGTGATGTAGGATTTTGTTGGGGGAAATCTCCGCGGAACTAAGTCCAGGTAAGTTGCGCCACATTTGGCCCCCGGGGACCTGGCCTCTAGGGCCTCCCCGGGCGCCGCCATTTGGCCCCTGGGACCTGGCCTCCGGTGCCGTCCCGGGCACCGCCATTTGGCCGGGGACCCGGCCTCCGGGGCCTCCCCGGGCGCCACCATTGGGCCCCCGGGACCCGGCCTCTGGGGCGTCCGCGGGCGCCGCCATTTGGCCGGGGACCGGGCCTCCGGGGCCTCCCCGAGCGCCGCCATTGGGCCCCCGGGACTTGGCCTCCAGAGCCGTCCCGGGGGCCGCCATTTGCCCGGGGACCTGGCCTCTGAGGCCTCCCCGGGCGCCGCCATTCGGCCCCCGGGACCTGGCCTCCGGCGCCGTCCCGGGCGCCGCCATTTGCCCGGGGACCTGGCCTCCGGAGCCTGCCCGGGCGCTGCCATTTGGCCCCCGGGACGTGGCCTCCGGCACATGTCTCGGGCCTCATCGCCCTCCTCATGGTAAAGTCTCGAGTTGTTTATCATGTGCAGGTCACACGAGGAGCGCCTCGGGAATCAGCGACCACCTGTCAAGCATCCAAGACGTTTGACCAGGAGAAGGACGTTCCTACCCCTCAATCCGACGGTGGCTACCGGGGTAGTTTAGGCTTTTTGCTTCTCTTTGGGGCCATAAATAGCCCTTGTACCCCTCAGTTGTAAGCAGGTGATTTTTTTGTTGGAATAGCTAAAAACTAACAGGTGTGCTCCGGAAGCCTCTCCCTCGGAGAGAGCCTCCCGAGCCGACTCCGGTCGGGAGCGCACCGACAGGACTAGGGCCCCCACCGGGACCCGAAGCTGTATAAATCCGTGTGTCATTTCTTGTGCTTGTCCGGTGGGGGAGGACCGGTCATCCGGTCAACCCGCGCCGCGTAATCTTCGCTAGGATCATTCTCAAAACCTACCGGGGTATTCGCAATACCACGACGGTTGGCGCCGACCGTGGGGACTCGTGACAAGACGCCATGGCTCCCCCAAGAACAAGGGCTCGCACCCTTCCCGGTGACGCCGGTCTTGGAGAGCCGGCGCCGCCCGTCCGAGACACTGCTGTCCCGGCGCTTCCGCCCGGAGGCGGCCTGGCCCAGGTACCGCCTCCCTCCGTTCCTCCTAACTTAGGTGCTTCCACCTCCAGGTCGTTCCCGGTGACCGCGGGGACCTCGGCCGGGACCAGTCTCCCCCCGACGGCTCCCCCGGCTCCCCGGGACGCCCTGCTTGAGGCTCTAGTGGAGGGCCAGCTCCGCGCCCAGCGCTCCATGGATGAGCTGCTCAGCATGTTGGCGCGGCCTCCGGCCCCCACATTTGCGTCGCACCCGTATTCGGGGACTATGCCCCCGTTTATGGGTTACCCGGCGGCCCCTCCGGCCTCCGGTGGTCTGTCCGCCCCGTATGATCCTGCCGGGGGGTTCCCTCCCCCCGCGGGATATACGTCCGAACCCTTCCTGGCACCCGGGCCCGTCCCGGTGCCGAGACGCTACTTCATGCCAGGGCCCTTCGTGGCACCAGGGGGGTACCCCATCCCAGGCCTATTTCCGGGGCCGGGATCCCACTTCATGCCGGGGGTTTTCCCTACGTCGAGAGCCAGTCCCGCCCCCCGCGTCGCGTTTACCGCACCCGGGGCGGTCGACAGAGTAGCTCCCGTGCCTCAGCGGACTTCCCCCCCCGCATGGGCTCCCCGGTTCCGGATGTTACAGGGGCTTCCCCCTTTCCGGTTCCGGTCGTTGCTACTGGGGCCCCCTCCACTTCGGTTCCAAACGTCACCGTGGGCGCCCCCTCCCCGGTTCCGGATAATACAGGGGCTTCCCCCTTTCCGGTCCCGGGGGTCTACGTAGGGGGCTCCCCCCAGCCGGCCCCGGAAGCCTCCGGGCCGGCAGCTACAGTGCATAAGCTCCCTCCCTCGGCGGAACAGGTCCGTTTCGCCCGGGGGGAGGTCGAGCGAATGCATTCACCTGAGCGCGGGGAAGAACTTCCCCCCGGCCGCGGTCGCGGGGAGCCTCGCTCTCGCACCGGTCGGGGGAAGAGACTCGCTGAAGAGCCAATCTTTCTGGAGAATAGCCTGGACGTCCGGGAACTCAGTCCCGGCCCGGAGGAGAAGCGTCACCACTGCCATTCCGACGGGCTCTCGGACCGCTTCCAGACTCAGACAACGAGGGCGTGGCCCCCGTCAAAGAAGACAGCGACCGGGACTCTCCCCGGGAAGTGCAGGGGGCTAACCAGCCCCTGTGCCGAAGACTCCGCAGCTTCCGGTGGTTGCGGCCCTACCGCCGTCCGCATATCGAGCACTATAACGGTGAGGCAGACCCTTACGAATTTGTGCAGGTTTACTCCACTGCCATCTCCGCAGCCGAGGGGACGAGACCGTACAATGCAATGTCTTCCCCCTCTACCTCACCGGCATCGCCCGCTCCTGGTTCTACAACCTGAAGGCCGGCTTCATCAAGTCTTTTACGCAGCTCAAGCGGGAGTTCTGCGCGAACTTCCAGGGAAACTACGTGCATCCCCTGGACTCCTCGCAGCTGTACACTGTCCGGCAGAGGACTGGAGAAACCATCAGAAGCTTCTTCAAGCGCTTTGCTCAGGTGAAGAGTAAAGTGGCCCACGTCCCCGACTCTACGGTCATCGAAGCCTGCAAAAGCGGCATCCTCCCGGGGGAGCTATATCGAAGGCTCTCCCGGAGCTACCCCTTTTCCGCCGATGAGCTCTTCAACGTACTCGAAAAGTACGCTTGGGTGGAAGAAGATGACATCTGGAAGAAGACCCAGGGGGCTCCCGCCCCCGCCGACCGGGGGGCCAGGGATCCCCTCAAGCGCCCTAGGCAGGGGGGCCGTAACGAGCCACGGCCTCGGGACACCTTTGTCCTCGAGGGCGGAGGCGGCTCGCGCGACCCCCCCAAGGGGCAACCGCCCCTTCCCCAAACCGAAGGGCCATGGGGGAGGACAGTCTTCACGCGGCCGGGAAGGCCCCGCGGGGAGAAGGCGGGAAGGACCGTGGTGCAGCTTCCATGGGTCCAGTACCCACGCTACCCGAGACTGCAGCCAGCTGCTGCAGCACTTCGCGGCGTTCCTCGACCAGCGCGGGCGGGGGGGTGGGGAGGGGGGACTCCGGCCTCCTTTCTCCCTCGGCCAGCTGTTCCGGCCCTTCCCTCTCCCGCGGGGGGTCAGCAGACGCAGGAGGGGGAGCCTTCAGAAGCTCTCCCCTTTCAAACTTGTCAGCGCCGCATCAACGTTATCGTGGGAGGGTCCGCCTCCGGGCGGGACTCTAAGCGCCAGTGTAAGGAGTACGCGCGCGAGGTCAAGGTTGTGGGGGTGCTACACGCGTCCCCGCCACCTAGGTGGTCGGATGTCCCCCTCACCTTCACGGCGGAAGACGCGCAAGGGGTTCGCTTCCCCCACGACGACGCACTCATTGTCTCCGCAACCGTCTACAACTGCCACCTGGCCCGTATCCTTGTGTACGGCGGGAGCTCCGCCGACGTCCTATTCCTGAAGGCCTTCAAAGAGATGCAGGTGGATGAGAAGCTCCTGTAGCCCGCTGCCGGGCCCCTGCAAGGTTTTATCTCGGGGAAGGCAATCCACCCCGTGGGCAAGGTACATCTTCCTATGACATTCGGCACCCCGGAGAACCACCGGACCGAGCTGGTCCGCTTCGACGTAGTGGACCTCCCTTCCTCCTACAACGCGATAATGGGGAGGACCACCATCAACCGGGTGGGGGCTGCCACCCATCAGAATTACCTCTGCATGAAGATCCCCTGGCCGCATGGTGTGATCAACGTTCGGAGAGACCAAGACATGGCCCGTGCTCTATACGAGCGCGCTGCAGCCACAATCGGAAGCGTCAACCTAATAAAGACGCCCGGGGGGGAGGCTTCTCCCCCGAAACTAGACGCCGCTGCGCCACCGCCCGGGAGGCCCCTCCTCAAGCCGCGTCCGGAAGGGGGCCTCCGGAAGATCCTGCTGTCCCCGGGCGACGAAGACAAAACCGTCCGGATCGGGGCGGAGCTCCCCGAGGAGCATGCAGCGCAACTTGAGGCTTTTCTGAGCGAAAACTCCGACGTTTTTGCGTGGAAGCCTTCGGAAATGCGGGGCATCGCCCGGGAGGTCATTGAGCACAAGCTCGCAGTGGCCCCCGGTCACCCCCCGATCAAACAGAAGCTGCGCAAACTCTCCCTCGAGCGCCAAGAAGCAATCAAGGCGGAGATCACTCGGCTCCGAGAGGCGGGGTTCATTCGGGAGGTCCTGCACCCCGAGTGGCTCGCAAACCCCGTCCTCATCAAGAAATCAACCGACAGGTGGCGGATGTGCGTGGACTTCACCGACCTTAACTGTGCCTGCCCCAAAGACAACTTCCCGCTCCCGCGGATTGATCAGCTCGTCGACTCCACTGCGGGGTACGAGCTCATGAGCTTCCTAGACGCCTACTCGGGCTACCATCAAGTCCGGATGGCGGAAGGGGACGAGGAAAAGACGAGTTTCATAACTCCCCTCGGAACCTTCTGCTACGTCCATATGCCCTTCGGGCTCAAAAACGCGGGGGCGACCTTGCAGCGCCTCATGACGCTGGTCTTCAAAGATCAAGTCGGCCGCAACATTGAAGTCTACGTAGATGATGCGGTCGTCAAGAGTCCCCGCGCAGCCTCCCACATCGACGACCTGGCTGAAACCTTCCGCAACCTCCGCGCGTTCGGGCTCAAACTCAACCCGGAGAAGTGCGCCTTCGGGGTGCGCGGGGGGAAGCTCCTAGGTTTCCTCGTGTCCCAGCGGGCCATTGAGGCAAACCCCGAGAAGATCTAGGCATTCCTAGAGATGCCCCCGCCGCGCTCCGTCAAGGATGTCCAGCGGCTCTCCGGCCGCCTAGCCGCGCTAAGCCGCTTCATCTCCCGATCGGAGGAGCGAGGCCTCTAGTTCTTCAAGATCCTCCGGGGGCTCAAGGGGTTCCGCTGGACCCTCGAGGCCCAGGAGGCATTCGACGACCTCAGGAAGTATCTCACGAGCCCTCCAATGTTCGTGAGTCCGTCTCCAGAAGAGCCCTTGCTCCTCTACCTTGCCGCGACCCCCGTCGCCGTCAGCACAGTCTTGGTGAAGGAGCAAGGGGCGCAGCAGCGTCCCATGTACTACGTCAGTGAGGCCCTCCAAGGGGCCAAAACTCGGTACACGGAGATGGAGAAGATCTGCTACGCCCTCCTGATGGTGTCCCAGAAGCTTCGCCATTACTTCCTGGGGTACCCCATCACCGTCCCGTCGTCCCTCCCCCTGGGGGAGGTACTGCGGAACAAAGAAGCCACCGGCCTGATTGGGAAGTGGGGCGCTGAGCTCGCCCCCTTCTCCCTGTCCCTTACCGGCCGCTCCTCCATCAAGTCACAGGTCCTCGTCGACTTCGTCGCAGAGTGGACTCCCGCCTCTGGGACCGGGGACGAAGACCTCCCTGTGCGGCCCCGACGCAGTGATCATTGGACTCTCATGTTCGATAGGTCGCTGTGTGTCACCGGGGCTGGTGCGGGAGTAGTCCTCCGGAGCCCCGAGGGGAAGGAACTCGAGTACGCCGCGTGGCTCGAGTTCCCCGCAACCAACAACGTCGCCAAGTACGAGGCTTTGCTCCTCGGGATGCGCCTTGCGCGCTCCCTGGGGATCGGGCGCCTCCTAGTCAAGGGAGATTCTCAGCTCGTAGTTTGCCAAATGGACAAGTCTTACCTGTGCCATGACGCAAACTTAAGTCTTTATTTGCAGGAAGTGCGGAAGATGGAGAGGCATTTCGATGGCCTCGAGGCCCGGCATATCCCGCGAAGGGACAATGACTGGGCCGACGCCTTGTCCCGGGCTGCAAGCGCCCGGGAATCACTCCCCAAGGGGGCTTTCTTGGAAATCATCACGAAGCCCTCGGTGGCCTCCCCGGACACGGGCGACGAGCCTCATGTCCCAGAGGTCGCCGAGATCACCCGGGCCCCGTCTTGGATGGACCCCCTAGTGAGACAGAGGTTAAACGCCTCCGGGCTAAAGCCCGGGCATATCTCCTGCTGGAGGGGAGGCTCTACAAGCGGGGGGATTCTGCCCTCCTGCGCTGCCTCCCCCGGCCGGAAGGACTTCAACTTCTCGAAGACATCCACGCGGGGAGCTGTGGTTCTCACCTAGCCCCGCGTGCCGTCGCGGCCAAGGCCCTCCGGCTGGGCTTCGACTGGCCCACGGTCATGCGCGACGCGCGAGACCTTGTCTCCGCGTGCGAGGCATGCCAGAAGATGGCCAAGGGCTCGAACCTCCCCCCTATAGCGCTGTAGACAATCCCCATCACTTGGCCCTTCGTGCGCTGGGGGATGGACCTCTTAGGGCCCTTCCCCCAGCGCCCGGAGGATACAAGTATGCGGTAGTCGCGGTCGACTATTTTACGAAGTGGGTTGAGGCGGAGCCGTTGGCCAGCATCACGTCTCGGGCCGTCCAGCGATTTTTCTGGAAAAATGTCGTATGTCGTTTTGGTGTCCCCCGGGAAATCACCGTGGACAACGGGACCCAATTCGACTCGGCTTATTTCCGGGAATTCTGCGAAGGCCTGGGGCTCGTCATCCACTTCGCCTCAGTGGCCCATCCCCGGAGCTATGGGGCTGTCGAGAGGGTCAACGGCGTGATCCTACAGGGGTTGCGCCGGAGACTCGAGCAAACCGCTTCTAAGTGGGGTGCATGGGCAGAGGAGCTTCCTAGCATCCTCTGCTCCATGCGCACGACCCCGTCCCGAGCGACGGGGCGTACTCCCTTCTCCCTGGTCTACGGGGCGGAGGCAGTCCTCCCCCCGGAGATTGGCTTCTGGTCACTGCGGGTGGAGCTCCTGGAGGGAGCCACGCCCGCAGCGTACCAGGCCAACGAGGCCAACCAGCGCCTCGAGATCGACCTCGTGGAGGAGGAACGCGACCGAGCGCTCCTCCGCCACGCCATCTATGAGCAAGAGATGGCACGCGCGTATAACCAACGCGTGCGCGAGAGAGCTTTCCGTCTTGGGGACCTTGTCCTCAAGCGCGTCACAGACCCCCAAGCCCAGGGGAAGCTCTCCCCCAAGTGGGAGGGTCCCTACAGGATCTCCGCGGTCCTGGGCTCGGGGGCTTACAAGCTCTCCAACCTTCAAGAGTAGGAGCTGAAGCACACGTGGAACTTGCGTTTACTTCGCAAGTTCTATGTTTAGCCTTACAGGCCTGTCCCCTCCCCCAGAGCGATCACGCCGGAGGGGGAGGAGGGACGCTGTACTTACCTTTTCCTCCCCTTTCGCGGCTTCGCAGGGGGAGGCACTGTACTTCATATTATTAGCAATACATAGGTTTTGCTCTTCAACTGTCTCATTACAGGTTCTTCTCACTACCGCCCCTAGCGGCGATTCCCTCCCCGCGAGGACGCCCTCCCTGTGAGGATGCCCTCCCCGCGAGGAAGTGGGCCCAGACCCAGCAAGTCCCTCCTGTAGGGCGGCTTACGATCAGCCCTCGTGGACTGAGGGTGTAAGCGGCAACCCGGTCCCCAACGGCCACGGTAACGAGTCACTTTGGGAGACTAGTCCCCTGCCCAAACACTCAAGACCCATCATCAGGCACTTCCTCCTTTGGGAGTAGACGCTCTCCCCAGTAGGACGTCTAATGGCATTCTTGGATGTTTGGTCCCCAGCGACCTTATTCCCGGCTCCCCGTTCTCACGGCGACCGGATGATTGCTCCCCGGCGACCTTATTCCCGACTCCCCGTTCTCACGGCGACCGGATGATTGCCTCCCGGAGATCCAATTCCCGGCTCCCCGTCCTCACGGCGACCGGACGATTGTCACCCGGAGAAGTTACGGATTTCCCGGGCATTTCTTCCCCGGAGACCCTATTCCCGGCTCCCCGTTCTCACGGCGACCGGATGATCATCTCCTAGGAAGCCCGCCTCCGGAAATCTCATCAGGTTTTCTTGGATGTTTCTCCCACACAAGGCCTTATTCCCGGCTCTCCGTTCTCACGGCGACCGGACGATTGTCTCTCGGAAGGTCTTTCCCTTGGAAACCTCGATTTAAAATTTTCTAACTTAGAAAAATTTCTATGCTACAGGTCACTTCCACCCTGGGGGCCTTGCTACCCACACAGCGCGCGGAGCTACCCTCCGGCCCACTGTGGGCGGGGGGGATAAGGAACCCCCGGGTGTCGACCGTACCGCCCATGAGCAAACTTAGCTCATTCTTGTGAAAAGGAGTCGTCCAGACCATCCAAGAAGAAAAAATAAAGACAATGAAAGAAGGAAGCAACAACACAGCTTTATTCATCGTAAAACCCGGAGGACATCTTCCCCCTCCGGTGGGCTTCGGAAACGGTACAACCCGGGTTCTAACCCGGGGGATCCTCTACATCCTAAGGCTCCTACGCCTAATACTCCCGGAGGCTCTCCGCTAGCTCCCGGGTCAAGTCCCGGTACAATGCGCGCATGCGGCGCCGAGCGTCCCGGAGCACATCTTCGGGCCAGAATTCGTATCCCGCCGGTGGAAGTATCCGGAGAGGAGGTATCATCCGGAACCCCAGACGCGGAGGGGACAATTCGGCGCAATGATTGTCAAAATTGTCCAAGTGCCACTCCGGATGCCACCTTAACCGGATGGCGTCCTGGACGACATCCCCGCTGCGCTCCCCGGAAATGAGGCTTAGCAATATTAAAGCCGCTTGGGCGTCCCCCGGAGAGCCCCTCCCGGACCTTCGCCCGGGAGTAACCTCCCGGGAACCCTGGTAACATTGCATTCAATTCAAAGACTTAGAAAAATTTCTAACTCTATTGCATTCAAAATATCTTTTTACAAGTGTCCGGGGCTTCTCCTAAGAAGCTACCGGGATCAAAAGTCCTAAGAAACAAAAAGGGTCCTATCTAAAGACCCGGGGGGAGGCTCATACTCTTTCATTGGCGTCCTCCCCCCGGGGGGCTTCCTCCGAGGCCGGAGCTGGGGCGTCCATGGTCAGAGGCGCCGGTGCCGGGAATCTCACCCGGATGATCCGGTCGTCGAAACCGCCGGCGAGCTGCTCCAACTCCCGGCGCGAGGGCTCGAAGAACTCAGGGAAGCTCCATGGGATGCAGCCCCCAATCACCCGGGCGCCCACTCCCATTTGCTCGACGAGCCCGGCCGCGGCCGCGACGACGGGGATCGCCCGGCCCCGCGCCCGGGCGTCCGCTGCCTCCGGGATCACGGAGACTTGTGCGTTAAGAAAACACACAGCCTCCGCGAGCGTGGCCGAGAGCACCTCCGAGCCACCTCCGGAGCCTAGGCTCACGCCAAGGCTCTCGAGGGCCGAGCGGACGGAGTGACCTGCATCCGCCACCGCCCGGACGCTCGATCCCTCGAGCTCCCGGAAGGCCTCCTCCCTCGCCTTCGCCTCCTCTCGGAGGCGGCCGTTCATTGCCTCCGAG
Organism: Pharus latifolius; assembly: GCA_019359835.1. NCBI lineage: Eukaryota > Viridiplantae > Streptophyta > Magnoliopsida > Poales > Poaceae > Pharus > Pharus latifolius. Next base: position 62,986,868 of record CM033323.1, read on the forward strand.
ACGTGAACTTGGGCACGGACCCGGGCCAGCTCCTGGAGAGCTTCGTCCCTCTGGCCCAGGAAGGAGGCGGCCCTGTCCTCCGCGTCTTTGAGCAGCCGGATGACGCGCTGCTCGACGCCCTAGGTAATTGCCGTCCCCTACAAATTCCAGAGTTAGAAAAATTTTGGATACAGGGAACCAAGAGAAAGCGACAACCACTTCGGGTGAATACCTGGGCCTGGAGGGACCGAAGCTCCGCGAAGCGGTCGTGGAGCGTCCCCCCCGCGACGAAGGCCTGGACCTTCGGGGTCTGCAGGACTTCCGCGTAATGTTCGACCTCCCCTGCGGAAAGAAGGGGGGTCTCCCACCCGGAGCTTGTCCCGCCGCGGCCAATAACGGGCTCCCCGCCCCGGGCGCCCGGTGCGACCTCGGTCGGGGTGGCGGTCGTCGTCGTCTTTGTCGTCGAAGTCCTCCCCAAGGAAGTGGCAGAGGAAGCCTCGGAGGGGGTCCCCCGCCGGGGGGGATCATCAGCCCTTTCCCCTTCCCGGGCGGGAGGGCCCCCGAGGCCCCCACTTCCGACAGGACCTCGTAGACCGAGGGGCTCCCCCCCTCGTCCACGGGCCATTCAACCCTCGGAGGCGAGGTCTTCGCGAACCTCACCTCTGGTTTCTCCAGCTCCAACGGTGCCAGGGGCGCCGGGAGCACTGCTACTGAGGGCGGCGATGGGGGGTAGTCCGCCGAATCGGACGCCGCCCCGCCCGCTGCCAGCTCCTTCCCCCGGGCCGCAACGGGGCTCATCGGGGGAGGGGGTGTTGCTTCCTTCCGGGCCGGCGCCCGGGCGCGCTCACTCCTGGGAGTCTCGTCCCGGGGCTTCGCCGGTGTCGCCGCCGGCATCGTCGACGGGCCGGGGGTTTTTTGGACTCTGGCCTTCTTAGGCTCAGAGCCCCCGGCCGCGTCCTTCCCCCATTTGTGTGACCCGGGGGTGGGGAGGGGCTTCCTCTCCGGGTGCTTCAGCCCGTAGGCCTCAGCAACCAGGTTCCGGGGAGGACCCTCCCCCAGTAGGCGGACGACGCGCTCGTGTTCGTCGGTGAAGTACCTCCTGAGGAGGTTCTCCGCCTTCTCCCGCGCTGCCGGGTACGGCCGGACTATAAGAGGTAAAGAGTTAGTCAAATTTTCAAAAATTTGTAAACGCAGTAAAGCAGGTTGCCGGGACTTACGTCGGGTCACCGGCTTGACCGGGGGCCGCTGCTCCGGGCCCATGCCAGTCCCCCTCCTCCCATGCGCGAAGCGGGAGATCCTCAGAAGCATCATCTCCTCGGCGGCGTCCCGCATCGAGCGGGTCTTCCGGGAGATGATCACCTTGCCGAGGAGCTCGAGCTCCTCGTCCGTCCACACCGGAGGCTTTGGTGTGGACGACCTGCTGTAAGAGGCAGGCTCCGCGGCATACGTCACCCCCTTATCCCGGACCCGGAGGTTGAACCACCTCCGGATCCAGTCGCCCCAATGGTCCCGGGAGGCTGCCGCCGGGTAGTCGGCCACCCAGGACGGCAGCATTTGCACCATCACCGAGCCGAAGGGGGACTTGGGCGCCCCCTTCACCAGGTGGGAGCTCCGCGCCACCGGCTCGTAGAAGTACCGGAAGACGCGCAGGGTGGGCTCCCTCCCGGTCGCCGTCTCGAATAGCCAGATGAAGATTCCCATCCGGACTAGGGCGTTCAGGGTGAGGTGGTTGAGCGCCACCCCGTACTCCTTCAGAAACTCCCGGAGCATGGGATGCACCGGGAGCCGGAGCCCCGCCTCCAGGAAGGCCTCGAAGGCCACGACCTCTCCGTGCCTGGGGCGGAGGGCTCCGTCCTTCTTCACGGGGACTCGAATGTCCCCGTCCTCGACGACGCCGCTCGACCATGGACTCGGCGTCCTCGGCCGTGAACTCGGACGCCCAGAGGAAGTCCGGAGCGACCTCCTCCGGGGGCACCTCGGTCGTCTTCGCTCGACCCTTCGGTGCCATCAGGTTTGTTTTTTCCGATGGATAACTTTTCAGGGTGCTAAGTCTAATGGTTCCGGACGCTTGCTACCGAGAATGAGCTACCGGGAGAGAGCTACCGGGAGAGCAAAATCCGCTAAGGCTGAGAAGTATGGAATGAAGCTACCGGGCCCCCCAAGGCCCTATTTATAGAGGCGAGCCGTGGTCCAGATGGGCGCCAAGTGGCACCCCACGGAGCAATCTGGACCGTTGAAGTTCAAATCGCGCGCGGGAAACGAACGGACTGGCGCGCGAATCGAGGCACCGGTTCGAACCGCGAGGGCATTTATGGCAAAACGGCGCGGCCACAAGTGTCCGGCACAGAAACCGAAGCGTCACGGCTCCGGTGACTTGGTCCAGAGATTTTCCCGGTAACATGTACCATAACCACCGGGTACTCGAGCATCGTCCCCGGGGGGCATGGGGGGCTGCTGTTGGGGGAAATCTCCGCGGAACTAAGTCCAGATAAGTTGCGCCACATTTGGCCCCCGGGGACCTGGCCTCCGGGGCCTACCTGGGCGCCGCCATTTGGCCCCTGGGACCTCGCCTCCGGCGCCGTCCTGGGCGCCGCCATTTGGCCGGGGACCAGGCCTACGGGGCCTCCTCGGGCGCCGCCATTTGGCCCCCGGGACTTGGCCTCCGGCGCCGAGCCGGGAGCCGCCATTTGCCCGGGGACCTGGCCTCCGGGGCCTCCCTGGGCGCCGCCATTCGGCCCCCGGGACCGGGCCTCCGGCGCCGTCTCGGGCGCCGCCATTTGCCAGGGGACCCAGCCTCCGGGGCCTCCCCGGGCGCCGCCATTTGGCCCTCAGGACGTGGCCTCCGGCGCCGTCCCGGGCGCCGCCATTTGCCCGGGGACCCAGCCTCCGAGGCCTCCCCGGGTGCCGCCATTGGGCCCCTGGGACCCGGCCTTCGGGGCCTCCCCGGGCGCCGCCATTTGGCCCCCAGGACTTGGCCTCCGGCGCCGTCCTGGGAGCCGCCAGTTGCCCGGGGACCCGGCCTCCTGGGCCTCCCCGGGCGCTGCCATTCGGCCCCCGGGACCTGGCCTCCGGCGCCGTGCCGGGCGCCGCCATTTTCCCTGGGACCGGGCCTCCGGGGCCTCCCCGGGCGCCGCCATTGGGCCCCCGGGACATGGCCTCCGGCGCCGTCCCGGGAGCCGCCATATGCCCGGGGACCCGGCCTCCGGGGCCTCCCCGGACGCCGCCATTCGGCCCCCGGGACCTGGCCTCCGGCGCCGTCGCGGGCACCGCCATTTGCCCGGGGACCGGGCCCCCGGGGCCTCCCCCGGCGCCGCCATTGGGCCCCCGGGACTTGGCCTCCGGCGCCGTCCCGGACGCCGCCATTTGCCCGGGGACCCGGCCTCCGGGGCCTCCCCGGGCGCCGCCATTCGGCCCCCGGGACCTGGCCTCCGAGGCCTCCCCGGGGGCCGCCATTTGGCCCCCGGGACGTGGCCTCCGGCACATGTCCCGGGCCTCATCGCCCTCCTCAAGGTAAAGTCTCGAGTTGTTTATCACGTGCAGGTCACGCGAGGAGCGCCTCGGGAATTAGCGACCACCTGTCAAGCATCCAAGACGTTTGACCGGGAGAAGGACGTTCCTACCGCTCAATCCGACGGTGGCTTCCGGGGTAGTTTAGGCTTTTTGCTTCTTTTTGGGGCTATAAATAGCCCTTGTACCCCTCAGTTGTAAGCAGGTGATTTTTTTTGTTGGAATAGCTAAAAACTAACAGGTGTGCTCCGGAAGCCTCTCCCTCGGAGAGAGCCTCCCCAGCTGACTCCGGTCGGGAGCGCACCGATAGGACTAGGGCCCCCACCGGGACCCGAACCTGTATAAATCCGTGTGTCATTTCTTGTGCTTGTCCGGCGGGGGAGGACCGGTCATCCGGTCAACCTGCGCCGCGTAATGTTCGCTAGGATCGTTCTCAAAACCTGCCGGGGTATTCGCAATACCACGACAGATTTTTATTAGGATACTGATCAAATGGCAAAGCATATCGTGTCTAGAACCAAAACTCCGGTTTGGTTGAAGCGACACATGATGTTGAATTTGATGAGACTAACGGCTCTCAAGAGGAGCAAGACAACTTGGATGATGTAGGTAATAAAGGGTTGAGGGTGGCGATGAAGAACACGACCATTGGGGATATCAAGCCGAAAGAAGATAGTGATCAAGATGAAGATCCATCCACTCAAGCTATCCCCTCTTCGTCAACACCTCAACATGGAGATCAAATAGTTGAAGTCGTTAATGTGGAAGATTCGTCTCAACAACAATCGGAAGTACCGTCTACGTCTACTTCACAAAACCCGGTTGATCATCCAAGAATTCATCACTCAATTTCCAAGGATCACCCCGTCGATCAAATTGTTGGTGATTTGTGTAAGGGTGTTCAAACTCGTTCTCGCCTTGCTTCATTTTGTGAAAATTACTCTTTTGTTTCCTCTTTTGAGCCCACACATGTAGATGAAGCCTTAAAAGATCCAGATTGGGTGAATGCTCTGCATGAAGAATTAAACAACTTCACCCACAACAATGTTTGGGAATTGGTCGAAGAACCAAATCCGGATGAACACAACGTCATTGGAACCAAATGGATTTTCAAGAATAAACAAGATGCAAACGGAGTGGTAGTAAAGCAAGATTGGTGGCTCAAGGATATACTCAAGTTGAAGGTTTGGACTTTGGTGAAACCTTTGCTTCCGTAGCTAGACTTGAAGCTATTAGAATCTTGCTTGCTTTTGCTTCATCTCATAATATTAGACTTTATCAAATGGATGTCAAAAGTGCATTTTTAAATGGAAAAATTAATGAATTAGTGTTTGTTAAACAACCTCTCGGATTTGAAGATCCTGCAAAGTCGAATCATGTGTATAAACTCTCCAAGGCTCTTTATGGTCTTAAACAAGCACCTCGTGCTTGGTATGAAAGACTTAGAGACTTCTTAATTTCAAAAGGATTTAAAATTGGGAAAGTTGATACTACTTTATTTACTAAGAAAATTGGAAATGATTTCTTTTTATGTCAAATTTATGTTGATGACATCATATTTGGATCTACTAACCAAGATTTTTGAGAGGAATTTGGTAGTATGATGTCCAGGGAATTTGAGATGTCCTTGATAGGTGAACTAAGCTTCTTCCTTGGACTTCAAGTTAAACAACTCAAGGAAGGAACTTTTGTTTGTCAAAGCAAATATGTGAAGGACCTACTCAAGAAGTTCAAACTTGAAGAAGCAAAACCAATCAAGACACCAATGGCCACAAACGGTCACCTTGTCTCTGACGAAGGAGGTAAACCGGTAGACGGCCCCATTGCTTAGAAGCGGTTTCCTCGAGTCTCCGGCGCAATCCCTGTAGGATCACGCCGTTGACCCTCTCGACAGCCCCATTGCTCCGGGGATGGGCCAGTGAGGCGAAGTGGATGACGAGCCCCAGGCCTTCGCAGAATTCCCGGAAATAAGCTGAGTCGAATTGGGTCCCGTTGTCCACGGTGATTTCCCGGGGGACACCAAAACGACATACGACGTTTTTCCAAATAAACCGCTGGATTGCCCGGGACGTGATGCTGGCCAAAGGCTCCGCCTCAACCCACTTCATAAAATAGTCGACCGCGACTACCGCATACTTGTATCCTCCGGGCGCTGGGGGGAAGGGCCCTAAGAGGTCCATCCCCCAGCGCACGAAGGGCCAAGTGATGGGGATTGTCTGCAGCGCTATAGGGGGGAGGTTCGAGCCCTTGGCCATCTTCTGGCATGCCTCGCACACGGAGACAAGGTCTCGTGCGTCGCGCATGACTTTGGGCCAGTAGAAGCCCTACCAGGGGGCCTTGGCCGCGATGGCACGCGAGGCTAGGTGAGAACCACAGCTCCCCGCGTGGATGTCTTCGAGAAGTTGAGGTCCTTCCGGCCGGGGGAGGTAGCGCAGGAGGTCGGAAGGCCCCCGCTTGTAGAGCCTCCCCTCCAGTAGGAGATATGCCCGGGCTTTAGCCCGGAGGCATTTAGCCTCTGTCTCACTAGGAGGGTCCCCCTCCCCCTTGATGAAGGAGATGAGGGGGTCCATCCAAGACGGAGTTCGGGTGACCTCGGCGACCTCCGGGACATGAGGCTCGTCGCCCGTGTCCGGGGAGGCCACCGAGGGCTTCGTGATGATTTCCAAGAAAGCCCCCTTGGGGAGTGATTCCCAGGCGCTTGCGCCCCGGGCCAAGCCGTCGGCCCGGTCATTGTCCCTTCGCGGGATATGACGGGCCTCGAGGCCGTCGAAATGCCTCTCCATCTTCCGCACTTCCTGCAAATAAAGACTTAAGTTTGCGTCATGGCACAGGTAAGACTGGTCCATTTGGCAAACTAGGAGCTGAAAATCTCCCTTTACTAGGAGGCGCCGGATCCCCAGGGAGTGCGCAAGGCGCTTCCCGAGGAGCAAAGCGTCGTATTCCGCGACATTGTTGGTTGCGGGGAACTCAAGCCGCGTGGCGTACTCGAGTTCCTTCCCCTCGGGGCTCCGGAGGACTACTCCCGCACCAGCCCCAGCGAGACACAGCGACCCATCGAACATGAGAGTCCAATGATCACTGCGTCGGGGCGGCACAGGGAGGTCTTCGTCCCCGGACCCAGAGGCGGGAGTCCACTCTGCGACGAAGTCGGCGAGGACCTGCGACTTGATGGAGGAGCGGCCGGTAAGGGACAGGGAGAAGGGGGCGAGCTCAGCCCCCCACTTCCCAATCCGGCCGGTGGCTTCTTTGTTCCGCAGTACCAGGGACGACGGGACGGTGATGGGGTGCCCCAGGAAGTAATGGCGAAGCTTCCGGGACACCATCAGGAGGGCGTAGCAGATCTTCTCCATCTCCGTGTACCGAGTCTTTGGGGCAGGCGCGGTTAAGGTCGGTGAAGTCCACACACATCCGCCACCTGCCGGTTGATTTCTTGACGAGGACGGGGTTTGCTAGCCACTCGGGGTGTAGGACCTCCCGAATGAACCCCGCCTCTCGGAGCCGAGTGATCTCCACCTTGATCGCTTCTTGGCGCTCGAGGGAGAGTTTGCGCAGCTTCTGTTTAATCGGGGGATGACCGGGGGCCACTGCGAGCTTGTGCTCAATGACCTCCTGGGCAACGCCCCGCATGTCCGAAGGCTACCACGCAAAAACGTCAGAGTTTTCGCGCAGAAAAGCAGCGAGTTGCACCGCATGCTCCTCGGGGAGCTCCGCCCCGATCCGGACGGTTTTGTCTTCGTCGCCCGGGGACAGCAAGATCTTCCGGAGGCCCCCTTCCGGCCACGGCTTGAGGAGGGGCCTCCCGGGCGGTGGCGCAGCGGCGTCTAGTTCCGGGGGGAAAGCCTCCCCCCCGGGCATCTTTATGAGATTGACGCTTCCGATTGTGGCTGCAGCGCGCTCGTATAGAGCACGGGCCATGTCTTGGTCTCCCCGGACATTGATCACACCATGCGGCCCGGGGATCTTCATGCAGAGGTAGTTTTGATGGGTGGCAGCCCCCAGCCGATTGATTGTGGTCCTCCCCATTATCGCGTTGTAGGAGGAAGGGAGGTCCACGACGTCGAAGCAGACCAGCTCGGTCCGGTAGTTCTCCGGGGTTCCGAACGTCATAGGAAGATCTACCTTGCCCACGGGCTGGATTGCCTTCCTCGGGACAAAACCTTGCAGGGGCCCGGCAGCGGGCTGCAGGAGCTTCTCATCCACATGCATCTCTTTGAAGGCCTTCAGGAATAGGACGTTGGCGGAGCTCCCGCCGTCCACAAGGAAACGGGCCAGATGGCAGTTGTAGATGGTCGCGGAGACAATGAGCGCGTCGTCGTGGGGGAAGCGAACCCCTCGCGCGTCTTCCGCCGTGAAGGTGAGGGGGACGTCCGACCACCTAGGTGGCGGGGACGCGTGTAGCACCCCCACAACCTTGACCTCGCGCGCGTACTCCTTACGCTGGCGCTTAGAGTCCCGCCCGGAGGCGGACCCTCCCACGATGACGTTGATGCGGTGCTGAGAAGTTTGAAAGGGGAGAGCTTCTGAAGGCTCCCCCTCCTACGTCTGCTGACCCCCCGCGGGAGTAGGAAGGGCCGGAATAGCTGGCCGAGGGAGCAAGGAGGCCGGAGTCCCCCCTCCCCACCCCCCCGCCCGCGCTGGTCGAGGAACGCCGCGAAGTGCTTAGCAGCTGGCTGCAGTCTCAGGTAGCGTGGGTACTGGACCCGTGGAAGCTGCACCACGGTCCTTCCCGCCTTCTCCCTGCGGGGCCTTCCCGGCCGCGCGAAGACTGTCCTCCCCCATGGCCCTTCGGTGTGGGGGAGGGGCGGTTGCCCCTCAGGGGGTCGCGCGAGCCGCCTCCACCCTCGAGGACAAAGGTGTCCCGAGGCCGTGGCTCATTACGCCCCCTGCCTAGGGCGCTTGAGGGGATCCCTGGCCCCCCGGTCGGCGGGGGCGGGAGCCCCCTGGGTCTTCTTCCAGATGTCGTCTTCCTCCGCCCGAGCGTACTTTTCGAGTACGTTGAAGAGCTCGTCGGCGGCAAAGGGCCAGCTCCGGGAGAGCCTTCGATGGAGCTCCCCCGGGAGGATGCCGCTTTTGCAGGCTTCGATGACCGTAGAGTCGGGGACGTGGGCCACTTTACTCTTCACCTGGGCAAAGCGCTTGAAGAAGCTTCTGATGTTCCCCAGTCCTCTGCCGGACAGTGTACAGCTGCGAAGAGTCTGAAGAGTCTAGGGGACGCACGTAGTTCCCCTGGAAGTTTGCGCAGAACTCCCGCTTGAGCTGCGTAAAAGACTTGATGGAGCCGGCCTTCAGGTTGTAGAACCAGGAGCGGGCGATGCTGGTGAGGTAGAGGGGGAAGACATTGCATTGTACCGTCTCGTCCCCCCCGGATGCGGAGATGGCAGTGGAGTAAACCTGCACAAATTCGTAAGGGTCTGCCTCACCGTTATAGTGCTCGATGTGCGGAGGACGGTAGGGCCACGGCCACCGGATGCTGCGAAGTCTTTGGCACAGGGGCTGGTTAGCCCCCTGCACTTCCCGGGGGGCGTCCCGATCGCTGTCTTCTTTGACGGGGGGCACGCCCTCGTTGTCTGAGTCTGGAAGCGGTCCGAGAGGCCCGCCGGAATGGCAGTGGCGACGCTTCTCCTCCGGGCCGGGACTGAGTTCCCGGACGTCCGGGCTATTCTCTGGAGAGATTGGCTCTTCAGCGGGTCTCTTCCCCCGACCGGTGCGAGAGCGAGGCTCCCCACGACCGCGGCTGGGGGGAAGTTCTTCCCCGCGCTCAGGTGAATGCATTTGCTCGACCTCCCCCCGGGTGAAACAGACCTGTTCCGCCGAGGGAGGGAGCTTATGCACTGTAGCTGCCGGCCCGGAGGCTTCCGGGGCCGGCTGGGGGGAGCTCCCTGCGAAGACCACCGGGACCGGAAAGGGGGAAGCCCCTGTATTATCCGGGACCAGGGAGGGGGCGCCCACGGCGACGTTTGGAACCGAAGTGGAGGGGGCCCCAGTAGCAACGACCGAAACCCGAAAGGCGGAAGCCCCTGTAACATCCGGAACCGGCGAGGGGGGAGCCCCCCTGGCGACATTCTGCATCGGGGAGCCCATGCGGGGGGAAGTCCGCTGAGGCACGGGAGCTGCTCTGTCGACCGCCCCCGGTGCGGTAAACGCGACACGGGGGGCGGGACTGACTCCCGGCGTAGGGAAAACCCCCGGCATGAAGTGGGCTCCCGGCCTCGGAAATAGGCCTGGGACGGGGTACCCCCCTGGTGCCACGAAGGGCCCGAGCACGAAGTAGCCTCCCGGCACCGGGACGGGCCCGGGTGCCGGGGAGGGTCCGGACGTATATCCCGCAGGGGGAGGGAACCCCCCGGCAGGATCATACGGGGCGGACAGACCCCCGGAGGCCGGAGGGGCCACCGGGTAACCCATAAACGGGGGCATAGTCCCCGAGTACGGGTGCGACGCAAATGTGGGGGCCGGAGGCCGCGCCAACACACTGAGCAGCTCATCCATGGAGCGCTGGGCGCGGAGCTGGCCCTCCACTAGAGCCTCAAGCAGGGCGTCCCGGGGAGCCGTCGGGGGGAGACTGGTCCCGGCCGAGGTCCCCGCGGTCACCGGGAACGACCTGGAGGTGGAAGCACCTAAGTTGAGTGGAAAGGAGGGAGGCGGTACCTGGGCTAGGCCGCCTTCGGGCGGAAGCGCCGGGACAGCAGTGTCCCAGACGGGCGGCGCCGGGTCTCCGAGACCGGCGTCACCGGGAAGGGTGCGAGCCCTTGTTCTTGGGGGAGCCATGGCGTCTTGTCACGAGTTCCCACGGACGGCGCCCTCTGTCGTGGTATTGCGAATACCCCGGCAAGTTTTAAGAACGATCCTAGCAAAGATTACGCGGCGTGGGTTGACCGGATGACCGGTCCTCTCCCGCCGGACAAGCACAAGAAATGACACACGGATTTATATAGGTTCGTGTCCCGGTGGGGGCCCTAGTCCTGTCGGTGCGCTCCCGACCGGAGTCGGTTGGGGAGGCTCTCTCCGAGGGAGAGGCTTCCGGAGCACATCTGTTAGTTTTTAGCTATTCCAACAAATGAATCACTTGCTTACAACTGAGGGGTACAAGGGGCTTTTATAGCCCCAAAAAGAAGCAAAAAGCCTAAACTACCCCGGAAGCCACCGTCGGATTGAGGGGTAAGAACGTCCTTCTCCCGGTCAAACGTCTTGGATGCTTGACAGGTGGTCGCTGATTCCCGAGGCGCTCCTCGCGTGACCTGCACGTGATAAACAACTCGAGACTTTACCTTGAGGAGGGTGATGAGGCCCGGGACATGCGCCGGAGGCCAAGTCCCGGGGGCCAAAAAGGCGGCGCCCTGGAGGGGCCGGAGGCCAGGTCCTCGGGCAAATGGCGACTCCCGGGACGGGGCCGGAGGCCAGGTCCAGGGAGCCAAAAGGCGGCGCCCGGGGAGGGGCCGGAGGCCAGGTCCCCGGGCGAATGGCGGCACCGGAGGCCAGGTCCCGGGAGCTAAAAGGCGGCTCCCGGGGAGGCCCCGGAGGCCAGATCCCCGGGCGCATGTGGCGCAACTTACCTGGACCTAGTCCCGCGAAGATTTCCCCCAACAATGTTTCCGCGGGTAGTTGTTGTGCACAATTGCTTTGGATGAGGCAAACCTTGTTGGATTATGGAATAAAATTTGAAAAAGTGCCTCTTTTGTGTGATAATGAGAGTGCAGTAAAGATAGCCACAAATCCAGTTCAACACTCTCGGACCAGGCATATAGATATCCGACACCACTTCCTTAGAGATCATGTTAGTAAAGGTGATGTGGTGGTGGATAATGTGAGAACCGAAGATCAATTAGCGGATATATTCACTAAGCCCTTAGATGAAAGTCGTTTTTGTAAACTCTGAAATGAGCTTAACGTCATTGATATATCAAATGTGGCTTGAAATGTATGACTCATATTGGTTGTTCTTAAATTGTTACTTGGTTGCATGAACTTCTCATTTTAGAGCATTTTAGGCTCTTTTATCGGCATTTGAGTAAAATTAATCAAAAATATGTTAATTTATAAGATAAATACTTCCCCTTTGGTGATATTGTGTATATCTTACTTATAGTTATCCTATATATATATATATATCTTACCTTATCTAAATCTCTTATGAGCATCAAATCAAACAAATTTCTCCAAGTTTTTCAGACCTTCCAGCGGTCTGTCCGAACTAATTGCGGTCTGACCGATTGCATCTCCAGAGAGCTTTGCAAAACCTCCTCTTCCAGCGGTCTGAGCGGTCTCTTGCCCACGGTCTGACCGAATTTTCACTACCAGAGACCTTTTTTTTCCTGAATCTCTATCCTTTTCACTCTCTTCCCCACTTGTCTCTTTCACGTGCGCCCAAAAAGTTTTTGGAATCTTCTTCTCCGGTCAAACCCTAGCGACGCACGGACAAACCGTTGATCAAGATCACCTCCAATCATGTCTTCTAGGTATTGTTCTTGGATTCATCTCTGTGGACTCAAATTTTTTCTCCATATTTCGGGATTCCGAGAAATCTTGATAATCCTAGTGTTGAATCTGTGAATAACCTTAAATTGATTCATTCACTTGATACTCTAAATGATTATCCTTGAGTATCAACTCTTTTTATGATCTAAAATCAAGTAAATCTCTAGAATCACCTCAAACCCTAACTCTATGGTTGCGCCGGTCTGACAGCCCCTGTTTTGGTCTGACCGACAGCAACAGCAGAGCCAGGGTTTGCTGATCTGTTGTCGTATCGATTCGCTTCATTCGTTCATGTCTCTTAGTATCTTACCTGCTGTATATCTTCCAAATCTTCTATTGGTCGAGGTACTCAAGGAAATGTCTTCGTCCGGACAAACAAGAAGAAATTGGCGAATCAGCCAAAACAAGCTCAACTGTCAAGTAGTAGTGACAGTCACGATGATGATTGGGTGCCCTCGGCCGGAGACTCTGAAACAGAACAGTCCTCTCACCGTGGCGGATCCACTCATATGGGCATGGACATCGAGAGTGAGGACGATGAAATAAACGTCCACGCTTATCAAGGCCCGAAGAAAAATTGGACGTCAAGTGACTACACGAAGGCTAGGACCTCCTACGCCTACAATCATGCAAATGATGCCACGACTCCTCACTTCCACTCGATGACCCAGCAGGATGCATTCTATGGGCATTTGATCCACAAGAACATTTTCGAGCACAAGTGGATCGAATGGGCGTATGTGGTGAATCAGCCCATCACGGCTCCCTTGGTGCAGATCTTCAAGGACATCGGACTCTATGACTTTGTGGAGAACAAATGCCCATGGGACGCCACTGCTATCCGACAGGTTTATGCTACGATCGAGATCATATGGGCGGAACAGCGGATCATGTGGATGACAGGCTCTAGGCGGTATGAGGCTTCTTTTGAGGAGTTTGCTGCGGCAAACAAGATAAATTATGAGGAAATGAAGGAGGGGATCAATATGGAGGATGAGGATTACCTCCATGAGGATGATTGGCTCCAGTTTTATGAGCAGCCGGGAGGTGGACAAAGGATAGTACCTGGAATTGTTACAGGTCTTAAAGTCCTCCCTGTTGTGATCAACAAAATCATACAAGCCACGATCGATCCAAAGAGTGGAAATCGAGAAGCGGTCCGAGATTAGTATTGGAACTTCATCGACCACATCCTCAAGAGTCATCGGATCAACATTGTCACATTCATCTTGAAGACCATTGAGGATGTCTCGGTAACCACTCTTCCGAACCTATACTTTGCTCCATATATCATGTCGTTGCTGCTCCAGAAGACGAAGTTTCCACACGGATCGTGCGACATCAGGCACCTCGGCTATAAGCCGTTTAGTGTCAATCCGCGCGTCTTGGCTCGAGGTCATGGAGCACAGCCACATCAGCAGCAGCCGGCTCAGCATATGCCTCCTCCTCCTCAACCACAGGCTCAGCAGCCAGCACAGTCCAGCCAAGCCCCCGCCTGGTTTACACAGTTCCAGCAACAATTCCAACAGCCGATGATGGATCAGTTTGCTACTCTTCTCCAGGGGCTTGAGCTCGCACGATCGGACTTGGTGGCATTAAATGATCAATTCCAGACCTTCTCATCATGCCAAGATTAGTACGAGCAGCGCTTCGACGCATTCTCCGCTCATTTCTATACCAGATTCCCTCAGACTCCTCCTTTTCATCCTCCAGATGATGATGCTCCCGCCAACTCTTAGCTTTTATGGCAATTGATGCCAAAGGGGGAGAAGAACTTTAGATGAAAGAACTTTTGATGTAAAGCTTTAGTGATTTTTGATAACTTCTCTGTGATGTTTTGATAACCTATGTGGATGACACTTATGTTGGATGACACTTTTGTGAGTGATCCGTTTGAGACCTAGCCTTGATTTTCGCACTAGGCTCGCCCAGATTCTAATATGCGGAATAACGGGATCTTATACCCGAAACCCAAGGTAATTGCACAACTCTTTATTTCAAAGAGGGCTTACACGTCGAACGTTAGGCACACTTGTCTACGTCGAAGGAACTATAAGTGTCTAAAACTCAAATAAGTTCTATGACTCTTCGATTGAATTCCATGATATAAACTAGACCTGTTATAAGGTATTTATAGTCCAATCGTATGAGTACGTATCAGACTCAATAACCTAAACGTATTAGACTCATATAACTAATCCTAAACAGATAAGCTTAGTTATACACATTCGAATCGGATACAATTCCGAACAGGGAACGAATTCCTTTTCCTGGTCGCGGACCAATCCATGGTCGTGAATCCTTTCTGAACACGGTTAAGGTCGCGAAGCCATATGCGATCAGGACTTGGTCGCGAAGCCGTATGCGATCAGGACTTGAAGATCCTCCCGGATCATGACTCCCTTGTTGAGAAGGAGCCAACCCCTGTTGCGACCTCTCGGTCAAACTGGAGATGTGGAAATTGGGCTTGTCCATCTTCTTTGGTGTATCTTTGCCGCACGTGCTCGTTGATCTTTTCGACCGATTCGAAAAGTCTCCTTGGTGCCACTGCGGGTGGTAGTTACCTTCTTCTCCGAAATCACATCTTCACATAGAGGTTCATCTCGTTGATAGACCCAGTCTTCAACAGATGGTACTATAGTATCTGGCTCATATCCAGCATTGAAGGCTCAAAGAGTTTGAGGTGCTCAACATTAACAACCGAGTAGATATCCATGTATGGAGGTAACTCGAGCTGACAAGCATAATTACCAACTTTCCGCAAAATCCGAAAAGGACCATAACCAATGGGTTTGTGTTTCTTACCTTCACCTTTAAGTCTCTCCTTACTCAGATGTAACCATACCATATCACCTTCTTGAAATTGCGCATCAACTCGGTACCGATCATGTCGCGCCTTGTACTTGAGTTGAGCTTTCAGCAAGTTCTGTTCAACCTCACGATGGAGTCGTTGAATACCTTTTAGGAACTTTTGTGCTCGATCCTGATCAGATGCTTCCTTGCTGTTTTGTGCTGAGGTGGGGATCACAAACTCCATGTCGAATGGACTCTGTGGTAGAAATCCCAAACAAACCTCAAACGGCGACTTTCCAGTCGAACCATGCACTGCTCGATTAAAAGCAAACTGCAGGTACGGTATGCTTTCATCCCAAGTCTTCGGGTGCTTCGAGTTATATCCTCTCAAGAGATGAACGAGCGTGCGATTTACCACCTCAGTTTGACCATCAGTTTGCGGATGAAAAGCAGTACTCCTCTTCAGCTTGGTGTCCATCATCGTCCAGAGCGATCGCCAAAAATGACTAAGGAACTGGGTATCGTGATCAGACACAATAGAAGTCGGCAGTCCGAAGTGTGTCCAAACGTGCTGAAAGAATACCCGAGCTGCTTCTTCTCCCGTGATAGTCTTTCGACAAGGTATAAGAATAATCATTTTGGAGAACCGATCAACGACCACGAATAGATAGTCGTTGCCACGTCGGGTCTTAGGTAATCCTCGCAAGAAATCCATGGATATGCTCTCCCATGGTCGCGATGGAACTGGCAAAGGAGTGTACAAACCTAATTTTTGATTTGCCGGTTTCGAGATGCTGCAGAGACCACATCCTCGAACAAAACTAGCCACATCTTACTGCATACGCGGCCAGAACACATGTCGGTGAAGATTTTGCAACGTCTTTGTAACCCCAAAGTGACCAGCTACCTTCGATGTATGCGCTTCTCGCAACCATTGAATTCGAGGTGCTCCCCGAGGTATGCAAAGTAAGTTGCCTTTGTACAAGAGTCCTTCTCGACGAATGAACTCCGTAGGTTTCCCTGTTTCGAGCTCAGTCAGTATTGTTTGAAAATCAGGGTCTTCACTATACATCGTGGCATAGTCATCATGACATGAGGGCTCGATCTGCATGAACGTTGATAAGCAGAGGGTTGTAACTGGTGGTCACGATAACATGTTCGCCAATTTGTTGTGTACGCCCTTCTTGTATTTAATCACCAGATTAAACTGCTGCAGATACGACATCCACTTCATGTGCTGAGCTTGCTGTAGCTTGGACTGAGTTTGCAAATATTGCAATGGTTGATGGTCGGGGTGGACAACCGTCTCTTTCCCCAAGAGATAACACCGCCAATGTTTCATGGCCTGATGCAGTGCGCATAACTCCTTATCATAACTCGGGTAGTTCTTCTGAGCTCCCTGGAATAACTCAGAGTGATATGCCACTGGTCGACCTTCTTGCATGAGCACTGTGCCCATTGCATAACCTGAGGCATCGGTTTCTAGCTCGAACGGTTTCTAGAGATTCGGCAAAGCTAACACAGGCGCCTCGCTGATCTTCCTTTTCAGCAAGAGAAACGTGTCCTCATGTTTCGCTGTCCACTCGAACTTCTGATCGATCCTGGTTAAAGCATGCAATGAAGAAGCCACAATCAAGAAGTGTCGGATGAACTTCCGAAGATATTGGTATGCTCCCACAAAACTACGCACATCCGTAACTGTTCGCGGTCGCGGCCATTCGCGAATCACTTTTACCTTGTCTGGGTCGATTTGCAACGTACCGTTGCCGACCAGGAATCCATGGTAAAGTAGAGTTTGCTGGCCGAACTCGCACTTCTTACGGTTGAGGCGAAGTCGATGTTGCCGAAGCTGATCGAACACCTTTTCGACATGAATGAGGTGCTCATCCCACGAACGACTATAAACCAATATGTCGTCGAGGTACAAAATCATACAGTCGTCGATGAACTGTCTCAATACGTCATTCATAAGACACATGAAAGTTGTCGGGGCGTTGCAGAGACCAAACGGCATGAGCAGCCATTCGAACAGACCTTGTCGTGTTTTGAACGCGGTCTTCCACGTATCCTCCTCTCGGATGCTGACTTGATGATATCCTGACTTAAGATCCAATTTGGAGAAGACAACAACATGCTTCAATTGGTCTAACAGGTCGTCAATACGGGGAAGGGGGTACCGGTTCTTGATGGTGATCTTGTTCAGTGCTCGATAGTCGATGCACATATGCCAAGTCCCATCTTTCTTTGGTACTAACACCACAGGAGATCCACAAGGTGAACTACTTGGTTGGATGACACCATCATTCAGCAACTCACCAAGTTGTCTCTTGATCTCTTCATTCTCCAATACTGAGTTGCGATACATACTCAGATTGGGCAGTGTCGCATCGGACACAAGCTGAATTTTGTGCTCAATTTGACGTTCCGGCGGACGGCCCTAGGTAGCCTCGAACAGATCACTGTATTTCTCCAGCAGTCCCAAAAAATGACCAGAATTCTCTCGGTAAATCAACGACAATGCTAGTCGAGTACCCCCACTTTGACCAATGGATCGAATCATGACAAGCACATACTTGTGACATGCATTAACAATCCGTTTGGCTTGATTTGCGGTAATCAAGTTCGAAGTGTTGACGTGGACGTCTCTACTGATCACGAACTTAACTCCATCTTTGGTGAGGTCGTACTCTTGCGCTCGCCGATGGAAATGAGCGTCTCGATCATATAGATACGGACTCCCAAATATCACCTGACAGATATCAATAGGGACAACATCGCATTGCACCTCATCGACATATCGTGCAGAGATCACAAATTTCAACACACACTGACTCGTAATCTGTTGATTCACGTCGGATGTAAACCAACCCAGCGGGTATGGTCGCGGGTGTGTGGTTGTCTTCAAACCAAGTCGTCGAACCAGTCCAGCGGAGACCAGATTCTTCTAACTTCCTGGATCGAATATTGCTGCGACCACTTCGTGCTTCACCTGGACGTTGATGGTGAACAAGTCCTCTATTGGGTGATGGTCATTTGGTGGATCCGAACCCTTCTCCTTCGGCATTGCCATCAGAGACAAGGTCGTATCCGCCTCATTAACCGAGTTCACTCAGACAACTTCTCCGTCGGGTGAAGTCGCAGTAGCCGTGGCTGTTCTTTTCCCTGGTCCATTTTTCTTTGGTCGAAGTTCAGGATGAAGCTTGTAGCATTTGTCCTTGGTATGTCCCGCGACTTGACAATGTTCGCAAAAGGCACCCGTGCCCGATTTGGAAGCGTTCTTCTTCGGACTCGACTTTTGCTTTGTCGAGGACGCACTTTCCTTCGTGCTTTTATCGCTGCGGGATTTGTTCTTCTTCTCGATCGCCATAGCAGTTGTGCTTGCGGTCACGATGTCTTGGACGCCGAACAGACTTAGCTCAGTACTGATCAATTTCTGAAGTCCAAATGTGTATTTCCGAAATACCTGAAGGTCGGATAGTGAGATGCCAATGACCATTGCTTGTCGCCAAAACTCTGTCGTATAGTCGCGCTGTTGGTACAATCTGTGCCAACGCTCCCATCTCTCCTCAAGGTAACCCATCGGATAGAATTCTTGTCGCTGAAGTCATTTGAATTGACCCCACGCAAGGTCGTCAGCTTCACCACTGGCGACAAGGGCCTTCCACCATGTCTTGGCGTGGTCCTTCATCTTCAAAGGTGTAAACTTCACCTTTTGAGCACTACTGAACCCTTTCAGGTCAAAGTAGGTCTCAAGTTGATCGATCCAAGAATCCAGCTTCTCGGCATCGATCACCCCATCATATATGGGTATATCAATCTTAGCGTTGACCTTAAAAGATCCGACAGCTAAGGAGATGTTGGCGAGGTCGTCGGTCTTATGGTCGCCTTCGTCTTCATCTTCGTCTGCCCTGCACAAGTCTTCACCAGTCTTCGCACCCATCCCCTTCCCTACTTCAGGAGGTACAATCATGGCCTGCTGCTTAATCCAAGCAAGCACGGTTTCCATGTCGGTGGAGAGCTTAGCCACTTGTTCGGCTAGGTTAGCTTGAACGGAGGTATCGTCAGACATTGCAGGAGACGCGGCTGTAGGAACCGTCAATTGATCGCCTGGAGTTTTGCCGGAGGTTTTGTAACCCTGGCGAGTCTTCACCATCCACAGGATAGGAAAGTTGCTCTGTAACAACTTGATCCGTTTGAGTCCTAGCCTTGATTTTCGCACTAGGCTCGCCCAGATTCTAATATGCGGAATAACGGGATCTTATACCCGAAACCCAAAGTAATTGCACAACTCTTTATTTCAAAGAGGGCTTACACGTCGAACGTTAGACACACTTGTCTACGTCGAAGGAACTATAAGTGTCTAAAACTCAAATAAGTTCTATGACTCTTCGATTGAATTCCATGATATAAACTAGACCTGTTACAAGGTATTTATAGTCCAATCGTATGAGTACGTATCTGTAACACCCTGGTTTTGGGGGTGAAAAGTTTTTGCATAAAATCCTGCATGCATGTATCCCTGTAGCAGTAGCCAGATCAGCTGAACCCTAATCTCTCCCAAACCCTAAAAATCTCCAAATCTATTCTCTAGATCCAGATCAAGATCAGACCATCCAGATTTAACCTACCAGTTATTCTGAAGATAAAAGTCTTCAGGAACCAAATGGAATTCTAACCCTAACTCCCAGTATCTAAGTCTATTCTGTTTTCGAAAACAGGAAATTCAGATTTACCCTAAGTACCCCAGATTCCAGATAAGTGAGTTATCATGATCTAACCCTATCCAGACTCAAGTATCTTTTGGAATATGTTCCTAAGTATATCCTCAACTTACTTCAAAAAGTTGGGAACCAGATTGTTTCATCTAAACACTTTTCGCAGTTTAGTCCAAATTTTACTGCGAATAAGTCCTTTTCTGTTTACCTGGAAGCCTGAAAAGGCTAAAATCCACGAATCAACTCCAACCTCAGAATTTCTTCAGGGAACACCTCCCAAATGCTATTTGATACATATTTCCCTTCTGTTTAAACTTCAAAATCTCTCCCCAATCACCAGAATTTAAGATCGACAAAATCCAGATCTATTTTACCCTAATTTTACCCTATTTTCGAAAATAGGTGAAATCCCTCAAACCTTATCAAATTTTCTCCAGATTTGAGCTAAATGAGTATTAATAGAAATATTATACTCATCCATGAAATCAATTTCCAAATTAAACCTCTTTAAGACCAGAATTACAAATCAGTCCACTTTTCAACAGAAACTCTTACACTTATACCCCTGGATTCGACCTCACCTCTGTTCACGACCAGAAGCCGTCTTCGACCAGCGCCTGGGACTTCGACCACCACCTGGAACAGCGCACGAGCACGGGAGCCTTCGACCTCGAGTGCGCCACTGCTGTTGCTTCGCTTGCTGCCACGTGTGTGCTCGGCGTTGGCCACTGTGGATCTTCTCCAGCGAGGATCGCGACCAGCTAGTTTCTCCCGTTTGAACGCCACCGGCAACGGCTCCAGCAGGAAAGCTTAGCCACGTGGAGTTCTTGCCGCGGCCAGCCATCGTGTCGCCTTCACTTCGCAGCAGCTCCAGCTGCAAAAGCTCTCACGGCCGCTGAACAGGTCACCTCCATCGCCAGCTCGCCGTGAAGTCGCCATCCAGTCACTTCCTTGCCGGCTTCAACTCCCCGTGCACTTCTAGCCATTGCATCTCCTCCGAATCCTCTATAAATAGCCTCTGGCCTCGGGGAAACATCACACACCCACCAGAAACACCTAAGTCCTCAAACTCGCCGTCTTCTTCTTCTTCCCCGGTGAGCAGCAAAGGGAGCTTCGATGCTAGCTTCAACCGCTGCTTCCTTCTTCAATCCAACACCCCCAGTGAGCTTCCCTCATCCCCCTCATGCTTCTCAAGCTGGGAATTTAGTTTAAATGCTTTCTGTCACCGGCAATCGCCGTGTTTCACCTAGAACTCCGGTGAGCAATTAACCCTCACCTAAACCGATTTAGCTCTCGAGCCAGTGATCAAACATGCTCAATAGATCATTCTTATCATCCCTAAGCAACCAGAATAATCAATTTTGCTAAAATCTGGAAAACCCCAAATTGGAACTTTGCTTGTGAACTGAGCTTACTGTTTAAGCTTTTCTGGTGCATCTCTAGCCAATCCAACTTCACCAGTATGTTTCTAATGCCCTAGAGATCATGTACAAGCAAGGAATTGAGTTCAATCACTTTAAATCAGAAATGCCCAAAACAGATTTGAGTTCATCTTTTCTCCAGCCAGTATCTTCCAAATCCAGCCACTCCAGCTCAAACCACTTTGCCATTTAGATGTTTTGGACCATTCTGAGCAACTTTGTCTTCTATCACGACTACCAATTCGGCCTAGATTGTGAGATATAGCCATGCCCTAGTTACTGCACTGTTTATGTTGCATGTGCTCCAGGCCAGTCAACTTCTTTGCCGGTTTTCATCACTTTCCAGCCATCTCCTGCCCTAGATCCTGTTGAGACATTTGTTCCTGTTACAAATGTCTAACTATCAGACAAAGTGGTGCATCATTTGGAGCCCTAGATCAAAAGTTATGGCAAACCCTAGTTTCTGGCCATGTCAACTCTATGTCAAACTATGCCAGTCAGTGGCATTAGCCCTGTTCACCCACCTCTGGTCATGAAAAACAGAAAATACTTTGTCAAATAGTTGCCTCACTACCTTGTGCACCATATGCTTGAATCAAAACTCATTTTGGCCACTGGGAACTATTCGAACCATGTCAATGCCATTCTTCGGCATTGTCAGCCCTTGTCAGCCTATGTCAGCCAATGGCATTGGGCCAGTTTGACCCCTTCTGGGTATGCAAACTGAACATAACCTTGTCCCTTAGACTCCTGATGTTGTGATCTACATTTTATTCTACTGTCACAACTTGAGTTGAGCCCTCTATCATCCATCGACCCTATATCGATGCCTTGAACCGAATGTCGACCTAAAGACGTTCGCTGTTTTGAGCGAACCAGAACCAGCCGTAGCCTTGATATCATTCTGATATTTTGGAACCTTTGGAACCTTGTAAACCTTTGACGACTAATCTTAACCTTGGTTTCCATAGTTTAACCCTAATCGTTTCCCAGAACTCTCAAATCTTGTATCGCCTAAGTGTTTCTCCTTGCATTATCGCATATAGTGGAATAGTAAGAATAGGATTGATTGTAATGCCTGTTTGCTTGTTTGATCCTTGTTCAGAGCAAGAGTCCGAGTTCGAAGACTTCGTCGCAGACTCGACATCAACTGCTGTTTCTTACGACGCGGAAGGCAAGTCATATTCTTGAACATCTTGAACCTATATTTTATGAAATGCTAGAATATACCTTGATTATAAAATAGTATTGCATGAATTGAGAAAAGAGATGAAATGGCAGCATCAGGCTCATTGCCTGTGGAAAGATAAACTGTTTAGCAATGAGCCATGAATTGATAAATATATGTATATAAATCTATATTCATGAAATAAAACCCCTAGCCGTGACCAGTATTTTGGTATGGAATGGTGGTAGCACTGGAGGTGCTTGGCTGCACTGGTTGTGCGGGCACTGAAGGTGCATGGATTGTGGTATGATCTGGTCACTGGCATATAAGGACCTAGAACCTTGTGTTGTGCGTCTAGTGGCATGATTAACGTGCCGACCGCAAGCCTGGTATGGGATAGGCCTGAACAAGTAGTATGTGGATCACACATGAAACCCCTATATGACAAACTCACGATTAAACACGGGGTGCGCTCCAACACATATCACAGGATGTGATCATGCACGCTGACCCTGAGGGGAAGATGCCAATTAGTGGGGGTTGTGAAACCCTGCCACAACTGTGGTTTGCGTGAAGAAAACCACGGGGTCTGGGGTGAATTGTGTGTGAAACATGGCAAAAGTTCTTGTTATCTCCACCTTGCCACTCACAGTATGAAGTGAGTCAGGGGTCCAATCCTTGTGATAGGAAGGGCATGAAAGTGGATATATCTTGCGGGTAAATTGGTACCCCTCTGCAGAGTTAAAAATGTATTCGAATACTTCATGCTCCCGAGTTTTAGGAGTATGCCGCGGTGGATTGAATCCACGGGGTGTGACACAAGTATTGTTTTATAAATTAAAATTTGTTAAGTCAAGATTACCCAAATGACATGTGTTGTCATGATAAGGGGTGCTGCCGTGGGCTGTCATGTGTTGACGTGTCGCGGTAGTACCATAATTTAGTGATCATATGATATCTAAGAGGCATGTGGATTGTGCCCTAAGTATATGAAATGCTGCCATGAGCATGAGATTTGAAAAGCTTGGAAGAAAAGTATTTATGGAAAAACCCTCCCACCTCCTTTCCCCCAATAGCATAGGATCATGTCATCTCTACTATACGTATCTCTACTCTTACCTATGACTTGCTGAGTACGTAAGTGCTCACCCTTGCAACTTATCAACAATAGATGGAGTGCTACAATACCAAGACGAAGGCTTGGAAGATTTCGTGGATCCAGAAGGAAGAGAGCCAGTTCTGCCAAAACCCTGAAGTGTGCTGTTCTGCTGTCAACTTCTTACGACTGTGGGGGTTTTGCCTAGCTTCCGCCGAGTAGTTGTCTTTTGTTTTAATTAGACCATTTGTGCCGTGAAGGCATTGTATTACTCTTGTTGTATCAGGCCAGCAGGCCATACTGTTTATCAATGATATTTTGTAAGTTACTCTGCTGCAATGAACTTCTGTGCTTGACTTATCCTGGGAAGTCAGTGGTATGTATGTATGAGGCCAGCCGCAGCGAGCTAGGTCTCCACGGGAGTAGTCGTGGTACCCTGTGCGGGGCGCGACAGTATCAGACTCAATAACCTAAACGTATTAGACTCATATAACTAATCCTAAAAAGATAAGCTTAGTTATACACATTCGGATCGGATTACAATTCCGAACAGGGAACGAATTCCTTTTCCTGGTCGTGGACCAATCCATGGTCACGAATCCTTTCCGAACACGGTTAAGGTCGTGAAGCCATATGCGATCAGGACTTGGTCGCGAAGCCGTATGCGATCAGGACTTGGTCGCGAAGCCGTATGCGATCAGGACTTGAAGATCCTCCCGGATCAGTGAGATTGTTACTTCATGTTGTATGAGATGTGCTCTATACTTCATGACATATGAGATGTGTTTATGTTATTTTCATATGACCTTTGTGATGATTGATATCATGTGTTCAATTGAATGTCTTATTTGTGACCTATGTGATGTTTTGAAAACTCTTGTGATACCTCATGTTTATATTGAGAATGAATTGAAATATCCTCTTATATACATGCTTGAACTCCACCAAAAGGCCAAAATTCTCATATTCATATATTTAGGGGGAGTGTGTCTTTCTCTACTATGCTTATTGAAAAATCCTTTTAATGCTCAAAATTAAATCATCTACTCTTTATGTTGTCATCAATTACCAAAAAGGGGGAGATTGTAGCTTCTAGGCCCCTAAAGAGTGTTTTGCTAATTAATGACAATTACAAATGTTGAACTAACGATACCTGTTAAGTTGTGTCAAGAACAAACTCAAAAGACAGGTTAATGAAAGGCAAAGAAAGAGCCACATGATGAAGAAAGGACATTGAGCAAAGAGGCATAGGTATGGAATATGATCTTTTTCCATTTTACCGGTCTAAGGTGATTAGAGATGAATTTTGACCGGATTTTAGAATAGTCGCCGTACTATTAAGAGGAGCATGTGGTGTATCACGAAATAGTTCATCTGTGTGCCACAAGTCATAAAAACAACTTGCATTGCATACTAGAAGATCATATACTTTGAAAATGCCTTGTTCCATTCCATTTGGCCAAATTCAGTCTTAGTCGGTCTGACCGATTGTTATCCGGTCTGACCGAATAGACGGTATGATCGAATTTTGTTATCCGGTCTGTCCATAATTAAAACCTAGGTCAGTCTCCTGGAACTTCATGATCTAACTTTCTGAAACTTGATGTGCTAAGACGGTCTGACCGATTGTTGGACCGGTCTGACCGCTAAAATGGTCTGACCGAGTTTTTGAACTACGGTCTGACCGTGTGGCCGGTCTATCCGTAATTATCAGCCTGACCGTATAACGCGTCCAGAAACTATGTCGTCTTTGGACGGTTTCACGGTCTGACCGCCTTTGACTCCGGTCTGACCATGTGCCTGACAAGGGCAGGTGAGCATTAATTGAGCCTGTTTAATGCCGTTGTAATTGCGGCGGTCTGACCGGGCTTATACCTGCGATCTGAACACCAAGTGATCTTTTTCTCCCAACGGCTGGTAACGGCTATATTTATTGTGGGGGGTATATATACTCCCATGCACGGTCCTGTTCAGAACCTTTGGCAAATTTGTGAACATTGTCATCATCTTTGAGCGCTAACACAAGATTCATACACTCTAGTGTTCAATTTCTTGAATTTGAGAGAGTGTGCATTTGAGATCTTCTAGTGCATTGCATTTAGATCATTAAATCAATCTTGTGGCACTAGAAGAGAGATAAGTGATCATCACCGACTTGTTACTCTTGGAGTTTGCCGGCTCCTAGACGTCTAGGAGGAAGGTTTTGGAGAGCTCTTCAAGGAAGATTGTGAAGAAGCCTCAAAACATCTTGTGAAAGGGTCGAGCACGCCTTGCCGGAGCGGTAAAGTGCATCATTAGTGAAATCGAGGTTTGGATAACTCATCATACTAATCCGGCTCGAGATCTAGGTCACTTCTTGAGAGAAGGTTGACTAGATAGAGGAGCGGTTAGAAATTTGAGTTTGCCTCAACGTGGATTAGAGGTGATCGGCAAATCACCAAGACCACGGGATATATCCTTGTGTTAAATTGCTCGTTGTTCATCTTGTTTTAGTTATTTGCTCTCATTTATTATTAACTGCTTGATTAGTTGTTAAATTGTTAAAATCGCCTATTCACCCCCCCTCTAGTCGATATCCTAGATCCCTTTCAAATTTCACTTATTTGGTGCAGAAGAAAGAAATATCTGAACAATAAGCACAAAAACATTATATGTGAACTTCTACCGTGAACCAATCAAAGAAAATTATATCCATTTAATTATGGTATTTGATTGTCATTCAACCACAAATCCTCTTAACCTGCATCTCAAGCTAAGAATGGTATACAAGGAACAAACAAAATAAATAACTTTGTTTGTCATTCAATCCAAGTTCTATTAACCTGCATCACAAGCTAAGAATGTTATACAAGAAACTGACAAAACAAATAACTTTTTTCATAAGTCTAATTAGAAATGTTCCTTGTCTTCTCTGTCAGATGAAATACAGTAGTTAGTTTGCAAATCAGTCAAAATTTAGTCACTCGAAATTACTATATCTTAGTTTACTCACTCGAAATTTAGCTGAGGGGGACTTCATTCACCAAAACCCTAGTGGCTGGCAGCGGTGGAGAAAGGTGCGTTGGCCGTTGATGGCGCAATGAACTACAATGAAGTGCCTGGCAGCAGAGAAAGGTGTGGCGGCCAACAATGGAGGTTTCGGGTATGGCTTGTCGCGCTCGAGGAGAAAAAGAATTAGAACAGTTCGACTAGAAGCAAAATTCCAGGGCATATGTATTTTTAGAGGGAGGCCTTGTTCTAACAGTTTGACAAATTAATCCGTTAGTACAATTTCCTCTATTCTAACAGTAAACATATGAAGCACCGTTAGAATAAGTCATGTGGTTTATTCTAACGGTTCCCAAAATACTACCGTTAGTACATGTATATTTATTCTAACGGTTCATATATTCTAAACCGTTAGAAAAAACCATGCTATTTTTTCTAACGGTAAATTACATTTAAAATATTAGTACAAATGCCCTTCTCCACCGTGCACCATGTACACTAACAGTTTTCTTCTAGATTGCATACAGCCGTTAGAAGATAGGGGTTAGTAGGCTGCATTTCTATACTAGTGAACACAGAACATAGGCATTTGAAATTTTTAAAGAGAACTAAGTTCAATAAATCATATGCAAAGATGTGATATAATGGTCATTGTGAGGGACCCACCTATTGTAGTGGGCACCGGGTGGGCACTTACCCCGACTACCCAAGATATAGCCGTGCACAGAATAATTAATAGATAGCCAGCTCAAATTTCTAAAAAAAATCAGTTCATACACAAAAGTAATATATGGCCGTCAGGCCTTAATACACATCGTTATGCAAAGGCTAGTAAGGCCAACTACTTAGGTTTTATATAAGTAGTTTTATCCGGTCTCTGGGATCAACCCATAGGCAAAACTCGAGTGCAGAACGTAAATCTTCTAAACTCCGGGTGGTCTTGCTTCGCCAATTTCTAGCTTCTCTTTGACTGTATTTTTGTTATTGAGCAAGGGTAAGTACAAAGTACTTACAAATCTCTATACAAGAATTTATCCGTTGCATGACGGAAAATGTTCAATTGAATAGTTTATGAGGCATAGAATAGTAAGTTTCACAAATACATTTCCATGGCAAATTGAAAAGCAAATAATTAGCAGAATAATTGTAGAAAGCATTTCTGTAACTCAAGAGTTGAATCCGGGCAAAACCTCCTGTTTGCCTCTTTTTGTTTAATTTCTCAACACTATTGTGCTATCAAGTTACTAGCCATGGCATACCCCTATCCGGGGGTACGGAGTACTTGAATACTTTTTAAACTCTGCAGAGGGGCACCGCTTTACCCACATGCGTAGCAATTCTTTTTCTGCCAACATAGCAAGATGGTACAATCTATTGATAGTATCATATTCTTTGTAATCAATTAGGTCCTGGATTTCACGTTGTAAACCCCCATAAAAATGAGCCATCTTATCCTCATCATCCTCAACTACCCCACAACGCAACATGCCTATTTGTAGCTCTTGATAGTACTCCTCTACAGACTTGTTACCTTGATTCAAGCACTGAAACTTCTTACGCAAATCACGTTTATAAGAAGGGGGAACAAATCTACTACGCATAGCCCGCTTTAACCTATCCCACGTATCAAGTTCTAAGCCAGAATTAACTACTTCGTTCCACCAAATGATAGCAAAATCTTTGAACTCACTAGTAGCTTGTCTGACTCTATGTACCTCAGGGACTAAATGGGAGTTAAATTTTTGTTCAATTGTCATTTCCCAATCTAAATAAACTTCAGCATCATATACACCAGAAAAGAAGGTATGATAAATTTAACTTTAGCAAAAAGATCATCATTCCCACGACCATTGCTGTGATTAAAATTATTACTTCCCATACCTTGACGGTTGTGATTCAGGCGGTGTTATTGACATACATGTTGAGCAGCAACGAGTTCAGCGTCGGCATCGCGGTCTCACCGAACATCATCATCTCCCACGACGGACTCCTCATTATCTTCTGCTGCATCGCGCTCTTCCCCCCATCTGGCACCATTGTTAGGTGGCTGATTTCCTGCCATTCTTTCAATGCGTGTAGTGAGCGTGGCCAAGCTATCGATGAGTGTTTCCATGTCTCGTCACAAGTTGTTCATGGTAGCTGTAGTATCTTCAAACTCTCTATTAAGGTGCTCATTAATGGCATTGTGTTGTTCACCCAAGAGTTTCATGAGCTCTCCTTTTGTAATACACCCGTCTTCATAAGATGTATCACCAGTCATTGTTAGTAGAAAACAGAAGACAACACCAGAGTATTATCCTTATCAACTACTAGGTCGTGGAGGGGGAAATCACACACTCTCAAGCGTCTTACCACGCTCTTACAAGTGCTCTTACCAAGGCAGCAAGGGTGCAACTGGTGGTTGGTTGGTGATACCATGACGAGCGTGGGCAAGGCGATTGCAAGGTAAACATGTAACTGAGTTGGAAGAAAGTGGAGCTCGGAAGGCTAATATATTTGTAGCAACAATTCAATATCAGCAATGCAAAGTTGAAAATTAGTCCAAAGTAATAGTCGAAGTGCTGGAACTAGCCTAGACTCAGATCTAGCCCAAGCAAGCAACTAGTATCACAAAGGACTAGAACCCAAAATGCGCCACTGAAAATTCTCCTCTTTGCTATACACATTTTTCTTCTCTGATTTTTTTTGTCTTATTTTTTTTTTTTGCGGATTTTTTTATGACTAGTGCGGCTTTTTTTTTGCACTTGCCTCTTTCTTTTGCAACTGTACAACAAAACAGAAACGTTGTTCGGCAACTTCGCACTCCAAAATCTCCAAATCTAAAGATCTACCCAACATAAAAGTTGTAGAGGATCTTTTTATTTTTCCAAAAAGTACAAGAACGTCAAAAAAGGAGTTGGGATTCAAAATATATGATAGTTTTACCAAACCTGTCTCTGATTGAACAATTCAAATCTAAATTGGACTCAAGTTTGCCCAAAATTGAGCATCCCGAAGAAGGCCGAATTTGAAGATGTACACAACTAACTTTTTGTGGGATTTCTCACGACAATTCCAGAAAGTACAAGAACATGTGAATCTGAGTTTGTATGAGAAAGATATGATGAAAACAACAAACTGGACAGCAGCAGATTGGAATTTGGATTCGACAAGGAAACAAGATGGATTTTGAGTCGACTACTAGATGCAAAAAGGAAACCAGACCTAGACTAGAACTAAAACCAGCACTCGACAACGATCAACAAAAATTCAAAGATGCAAACTGACAAGAACAATGCAAGATTAATGGCTAGGGTTTGGACAAGGTAAACAATCTTTTTTTTGTAGGGCAAATTTTTTGGACTCTAGGACGAAGAACATAATTAATCTAAATATGGAGGGGATACAGTTTTACCTATCGGGCAACATTTGCTCAGATACCACTTGATGTGAACGGTGTCCCAATCTTCCAATAGGTAGACGTAATCGATTGATGGAGAACTCGATGTTGACGATCCGGCTTCCAAACAGAACTGATTCGAACCCCTGCAATCGCTACACCACATCTCCGTTGATTATCAACCACACCAAGACACAGTTGACCTCGCCAATAAGGCTTATCCGTGCATCCAAATCGAGAACATAAGCAAGAACACGGTAGATGCAATCTGAATATTGCTAATTACCCATGATGAACACAAGTTGGGGTTCCACAAACCGATGAACGGCGAAAACTGTCTAAGCAGTATAATCTAAGCAAAATCCAACGAAAAGGATAGGGGGATGGCAGCCATATGTAGCAGGAGTATGGCGGCCAGAGGTAGGCCACTGGCCAGAGAACTCACCCCCACGTAACCCTAGGGATACACGGGCCTTGGGCCCAAAGTAGAGGTGGCACAACACTTGGCAGAATCTGTCCGTGAATTTTTTCATTAATTGTGGGTGATCCAGATGGATTTTGGCAGTGGGGCTAGATCCGTTGGAAAGGTGGCGTCATGGGCTTCTCCGTAAAGTGCTTATTCATCCCAAACGGACTCTGTACGTGGCCTGGACGTCCATTTGAAGTTGTCATGCTCCTGGATGGCCGAATCGGGCTTCCGCATGACTTGGGCTTCATCTTGGGCTTGTCTTGGTGCGTGGACAACTTGGGCTTCTTCTTGGGCTCATCTTGGAGCTTCATGGTACATTGGACCTTCAGTGTAGATGGCTTGAAAGGCTTGACATGTGGGTTCATGCCGGCTTGATGTTCTCCATGGTCTTCAGGAGACGGAGTGGAAGGAGTGGCAGGAGCGGTGTTCGTATCCGTGTTGGTGATGTTCTCATCACCTCACTTGGTATCCATTTAGATGTCAATCAATAAGGAAGCAAGTTCACTAAACAAAAGTAATAGAAAAGACGTCTTGGTTAATCGGGATTCTGAGCACTGCTATTAGGGCTATAGCCTCAAGCAGGAAAGGTCCATTAAAACAATGTCGGGTAAAAGTTGTTCTTCTATATGTTTTGAGGATGCGGAAAAAATATTGCAAATTGGAAGACATCGAGAGAAACTACTATTAAATCAGATTTTTAAATAGATAAACCTCTTCTTAGACTTGAGTTTGCTCTACCTATAAACAAAATGAAAAAAGAAAGATTTTTCAATAAAGTTAAAGAACCTTTCAAAACTAAAAGCAGAGACCTTTGGTATGTTGATATGATAAAACAAAAAAGAAATATCTTGTTCTTTGACTGGTATGAGGATTCCTTTTGGATTCATGTTGAAGATTATTTATATGAAAAACCAGATCATACTTCCAAAAGGGAATTAAAAAATCTTGATCATCCTGTTTCTGAACCTGTTCAGAACATCTCTCTTGAAGATCATCTTCCTTCTAACCCTGTTCAGGTCCTTAAAGAAGCCTGTTCTTCAAAAGAGCTAGATAAAAGTACCCTTGATGAACTCAAATATACAAACTCTTTAGAAGAGTTGGATGAGAGTACCCTTGATGAACCTATACATATAAGTCATCTCATAGATCATCAAGGTCTGAAAGAAATTTCTTCGAATACTCTTGTCAACCTAACTGATGTGATCAAAATTGATCCCCTCTCTAGCCTTCATCATCTTGAGACTAATACTAGAAAGAAGAATCTAGAAGACCAACGTCTTGAGTTTAGAATTAGTAATGAAGAATTGGGAATTTCAGATGTGGTGATTAAAGACTTGTGGCAGGAAAATACAATGATTCTATATAATAACCTAGTTTACGATCCTAGAAAAATAGAATCATGATCCTGACCAAAGAATCAATTCTCTTTGAAAAAACCCCATATATATATATATGCCTGATGGTCTTCATTGGGGTCGGATGTTGGGGTAGCGAAATGATTTAGATGACTAGATCGCATGAAAGATGCTGGATAGGATTAAGAAGGATGGTCGAAGGGTGATAGGTAAGTTTGGTTTAAACCGAATTTTGGGTCAAGTTTAGGAAACATGATCAGGGAAAATCTAGGTATGGTCGACAATGCGATTGGTGTAGGTATTGACGTAGAAAATAGGGAAACTTCTATTTGATTTTTGAATGGATGATAAAATTATATATTTGTAGGGTTAAGGGCAAAGCGGACAAGGTGACGCAAACGGATTTTTAATATGAGGTTCCTAAGGTTGCAAATGACATAAGAATGTCGATGAGAACAGCATTGAACACGGACTGACAAGGTTTGATAAGGCCTTTTAGGGTTTTGTTTGAGGCTTGAGTACTGGAACATGGCTAGAGCTTTGGTTGGATGGTCGAAACACTAGGGCGAAGTCAATTTCCAAAATGGACGCGAATGCGGCGACATTCGGACGTCGATGGATGACCTTCGTCTGGGCGACATAGCTGAAAATAGGTCGAGACAAGGTTTTCTCATGATACGACATGATACGACAGTTGAAGAAAATGTAGAACATAAGTCTATGCACTTGGTAGACAAAGTGGATTTTGATTTGTGTGCATAAAAGTAGCTAAATTGATCTAATGCCATTGGCTGATAGTGGGTGGCATGCACTGACAGTAGCTGACATTGAGTTTGGCATCTTTGTCGGACGACTGGAATCTAGGGTGTGGTTGTATGCGCGCATGTGGCCTCGACATTGGCACCAAGTTTGTTTGGGAGCTAGGCGCTGGTGGCAGGAATTCAATCGAGGTGGGTTCGAGCACTAGGGCGGATGGACTGTGATGAACAGTGCCGGAGAAGATGGTGGGGACATGGTGAAGTTGACACATCTGGACAGTGCTTGGCATTGATTTTAATTAAGTTTTTGTGTGGTACTAACAAGTGAGCAGTGAGGTAATAAGTATAGCTGGTTGAGGAGTACATGCTGGAAAAAACGGCGACAACAGAGACGGCCTACGGCGACGGGGCGGCACACTGGTGAAACGCCGAAGAGGAGTAAAATTACCCAATTTAAGTGTTGAACTTTTACTGTGGCATTTGTGTGGGCTAGAAGCTAATTGGGGTTAATTTTTACATGTAGATGTAGAGGGATTTCGAAGTGATAGCGCCAGCAAAGAATTCGACGATGTAGACAGAGAAGACAAGTTCAAATTTGGGCTTTTCCAAGATAAGTTCTTGGGGCTCAATTTGCTGCTATGGGAATAAGAGAGGAATGCAAGGGAGCTAATGGTGCGGCTAATTTGGCCAGAGGAATGGCGGTGTGGGCCGGTGACGAGAGCATGGCAACGATAGTGAAAGAAGAAGACAAATTTGTCGACTCATGATGGATTATGAAATCTAGTTGAATAGAGAGGCATTATTCGAGATGAGGAGGGTTTTTCTCTACATATTCGACTACTAATTTGGCCCAAAGATGGGTCCGATGAGGTCAACAGGGGAGTTCACCGGTGGCAGGGAAGAAGTGAAATCGGGGACAATTGAGATCATCGAAGTTCACGAAGATGCTACTGGAGCTTGGAGTGAGGTAGAGGGTGAGTTTGGTTAAAGTATTTTGGCCGGCGATGGCTGGCTGAGATCACTCTGATGGCGATGAGGCTTACTTTGACAGCGTGCTGAAGAGGAAAAGGAATAGTGCAAGCGTGTGTATGTGTTGCAGCTTCTATGAGATAGTAAAATGCTTGTGTGGGTGCGTTAGGGGTGATTTACCTAGATTTTTAGAAGAATTGCTAGATTTCTTCAGCCCTGTTGCTTGGATACTGCTGCAGATGATTCTCTGGAGGAAGAAGATGAACAGGAAGAAGAAGAAGAACAGGGAGAAGAAGAGGATCACTGCTGTTGCTGCATATATACTGGACTGTCGATATAATTGAAGAGAGAAAGAGGGGGTAAAACATGGACGGCCACTGCTCTCTTGGAACTTGTATAGAGAAGAAGAGTGTAGAGAGTGCACAATGCAGCTACTACTGGTTAGAGGAAGAAGACAGGTGGAAGGTGTTTGCTGCTCCTGTTGACTTGTGTGCTCGGTGTGAGTGATATTGGCTAGATGTGTGTATATGAGTATATATATTTATAATACATATGTATATAGATGTATATGTAGAGAAAGATGGTGCAGAAGGTTTTCGAGGTAAACAAATTTAAAAATCTGAATTTCTGACAAAGTTTGACCTAAGGACTCTTTCATGATTTTGGAAACTTTCTTTGGGATGAATTGTAATTATTCAGAACCTGGGAACAAGTTTGGACTTAGTTCAATAAGGATAGTTTACTCAATAAACAAGTTGGGATGAATCTGGACTCAAACAAAAATGAATCGAAAGCAAAAATAAAAATAGAATTAGCGTAAAAGTGAATAGTACTTTACTGAAAACAGCCGAAAACGTAAATAATTGAGTTTCTGGGCTGAATCTGAACTTGGTACAAAAGGGAAACTTGTATGAAATAACAGAAAGAACATAGCCATTCAGTTGGATTGGAATTTGAAGGTGATTTAGAGGTTTTAGCCATCTCTGGCCTTCGAGAGTTGAAAAGGACTAATTTGCTATGAAATCTAGACTGAAACACGAAAAATGATCAAATGAACTTGTTTGGTTGAGAAGTTTTAGGACTAGTATGCAAGCTTACTAAGATATAGGATTTCTCAAAAATCCAAGAGAAATCTTTTTCGGAATCGATCAATTTGAAGTCTGAGAAATTAATTAGGATAACTAGGAATTTGGTTTTCGAAAACAGTATTGTGATTAGTTTATGAGCTTTACGGGTTGATTTTGATCTTGATAGTAAAGGCAATTATGTATAAGATAGGTAGAAGGTCCTATCTGTTCAGTTTGATATGAATTATGGTATGTTTGAGAGTATTTTAATGAAATAAGTACACATGCATACATACACATGTTTGTGCACATATGGACAAGTACATATAAGGAAATACCTTTAAACTAGTTGGAAATTAATTTTATATTTTGGTTAAAACTTCTTAGAGAGTACTCTTAAATGTAGTTTTAGAGTTAAGACAATGAAATTTTTAGGGTCAGGTTTTTATAAAATGAAATTTTTAGACCCTATTTTTGAGATGTTACAGTCATCTAATTGATTAAAGATCATCTTCAAAACTAGGCGTTCCAAGTTGATATATTTTTTTATTTTTTTTTCAATTTATGATGGCAAGAGGGTGGAATGATGATTCTGTAAAGGATAAGTAAACGATAAAGTGACTACCCCCAAGCTAAATCAGACATTGTCCTCAATGTTTGAAGAGAGAGAGATACAGATTACCGTTTGTGATCGTGGTGTCTAATGGTCGATGTTGTTAAAGATGATGTGCTGAAAGAGGGTAATGTGGTCCACGTAGCTCCGGTGATTCGGTGCAAGTTGTCGCAAGTTAAAACCTGAAAAGAAAAACAAAGAGAAACAAAACATAAAACAAAAATAAAAATAAAAACTTGCGTACCTTGGAGATCACTCATCGGAGCGTGGTGGATAGGGTTGTGGAGGAAGGACAGGGTGTGAAGATGTGGCCCGTGGTAGGTAGATGCGCTGGGATATGTGCCATTTGGGAGGATGTGGCTTGCGTGTACATGATAGTTGTATAGGCAATTGATGTGGCAGATGATGTGGTCCATCTTCTTTGGCGCTTTGGTGTTTTCTTGATGTTGCGTTGAGGTGTCGCCATTGGCCTAGAAGCTTCAGATCCAGAGGTGTTGTGGTGCGGGGAGTCAGAATCCGCTTTTGGATCAAAGTTTTAATGGCCGATGGTGACCACAAGTAGTTGATTCGACCACTCCACTATCGACTACAACCACTCGACCACACCACCATCACCTCGTCGACCACGTCTCGTGGGCCGATGGCCACTTTGACTGAGACCATGACCAAGCTACTGCTACTGGGATTCTACGCAGCACTATCTTCATCGTCGATGTTCTTCATCGACTCCTCATCCAACTGGGCAACAATTTCTTCTCCCAATCTCCTCTTTTCCTCCCCTAAATTGTAATTCCTGTGGTGTTTGTATTGACTTGAATTGACTAAAACCCCAGTTAGAACTCTGTTTCAATCTCTGTTATTGCTGAGTTGTGAATGCATAATGCGAGTGAGGAGTGAACAGACCACATTTGTGTTGAATGAATCCATCTGTTAAATATCTTGGTAGATTAAACTGGAATTGCTTGATGATTTTTAGTTCCTCTACTATTTTAGCTAGTTTTACTCTATAAGTTAAGCTCAAATGGAAATCCGGTTTAGGTTGCATTGTTGTTTCTTTATTCTGGCTGTGAATCCTTCTGTGCGATTGGAACCATGGTGTAAAATCTAAAATCAAGTAACCAAATTGGTCTATCAATTGAAAATCAAAATCTTGCGTTGTGTTTGCCTATAACCGAATTGAGTCGCTGTTGCCTTACTTCACTAGTACAGAAAAGCTTTCTTCTATCGGTAAAAAACACCCTTCTACTATCGGTGACAAAGAGTTGTAACCACGTCGCGTTGCAAAGCGTCCAATCCATCCGGATCAATTACCTACGAGGACACAGTTGCGCCAAATATTCATATCAGAAAAATCTTCTAATTAAGCTCCACAGATGGAGGTAATGAACTTATAGTACGAGTGCACGTACTTACCTTGCAAGATATTGCGTTGAAGAAATAACATAGGTTTGTGATTGTCTCTTTGACTTTAACTGGAGAATGCCTCTGATAGCAATGGGAAGCATTTGTGACATTAGGACATGACAGTCGTGGGACTTCGTGCTAACTAGTCTTAGGTGCTTCATGGACACAAGTTTTTTCAAGTTCGCGGAGTACCCACATGGAACTTTAACACCGTGCAGGCACCGACAGAGTTCTGTTTTTTTTCTCTTGGACAACGTATAGCAGGCCGGAGGGATGTATGTACGCTTTCCATTATCTAAAGGTGCAAGCTCAGTCCTTATCCCCATTTCCACCATGTCACGACGAGCTTTCACACCATCCTTTGTCTTTCCAGGAATGTTCAACAACAAACCAATCAAACTGTCACAGACATTTTGATGCGCACGGTGGCCCGATCTTCCGACAGGTAGAGGTAAGTCGATTGGTGGAGACTCGACGTTGACGATCCGGCTTCCGATCAGAACCGATCCGAACCCAGCAATCGCTACACCACGGCTCCGTTGGTTATCAACCATGCACAAACACGATTGACCTCGCCAAGAAGGCTTATCCCTGCATGCGAATCGAGAACACAAGCAAGAACGAGAAAGAAGCAATCTGAAATATTGCAAATATAAATTGAATCTCACGAGTTGGGGTTCCACAAACCGATACACGGTGAAACTGTTCTTTGACAGATTAATCTAAGCAAAACCCAAACCAAACCCTAGCGGTGGCTACTGAATATAAGGGCTAAGGGACGTCCTAGAAACCCTAGACGTGTCCGTGATGGACTCCAACACGATACATGGGCCAAAGGCCCAAATTGGTGACGCAGCACCCTGGGACAGATTCTGTCCGCCAACTTGTAATGCGAATTTCTGTCGACTCAGCAGTCCAATTGACCTCAAACCGGTGCCATTGGAAAGGTTATCTCCTTAGCTTTCGATACATATGTGGATCATTGAAATCGGAGTCCGTTTGTGGCCTGGGCAACGATTTTAGTGAACACTGCTCCTGGTGGCCGAGGTAGTCGACTCCGAGATGAATTGGGACTCCAACTTGACTTGGACGCCCTCCTGGCCTCCCTCCTGGCCCTTGCTGGTTCCCAAGGCCTTCATGATCCTCTCCAAAGTTCCTAAGTACAATATAATCAATAATATCATTAGGTAGCATACTATCCTCACAAGTATATACACGGGCACTTAGGAACAAGCTCACCTGTTGATTCAATTGCCGTGCTCATGCTCTTGTGATGGGTCCTTGCATCACAACTGGAGGAGTCTCGGGCGTATGCATAGGAGTGATGTCCTCATCACATTTTTCTCTACATGCATGACGTCAATGCAATGTTGAACTTGTAAGTGCTCCCAGTACGGTAGATCCCAGAGAATCAATCTCTTCTTCCAAACATTTTTTTCTCGAGGTTTAGAATGCTTACCGAACTCAACTTTGATGTCCTTCACGTGCGAGTAAATCTCCTTACCGGTCAGAAACAGTGGAGCTGATCCCTTCTCAGGCTTCCCGTTAAATGATTTCCTCTTCTTACGGTACGTGTGATGCACCGGAAGAAACCTGCGGTGACCCATGTACACTGTTTTCCGGCAGTTTCGCATCCACATGTTCTCAGTTTCATCTAGGCAAATAGGGCAAGCCTTGACTCCTTTCGTACTATACCCCGACAAATTGCCGTAGGCCGGAAAATCATTTATGGTGCAAAATATCAGGGCCCGCAAGATGAAATTCTCTTTCTTGTATGCATCCCACACCTGCACCCCCTCGCTCTACAATTTCTGTAAGTCCTCGATTGAAGGCGCTAGAAACACGTCAATATCATTTTTGGGTTGTCTGGGTCCTGAGATTAGTAACGCCATCATGATGTACTTGCGCTTATGCATAACCAAGGAGGAAGATTGTAGATGCATAAAAGAACCGGCCAAGTGCTGTGCCGACTGCTCATATTACCATGTGGGTTCATACCATCTGTACTCAACCCGAACCTTATATTCCTAAGTTCGCCGCCGAACTCAGCAAATGTTCTGTTGATGTTTCTCCATTGAATAGAATCAGCTGGGTGTCTCAGTTTTCTGTCTTGTTTTCGGGCTTCAGCATGCCAACGCAAGTGCTTCGCGACTTTCGGATTTGCAAACAGCCGCTTCAATCTAGGTATCACAGGCAAGTACCACACAGCTTTCGCCGGAGGTCCTTTCTTTACCTCGTGACGTTCACTGTCAATCCGGTCCCTACGCGTATACCTCGATGTGCCGCATCTTGGACAAACATGCAAACTGGAGTACTCGTTACGGTACAACACACAATCATTTGGGCATGCGTATATTCTTTCGATTTCCATTCCCAACGGACACAACAGTTTTTTGGCTTGGTAAGTAGATCTTGGCAACTCATTTCCCTCTGGAAGCATGTCCGCTAGAAGATCTAATAGTGCCGTGAAACTCTTATCACTCCAACTGTTGCCTGCTTTCAAGTTATATAATCTCAGCACAGAAGACAGTTTTGTAAATGTTGCACATCCAGGGAACATAGGCTTCTCAGAGTCAGCAATCAGTTTCTCAAATTCACAGAAGTCGTTTTCATTGTAATCTTCCTCTACATCACGTAACATCTCATCTAGATTGTCATCATCATCATCATCTACGTGCACATCGGAATGAACATTATCACAATTCGGATGATCATCGATATTATTGCAATCCACATCCGAGTCCTGCTGATTGGTAGTAGTGGTGCTTGTTTCCTCAAGATCTTCACCATGCCATATCCAACGGGTGTATCGCGCGTTAAAACCACGGTGAATCAAATAACTCTTAATTTGCTCAGAGTTGCTAAACCTCTTCAAGTTCATACAATCTGTACAAGGACAGAGCATATTTTTCTCTCTCTTCCTCTCCTTTTGTTGCTCAGCAAATTTAATAAACTCATTCACACCATCCAAATATTCAAAAGTAGTACGTTTTATTCCATACATCCAATATTTCCTGTCCATCTACAATTAACAAAATTTAACGAGTCAGCCATGCATGCATGAAACCTGCCCGATTAAGTTATGTATATGTACATGTACAGCCTCTTACAACAGATGTGTTGAACCCTAGCCTGATAAAATTAACACTAATTAACCTAGCTAACTACACAATACAAGCTAGTTAGCTCCTAAAACATGACACATTTCCAGCTACCTAGCTCCCAAGCTTACAGCTACAAACTTAATTGGAACTACACAATACAGCTAGCTTGCAAGTAGAGAGGGAGGGAGATCTAGAGGGAGAGAGAGATAACTGTCGACAATTAATCATACCTTAAAGAGAGGGGCACAATCAAATTCCCTCCAGCTTGCGCTGATCACCCTAGCAGTGTAGCTGCGAGCGTGGAACTTTCATCACAAACAGAGGGATAGAGAGTGCAACAGAACAAATTACAGCGCAGCTCAGCAATGGTCGAGTGGGGTTTTCCTTATAATGGAGCTTTTTCTAAC
This sequence comes from Pharus latifolius, assembly GCA_019359835.1. Classification (NCBI taxonomy): domain Eukaryota; kingdom Viridiplantae; phylum Streptophyta; class Magnoliopsida; order Poales; family Poaceae; genus Pharus; species Pharus latifolius. The sequence continues at coordinate 63,026,535 of CM033323.1, forward strand.
GGTAAATACATGAAATAACCGTTAGATTAACTAAGGTAATTTGCCTCTCACATATTCTATCGGTAAAAACACACATATACCGTTAGAGAATGTACATTACTGAACAAGTACAGTTTTTGTTCTAACGGTAAATATATGTATTTACCGTTAGATGATGCATGACACAGCACGTACATGAGTTTTTCTATCGGTAAATATGTGTATTAACCGTTAGATGATGCATGACACACGAACATGAGTTTTTCTATCGGTAGATTTGTGTATTTACCGTTAGATGATGCATGACTGAGCAAATGTATGTGTTTTCTATCGGTAAATATGTGTATTTACCGTTAGAGGAGGTACTTGTAACGCACATGACACCAGTTCTCACATCCAAGGAATCATACCAATGTAACATCAAACAGATCTTAACTACAAGATAAAGCAATATTTCAAGAAATGCTAATTTGTGGATTAACTTGGAGACACAAAAATACTTTTCTTAGGTACTCGGGACTTCATCTTGCCAAAGAAATTACACTTGCCAGTTCACAAATTCAGGTACAAACATACACATGCCAGTTCACCAATACAAATTCAGGTACATGTCTGAAACAGCAGTACAAATACACACCTACCAACCAATACAATTAAATACACAAATACTCCCTACACATTCAAGTTCATGTCCCAATTAGCAATACATGCTACACAAATATACAACAATATACAAATACAACAATTCACACATTCGATGTATATTAGAAAAGCCACGTCTGAAATTAACAACAGATCACGACGAGGACCCAGTGGCCTGTACATTTTACATAAAAGAGAACCTTTGCAGGTTACGACAATGCAACTAGCGACTACAAGTTAGACCTGATACATAACAAATCCATTCATCCAAAACAAGAAATGTCTGAACCACATTGGACTTAACCATAGGAGTTCAGTTTGAAGATGCCCGAGGAGCTGGAACTGCCGTTGACTTACATTTGTACGTATTGGTGATTTCCTCGGACTCAAACTCGATCAACTCAACTCAACTCAACTCCATTAACAAAAAGAACCGACCTTCCAAGATGTTGTTCTGTGTAGTGATGGTGTAGAATGGCTGTGCAAATAACAACAATTCTTCTTCTCCAAGCAGGTAAGCATCTGGCCACAAGCTGGTGCATGCAAAAAATGTAAGATGCTTTCTATAGGTCCTGATTTGAGAAACACGCAGGGCTTAAGGATCTTCTTGACCTTAGCCAACCAAGATCTCACATTTCACGTCCTTCTAGCTCTCGATGGTGATCTTCACCATTTCTTTCGCCAACAAGCCAACGTAGGCAGCGTACTGCGATGAAGAACCGTGAAATAAGTTGCCCCTCATGAGCATTATCCAAGGACCTGCAAAGATCATAATCATATTGAAAAGAAGACACGTCAAAATGAAGGATACAAAAAAAGCAAAATAATTGCCATAATCGGATTAGAATGATTTACGTACCTTGCTTGGGATGCGGAAGTCTAGAAGGCGTCGATGGAGGTGCGGAGGTGCAGCAGTCGCCTATAGAGGTGCGCCAGCCGTCCATGGAGCTTACGGGTTAGGACTACGAGCCCCAGATGAACTGTGCGAATGAAGAGACATATCCCTGTATTTATAGTACTAGATAAATTCTATCGGTACAAACACCGCATACCGTTAGTCATTTTATATATATTCTAACGGTAAAAAATCAATTACCGATAGACCAAAAACATCTGTAGAAGTCGAATGGCTCTAGCGGCACAATACAAATTACCGATAGGAATTTTTGTCCACACTCTGTCGGTATATACGTACATTGCCGATAGAATCATACTAGTTGTAGAAGGCGAACAGTTCTAAAATATTTTTTTTATATTCTAACGGTATAAACATTCATTACCGATAGAATAAAACTATTTGAAGACGAACAGTTCTAAGCAATTTTTGATATATTCTAACGGTAAAAGAATACATTACCGATAGAATAAAAATATTTGTAGAAGGCGAACGGTTCTATCGGCACACTACATATTGCCGATAGGAATTTATGAGATATTCTATCGGTATACTAATAAATTACCTATAGAATAAGTCTAGTTGAAGAAGTCGACCAGTCCTATCGGCGCACAACATTCTCCCGTCAGTACTTATGCATCTCTTCTAACGGCAAATATGTTCATCACCGCTAGAGTAAATCATAGTATTTATTCTATCGGTAAGTTTCTTACAAACCGATAGGAAAAATACACCCGTTGGCCTTTTTTGGCCGCGAGGCACATTTTCTATCGGTTTTCTACTAAAGCGCTAATAACCGATAGAATATAGGGGATAGTAGACTGCATTTCTATACTAGTGCTTGAATACTACTCTTCTATTTGGATTGTTTTTGAGGCAAGGTGACTAATTTGGAAGCATCGTTCTTTCTTAATTCATGTTTGACACCGCTAGCCTAGGACACGATTACAGAATCTCATTTCTGTTAGTTGTGTTCTAGTTGGTGCGACTAGTCCAGGCACACAACCATCTTCACCCTCTTTTCCCTTCTAACGTTTTTCTCTTGCTTTCTCTCGACTTAGTCATTTCATTTGTTTCGCCGATTTAGTTTTAGTTTCATACGTATTGCTGCTGATCTAGTCCCAGTGGAAGAACAACATACTCACACATTGTCGCGTCTTTGTTCCCTTGCATAACTCACTCTAGGCTTGTATCAAATTTTTGGCGTCGTTGCCAAGGATTAGATTGAATGCAAGCATGTTTAGTTGACTAGATCTTTTATTTCTGTGTTTCTTTTTGGTTTTTGTTTGCGTCTTTTTTCGCTCCTTTTTCCCTCCCCGCTCTTTTATTTCCCTCACTTCTCATCTTTTTCTCGTTGAATTGATTGATTTACATTGATTGAGGATATGGATGGTTCCCATTCTTTTTGTGATGCATGTGACAATATTAGGGCTAAATTAGATGATGTGTCTCATCAAATTGCTACAGCATTTCATGGATTATTTGCTCGTGTTAGTGCTTCTCCTATATGTTGTATTTGCAGTATTTAAGGTCATTCTCCTGCTTCTTGTCAACGTGGTCGAGCATCCACTACATATCATCCTGGATGGCCTACATACCCAAATACACCGTACAGAAACAGTCACCCAGTTATCTCATTTGTTTCTCCCAGTTATCATTTCTAGGGTTTTAGGTATAAGAAACTGCCATCGCATTCATCGCCTCTGCCTGCGTGTCCACAACATCATCAGTACCCACAGTCACCTTACGTACCTCCAGATTTATCTAGATTTGAGGCGATGTTGGAGTCATATTTGCAGAAGCGTGAGGATGATCCACCACCCCAGAAGTCTCCACAGCCTCCTCCAGCACATGATGACACATCTAGGTTTGAGGAGGTGCTAAAGACTTACATGACCCAGCATTCAGAGGCTGTGGAATTATTGTGGACTGCGATACATGATGTGCAATCTTGCATAGATGAGTTGCGAGGATATCGAGATTCAGTCCACATCCTGCCATCTCAAGTACCTACATTTAAGGCTATCACACCTCCGTTGCGTGTCCTGGAGCCCACCCATGACATCTATCCTCAAGACCCTCACAGAGAGGCCACAGTTGTGAGTGAGAATGATGAGGACATCGCGACCACACATCCACATGTTTTAACTCGAGCACATGCGCGTCGCCTTGGACAACAGGTGAATTCGTTTCTTGGGAAAATTAATTATTTAATTACAGAACAAATGATATTGCCTAATGATTGCTCTTTGCTTGTTGTTACATGTGAAGGAGGTCTGGACGAAGTTGTTAATCCAATTCATAGCCAAGGAAGAATGAACACTTTTCTGGCAACTTCGAGCAACGGTTACGTCGACCTTATTGATCAGAAGAACTCTGCACATGATCAGAAAGGCTCAAGGTCGTAGCATTTCTCAAGGTCGCAACACTGCTCATGGTCGCAGCTGATCAAGCTTGAAGACACATGGTAGCGGCCGATCAAGCCTGAAGACACATGGTCACAACTTGAGGATCATCCAGTTTGCCGATCAAGCTTGACTGTCCAGCAAATTCAACCACACACCAATTCCAGCATAGATGTCCAAATAGGTCAAGCAAGCACTTGTTGGAAAGGTAATCGAAAGATCTTTCCAACGCATCAAGAATCATTGAATTCTGACATTGTATCCAACCAAGAGATCCAAAACAATGGCAAGTTCATGAGATGGATGAGTCATATTCGGATCCGTGAAAAGTAGCTCGGGATTTTCTTTTTATAGTTTGTTAGGATTCTATTTTGTTTCAAATTATTTTATAATTCTGGTTTTAAACCTTTTATCTTTGTAGACACCATCCTCTATAAAAGAGAAGGCATGGTCTTAGTTTTAGGTAAACTTCGTTGACATACAGATTGTATGCTCGTGCCTTTGCCGACTTGTATAATTTAGAGTCTCAATGTTCAACTCATAATTCAGATAATTGAGTGTTATCCTTCCGCTATTTCTCTTGCTTTTCTTTGTTGATTTTCTTGAGTTGTTCTTCGTGAACAGGTCAACCAAGCTTTGCTCGGTTGATAACCAATGGAGGGGTGGTTTAGCGATTGTGAGGTTTCTGGTCGCGTGTTTGATCATGGTTAGCCGCCCCTTCGTTAAGGTCACAACTCGCATTTATCCATGGGTTTCTCCTAATACGAAAGATCGGGACCAAACTACATGCACGCATCTTAAGGCGAGGCGTGTGCATATCAGTTGGTATCAGAGCTCACGTTGCCGGTAGGAATTCATTTATCCCTAGTTTAGTTGTTTGATTTTTTTTTTACCTAGAGTCCAGAAAATTGCCAGACAAAAATAAAAAGTTTCCCAGTCCGTTGTTGTTGTCAATCTGTTATTTTCAATTGGCTTAATTGAGTATTCGTTCTGTTGAGTCGTATCCAGTTGCTGGTCTTAATCTTGTTGGCCGAAAATCCAAAGTTAGATTGAGTCTTTGCTATTGAGTTCAATAGTTTGCATCTTGCCGCGAATCCTAAAACAAATATACCAAAAAGGAGGCAAGAGAGTTAAAAAAAGAGTGTAAAAAAAAAGAAGAGAGCTTTCAGTCAAAGCAAAGAAAAAAAGAAAATCTTGTGAAGTACTACAGCCTGTTGCTAGAAGCCATGCCTTTCATTATTTGATCAGCAATTAGGACTAGTACTCGTGTGAACTATTATTCAATTTCGCAATTTCTGAGATAACTGATTGCTTTCCTTTGATACACATAATATTTCCCTAGCTACAACTCCACATAATCACCATTGGTCCGCGCGTACCTCACATTGCAATTGCTGTAATTATCTCCTTTTCTGGTTATCACGACCTAGCTGGTCGCAAACATTAAGAGGGATAAGAGCTTCGGTTGGTAAGGTTGTTGAGGTTGAGAGTGCCACATACATTCAGTAGTTGGTAGGAAATTTTTGTGTTTCTTGTTTTCACTAACCATGGCAGGATCAAAGGGTTCACGAGGTTCATTGCATGAAAGTGATCCTGATGTTGAGGAAAGCATGGATCGACCACTAGTGCTCCCATCGTCTCCGCACATCAGGATCCATGATTCTTTCCCTTGAAAAAAAATATTCTGTTCTCAAGCACTGTTGGGTCACTTCGAGTGGATGCTGAATGAATAGATCATTCCTCGTTTGACCGGCTTGGAGAATCGTCTTGACGAGATGGCCCTTCGACTTGAGCAAGTTGAGCCGATGCCGCCACGACAACACGCACCACCTCCATTCCCTCGAGCTCCAATCGAAGCCAATAATCATGGTGCGGCGGCCGTTCAACGTCAACCAGGGGCGAACTTGAACGCTGCGTTTCAGGAAGCCGCCAATGAAGAGAGATATGATGATTACGTGGCTGATAATAAGGAAGTCATTTTGGATCCTGATCAACAACGACTTGCACAAAACCGTCGAGGTATGTGGGAGTATGCACGTCACCACCATGAAGGCCGAAGAGATGACTCTTTGGGAAAGATCAAGTTTACTATCCCCAGCTTTGATGGGAAGTTTAATCCAGAAGCATATCTTGATTTGGAGCTGCTCGTCGAACAAAAGTTCAGTTGTCATCTTTATCCAGAAGATCGCCGAGTACACACCGCCACCAGCGAGTTTGTTGATTATGCTTCTATTTGGTGGAGTCAAGTCCGCCAAAGAGATCGAGCTCCTCACACTTGGGCTAAGTTGAAGCGCTTGATGAGTTCCAGATTCATACCCTCTTATTTTGAGGGAGATTTGCTTAATAGAATTCAGAGATTGAACCAAGGTAGCAAATCTGTGGAAGACTATTATCAAGAGCTACAAGTAGGCATGCTTCGAGCTAATGTGCAAGAGGAGGAAAATGCAAAGATGGCTAGATTCTTGGGTGGATTGAATTGTGAGATACAAGACATCCTTGATTTTCAGACTTACACCTCTTTGGATCAGCTGTTTCATTACGCATGCAAAGCTGAGAGGCAAGTACAAGGGAAACGACCAAGCTACAACAAAACTGGTCCAAGCTACAACAAAACTGTTCGAAGCTACCCTAGTGCGACCACACCTTGGAAGAGCACTACGTCATAGCAAAAGAGTGTGACACCAACGGGCGGAGCTACTACCTCCACTGGTCGAGTGCAATCCACGAGCGGCCCTACTACTTCAACATCCAAGGTTGCCGATTCCAAGACGACCACTACTGTCCCCACCAAAAGTTCATCATCATTCGCTTCTACAGGATGAACAAGGGAGATAGAGTGCTTCTAATGCAAAGGGAAGGGGCATTACATGCGTGATTGCCCAAATCAGTGTGCCCTCATCGTCCGGGGTGATGGAGAGTACACATCGGCTAGTGAGGTCGAAGAAGAATCCGACCACGAAGAACAACAGAAAATGTTGGGATCTGAAGCAGAAGAGATCACCTTTGATGATGGTCATACTAGTCTTATTGTTCGTCGTGTTATTAGCTCTTAGATGGAAAAGGCAGAGCAGGGGCAGCACCACAATTTATTTCAATCAAACACTACCACAGAAACAGACATCCTGGACGGCACATCACAGACGGGTATGAACTGTTCAATGGAAAACCGTCTGTGAAGGCCTGGCGGGAGAATATGTTCAGATATCACAGACGGTTCTGACGTCAAAAACAACTGTGAGAGTAAACCAGACGGTTCTGAACACAAAACCGTCTGTGATAGTATACTTATCACAGACGGCTCTAACCTAAAAACCGACTGTGATATATACAATCGGTTCCCAGCTAAGAACCGTCTGTGATAGTCTAATTATCACAGACGGTTCTAACCTAAAACCCGACTGTGATATATACAGACGGTTCTGAGTTCCGAACCGTCTGTGATAATTAGACTATCACAGACGGTTCGGAACGCAGAACCGACTGTGATTTATACAGTCGGCTGTAAACCACGAAGCGTTTGTGATAGTGTAGTTATCACAGATGGTTCTGATGTATGAACCGACTGGAAAAGTACCGGCGCTTCGAATTCTCAACTGTGATCATTTCTGTCTCCGATCTTCGCGCGCGGCGCCTAGGAGAACACGAAGCATCGCTTTGAAAGTTCTATAAATTGACAGTGGAAAAATTGTCATTTACTTTACAAGTTTTTATAGTTCTCAGACTGTTTGACTCCTTAGCTTCTCTGCGCCAATGGCATCCTCGATGGCATCGTCAGCCTCGCCCTCCCCGGTATGAACTCTCAATCTTTTGGACTTACCCCTGTATTGTTAATCCATGTTCAATACATTCTTGACCTGTTGATTTGCACAGGGAAGGGGAGCCGTGGAAGACACTGCCAAAGTCAAGGCCGAGCTGAGGGCCCTCCAGGAGGAGCACGAGCTCCTCACGGAGAAGCACACTCGGCTACGGCTTGACCTTGACGATCTCTTCCAGCGCATTCAGCGCATGAAGACGGATGGTGACAATGCTAGGGCGAGGACGAGGCGTCTTCGCGAGGAGAAGAAAGCCGCGGATATGACCATCGCTGGCTGCGGTTTGACAATGAAGGATACCATCGCAAAGCTGAGGGAGGTCGCAGGCCTTCTCGACGCTGAAGTAGTTGATCCTGAGAAGGACAACTTGTCGCTGGAGGAGTCCTGCGTCCTGGCTGCAAGTCAAACTGACTTTATTCTAGATGCAGCTAGGGCTAAGACCACTCCTTGACCTAGCATTCTGTATTTTTACTTTTTTTTTGTAAGTGATGAAACAAATTATTGAAAACTTTGTTCTTATGTCAACTTTCTAATTTTCCAGCACATTCTTGGACTGCATGCAATCTTCCCTCTTTCTTTATCTTTCGTTGGCTTTTGTCGAACATTCGACCATACAAAGGTATGTACACTGTGTGCGATCAAGGAACGACTATCGCGATCTTTGGCTTGTGATCGGAGCCCTTGAAATAATATAGAAACAATATAGAGGTCGCAGGTCCCATGCAAATAATATAAAAAGAATATAGAAGTTATATATCAACGTGCTTTGAAATATCACAAACGGCTCTGAGGTAAAAAACATCTGTGATAGTCACATTAGAGACGGTTTTTACGTAAGGCCCGACTGTGATGGTCCCAACAGTGTCCTCGAGTCGACTCGAATTCTTAACCTCTATCAATATCACAGACGGTTTTTGACTCCAAACCGTCTGTGATAGTAAACGGACATATTAAAGACGGTTCGGACATCAGAACCGTCTGTAATATTAAAGCAGACGGTTTTGATCTCCCAACCGTCTGTGATAGTCCCAACAGTGCAATTCTCTACATGCAATTGTTGATAACCGCACATAATAACTGAGCAGATGAAGAGACTTAATTATTTACTTCAAATTTAATTTGCATCGAATTATGTAATCTGACTCTTCAACTTCCTCGCCTCGAATTCTCGACCTCTATCAATATCACAGACGGTTTTTAACTCCAAACCGTCTGTGATAGTAAACAGACATATTAAAGACGGTTCGGACATCAGTACCGTCTGTAGTAGTAAAGCAGACGGTTTTGATCTCCCAACCATCTGTGATAGTCCCAACAGTGCAATTCTCTACATGCAATTGTTGATAACCGCACATAATAACTGAGCAGATGAAGAGACTTAATTATTTACTTCAAATTTATTTTGCATCGAATTATGTAATCTGACTCTTCAACTTCCTTTGCTGTGTTGCAGTTTATCTCCCGAGAAGTTGTATATCATGAATTTATTGGCCTTGAAAACCAGTACTAGTGCGCTTTTTAGAACTCGAGGCACCCGCGCATATGAACCGTCACCTTCTGTTTCTATAAATAGCGAGGCTCCTAAATCCCTGTCTTTATTCCCTCCTCAACTCCCACCTTGATGGCGAGCCGAGATTCTAGTGAGGTTATTGAAATTGAGAGTGATGAGGAAGAGATAAGGAATGAACTCGATCAGGATCTTCAGAAAGTAAGTCCTCTCTGAAACTCTAATGCAGATCTTTCTTTTATGACTTGATTACCTCGAAACAAATGCATTTCGAAATCCACAGGTGCTTGAGGAAATGCTCCCTCCAAAGAAGAGACTTAGAAATGATGAAAGATCGTACAGTGGAGCTGCAGCGAAGACTCTAGAGGGTGCTGAGGCCTGTGTTGCCACATTGCCCCTTGCAACCCCTCCAGTTGCATCGACTCTACCTTTGGAGATCCACAATAATCCTTCCAATATCCCCTCTCCAACACCTTTGTATCATCAGCTTTTCTGGGGTAAGGCTCACACTTCCACGTCCAAATCCACTCCGAAGCTTGGCAATCATCTTCACCCTCCCAGCATACGCCCCTAGGAGAAGCTGGAGAAGCATATGTGCAGGAGGAGAAAGCTGCCTTGTGCAGAACTCTCCAAAAAAAAAAGAGGCGCTGGAGAAGCATTCTGAGGGGATGTCTTTTGCCATTCTGCACTTGGCAGAGTGCATGCTTTGAGTTGCAGCTTCATCTCCACCTTTGTTGTATCAACTTTAATTTCTTGGATGATCCTACTGATGCCAAATCCACTCCTTTGGTGAGAGATGATGTTGATAGTCTTAGAGCCATTGGTAGTTCTCCTGGGGCGGCCAGTGTAGATCCTACTGATGCCAATACGTCCCTAGGAGAACTTTGTAAATTACTTTCGGAACAGGTCGACACTAATCAATTGGTCGCTTAATTAATAGTATCTCTTATGTATGGAAAGATTGTAAGAAATAAGAAATTTATTTTCCTTATATATCTGGCTTTTGATTGATTATGTAACTGATAATCACCAAATGATGTTCTGTGTAAAAATGTTAACAAGAAAATACTGCTGCGATCAAGACGGTTTTTAACTCAAAACCGTCTCTGCTTGAAAGATTACAGACGGTTTTAATTTCAGACATATATATAAAACAAATATGAAAAACAAGATAAAACCAAACAGTCTGAACGTTCATTTTTGTAAATACTACCATTGAAATAAGATAGAACCAAATATGAAAAACATGTGGAAGAACTGATGACCAGTAGTCGAATGCAAACAAAAAAACCGGGATATTAAAGACGGTTCGGACTTTAAAACCGTCTGTGTTATCACAGACGGTGCTGAGGTAAAAACCGACTGTGATAACAACATACACAGACGGTTCTGAGGTAAAAACCGACTGTGATAATAACGTAGACGGTCGGATGTGATAACACAGACGGTTCAGATGTGAGAACCGACTGTCATAATCAAATACACAGACGGTTCTGATGTAAAGCAGACGGTTTGGAGTTCATAACCGTCTGTGATATTTCTTTCATACTTACACAAATTGCAGCGATATTACCGACGGTTGATAGATTGAAAACCGTCAGTAATATTCTTTTCTTCAATAATGCACCGATATTACCGACGGTATTATATAGAACCGTCTGTACTGAACCTGGTATAAAAGGTCTTTTGGCGGATGTTTTGAGCTAGTCGTACTCTCTTGCTCGACCTACACTGTCCAGTTCGAAGAGATTTGGGGCAAGGAAGAGCGAAATCTCGAAAGGCAGGGGGAGCATTTGGGGGCAAAAATTTGAGGATCGAACCAAGGTTGGTTACTTGCTCCCAAGGCGTACACATTACTTGATTTCATCATCAATATCGATCTCCATTGATTTACTAATTAGCATGTGTATGAATTTGATTTATTGCAGATGGTCCGAGACTGGATGTATAATGACAACCGAGTGGGTGAGGAATACATGAAAGGTGTTTTTGATTTCGAAAAGGTTGCTGTGCAAGACATGGCGAAGAAGGGTTTACCATATATGTACTGTCCTTGTGTAGACTGCCAGAATATTAAGATGTTCACCAACTCATCTCAAATTGTCGCCCACTTGATCCGACGTGGTTTCAAAAAGGGGTACACGTGTTGGGTCCACCATGGAGAAGAGCCAACTGCAGAAACAACTGCCACTCAGGTTGAGGAACAGGACATGCCGGATCCAAACAACGACTTCGACGAGGATATGCCAGAGGATGACCATTTAGATGACATGTTGCGTGATGTGGAAGGAAATTACAGTGAAAGGGGGTTTGGCAAATTCAAGCGCTTGGTTGAGGACTCAGAGAGGCCGTTGTTCCCTGGTTGCAAGTCGAAATACACAAAGTTGGCCTCTGTGCTTGAACTGTTAAAATTGAAGGCAAGCAACAACTGGACCGACAAGAGTTTCACAGCACTGTTAGATCTTTTGGCGGACATGCTCCCGGAAGGAAACGAGTTGCCAAAAAACACCTACCAAGCGAAAAAGCTGTTGTGTCCTTTGGGAATGGAAGTAGAAAGGATACACGCATGCCCTAATGATTGCATCCTTTACCATAACGACTACAAAAATATGCATGTTTGTCCGGTGTGCGGCGCATCCCGCTATAAGCGTACTAAGGACCGAACAGACGACGGCGACTGCACGGAGATAAAGGAAGGACCTCCCGCTAAGGTGTTGTGGTATTTGCCAGTCATTCCCCACTTGCAGCGTTTGTTTGCAAACCGTAAAGAGGCAAAATTACTGCGTTGGCACTCGGAAGACCGGAAGAAGGATGGAAAGTTGAGACACCCCGCTGATTCTTCGCAGTGGAGAAACATCGACAAGGAATTTGTTAACTTCGGAGCAGAATTGAGGAATATAAGGTTCGGGTTGAGTACCGATGGAATTAATCCTTTTGGTAACATGAGCAGTCGGCATAGCACTTGGCCGGTTCTTTTGTGTATCTACAACCTTCCTCCTTGGTTGTGTATGAAGCGCAAGTACATCATGATGTCTCTACTTATCTCAGGACCAAAACAACCCGAAAACGATATTGATGTGTACCTAGCACCATTGATAGAGGATCTCCTAACAATGTGGAACGAAGGGGTGCAGGTATGGGACGCATACAAACGAGAGAACTTCATCCTACGTGCTATGATATTCTGCACCATCAACGATTTCCCAGCCCTTGGAAATTTGTCGGGCCGTACTACGAAAGGAGCCAAAGCCTGCCCCCACTGCGAAGATGACACTGAGAGCGTGTGGCTGAAGAATTGCAGGAAAACAGTGTACATGCGTCACCGTAGGTTTCTTCCGAAGAATGACGCGTACCGTAAGAGGAAGAGGGAATTTGACGGCCACAACGAAGATGGTTCAGCCCCGAAGCCTACGCGCGGGAAAGATGTTTACTCACGGGTGAAGGACATAGACGTTGTGTTTGGAAAGGGTGGTAAATTGAAACCCCGCACGAAGAACACTTGGAAGAAGAGATCGATATTTTGGGACTTACCGTATTGGGAGCATTTAGAGGTTCGTCATTGCATTGATGTCATGCATGTAGAGAAGAATGTTTGTGACAGTTTAATCGGCCTATTGCTGAACATTCCAGGGAAGACAAAGGATGGCATCAATGTGCGGCGTGACATGATCGAAATGAGAATCAGGCCCGAGCTAGCACCGAGAGAGGACGATAAAGGCCGTATATACCTCCCCCCCGCATGCTACACTTTGTGCAAGGCTGAGAGGACAGAACTCTGTAAGTGTCTCCATGGTGTTAAAGTTCCATCGGGTTACTCCGCAAATATGAAAAAGCTTGTGTCCATGGGCGATTTGAAATTGCTGGGTATGAAGTCTCATAATTGTCACGTGTTGATGACACAAATGCTTCCTGTTGCCATCCGGAGTATTCTGCCGCATAAGGTCAGAGAGACGATCACGAGGCTATGTTTTTTCTTCAATGCAATTTCTTCCAAGGTCATTGATCCCGATGGACTGGATTCTTTGCAGAGCGAGGTGGTTCGAACTCTCTATCAACTTGAGATGTATTTTCCTCCATCGTTTTTTGATATCATGGTCCATCTCACCGTCCACCTTGTCAGAGAAATCAAGATATGTGGACCCGTGTTCCTACGTTATATGTATCCATTCGAGAGGTACATGGGTGTACTTAAGGCCTACGTGAGGAATCGGTCCCAGCCCGAGGGTAGCATTGCCGAAGGTTATGCAGCGGAAGAGGTTGTTGAGTTCTGCATCGATTACATGGCCGAGGTAGAAGCAATAGGAGTTCCTGTGTCTCGTCACGAGGGGAGGCTTGATGGTGTTGGCACTATCGGACGGAGAGCCATCACTCCTGATTTCGATATGTACTCGAAAGCTCATTTTTGGGTCTTGCAACACATGACGGAGGTGTCTCCGTACATCAACGAGCACAAGGAGATGCTACGACAAGACAATCCTCGCCGATCCGAGGTTTGGATCACGGGACAACATAACAGTCGATTCAACGCGTGGATGAAGGTGTGAATCACCGGAGAGTCCGCAAGTGAGAACCTTAAATGGTTGGCAAAAGGGCCCACGTTTACTGTACAGACATGGCAGGGATACGACATCAATGGGTACACATTTTACACGAAAGCTCAAGATCGAAAGAGCACTGTGCAAAATAGTGGAGTGAGCGTAGAAGCTTTCCATGAGGGGTTCACCAAGACAGGCCCAACAAGGGTAGTACATGGATTGAACTCGTACGACGGGTTCATTGAAGAAATTTGGGAGCTCGATTACGTACTGTTCAAGATTCCCCTGTTTCGATGCCGATGGGTCCAAATCCCACAGGGTGTGAAGGTTGACAGTTACGGTTTCACTTCTGTGGACCTGGATCGCGTTGCTTATAAAGATGAGCCATTCATACTTGCAAATCAAGCCATTCAGGTCATTTATGTCACTGACCCGGCCAATAAGAAGTGGCACATCGTCCTTCATGGCAAGAGAAGGATTGTTGGAGTTGAAAATGTCGTAGACGAGGAGGAATACAATCAATTTGATGAGATTCCTCCATTTGGAGATGGCGTACAGGTCGATACTGAAGACACCGACGAAACCAGTTACGTGCGTATGGATCACCAGGAAGGGTTATACTTTAAAGGTAATCAACTGTACGTCTTATCTTTCTGTTCCCATCGGTATAGCTTATATCTCCTGTAATTCTCGTATTTGCAGGGCCGCGGCAAGTGGAAAGTTGAGGATAACATGGCTGTGTACGTGGAAATTGTCGGTGAAAGTTCCCATTTGTAAATTTAACATACAATACTACGTGGAGCATGCTCAAGTTACAGAGCATTTGGACTAAATTGTAACCAATTATCGGATATACGTACATAGTAACCAATTTACAGAGTATTTGGACTACATTTGAAATATCTGAGTGTTCATTTAAAACATGTTTTCGAGCATTCAGAGTTGAAAGCTACAGATCAGTTTCAATTTGTAAAACTAACGTTCAATAGAGAGATTATCAAGGACGGTTTTAACCTAGCACAGACGGTGCACAGTCGGTTCTCAACTCACAACCGTCTGTGATAATCTCTCACTATGTAGATTACCACAGATGGTGTTTATTTGAGAACCGACTGTGATAATATTATCACAGACGGTTATATATATAAAACCGTCTGTGATATTTTCAACAGTGTCCGACTCTTCGAGTTCTTAATGTGCACCGTCGGTTCTCAATTCCAAACCGTCTGTGATAATCTCAGGCACAGTCGGCTCTCAACTCAAAACCGTCTGTGATAATCTCTCTGGTGACTACGATTATTATAGACGGTTTCGATGTGAGAACCGACTGTGATATATACTATTATAGACGGTTCAGATGTGAGAACCGACTGTGATAATACCGACGCGGTACATAGTTCAAGGCGGGCTTTATCCCGCTCATTCTACTTCGCCCTAGCTCTGTTTGCCCTAGCTCTCTCCGCCCTCGCACCGTCCGTCGCGATAACCACCATCGCCTCCCACCTTCTCCTCTCCGTCCGTCGCGATCACCTGCATCGCCTTTCCACCGTCAGGCGCGATCACCTCCATCGTCCTCGCGCCTCCGACGCGATCACCTCCATCGCCTCCCCACCGTTTCTGTCATTCTTGTATGGGTTTTGTTATAGAATTATTAGTTGCATATTTACTTAAACTGTTCTCTCTTTCACTTATGTTAGGAACTATGTCTGGTGACGAAATGCACCACTCGGGGACTCAGGGTGACCTCGCTGGTGATGAGACGCCTGGGCCGGAGGTCGCCTCGTCCGCCGTGACCCCGCAGAAGAAGGGAAAGGGGCGAGGCCGGACGACATGCGCGCGTCTGAACAAGGGGGAAAAGCAGCACGTCCAGTTCGACGACAATGGTGTGCCGGAAGCTCCGCCCAAACTTGTCGATCAGTACCGCTCACTATGCGGCAAAGTGGCAAGGGAGCGGGTGCCCATCACCACCTCTGACTGGGGTCAAGTGCCCCCAGAGTGCAAGGATGCGCTGTGGGAAGAAGTGCAGGCGGCGTTTCACATTCCGGAGGATCGCCACTTCACCGTCCGCCGGAGGACACTTATGTCAATAAACAAGGTGTGGAGGAACTTCAAGAGCGAACTTGTCAGGCACTATGTGAAGGAGTCGACGACCCCCTTCAATGACTACCCTTTCGTGACTCCCGAGGCATGGCAGCAGTTCGTAGAGATGAAGGGCAAGCCTGAGTTCCAGGAGCTTAGTGCGAAGGCCCAGGCTAACCAGGCCAAGAACACCCACCCACACAGACTAGGCACCGGTGGGTATGTGGGGAAGAAGGCGCTGTGGAGGAAGCAGGACGAGGAAGCTTCACAGTCTTTGGCCGGCAGTCCTTATGCGGGCATAACGGATGTGCGCGCCCGCAATTGGTGCCGAGCTAGATCGACGATGGACTCCTCCGGAAGCGTCTCCGTGAATAACCCTGCGGACAGGGAAGTGATCGACCGACTGGTAAGATTGTCCGATCACGTACTATCCTCATAACACGCATGCAATGGGCTGTATTGCTAAGTTGTCCTGTTGCAGGTGACGCTGAGTGCGCAGTTGGCATCCGGAGAGTTCAACCCGAGGAGGGACAGGGATATCCTCACAGCGGCGCTAGGAAACAAGGAGCATCCAGGCCGCGTGCGCGGCCTCGGCGCCACTGTGCCTTGGAGGCATGGTTTCCCCGATGATGAGGAGGCGGCTAAGAGGAGAAAGAGATCCCACCAAGCCCGCGATGAACGGCTCAAGGAGGAGATGCGATCGGAGTTCGCTGTTCGGGACAAAGCACTCCTGCAGCAGTTGTCGGAGATGCGGTCCATGTACGAAGAGCTAAGAAAGGCGACCCAGGGCACCCCTGTTCTAGCAGCTGGCGCAGACCTAGCGGAAGTACCGACCCCCATTTGCCACCGTAGTAGCTGCGCGTCTGCGCCGGGGTCTTCGCAGACGGAGCCCTCTCCAAAGTATCCGGTGGACTCTCTGAAGGTAATGACCGTTAATGCGCACTGTTTGTCTATGTTAATTCATTCGAAAGTGAGAAGCGGTGAAATTCAACATGTTAATGCGCACTGTTTGTAGGAACCCGCCTCCTGCAAGCTTATGGTGCTGGCCGGTGTCTTCCTGATCGAGGCTGCCCGTGGGATGGCGCAACCATGCACGACGGGGGCCACAATCCATGGTGCCCCTCTATGTGAGGGTTTTGCACGTGTCCAAGTGGACAGTGTCTTTGACCATTGCAAGGGTTTTCCATTGGAGAAGCCGCCGAACGACGAGATTACCACTCTCGGGGATGCGGTGCACACGTTCGTGCAATGGCCCAAGAAAGACATCGTCCTGTATGAGGTAATTCCCCCACCAGTTTCATAATTTGTACTGTAATAATAGCCCTCAGAGTTAGTGTCCTAATACGTAGGTTCTTACATCGCAGACATCACAGACCGAGACGCGGCCTACTAGCCAGCATACCCCTTCGACGATGAAGCTGACTCCGAGTAAGAGGCAACCATTCAAGAAGCTGGCTATGAGGGGAAAAGCAAAGAAGAGCCCGTCGAAGGAGAGCGAGAAGAGTGCGCCAGCTCTCATGCCGTTCTCTCTGGGGATGCCCATGGCCTCCGATACCGCAATTTCGAGCATGGGGTTAGCATGCCAGAGCCTGCATGCATGGTACATGAGGAGGACAAACCAGACCAGGACGCAGCGTCCGACGCACATCATGGTCAAGTACACCGTGGCAGAGTTCGATCACGACGTTGGGACCTACTCGGTGACCTTCGAAGACCTGCACAATTTGCTAAACAAAGATGCGCTCGACTTGTCAATCCTACGGTCTTGGGTGCTGTAAGTATCCTACTATCCGTGCATATACGGATATATGTCATTTATTAATTGGTTACTTCCGTGCAGCTGCATGGCCAACTATGCCAAATCCAAGGGCATACCTGTTGGTTTTTTGGACCCCCAGATGGTAGCCGAGGTGATGTTTAGGACCGACACAGACTTCGTTGTCGACTACATCAAAAGAGGGTTGCTTGCTCAGGTCGACAAGGAGTATATACTTGTACCCTACAACCAGAGGTGAGTGCTTTCATCAGTACTTCACCCGTAGATTAGTGTCTCCATGTGCACACCCCCAAATTTAGATTAAATTTTTAATTCTCTACGTGTAATATGTAGCTACCACTGGATCCTGCTGCTACTTATTCCGAAAAGCAACAAGGTGTTCTACCTTGACTCATTGCAGAGGAAAGGGTACTCGTATTGCGGCGCACGAGATGTATTCGGAAGGTGATGTGGACCTGTCTTGCATGCATCTAGATTTACTGTCCTCAAATTGTCAATTTCGGCTATCCTCAAACTGTCAATTTTGACTATCTACAGGGCTTTCACGAAGTACTTTGCCGAGGTAGGGAGACAACACGAGCGGCGAGCCGATAAGTTTCAGTGGTTACAATTTTCGATACAAATTTCAACTGGCATCTGTTTTATTTTATAACTTGTCCCCACCTAACTCTCGGTCTGTAAATTGGCAGTGCCATCAGCAGCCGGACGACAATATATGTGGGTTCTACGTGATGCGCCACATGTATGACCTGATCATCACCCCTCACCGGCCCGATTTCCCCGAGGTATTACAACTGCTCCCCTTAATTTGTCTCGATTTGACAGAATTTACAACTTAATTCAGCTAATTTTTTATGTACCAACTCTTGCTGCAGGGGGTCGACTTCCCTTCAGAAAGCCTTGACCCTCGGCAGATTGGTAATGTCCGAGGGATGCTCGCTGAGTTTTTCCTTTCGGAGGTCATATCACCCAAGGGGAAGTTTAGGGACCCGCAAGGTTCGTATTAGTGCGGCCTTACATTTATTTGTACATCTAACACACTTTAATTGTCGATTACATTTATTTGTTCAATTGTACATATTTCTGAGTTCTGTGCTGTATATATGAAATGCTATACAGAGAGGGGTGCAAATATATTTGAGTACTGCATGTGCATATGAAACTGTATATATTTGAGTACTGTACAAATATAATTCTGAGTTCAATTGTACAAATATATATGCATGAGACTGTATATATTTGAGTACTATGCATGTATGAAATTCATGAACTGTATATATGAAAATGCAATTTGTACAGAGGACATCTGTGAATGTTATAATCTCAGACGGTTTGTAAGATCAAAACCGTCTGTGCATGCACAGACGGTTTTGATCTTACAAACCGTCTGAGATTATAACAGTCACAGATAATAACACATCGCAGATGGTTTTGACCTCAGATCCGCCTGTGATATCAGACTATCACAGACGGTTCTGAGATAATAACACTATCACAGACGGTTTCAATATTAACACCGTCGCTGATATCGCAGATTGGTTTAACCTCCAAGCCGTCGGTAATAATATGAGTATCACAGACGGTTGTGAGATCAAAGCCGTCTGTGAATTATGAGTATCACAGTCTGTTATAACATCAAAGCCGTCTGTGATACTCATACTAACACAGCCGGTTCTGATGTCAAAACCGTCTGTATATACTAAAGTATCACAGACGGTTCTGTTCTCACACCCGTCTGTGATAGTACAAGTATCACAGACGGTTCTGATGTCAAAGCCGTCTGTGATACTCATACTATCACAGACGGTTCTGATGTTAAAACCGTCTGTATATACTAAAGTATCACTGTATGTTATAACATCAAAGCCGTCTGTGATACTCATACTAACACAAACGGTTCTGATGTCAAAACCGTCTGTATATACTAAAGTATCACAGACGGTTCTGTTCTCACACCCGTCTGTGATAGTACAAGTATCACAGACGGTTCTGATGTCAAAGCCGTCTGTGATACTCATACTATCACAGACGGTTCTGATGTTAAAACCGTCTGTATATACTAAAGTATCACAGATGGTTCTGATGTCAAAACCGTCTGTGTATACTCAACTATCATAGACGGTTCTGACCTTATAACTGTCTGTGAAATATGAGTATCACAGACGGTTCTGACCTTATCACAGACGGTTCTGACCTTATCACAGACGGTTCTGACCTTATATCAGTCTGTGAATGGATATATCACAGACGGTTGAAAACATCAAAAACCGTCTGTGATAGTGCATGATTATCACTGACTCGAATATCACTGACGGGTAAGAACCGTCTGTGATGTCTGTTTTGACCCGACTGTGATGATGAATTCTGTAGTAGTGAAAGTTTGTGATCATGCAGCGGTCATGCAAGGTCATTATTGACGGAGGAAGATGCAACAACATTGCCAGTTCTGAAATGGTCGCGAAGCTAGGCTTGTCCACACGAACACACCCACAGCCATACTACATTCAATGGTTCAATTCATGTGGCAAGTTGAAGGTGACCGCGATGGTACGTGTCCACTTCTCTGTAGGTTCCTATTCTGATTTTGTGGACTGTGATATGGTACTAATGCAAGCTTGTGCATTACTACTTGGACGACCATGGAAATACGACAAGGATACTACACATCATGGGCGTTCCAATAAGTACTCTTTTGTGCACAACAAGAAGAAGGTTTCACTGGTTCCAATTTCTCCGGATGAAATTCTCAAAGATGATTTAGATAGGGCTGAGCGTGAGAGAAAAGAAAGAGAGATGAGTGAGAGTCACAAAACGGGGAGTGAGAGCCACCAAACCAAATTGAGAGAAAAGAAAGAAAAGAGTGAAAAGAAAAGAGAGGTTGAGCTTCAGGGGCAGGTTCTATTAGCCACCAAATGTGAGATGCGAGAGCTTGAAACCCATCCCAAAGAGTGCTTTGTGCTTGTGTGCAAAGACGCTCTCTTTTGTACTAATGCTTTACCCTCTACTTTGCATGTTTCGGTTGTTTCTTTACTGTAGGAATTTGAGGACGTTTTTCCAAACGAGATACCTGTGGGGCTACCACCATTACGAGGGATAGAGCATCAAATTGACCTCATTCTAGGGGCACCCTTGCCCAATCGACCTCCATATCGCACCAATCTAGAAGAGACCAAAGAAATTCAGCGCCAAGTACAAGAGCTGCTCGACAAAGGGTACGTACGTGAAATCTTAAGTCCTTGTGCTGTTCCTGTTTTACTTGTGCCTAAAAAGGATGGGTCATGGAGGATGTGTATAGATTGTCGAGCTATTAACAATATCACTGTTCGTTATCGTCATCTGATTCCTCGATTAGATGATATGCTTGATGAATTGAGTGGTTCGACCATCTTTTCTAAAGTTGATTTGCATAGTGGTTACCACCAAATTAGAATGAAACTAGGTGATGAATGGAAAACTGTATTTAAGACTAAATTTGGGTTATATGAATGGTTGATCATGCCATTTGGTCTTACTAATGCACCTAGTACATTTATGCGCTTAATGAACGAAGTGTTGCGTGCTTTTATCGGACACTCCATGGTGGTTTACTTTGATGACATCTTGATCTACAACAAGAGTTTTGATGATCATTTGGGGCATTTACGCCAAGTTTTTGCTGTCTTGCGAGAGGCATGTTTGTTTGCTAACCTTGAAAAGTGCACCTTCTGCACGGATCGAGTCATGTTTCTTGGTTTTGTTGTGACTGCACAGGGCATTGAGGTGGATGAACAGAAGGTGCAAGCAATTCGAGCATGGACAACACCGACAACAGTCACACAAGTGCAGAGTTTTCACGGACTTGCTGGTTTCTACCGCCGGTTCGTACAAGATTTTAGCGCAATCGCCACCCCACTCAATACGCTGACCAAGAAGACCATGCCCTTCAAGTGGGAACAGGCACAAGAGGACGCTTTCAACACGCTCAAAGATAAGTTAATCAATGCACCACTTCTACAACTTCCTGATTTTAATAAAACTTTCGAAATAGAATGTGATGCTAGTGGTATTGGAATTGGAGGTGTTCTCATGCAAGATAGAAAATCCATTGCTTATTTTAGTGAGAAGCTTAGTGGACCAACTTTGAACTATTCAACATACGATAAAGAATTGTATACTTTGGTTAGAGTGTTAGAAACATGGCAACATTACCTCTGGCCAAAAGAATTTGTCATACATTCAGATCATGAAGAACTGAAGCACATTCGTAGCCAAAGTAAGTTGAATTGTAGACATGCTAAGTGGATTGAATTTATTGAATCCTTTCTGTATGTTGTCAAATATAAGAAAGGTAAAGAAAATTTGGTCGCTGACGCATTTTCTAGATGTTATATCTTGTTGTCCCAACTTGATTGCAAAATTCTTGGGTTAGAAAGTTTGAAAGAATTATATTCAACTGATTTGGATTTCAAAGACATTTACATTAATTGTAAAGAAGGAAGATGTTGAGCTCGATATGTACTAAATGATGGTTATTTGTTTAGAGCTAACAAGCTGTGTGTTCCCGCGAGTTATGTTCGTCTTTTGTTGTTACAGGAGGCTCATGGCGGAGGACTGATGGGACATTTTGGGATATGCAAAACCAAAGATATTTTGGCCACCCACTTCTACTGGCTGAAGATGAGGCGAGATGTCGAGCTCTATGTACAACGATGCACTACTTGTCAAACAGCTAAGTCTCGATTAAACCCTCATGGATTATATATGCCTCTTCCTATTCCGACAGTACCTTGGGAGGATATTTCTATGGATTTTGTGTTGGGATTGCCAAGGACTAAGAAGGGGAGGGATAGTATCTTTGTTGTCGTTGATAGGTTTTCTAAAATGGCTCATTTTATACTTGTCATAAGAGCGATGATGCTACCTACATTGCTGATTTGTTTTTCAGCGAGGTTGTTCGTCTCCATGGAGTGCCGAAGACAATTGTTTCTGATCGTGATTCCAAATTTTTGAGTCACTTTTGGAGGACGCTTTGGGGGAAGGTTGGAACAAAGTTGTTGTTTTCAACGACTTGTCATCGCCAGACTGATGGCCAGACCAAGGTCGTCAACTGAACACTTGGTACCATGCTACGAGCAGTTCTGAAGAAAAATTTGAAGCTTTGGGAGGAGTGTTTGCCACACATTGAATTTGCTTACAACCGTGTTGTGCACTCTACTACCAAGTTTTGTCCATTTGAGGTCGTCTATGGATTTAAACCTACTGCGCCAATTGATTTGTTGCCTTTACCGCTTTCCGAAAGAAGTAATCTTGATGTCGAACAGCGTGCTGAGATGATTCGGAAGATACATGAGACAACCAAAGCCAATATTGAGAAGATGTAACTTCAATATAAGAAGCATGTGGATAAAGGCAGAAAGGAAGTTGTATTCGAAGAAGGAGATCTAGTTTGGTTGCATTTGCATCATGATCGTTTTCCAGCACAGTGCAAGTCCAAACTTATGCCGCGAGGTGATGGTCCATTCAATATTCTTGCCAAGATCAATGATAATGCTTACCAATTGGAGCTACCTCAGGCCTATGGAGTGAGTGATACATTTAATGTTGCTAATTTATCTCCATACCTGGGTAAGAACGATGGGCAAGAGTTGAGGATGACTCTTTTTCAAGAAGGGGAGTATGATGAGGACATCGCGACCACACATCCACATGTTTTAACTCGAGCACATGCGCGTCGCCTTGGACAACAGGTGAATTCATTTCTTAGGTAAATTAATTATTTAATTACAGAACAAATGATATTGCCTAATGATTGCTCTTTGCTTGTTGTTACATGTGAAGGAGGTTTGGACGAAGTTGTTAATCCAATTCATAGCCAAGGAAGAATGAACACTTTTCTGGCAACTTCGACCAACAG
Organism: Pharus latifolius; assembly: GCA_019359835.1. NCBI lineage: Eukaryota > Viridiplantae > Streptophyta > Magnoliopsida > Poales > Poaceae > Pharus > Pharus latifolius. The sequence continues at coordinate 63,050,059 of CM033323.1, forward strand.
TTACGTCGACGTTATTGATCAGAACAACTTTGCACATGATCAGAAAGGCTCAAGGTCACAATACTGCTCATGGTTGCAGCCGATCAAGCCTGAAGACACATGGTAGCAGCCGATCAAGCTTGAAGACACATGGTCGCAACCTGAGGATCATCTAGTTTGCCAATCAAGCTTAACTGTCCAGCAACTTCAACCAAGCGCCAATTTTAGTACAGATGTCCAAATAGGTTGTGCAAGCACTTTTTCGAAAGATAATCAAAAGAACTTTCGAACGCATCAAGAATCATCAAATTCTGACATTGTATGCAACCAGGAGACCCGAAACAATGGAATGTGCACGAGGGGGACGAGTCATGTCACTACTACAAAAATGCAATCCACTAACCCATATCTTCTAATGGATATAAGAAATCTGGGAAAATCTGATAGAGTACGACGAGAGCGGTGGAGAAGAGGCTTTTTACTATAGGTTATATTCTGGTGCACCGTTAGTGAATTCAAACATTTTTTACTATTGGTCATTACTGTACCAACCGATATAATAGATGAAATAGTACTATCGGTTTGTCTTTTGTAACTGATAGTGAAATTATGGACTTTTTACTATCAGTTCATACTGTACCAACCGATATAATAGAGTAAATTTTACTATCGGTTTTTCTTTGGTAACTGATAGTGAAATTATAGAATTTTTACTATCGGTTACTACTGTACCAACTGATATAATAGAGTAAATTTTACTATCGGTTACATAAAACAAACCGATAGTAAAATGACGTCATATAAACTAATGGTTATGATAGTGGGGACCTTAATAGAGAGAAAAGTTTACTATCGGTTGTGGTTTTGAACTGATAGTAAAATTACACAACTTATCTCGACCGTTGCTCTGCATTCTCGATTCATTTCTACCGTACGTGCATCCACGCTCCAAGCTAGAGTGATCTGGAGAAGCTAGCTGAGAGGTTGATAATTAGATCCCCCTCGGTATTGTCATCTTCTCATCACCTCTCTCTCTCTCGATCAATCTTTCACACTCTCCCTCTCTCTCTTTACTTCCAATTCATTAAACTAGATACATATCACTAGTACAGAAAAGTTTTCTTCTATCGGTAAAAAACACCCTTCTACTATCGGTTTTTGTACCGTTAGAGATAGACACGATAGAACAAGACATGTCATTTTCTATCGGTAAACAACTCATAGAAGAACTTCACTATTCTAACGGCATTTTAGGCGACAACAGGTAGAAAACCCGTTGTAGTCTGACATTTGTGAAAGAGTTTACCGATAGAACAAGTATAGTACTCTCTCGGTTGTGAATGAGTTTACCGGCAGGAAAAGTCACACTCTTCAAACGGTTAATTACGAGTATACCGATAAAAAAAACCTTAGTACTTTCTCGGTTGAAAATGAGTTTACCGATAGAAAAAACGATTGTACTCTCTCGGTTGTGTATGATTTTACCGGCAAGAAAAGTTAAACTCTTCTAACGGTGAATTATGTGTGTACCGATAGAATAAAGTATAGTACTCTCTCGGTTGTGAAAGAGATTACCAATAGAAAAAATGATAGTACTCTCTCGGTTGTGTATGAGTTCACCGGCAGGAAAAGTCACACTCTTCTAACGGTTAATTACGAGTGTGCCGATAGAAAAAATCTTAGTACTCTCTCGGTTGGAAATGAGTTACCGATAGAAAAAACGTTTGTACTCTCTCGGTTGTGTATGAGTTTACCAGCAGGAAAAGTTAAACTCTTCTAACGGTGTATTACGTGTGTACGGATAGAAGAAAGGATAGTACTCTCTCGGTTGTGGATGACTTTATCAATAGAAAAAATGATAGTACTCTCTCGGTTGTGAATGAATTTACCGATAGAAATACAGTACAAATGCAATACAGTACATTCTTTACATTCACAATACAGTACATTTACATATACAGTACATTCTTTACATTCACAATAAAGTACATTCACATATACAGTACAGATGCAATACAGTATAGATTGGATACACAATACAGTACAGACGCAAAGATGGGTAAATTCACATATACATTGAACAGATTGACACATTAGACAGTTATTCACATTTATTCACATATATATGGACAAATACAAATTGCAATCCAATATGGACATTTATTCACATATATATTTATTCACATATATATAAACAGTCTATGCACAGAGTACACGAAAAAGAGAAATTTGTCATAGCGGTTGGTTGGGCGCAACTTCCTCCATGACATATTGAGCCCAGATTTGTCACAGATCTCTAATCTTTGCATTTTCATATTGGTCTTTCGACATGGCGATCTGCAAGCATGTGTGAATACTGAGTAACTTCCTAATTTTGAACGTGACACCCAATTTTGAAATTTGAGTTAGCTATCGATGCTTACCTGGAGGAATTGGGAAAAGTTTGTCCGCACTAGGTCGTACATGTAGCGCAGCACATAAAACCCGCATTCCCATGATTGCGGCTGCTGATGGCACTGAAATAATTGCATATGCGAAGACATGTTAGCTATTGTTTCCATAAACTAATTAAGCATAAACAAAAAGTCTCGTGAGTACCTCATATTCTTTCCAAGCTAGGGAGCCCTGCGGTGAGGCATGCCTCCCTCCAGCAGACACATATTTCTCAAAAGCCCTGCATTTCAGTTAGCATTGCCGGTTAATGTATTATCATTAGCTAGTGAGGTCAAAATTTAAATCAAACATATATGTTACTTACGCCTCCATATTCCCCTTGACCACATATTCGTTCGGTAATCTGTCACGCATCGAATCGAGGTAGTACACCTCGTTGCTCCATAGACAGATCACGATGAGGATCCACTGGCCCCTACATTGTACGTAAAAGAGGACCGCTAGCTCAAAGTATATCTCAGGTGTAACATACAAGATCGAGTTAAATTAGTATGAAATGCACTAACCTTTGGTGGTATGGCACCAGAATGAACTCTCTGTCCTGCTGCGCCATCAGCGCCTTGGATATGTACTGCTCAGTGTGCGCGGCGTCATGCTCTAGCATCGTGAGCCTTATTTTCTCTGGGTTGAGGAAACCCACCTTGTCACACGCAGCCTCCAATGCTAGCTTGTACATGCACCTGCATGCAAAGGATGACAATAGTATTGCACAGAAAGTTACTACATTTCAAATGAACTACAACAATGCAGAGTTAGCGAATAGAGTTAGAAAACAGCAATACATAGCATCAGCAAACTCACAGGACTCCAGTCCGTATGATGGACATATCGAGCTCCCGCCAGTTGTAGAGGTCGAACAGATCCTCGTGTGCCACGGATATTCTCCCGGGCTCACGGTGGAACTGCCCAGGCTTGTAGGGAACTAAGAAGTTCAGATTGCGCCGAGCTCGGTGTAGGTACCACTCGTGGAGGTCTCTAGTTGATTGATCCAATTTGCGCAAAGCTGCCTCCAGCACGAGTGGGAACCCATTCTTGAACCTCTCCGGCTGTCCCTTTCGCCCTTTGCCCTTGCCTGGGATTGAGCGCATACCTTCGAAGGCAAGGGCGAGGTGATGGCGGCTTTCTTCCGAGGTGAAGGCGTGGATGTGCTGGCTGGGGTCGAGGCCATCTTTGCTGTGTTCAGGTTCGCACGAGATCTGGCCTCATGCCCCGAGCTGGGGGCGCAGTCCCCAGATAGCCCGCCGGTAGGCCACTTCAATTAATGAGCACGTATGTTAGATTTTGCAAGTTGAGTGTACCGAGTAGGATGTAATCTAAAATGTGTAGGATTTACCTGTTGTATTAGAACACACTTCTTGGGCCACTATACGTAGGAGCCTACTGCCTCAGCAAGTGTCTGCATTTCCTCTGTTGGGACTGGCAATGGAGAATTGTTGTAGCCCAGCATGGCCATGTCAACCTGTACCTTTGCGAACCCCAACCGCAGAGGTACACAGTGGATCCGGACATCCGCCCCAGACGGATATACGAAGCCATGTGCAACCACTTCCTGCCCGTCGCCTAGGTGAGTCAGTAGGATGCAGCTCTCCGGCTTCTGCAAATTTGTAACAATTAAAACAGGTTAGCGAAACAACTCTAACAGAATGGGAGTGGCATCAACTTAAGTGCATAGATGAAGGCTTGCAATACCTCAAGTAGATCCACTGGATCCGCGAGGACCTTCGAAGAGCAACTACTTATCCGACCCCGCGGGGTACCGTCGTCCTGGGGATCCGCATTTGCACTCTTGGCCAGCAATGCTTCTCTCAACTGTGCAAACTCTTCCCTCATTTGTGCGACCTCAAACTACACCTCAGCCCGTATCTCCGCCCGTACCTCAACCCGTATCTTATCGGAGAGCTCCGCTTCCTTGTCCTTCCAGGAGCGGGCCTTCTTCCTCAGTGGAGCCGGATCTGTGAAACCGGCCTTCCACGACACAATGGCTCCCACAGCCCGTGTCCGCCCAGGATACTCCTTATTTCCTAGAGCCCGGGTGAGGATGTCGTTCTCCCTCTGCGGGGTAAACAATCCATCCATTGCCTCCTTCTCAAAAGAGATCTGTTACATTTGAAGGTACCTTGTGAGACAAACACATATATACACTTGTGCGCACACAGTTTACGAGGTTAGCCAACTTACCATTCACCTCACAACGTCGGCGTCCCTAGGGTTTGCGAACTGCACAGACCCCGTGGACAACACGGACCCTCTCCCCCTCCACCATCGCTTGCACCTCTCATCCCGGATCTCGGAGAGCGGCAACTCAGGGGAGTCGATGACAATTTTGCTCGTCTTCCTTCTTCCACTGCTCCTCCTTCCCCACATAGCCCCGGGATCCGAGCCGATGCGGGTGGTCGTTCCTCTTCTGGATCGCCTTATTCTTCTCGCTAAGGGCCTTGAACTCCTCGGTCCCCTTCTGTTTGGTGAATTCCTCCCATACCTCCTCCGATATGAAGGGGTACTTCTCGCAAGGAGATTTCCCCGCAGCGAGGAAGTTACTGACGAGCCAGCTCTTAAAGGTTTTCCATGTTCCATTCATGTCCTTCAAGCAGGCCGTCCTAGGTGTATCGTCGGGGATGTTCCACTTAGCCTATTTTCAAACAATGCATACAATTAATCACAAGTTAGTCAAACTTTAGTATAAGCCAAGAGAACATGATTACGAAAGAGTTCAGCGATTTCAGTTAATTTAACCTTCACTTCCGCCCACAACCTATTCCTCTCGTCCGTCATCACGTCCTTCCAGCTCTGGACGGTGATCTTCACCCTTTCTTTCGCTAACAGCCCAACGTAGGCCACGTACTTCCCAGCATTCTTTCCGATCGCCTCCCAAATTGGTTGAACTCACAAGAAAGATCCGTGCGTTTGGCCAAACGGCCCAACGTCGTCGCGCCTCGCCCCACCCTCTTGCGCTGGGATGAACCAGCTACATCTTCAGTTACGTTGGGGTTGGCCCTAGTCGAACCACTAGTACCATCTGATGAAGACGACGAAATGTCTTTCCCTACAAAACCATCAACAAACCATCAAAAATTTAATGGAAATACAAACCAAATCATTTTACAAAGCAAAAGGACCTATTTTAAATATTTTTTCTATCGGTAAACACAGAAACTACCAATAGAAGATAAGATTCTATTTCTGAGCATTTTCATCTACACATTTTCATATAGGGAGCAGGCAACATATGGCAATTAATTCTTCTTGGAGTTCCATAACTCAGTTCAGGACTAGAGACAAATTAGGGCTGCAAAAGGGATGTCCGAAGAAAATAATACTAAAAGACATGGAAAAATTAATTGCTGAACTGTTCAGAAATCTTTTCTACCGGTAAACACATGAACTGCCGATAGACCATAACAATGTTTTCTATCGGAAAAGATACGAGATACCGATAGAACATAACAATATTCCCTATGTTATGGAATATTGTTGATAAGCCACCATTCACTGGCATCACATAATCTTGGTTTAAGTCAACATTCTCCATGATTTGCTATACTAATATTCATGGGCCAGCATTATTATTTCACACATAACAATGTTTTCTATCGGTAAACACATGAACTACCGATAGAACATAACAATTTTTCTATCGGCAAACACGTGAGATACCATAGAACATAACAATGTTCTCTATATATGGAATTTTGTTGATAAGCCGCCATTCACTGTCATCACATAACATTCTCCATGATTTGCTATACTAATATTCATGGGCCAGCATTATTATTTCACACGTAAATATGCACACAAGCATCTAAGTGCCACTGTGCATAATCTGACAAACCTAATGCTAATGGAATATAAAGATATTGAAGTAGCACAGAAAGTAGGTCACAACCAAAAAAGGAATAATATGGTTTATAGCACCCTCTCTTGGTTATCTTTAGCATTACCTGTATGCAAGTCATCAGGACTTCACATCTATTAGGTTGGGAAAAGTCATGTATAAACATTTGAAATATATACATCGAAGATCCATCCACATTGCCATATATTCATACCAAGTGAGAAAAATTCCCAACCAAACTAGTACATTGCATGGCTCATGTCCTTCCAGATCCAATGTTTTAATACTTGTTCAGAAATATTTCCTATCGGTAAACACATGAGCTGTCGATAGAACAGAACAATTTTTTCTATCGGCCAATACAGGAGATACCGATAGAAGATGTGTAAGAACACCTCCAACATATAATGTGCATTACATGACAGTTGGATACAATTGATCACACATACAGCAGTATATATAAGTTAAAATCTCAAAATAGGTTCATTACAACACTGGAACATATTATGTCAACCCTAATTTAAATCAACATTGCCTAAATAATGTACATAATCCAACACAATAGGGAACCCTAGTGTAATTGCAAAACTCGAAGAATTAGTACGTACAAAACACTAAGATCAAATAAGGAAGATGCTGGAAAAAGAACGACGAATTAGGGTATTTACGGCGATCAGTTGTGGTGATGGAGAGACGGTGTAGAACGCAGCAGCGGCCGGCGAAGGACGAAAATATGAACCGGTGGCAGTGGCGAACCAGTATCCAGCCGGCAATCGTCGTGTGGGAGAGAGGAAGTGAGTGGTCACTGCGGAGGTTGTGGTTTTCTTCTCTCTCGAAGAGACACAGTGCTATAAGTTGGGACTGTTCGACTGGAGGGAAACTCAAGGGCCATGTATGTGTAATAAAGTAATGGATGCCCTTTTCTATCGGTACAAACAACAAAATACCGTGAGACCAATTTTTCCCAGAGTGATTTTTGAAGTGCCTGAGATTAAAGTAGTGGATGACCTTTTGCTATCGGTACAAACAACAAAATATAGTCAGACTAATGAATTTATTCTAATGGTATAACATAATAATACCGATAGAATAAGTACATTTTTCGCAGAGAAATTTTTGAAGTGCCTGAGACACATTAAAGTACTGGATGCCCTTTTCTATCGGTACAAACAATAAAATATCGTAAGACTAATGAATTTATTCTAACGGTAAAACAAAATAATACTGATAGAAAAAGTAAATTTTTCCCAGAGTATTTTTTGAAGTGCCTGAGACACATTAAAGTAGTGGATGCCCTTTTGCTATCAGTACAAACAACAAAATACCGTCAGACTAATGAATTTATTCTAACGGTAAAACAAAATAATACTGATAGAAAAAGTAAATTTTTCCCAGAGTATTTTTTGAAGTGCCTGAGACACATTAAAGTAGTGGATGCCCTTTTGCTATCAGTACAAACAACAAAATACCGTCAGACTAATGAATTTATTCTAACGGTAAAACAAAATATTACCGATAGAAAAAGTAAATTTTTTCCAGAGTAATTTTTGAAGTGGGCAGGGCATTGGAAAATGATGTTTTAGGGAATGGGATTTTTGGAGAGCTTAATTTTTGAAGAAGTAAGAGGCTGCAATGAGATTTTGGCAAGAAAATTTGAAGGGAAGAATTAAGTACTTACAGGATAAAGGTACTGTACATGTTAGAACTCATGCTGTGGAGTAAAATTGAGATATATTAATGTTGTGAACTAGCTTACCATTAAGTTCTAAAGAAAAATGTATTGCCAGATGTATTAATGATAAGTTCCTCACCTTGATGCAGAACTTGTGGGCTGTTTACTTGGCATTTTTCCCTGAAATAGAAAATAATCATCAATGGTTCTCAACCCATAATCCTTCTTCGTGATCATCTCGCAGATACGTTGTTTCACCGATTTCTTCAGTAGGGATAGATTGAATGTCTTCTAAAAATGGAGGTATTTCGTCGAATTGGTTATACTCCTCTTCGTCGACAACGTCTTCGACCCCAACAATGCGTCTCTTGCTGTGGAGGACAACGTGCAAGTTTGGATTGGCTGGGTCAACGATGTAGAATACCTGTGTGGCTTGCTTTGCAAGTATGAATGGATCGTCTTGGTGTCCGACTCTATCAAGATCGACGAGAGTAAACCCATAACTATCAACTTGAACACCTCAAGGGATTTCGATCCATTGGCATCGAAATAGGGGAATCTTAAGTAATCCTTAATTGAGCTCCCATATTTCATCAATAGCATTGTAATATGAGTTCAGTGCCCTTACTGACCTGGCATCCTCGGAAATAGCAAACAGTGTCACTCCGCTACATTGCGTGCTACTCTTGGCGTCTTGAGCTCTTGTGTAAAATGAATACCCATTGATTTCGTACCCCTGCCAAGTCCCTACAGTGAACCTTGGGCCTCTAGCCAACCATGTCACAGTTTCACTTATGGAGCCCTCGGCAGCTCGCGTGACTCTTTCTTGGATCCACCCAACAAATTTCCTGTTATGTTCTCTGGTGACCCAAATCTCTGACTTCGAAGGATTCTGTGACCGTAACATTACCTTGTGCTCGTGTATGTACGGTTCGACCTCCGTCATGTGTTGTAAGACCCAAAAATGTGATTTTGCGTACACATCACGAGCGGGGACGATAGCTTTGAATCCAATCATTCCGATGCCTTAAAGCCTACCCTCGTGTCGAGACCTAGGAACACCAATTGGGTCAACCCCGGCCATATAATCTGTGCAAAATTCAATCACCTCCTCGGCGGCATAACCTTCCATGATACTCCCCTCGGGTCGACGATGAATCCTTACGTATCCCTTCAATACACCCATAAATCTCTCAAATTGATACATGTAGCATAGGCACACGGGTCCACAAAACTTAATTTCTTTGATAAGGTGAACAATCAGATGGACCATAACATCAAAAAATGATGGAGGGAAATACATCTCAAGCTGACTAAGAGTTGTAACCACGTCGCGTTGCAAAGCGTCCAGTCCATCCGGATCAATTGCCTACGAGGACACAGTTGCGCCAAATATTCATATCAGAAAAATCTTCTAATTAAGCTCCACAAATGGAGGTAATGAACTTATAGTACGAGTGCACATACTTACCTTGCAAGATATTGCGTTGAAGAAATAACAAAGGTTTGTGATTGTCTCTCTGACTTTAACTGGGAGAATGCCTCTGATAGCAATGGGAAGCATTTGTGACATCAGCACATGACAGTCATGGGACTTCGTGCCAACCAGTCTTAGGTCCTTCATGGACACAAGTTTTTTTCAAGTTCGCGGAATACCCACATAGAACTTTAATACCGTGCAGGCACTGACAGAGTTTTGTTTTTTCGATCTTGGACAACGTATAGCAGGCCGGGGGGAGGTATGTACGTTTTCCCTTCTCCAAAGGTGCAAGCTTATTCCTTATCCCCATTTCCACCATGTCACGACGAGCTTTCACACCATCCTTTGTCTTTCCCGGAATGTTCAACAACAAACCAATCAAACTGTCACAGACATTTTTCTCTACATGCATGATGTCAATGCAATGTCGAACTTGTAAGTGCTCCCAGTACGGTAGATTCCAAAGAATCGATCTCTTCTTCCAAACATTTTTTTCTCGAGGTTTAGAATACTTACCGAACTTAGCTTTGATGTCCTTCACGCGCGAGTAAATCTCCTTGCCGATTAGAAACACTGGAGCTGATCCCTTCTCAGGCTTCCCGTTAAATGATTTCCACTTCTTACGGTACGTGTGATGCACCAGAAGAAACCTACGGTGACCCATGTACACTGTTTTTCGACAATTTCGCAGCCACATGCACTCAGTTTCATCTAGGCAAATAGGGCAAGCCTTGGCTCCTTTCGTACTATACCCCGACAAATTGCCGTAGGCCAGAAAATCATTTATGGTGCAAAATATCACTCTTTCACACTCTCCCTCTCTCTCTCTCTACTTCCAATTCATTAAACTAGATACATGTAGCTCCAAACTAGCTAGAAGGCTAGGTTGGCTAGCTAGCTATAGCTTGCTGAAGTTAAGCTAGGAATGATTTATGGCTAAAGTTAACCAGCTAGCTAGCTGGCTCTTCCAATTAATGCATCAAGTTAATTAGGGTTTCATATATATCCATTTAATGTAATTAAGCAGCTGTACACACATATGGCCTAGCTAATTGATGATGTTTCATGCATGCATGCCCTGAGTCATTAATTTTTTATTTCAATTTGTCAATTTTGTGAAATAATTGTATATGGACAGAGAATATTGGATGTATGGAATAAAACGTACTACTGTTGAGTATTTGGAGGGTGTGAATGGGTTTATTAAATTTGTTGAGCAAGAAAAGGCGAAGGAAAGATCAAAAGCCGAATCAAGTTAGGAAAGGCTCAAGGTTTTACTGAAGACGATCAAGGGAAGGGAATAGTGTTCTCTCGGGGAGAGATGGAGATAGGAGGCAATTCTGGTGGCGATTAGGGAGATGCTTGGAGCTTTGATGGAGTCTCTTTCGGATGATCGTCTGGCTCTCTCAGTTTTCCTTCAGCTGCTCTCCTGGTCTCTTGTTCCTATTCTTTTGCTTGTTTGTCTCTGGTTTTCGACCATGAGTTGGTTTTTCTGGCTTTCATGGCGTTTAATTCTAAGACTTTGGACTGGTCTCTCGGACGTGATTTTTTGCTTTCCATGAGGAACTCGTTTCTTTCTAATGTCACTCAAAGTGTGAAGTTTTCTTCTAAGGACTTCCTTATGGTCGCTTCTTTTGGTAGAAGTAAATTCCGTCCTTCAGAAGATTCTTTAAGTAAAATTATGTCTGCTTATTTTGGAGGTTTAAGTTTGGACTTCAGAGTGATTGAGTTGACTGATTTCAGTTTTAGGTTTTCGATTTGTGACAAAAGAATTGGTTTTTCCATTCTTAAGATGAATCAGATATTCATAAGGATCTTTCTTTATTCTTCTCCCTTTGGAGTGATGGAGGTCCAAATTGGAGGAGAGAATTTGATCTTTGGATGTTAGAGCAAGAAAAGAATTGGTCTTTGGTTATTCATAATAAGAATTCAAAACGTTCTGGTGTTTCTGTCTTTGATTGGATCCAATTTCCTGATCAATCTCGAAGGATTCCTTCTACAAGCCGGGTTTCAGTGTTCAAACGTCTTCAGTTCCAGAATAGTCACCTTCTTCGATCTTCTAGCTTGACCCCTCAGAAATCGCTTCGTTGTTTTAATTGTTTTGCCCTGGGCCATGTTAAACGGTTTTGTCGCTCTCAGGCGCACTGTTTGAATTGCTATAATTATGGCCATCTTCGGCATTCATGTTTGAAACGTCATTTGGTTTGGAAAAGGAAGAGGCTTTCTGTCTTCCAGGCTAATTGTGGTAGTGGAATTGGTGCAGTTGCCTCTCCTTTTGCGCCTCTTTCTGGAGGTCCTCCCTTGAATCGGATGGCTAATTGGTGTCCTCACTTTGGATCTAACCTGGATCCTATGGCTAGGATGGCTTTGGAGAAGGGTAAACGTGTGCTCTGTCACTTCGATTCTTTCTCTGACTTTTTTGGGTTTCGTGATAATATTGCGGTTAATCATTTCGGTCCCCAGCCTGCCTCCACTTCCACTTCTCCTTCCTCCACTGATATTTTTGTTTTGTCTTCTTATTTAGCCACTGCTCTTCTTGTTAATTCCTTCACAAACATGGCTAATTACTGGGTGGATCCTGCTCCGTTCTTGCGAGATGGATTGGAGGAAATTGTTGTGCAAGGCCGTCCCCTCCGTGCTAGGTGTGTCTCTACCAGAAATGAGACCAATGATAATACTGCAATTGTCAGTCTTGCGCCGGAGGCTGTGGCACCCATTCAAGTGATCAGAAACTACTTTCAAAATGCAAGAGAGATCCCTGTTCAAGTCTACCCTTCGGGATTGGGCGACGCTTCTGTTCGCTTCCAATCAGCTCTGCAGAGAGATATCTTGCTGGATGAAGGGCTTCATGTTGAAGCTAACTTTATGCTTTTCCTTAACTGTCACAATGAAGGTTTTAATGCTAGAAGAGTTAGCATTAATCAGGAAGTTTGGCTAATGCTGTTAAACTTTCCTCTAGATTTTTGGTCTTTTCAAACACTTAACAAGGCTGTTTCCTCTTTTGGCTTTCTCAAAGAATGGGACAATGATTATCAAAGAACTGGTGATAGATCTCATGTTATGGTGAAGTGTTTAGTAACTTCACTTGTTGACATCCCTCGTTATTTGGTTATTTCTGAACCTAATGAAACGTTAGGAAGGAGTTGGACTGTGCAAGTTGTTATTTGCTCTTCTCGTCAAACTGGGGCTCTAGCGGGTGATGAGGATGATCCTGAAGATCCACACCCTGATTTAGAAATTGTTGATGAAAACCCTGATGATGACCTGAACATGAATTTAGATGATGATCCTGCTGAAGGTGATCCTGCGAACATTCAGAATGTTGGGGACCCTGTTTGGGATGCTCTAGTCCCTCAACAACCAGAAGCATGGGATGCTTGGAGAGTCAATGATCAGTCTTCTATTTCCACTGGATCTTCATCTGGCTCTGTGGTTGACTTTGCTGATGATTCACTTTGTTTTCTGTTATTTGACTTGTCTTTGAGGATATCTACTAGAAGGATAAATTTGCTACTATGTCTTCAGTGTTCATGGAGTCTTTTTAATTCTTCTGCTCCAAGAACTTCATATTCTAATGAGTTTTCTTTGTGGTTGGAGAATCAGCTGCTATCCTCTCCTTCTAGAAAAAGAAAGTTGAAGGCTCCTTTGGAAGTTTCAGGACTGCGCGTAGCCCTAGGTTGGCGGCTAAATTCAGAGGTTTCAAACCTGGATCCTTCCCGCCTTTTGCTTCTGATCAACCAGGCTCCTCTCGACTACCTGCTCCACACCTTTCTTTGGAGATGCTGCAGGCTTTCAGTTCTTTCTATGGAATTCCTTCAGAGTTGATCTCTAAGGAAAAATTACAAGCACCAAGGATTATGGACATCGATGACTAACTCATCCTGCAAGACTTTTTTGTTGATTTGTTCTAAATTTGGGGAAAGGCTTATGCTGTGTTTTGTCTTAAAATGTCTGATCTTTATATTTTGCTACATTGTAACCTGGTTTGTTACAATGCGTTGGCATCTGAACTCTCTTTTCATCTATGCATACTTCTAGAAAGTTTAATATTCTCAATTGGAATATCCGAGGATTAAACTCTTTGGATAAAAGGATTGCCATTCGCAGTAAAATTATGGATGAAAATTGTTCTATTATCTGTTTGCAAGAGACCAAAGTTCAATTGGTGGATAATTTTCTGATCAAGTCCTTCTGTCCAAGATTTTGGAATGACTTTGAATTTATTCCTTCAATTGGTAATTCTGGAGGGATTTTAACTGTTTGGAATAGCAACTTTTTTACAAAGGAAGATGTGATGTTTAATGACTTTTGTCTCTCGGTTACCCTGAAACATAAACTCTCTAATGAGAGCTATGGATAATTTCAAATGTTTATGGGCCTTGTTGTCCTCAGAGGAAGTTGGAATTTCTTGACTGGTTTAGAAACATCTCGGTGTCTTCTAATTCTCTCTGGATAATTATGGGAGACTTCAATCTTTCTCGGTTTCCTTCTAATAAGAATAAAGGAACCTTTAATTCTGGAGAAGCTGATCTTTTTAATGAATCTATTAATCATCTTAATTTGGAGGAGCTGACTGTCAAAGGAATGCAATATACTTGGTCCAATATGCAAGTTCAGCCTACTCTGGTTAAACTTGACTGGTTTTTTGTGAATGGTGGATGGTTGAGGACTTTCCCTAACACCTTTGTTACAACCTCTACTAGACTCGTGTCAGATCACTTCCCCTGTATTGTGCATGTCTCGTCTATCTTCCCTCATGCTAGGTGTTTTAGATTTTAAAACTTCTGGACAAATTGTCATGGTTTTCTAGATGACGTTGCTAGAACTTGGAATAATTTCAGACATGACACCAATGTTACAAGAAGAATCAATACTAAATTCAAGATTTTGAGAAGTTCTTTAAAAAGTTGGAGCAAACAATTCAAGCTTGCTCAAACTATAGAGCACAATTGCTAGTTTACTCTGAATCTTTTGGATGGTTTGGAAAAACAAAGAGATCTTTCCTGTTTGGAATTCAATTTTAGGAACACTTTGAAATTCTATTTGAAGGATCTACTAAGAAATAGACATGAGTATTGGAGGCAAATAGGAAGACTTCGCTGGGCCAAATTGGGAGATGAAAATACAAGATTCTTTCATTCGGTTGCCTCTAATAACTTCAGAACTAATCATATTGTCTCTATCAAAAATAATCTAAATACAGAGCTTTTCAATCATTTGGATATTGCGCAACATCTCTGGCTCTCTTTGAAAGGTAGAATTGGTTCTTCGGACTTTCAAGGAATGATATTTAATCTCTCTGAGTTTTGTTCTCCTTCTTTGTCGGATCCTGCCATTTTGGAGACAAACTTCACTTCGTTTGAGATTGACTCGATTATATCTAGTATGCCATTAGATAAGAGTCTTGGTCCGGATGGTTTTAATGGGGCTTTCTTTCGAGCTTGCTAGATGATTATTAAGCATGATTTTTATGATCTCCTTCATCAATTTTTTGAGGGGCAAGCTGAACTATTCAGAATTAATTCTTCATTTATCATGTTGATCACTAAGAAAGATGGTGCTAATAAAGTGTCGGATTATCGTCCAATTTCTTTACTTAATAGTTCTTTGAAGATTATTACTAAGCTTCTTGCGAATCACTTACAACAAGTGATTACCTCTATTATTCATCGCAATCAATATGGTTTTATTAAGTCAAGGACTATTCAGGATTGTGTTGCCTGGACTTATGAGTATATTAATCTTTGCAAAAAGGGCCACAGCAAAACTATTCTCCTGAAATTGGATTTTGAGAAAGCCTTTGATATGATAGAACATGATGCTATTATTGAGGTTCTTAAAGCTAAAGGTTTTGGGGTAAAATGGATTAGCTAGATTAATCTGATCTTGAGATCTGGTTCTTCCAATATTCTTTTAAATGGGATTCCTGGTAATCAAATTTGGTGTAAACAGGGAGTTAGGCAAGGTGATCCCTTATCGCCTTTGCTCTTTGTGCTTGTTGCTGATTTGCTCCAATCTATTTTAAATTTGGCGAAGGACAAGGGTCTGCTTAATCTGCCTGCGTCTTATGAGGGAAATGAGGATTTTCCCATTATTCAATACGCTGATGATACTCTTATCATTATGAAAGCAGATGCAAAAGAAGTTTTTCTTCTTAAAGCTATTCTCCATTCCTTTGCCATCTCCACTGGATTAAGGGTTAACTTTCACAAATCCTTCATGGTTTCTATCAATTGTTCTGATGATCTTGTCTTGAACCTTGCTGGGATTCTTGGTTGTCAAGTGGGCTCTTTTCCTTTCACTTACTTGGGTCTTCCCCTGAGTTTATCCAAGCCGAAGGTAGAATGTTACAACCGGCTGATTGAAAGATTTGAAAGAAGGCTTTCTGGCTGGCAATTCTCCTTTCTTTCTTTGGGAGGAAGACTGACCTTAATCAACTCAGTTCTTTCTTCTCTCCCCATGTTTACTATGTCAACGCTCAAAATTCCACAAGTTGTTCTTGACAGAATGGATAAAATTAGAAGAGGGTTTTTATGGAGGGGAAATTTGAATTGTGCGGGTAGTCATTGTCAGATTGCTTGGGACAAAGTCTGTAGAATCCAAAACTTGGAGTCATAAATCTTAGAATCCAAAACTTGGCGTTATTGCTGAAGTTTTTGTTCAAGTTTTTCAACAGGAACCCTGCTCCTTGGGTCCAATTATTTTGGTCTCAACATTATTCGAATTGTCTTCCGTCGGAGACGCATCTGGTGGGTTCTTTTTGGTGGAAGGACATTTTGCATCTTTTAATCTTTTTCAAAGGTATTTCTTTCTATTCGATTGGGTCAGGGGGGATACTTGTGACTTGTGGAATGATCTTTGGACTTCATAAATTTTGGCTCATAAATGGGTTGAATTGTTTTCCTTCTTTGCTCGAAACTTGACTACTCAACAATTTTGGAATCTGAATAGCTTGGAAACTATTTTCCATTTGCCTCTCTCGGAGCTAGCTTATAACCAATTTCAGAGTCTTTTATTGCTTCGGCATAATACAAGGAATCTTGTTTCTTTAAATGATTGTTGGTCTATCTTTGGAAGCAATCTGCATACTTTCAAGACTAATAATGTTTATAAGAGATTGATGGGTTCTACTATTCCTCATCCCATTTTCAAGCTCTGTTGGAAGACCAAGTGTATGTCTAAAATCAAAATCTTCATTTGGATTCTTCTTTGGGAATGTCTTAATACCAGAGAGAGATTAGGAAGGAGAAACTTGCTGATTTCGTCGTATGAGTGTGTGCTATGTTCTGATGGATTTTTGGAATCTCACTTCCATCTCTTTTTTGAATGTGCTTTTGCCGTTCAATGTTGGAATCTTATTGGCATTAGATGGAGAGGAACATTATCTAATTCAGCCATGAAAATTTTGATTTGGAAACTCAAGGAGGACAACCCGACATTCAAAGATTTTCTCATGGAAGTAATCATGGCTTCATTGTGGAATATTTGGAAGATTAGAAATTCCAAAATTTTCAATCAACAGACGGGGAGTCTCTTCAAGTGGAAGAAAGACTTCATTTCAAATTTAAAGTTAATCGCTGCTCGTTCCACTGTTGATACTAGAGGAAAAATTCCTAGATGGGTTGATCTTTTGTAATGTTTGTTTTTTTTCTCTTTTGTAACCTGAACTTTTTGTATATATATTATTATAAACAGTAGGTTCCTTGCCTACTGTATTTTCTTCAAAAGAAAAGGCGAATAAGGGAGAGAAAGATATGCATTGTTCTTGTATAGATTGTATGAACTTAAAGAGGTTCGGCAACTCTGATCCAATTAGGAGTCATTTGATTCGTCGTGATTTTAACGCACGCTATACCCGTTGGATATGGCATGGTGAAGATCTTGAGGAAACGAGCACCGCTACCACTCAGCAGCACCCGGAAGTGGATTGCAGTAATGATGATCATCAGAACATTGATAATGTTCATTCAGATGTGCATGTAGATGACGACAATTTAGATGAAATGTTACGTGATGTAGAAGAAGATTACGGCGAAAATGATTTTGCTAAATTTGAGAAATTAATTATTGATTCTGAGAAGCCTTTGTTCCCCGGATGTGCAAGTCTTCCGTGAGATTATATAACTTGAAGGCAAGCAACGGTTTTTAGCGATAAGAGTTTCACAGTGCTATTAGATCTACTAGCGGACATGCTTCCAGAGGGAAATGAGTTGCCAAGATCGGTTTACCAGGCCTAAAAACTATTGCGTCCGTTGGGAATGAAAATCGAAAGAATACATGCATGCCCAAATGATTGTGTTCTGTACCGTAACGAGTACAAGGATTTGCATGTTTGTCCAAGATGCGGTGCATCGCGGTATAAGCATGGGGACATAATTTATCACAATGGATGTGATGAGGAAAAGAAAGGGCCTCCGGCCAAAACTGTGTGGTATTTGCCTGTGATTCCTAGATTGAAACGGCTATTTGCAAATCCGAAAGATGCGAAGTACTTGCGTTGGCATGGTGAAGGTCGGAAACAAGACGGAAAACTAAGATATCCAGCTGATTCTATTCAATGGAGAAACATTAACAGAACATTCGGTGAGTTTGGCAGCGAAGTGAGGAATATTAGGTTTGGGCTGAGTACGGATGGTATGAATCCACACGAAAATATGAGCAGTCGGCATAGCACTTGGCCAGTTCTTTTATGCATCTACAATCTTCCTCCTTCATTATGTATGAAGCGTAAGTACATCATGATGTCGTTACTAATTTCAGGACCCAGACAACCCGGGAATGATATTGACGTGTTTCTATCACCATTAGTCGAGGACTTACATAAATTGTGGAGCGAAGGAGTGCGGGTGTGGGATGCACATAAGCGAGAGAATTTCATGTTGCGGGCCATGATGTTTTGCACCATAAATGATTTCCCGGCCTATGGAAATTTGTCGGGGTATAGTACGAAAGGAGGCAAGGCTTGTCCTATTTGCCTGGATGAAACTGAAAGCATGTGGCTATCGAACTGCAGAAAAACAGTGTACATGGGTCACCGCAGATTCCTTCCAATGCATCACGCCTACCTTAAGAAGAGGAAGTCATTTAATGGGAAGCCTGAGAAAGGATCAGCCCCAGTGTTTGTGACTGGTAAGGAGCTTTACTTGCACGTGAAGGACATCAAAGTTGAGTTCGGTAAATGCTCTAAACCTCCAGGAAAAAATGTTTGGAAAAAGAGATCGATTCTTTGGGATCTGCCGTACTAGGAGCACTTACAAGTTCGACATTGCATTGATGTCATGCATGTAGAGAAAAATGTTTGTGACAGTTTGATTGGTTTGTTGTTGAACATTCCAGGAAAGACGAAAGATGGCATCAATGTTCGCCGTGACATGCTCGACATGGGCATAAGGACAGAGCTTGCACCGTTGGAGAAGGGAAAGCATACATACCTCCCCCCGGCCTGCTATACTTTGTCAAAAAGAGAAAAAACAGAACTCTGTCAGTGCCTATATGGTGTCAAAGTTCCATGCGGGTATTCTGCGAACTTGAAAAAACTTGTGTCCACGAAAGACTTGAAACTGGTTGGTATGAAGTCCCATGATTGTCATGTACTGATGTCACAAATGCTTCCCATTGCTATCAGAGGTATTCTCCCAGTCAAAGTCAGAGAGACAATTACAAAGCTATGTTATTTCTTCAACACAATATCTAACAAGGTAAGCGTGTACTCCTAGCAAGTTAATTAGCTCCATTCGTGGAACTTGTCAGATTTTTTGGATCTGAATATTTGCTGCAACTGTGTCCTTGCAGGTAATTGATCTAGATGGACTGGATGATTTGCAACACGATGTGACTACAACTCTTTGTCAGCTGGAGATGTATTTCCCTCCATCTTTTTTTAATGTTATGGCCCATCTAATTGTTCACCTTGTCAGAGAAATTAAGTTTTGTGGACCCGTGTTCCTGCGCTACATGTATCCATTTGAGAGATTTATGGGCATCTTGAAGGGATATGTAAGGAATCGACATCGGCCTGAGGGCAGTATCATTGAAGGTTATGCCGCCGAGGAGGTGATTGAATTTTGCACGAACTATATGGCCGGGGTTTACCCAATTGGCGTTCCTACGTACCGGCATGAGGGCAGGCTTCAGGGCATTGGAACGATTGGATTTAAAGCAGTCGTCTTCTCTAGTGATCTATATGCAAAAGCCCATTTTTGGGTCTTACAGCACATGACGGGGGTGGAGCCATACATACACGAGCCCAAGGAAATGTTACGGAAACAAAATCCTTCGAAGCCAAAGATTTGGGTCACCAGAGAACATAACAGGAAGTTTACTGGGTGGATCAAAAATAGAGTCCTGCAAGCTTCTGAGGGCAACGTAGATGAAGTTGTTACATGGTTGGCCAAAGGGCCTAGATTTACTGTAGGGACTTGGCAGGGGTATGACATCAACGGCTATTCATTTTACACAAGAACTCAGGATGAGAAGAGTACTATGCAATGTAGTGGAGTGACACTACTTGCTATTTTAGAGGATGCCAGGGCAGCAAGGGCACTCAACTCATATTACGGTGTTATTGAGGACATATGGGAGCTCGATTATGTATTACTTAAGATTCCTTTGTTTCAATGCCAATGGGTCGAAATCTCTCGAGGTGTTAAAGTCGACAATTATGGGTTTACTCTCATCGATCTCAGTAGAGTCGCACACCAAGGTGATCCATTTATACTTGCTGAGCAAGCCACACAGGTGTTCTACATCGTTGACCCGGCCAATCCAAAGTTGCACGTTGTCCTTCACAGTAAGAGACGTATTGTTGGGGTCGAAGACGTTGTGGATGAAGAAGAGTATGATTAGTTCGACGAACTACCTCCATTTTTAGATGGAATTCTTCAATCTGTCCCTACCGAAGATATTGCCGAAACAAGTTACCTGCAAAACGACCACGAAGAAGGATTATGGGTGGACAACCATTCTTGACTAATTTGCAATATGTAAGTGACGTATATTACTTGGATCTTTAATCGAAGAATTCTTCAAATCATTTTTCAAGAATTCTTTGGGAAAACATATGTGATGCATTGAGAATCATTTCTGCAAATTTTCATTTCAATTGGAGTTGATTTGAGCAATAATTGATTCTTTTCACAAATCAATATGAAAACTGCAAAGCTCAGATTCCTCGTGGTTTTTGGCTGGTTTGTCATTTTGATATCTCCATCTTGATTGGCTATTCGAAGAAAGTTTCTATATGCATGATTCTTTATGTTCCATGATTGGTCTTTACTGTTAATTTATTTCAAAATTATTGGAAGTTATTTTCATGGGGTTTCAGGTGTCTTTACAAGTGCAAAATGATGTACTGAGACCCATCTGTAATTGTTCTCAGGAAAACCCTTTAGGGTTAATAACATTGTGTTTTACTATCGGTTTCAATTTCCAAACCGATATGAATGTAAGATCTAATATCGGTTTCTTGTTCACAACCGATAGTAATACATGTTATGTTATGAGACCCTGTTCTACAATTTGGTTTGATCTTGTACAGTGGATTAATTTACTATCGGTTAATAATAATAAGACCGATAGTGAAATACAATGGCAATAAAGATCATTTGAACATAACTCTTGATTGTAAAATCCTATTTGGAAAATTTTTCTGAAATATATATTTCATGCAATGAAAATCATTTCTGTAAATTTTCATTTCAATTGGAGTTGATTTGAGCAATAATTGATTCTTTTCACAAATCAATATGAAAACTGCAAAGTTCAGATTTCTTGTGGTTTTTGGCTGGTTTGTCATTTTGATATCTCCATCTTGATTGGCTATTTGAAGAAAGTTTCTATATGCATGATTTCTTATATTCCATGATTGGTCTTTACTGTTAATTTATTTCAAAATTATTGGAAGTCATTTGCATGGGGTTTCAAGTGTCTTTACAAGTGCAAAATGATGTACTGAGACCCATCTGTAATTGTTCTCAGGAAAACCCTTTAGGGTCAATAACATTGTATTTTACTATCGGTTTCAATTTCCAAACCGATATGAATTTAAGATCTAATATCGGTTTCTTGTTCACAACCGATAGTAATACATATTGTGTTATGAGACCCTATTCTACAATTTGGTTTGATCTTGTATAGTGGATTAATTTACTATCAGTTAATAATCATAAAACCGATAGTGAATGCCAACACTCCAAACCCTAACTGCCATTGTATTTACTATCGGTTTGATGATTATTAACAGATAGTAAAGATTCATATATTAGGTTAAACTCGCACGATTTTCCCTCCAGTGCAACTGATCACATTTCCAAATAGTTGCACGCGGAAAACCCTAGCCTCCCCGATGTTCCATTTTTGGCTCCTCTGCGCCACCATTGCCGCTCGCAGTTAGGTTCTCCACCGCCTCCGACCACTGCATGGCGCCATCGTAGGCCACTTCACGAACTACTGTAAGTGTTCTTGACCAAAACGCAGTATCATTGATCTTGCCGCTCGCGTCAATTTCTTAAATTTCTATTGAATAGTTCATATGTGGTTCAATGGATTACAAATATAAAACTAGATGAAAAGTGCATGAATTACAAACTTGATAGCTATGAGAATTACAGACTTAATGAAAATCACTAGGAATATTTCATTACATAGTTGTCCACTATCGGTTTCTTATTTCGAACCGATAGTAAAAGACCATAATCTGAATTTTCTGTTAATTATTTCCCATTTTCTAATTTTCATCTGAAATTTTGGTTCATTTAAATTTTTATCACAAAGCCATGATTCTTTATGTTCCTGCAGTGAGACTAGCATAGTTTGCACTGCTAATCTTATCTATTTTCCTGAATACAAACTTGAATACTATCGGTTTTAATTGTCAAACAGATAGGAAATAGAGTATCTCATATCGGTTTCTTATTGTCAACCGATAGTACATTGAAAAGCTTGAATTTTGCAGATTTCATATTTGATTTGTGAAAAGAATCAACTATTGCTCAAATCAAATACATTTGAAATAAAAATTTACAGAAATGATTTTCATTGCATAAAATATATTTTTCTGAAAAAATTTTCCAAATTGTATTTTACAATCAAGAGTTATGGTCAAATGATCTTTATGTTAAGCAAGAAGGTTGAAGTTTGACAACCTTTTGCAAATTATGTTCAAATTTGATTTTCATGAGATTTTTGACATGAAAGAGCTTGAATCAGTTATTCATATCATTTTGAGCCGAAGGTCACGAGTAAAGACCATAGAAACAGCCGAAGCTCATGTTTTGCATGTATAAGATATTTCGAGTCAAAGCAAGTTTTCCGGTGAGATTCAAACACCCAAAATCTATTCAAATTGAAACTCTTTTGAGAAAGTTTTCAATTTCAAACTTCTTTGGGGTAATAATATCTAGGACTTTTGTAAAACAATTTTTGGCACAATTCAAATAGATTTTGATTAGCACTCGAAACTGATTTGGTTAAAAAACGAGATAGTCGAAATCCTCTAAAAACCTTTTAAATCCATTTTGAAGACCATGTTGATAGGAATTGATGATTTTTAGCCTTTTGAATGAAAATTTGACATTTTAACAAAAAGAGGTGGTTCATCATTGCCATTCCATTTTAGTTGTGAACTTTGTCATATACCTTTCTTCATATCAATTGATGGTCTGTTCATGAAATTTTAGGTAAAGCCATGTCGGCATCTTCCTCGGCTGATAGTAGTGATTCGGCAAGGGCGAATGTAGATGACGCTGCCTCGTCCTAGCACAAGAGGAAGGCACGAGGCGCGACGATGTTGTGCCGTTTGGCCAAACGCGCGGATCTTTCATGTGAGTTCAACCAATTCGGGAGACCGATCGGGAAGAACGCCGACCAGTACGCTGCCTATGTTGGTTTGTTGGCGAAGGAAAGGGTGAAGATCACCGTCCAGAGCTGGAAGGACGTTAAGGCCGACGAGAGGGATAGGCTGTGGGCGGAAGTGAAGGTAAAATTAATCAAAATCACTAAACTCTTGAGTAATCACATTCCCTTGGTTTATCCCAGAGATTAAGTCCTGCTTATATGCACCATTTGAAACAGGCCAAGTGGAACATCCCCGACGATGGTCCCAAGATAGCTTGCTTGAAGGACATGAACAACACGTGGAAAACGTTCAAGAGCGTCCTAGTCAGTACCTTCCTCGCTAAAGGCAAATCTCCATGCGAGAAGTACCCCTTCATAACGGAGGAGGTATGGGAGCAATTCACCCAACAGAAGGGGACCCCTGAGTTCAAGGTATGTATGGTTCCTTTGCTTGGTTACACCGTTGTATGCAGTAACCAGTGGTGCATTAATTTTCTTGTTTCTGGTACGAAGGCCCTTAGCGAGAAGAACAAGGCAATCCAGAGGAGGAACGACAACCCGCACCGACTCGGCTCTCGCGGCTATGCGGGGAAGGAGGAGCAGTGGAAGAAGGCTGAAGACGAGACGTTGAATTTCATCGACTCCCCTGACCTACTGCTCTCCTAGATCCGCGATCCACGATGCAAGCGTTGGTGGCTGGCCAGAGGGACCGTGTCGTCCATGGGGACTGTGGAGTTCCCAAACCCTAGGGACGTCAAGGTCGTGCAGCGAATCGTAAGTTGGCTAACTTCCTGGTTGGAATCATACAGTGTGGTAGAAAAAACTATAATCACTAGTGTGCGCATAAGTTTGTATATATTTTTCCTCACAATGGAGAGCTTTGAATGTAACAGATCTCTTGCTCGAAGGAGGCGACCGAGGGATTGTTCACTCCCCATAGGGAGAACGACATCCTTACCCGAGCTCTAGGGAACAAGGAGCATCCAGGGTGGACGCGAACCGTGGGGGGTGTGGTGCCATGGAAGGAAGGCTTCTCGGAGCCCGGGCAAAAGGCGAAGAAGGCTCACAGCTGGAAGGAAAGGGAATTGGAGCTGTCTCAAAAGATACGGTCAGATGTGACTACACAATTCGCGGACATGTTCGCTCAAATGAACGAGAAGTATGAACACCTCAGCCGAGTTGTGCTGTCCAAGGGTTTAGATCCAGCTGCCGAGGTCGACGTTGCCAGGCCGAGTAGTTGCGGCTCAAAGGTTCACGTGGATCCGGTGGACCTAATTGAGGTATTGCAACTCTTGAGCTATATATGCAGTTCGGTTGATGCCACTCCTGTTACGTTAGAACTGTTTCGCTAACCTATTATAATTGTTGCAAATTGCAGAAGCCAGAGAGCTGTAGCCTATTGATCAACATAGGCGACAAACCTATAGTGGTTGCAAACGGGGTCGTATATCAGTCTTGGGAGGATGTCCGGATCCACTGCGTACCTCTGGAGCCTAGATTCGCAAAGGTACGGTGGACATGGCCCTCCCGGGCTATAGCTCTTTTCCGTTGCCCGTCCCAACGGACGAAATGTGGACAATTGGCGAGGCATTGGGCTCGTACATACAGTGGCCCAAGAAGGGTGTTAGACTACAGGAGGTAAACCCTAGCCATTCTAGCTTACA
This sequence comes from Pharus latifolius, assembly GCA_019359835.1. Classification (NCBI taxonomy): domain Eukaryota; kingdom Viridiplantae; phylum Streptophyta; class Magnoliopsida; order Poales; family Poaceae; genus Pharus; species Pharus latifolius. Next base: position 63,074,973 of record CM033323.1, read on the forward strand.
ACTCAGTTAATATACTCAATTTGCAAAATCTAACTTACGCGTTCGTAACTTGAAGTGGACGATGGATGCTAACTCACTTCTTGAGGACACCACCCCCAGCACAACGCATGACCGAGCTCCTTCGGCCCCCATGCCTCCTCCGATGGCCTCAAACCCTTCGCCATCAAATGAGGCCGGTAGCACCGCGCCCCAACCTTCGAAGGTATACACTTGCTCCCTGCCCAAAGGCAAGGGCAAGACCAAAGGCAAGGCCAAACAAATCTAGCCGGGTACGTTCAAGAACGGGTTCCCACTCGTGTCGGAGTACCTTCTACGCAATATGGATCAAATAACCAGAAGTCTCCACGAGTGGTACCTAACCCGGTCTAGGCGCCACATCAACTTCTTAGTTCACTTCAGGCCAAGTCATTTTCACCATAAGGCCGGGAGCATATCGGTGGCCCACGAGGATTTGTTCGACCTCCTCAACTGGCGGGAGCTTGATATGTCCATCATACGGACTGGAGTCCTGTGAGTTTGCTGTTGTGTGAAGTTATCACAGTTCATTTCATAAATCTAATCACTTTGTATGCACTACTTACTAATGTCTACTTTGCATCCAGGTGCATGTATAGGCTGGCGTCGATGAGGGCATGTGACAAGGTGGGTTTCCTCGACCCAGAGAAAATAAGTCTCACGATGCTAGAGCACGACCAAGCACATGCGGAGGAATACATATCAAGGGCACTACTAGCGCAGCAGGACCGAGAGTTCATTCTTGCGCCGTCCCACCAAAGGTTAGTGCATTTCCTACTAATTTAACTCATTCTTGTATGTTACACCTAACATATGTATGAAACGGTTCGCTTATATATGCAATGTAGGGGCCACTGCGTCCTCGCCGTCATTTGCCCATGGATGAATGAGGTCTATTACCTCGATTCGATGAGCGATAGGGTGGCGCATGTTTTCACCCTCACGTGGCACATAGACGCGTAAGTAACACAGCTATTTTAAATTTTTCTCTGACTAGCTAATTAATGATAACATATTAACCGGCAATGCTAAATTAAATACAAGACTTTCAAAAATTATGTTACTGCTGGAGGGAGGCATGACGCGTCGAAGGGCACAACAATTTCTTGGAAAGAATATGAGGTAATTAATACGGATGGAACTACTCATGATGAGTTTTTTAATTTAAGTTTAATTAGTTCTTCCGAGTTAATGTGGGTTTATGTCTTTGCATATGCAATTATCCCAGTGCCATCAGCAGCCACAATCGTGGAAATGTGGCTTCTATGTCATTAGATTTATGTATGACCTGATTAGGAGAAACTTTGCCCAATTCCCTAAGGTAACCATTTTTCTTGACTCAAAGTCGAACATTGGATGTCTCATACGTTCCTAACTTCATACACGCATGCAGAGCACCATGTTGAAAGAGCAATATGAGTTGCCTCAATTGAAGGAGCTGCGAACAATTTGGGCTCAATATGTGATGGAAGAAGTGGCTATCAAAGATCAATCGTAAATGACTTGTGTAATATATATTGAATGTGTTGATTGGTGTATGTGTGTAAATTCATTGGTGTATTTGCGAATAAACTCAATATGTGAATAAATTCATTGGTGTATTTGTGAATAAACTCAATATGTGAATAAATTCAATCTGTCCAATGCATGTGTTTATCTTTGTATTAGTGCATTTGTGAATAAATTAAATCTCTGAATAATTAGTGCATTTGTGAATAAATTAAATCTGCTATATTAGTGTATCACTGTATTTCTGTATCTGTTAATGATCCTTTGTAATACTATCGGTTCATATCCTACAACCGATAGAAGAAAGTTGTGGTACTAACCGTGTCGAGTACCTAACCGATAGAAAAAACTATACATTACTATCGGTTTCCAATGAATAACCATTACAAGAAATATAACATCACTATCGGTTGAGATCATTGAGCCGATAGAAGAATTGTCGTTAGCGATTACTGAAATGTTGGAGGTGTAGGTATTTTACTATCAGTTTTTAACCGATAGGGGTGTGCTATGTTTCTTCTATCGTGCCGATCACTAGCGGTAAGAGAACCGATAGTAGATTTGATTCCTCCCATACCTCCTCTGATATGAAGGGGTACTTCTCGCAAGGATATTTCCCCGCAGCGAGGAAGGTACTGACGAGCCAGCTCATAAAGGTTTTCGATGTTCCATTCATGTCCTTCAAGCAGGCCGTCTTAGGTCCATCATTGAGGATGTTCCACTTAGCTTGTTTTCAAACAATACATATAAGAACGAGTTAGTTAAACTTTAGGATAAGCCAAGGGAACGTGATTACGAAAGAGTTCAGCGATTTTGATTAATTTTACCTTCACTTGCACCCACAACCTATCCCTCTCATCCGCCGTCACATCCTTCCAGCTCTGGACGGTGATCTTCACCCTTTCTTTCGCCAACAGCCCAATGTAGGCAGCATACTTTCCAACATTCTTTCCGATTGGCCTCCCAAATTGGTTGAACTCACAAGAAAGGTTGGTGCGTTTGGCCAAACGGCCCAATGTCGTCGCGCCTCGCCCCACCCTCTTGCGCTGGGACGAACCAGCATCTTTAGTTACGTTGGCCCTAGTCGAACCACTACTATCATCCGATGAAGACGACAACATGTCTTTCCCTAAAAAGCCAACAAACCATCAAAAGATTTAATGGAAACAGAATCCAAATCGTTTTACAAAGCAAAAGGACCTATTTTAAATATTTTTTCTATCGGTAAACACAGCCACTACCGATAGAAGATGTTTATGAACACCAGTACCAACATATAAAGTACATTATATGGCAATTGGATATAATTGATCACACATACAGCAGTATAGATAATTTCAAATCTTAAAATAGGTTCATATGGCAATTAATTCTTCTTGGAATTCCATTACTTAGTTGAGGATTAATTGGTGACTAATTCTTCTTGGTTTCAATGAGAGTGTAAAAAACTGAAAGTATTCTCTCTAGATGACATTGCATGGTTCATGTCCTTCCAGATCCTAAGTTTAAGACTTGTTGAACTTGTATGACAAAATGAACACACATAGAAAACAGGGTACTGATTGTTTCTTGGCCTATGTAATATAGCTGGCCAGATTGACACAATTAGAAGGAGGTATAATGTAACAACTGATCTGATCGATCATAATATGACTCAGTTGCAGTGCAAGTCACAGCAGGGAAGTAAAATAGGTGGTTTAGATGGCATGGAACAAGAAGATATGAACCATAACAAAAAAAAAATAGTTGTAGGTGCACTTTTCTCATGGTAGTTTGAGAAAATTCCGACAGAGTAGCCAACTTTTTCTAATGGTATGAACACAAAATACCGTTAGAACAAGTAAATTTTTTCCAGAGCTTAATTTTTGAAGTGGGCAGGGCATTGGAAAATGATGTTTCTGGCCTCTTGGAGAAGCAAGAGGCTGCAATGGGTATTTGACAAGTTTGGATTAGCCGGGTCAACGATGTAGAATACCTGTGTGGCTTGCTTTACAAGTATGAATGTATCATCTTGGTGTTCGACTCTATCGAGGTTGATGAGAGTAAACCCGTAATTGTCAACTTTAACACCTCGAGGGATTTTGACCCATTGGCATCGAAACAAGGGAATCTTAAATAATCTGTAATCGAGCTCCCATATTTCTTCAATAGCACCGTAATATGAGTTTAGCGCCCTTACTTTCCTGGCATCCTCGGAAATAGCAAACAGTGTCACTCCACTACATTGTGTACTGCTCTTGGCTCCTAAGCTCTTGTGTAAAATGAATAACCATTGATATCGTACCCCTGCCAAGTCTCTACAGTGAATCTTGGGCCTCTAGCCAACCATGTCACAGTTTCACTTATGGAGCCCTCGGCAGCTCGCGTGACTCTTTCTTGGATCCACCCAGCAAATTTCCTGTTATGTTCTCTAGTGATCCAAATCTCTGGGTTCGAAGGATTCTGTGACCATAACATTGCCTTGTGCTTGTGTATGTATGGCTCGGCCTCTGTCATGTGTTATAAGAACCAAAAATGTGATTTCGCGTACACATCACGGGCGGGGACGATAACTTTGAATCCAATCATTCCGATGCCCTGAAGCCTGCCCTCGTGTCGGGACTTAGGAACGCCAATTGGGTCAACCCTGGCCATATAATCCGTGCAAAATTCAATCACCTCCTCGGTGGCATAACCTTCCATGATACTCCCCTCGGGCCGACGACGAGTCCTCACGTATCCCTTCAATACACCCATAAATCTCTCAAATGGATACATATAGCACAGGTACACGGGTCCACAAAACTTAATTTCTTTGATAAGTTGAACAATCAGATGGACCATAACATCAAAAAAGGATGGAGGGAAATACATCTCGAGCTGACAAAGAGTTGTAACCACATCGCGTTGCAAAGCGTCCAGTCCATCTGGATCAATTACCTGCGAGGACACAGTTGCGCCAAATATTCATATCAGAAAAATCTTCTAATTAAGCTCCACAAATGGAGCTAATTAATTAGAACTTATAGTACGAGTGCACGTACTTACCTTGCAAGATATTGCGTTGAAGAAACAACATAGCTTTGTGATTGTCTCTCTGACTTTAACTAGAAGAATACCTCTGATAGCAATGGGAGGCATTTGTGACATCAGCACATGACAGTCGTGGGACTTCGTGCCAACCAGTTTCAGGTCCTTCATGAACACAAGTTTTTTCAAGTTCACGGAATACCCACATGGAACTTTCACACCGTGCAGGCATCGACAGAGTTCTGTTTTTTCACTTATGGATAACGTATAGCAGGCCGGCGGGAGGTATGTACACTTTCCCTGCTCCAAAGGTGCAAGCTCAGTCTTATCCCATTTCCACCATGTCATGGCGAACTTTCACACCATCCTTTGTCTTTCTCGGAATGTTCAACAACAAACCAATCAAACTGTCACAGACATTTTTCTCTACGTGCATGACGTCAATACAATGTCGAACTTGTAAGTTCTCCCAGTACGGTAGATCCCAAAGAATTGATCTCTTCTTCCAAACATTTTTTTCTCAAGGTTTACAACACTTACCGAACTCAGCTTTGATGTCCTTCATGCACGAGTAAATCTCCTTACCGATCAGACACACTGGGGCTGATCCCTTCTCAGGCTTCCCATTAAATGATTTCCTCTTCTTACGGTAGGCGTGATGCACCAGAAGAAACCTGCGGTGGCCCATGTATACTGTTTTCCGGCAGTTTCACGACCATATGCTCTCAGTTTCATCTAGGCAAATAGGGCAAGCCTTGGCTCCTTTCGTACTATACCCCGACAAATTTCTGTAGGCCCGGAAATCATTTATGGTGCAAATATCAAGGCCCGCAAGATGAAATTCTCTTTCTTGTATGCATCCCACACCTGCACCCTCTCGCTCCACAATTTCTGTAAGTCCTCGATTAAAGGCGCTAGAAACACTCAATATCATTTCCGGGTTGTCTGGGTCCTAAGATTAGTAACGACATCATGATGTACTTGTGCTTCATGCATAACCAAGGAGGAAGATTGTAGATGCATAAAAGAACCGTCCAATTGCTATACCGATTGCTCATATTACCGTGTGGGTTCATACCATCTGTACTCAGCCCAAACCTTATATTCCTAACTTCGCCGCCGAACTCATCAAATGTTCTGTTGATGTTTCTGCATTGAATAGAATTAGCTGAGTGTCTCAGTTTTCCGTCTTGTTTCCGGCCTTCAGCATGCCAACACAATTACTTCGCAACTTTCGGATTTGCAAACAGCCGCTTCAATCTAGATATCACAAGCAAGTACCACACAGTTTTTGCCAGAGGTCCTTTCTTTACCTCGTGACGTTCACTGTCAATCCGGTCCCTACGCGTATACCTCGATGCGCTGCATCTTGGACAAACATGCAAATTGGAGTACTCGTTACGGTACAACACACAATCTTTTGGGCATGCGTGTATTCTTTCGATTTCCATTCCCAATGAAGACAATAGTTTTTTGGCTTGGTAAGTAGATTTTGGCAACTCATTTCCCTCTGGAAGCATGTCCGCTAGAAGATCTAATAGTGCCGTGAAACTCTTATCACTCCAACCGTTGCCTGCCTTCAAGTTATACAATCTCAGCACAGAAGACAGCTTTGTAAATTTTGCACATCCAGGGAACAGAGGTTTCTCAGGGTCAGTAATCAGTTTCTCAAATTCACAGAAGTCATTTTCGTTGTAATCTTTCTCTACATCACGTAACATCTCATCTAAGTTGTCATCATCATCTACGTGCACATCGGAATGAACATTATCAAAATTTGGATGATCATCGATATTATTGCAATCCACATCCGGGTCTTGCTGATTGGTAGCGGTGCTTGTTTCCTCAAGATCTTCGCCATGCCATATCCAACAGGTGTATCACGTGTTAAAACGGCGACGAATCAAATGACTCTTAATTTGATCAGAGTTGCTAAATCTCTTCAAGTTCATACAATCTGTACAAGGACAAAGCATATCTTTCTCCCCTTTCCTCTCCTTTTGTTGCTCAGCAAATTTAATAAACCCATTTACACCATCCAAATATTCAAGAGTAGTACGTTTTATTCCATACATCCAATATTTTCTATCCATCTACAATTAACAAAATTTAACAAGTCAGGCATGCATGAAACCTGCCCAATTAAGTTATGTATATGTACATGTACATGTAGCCTCTTACAACTGATATGTTAAACCCTAGCCTGACAAAATTAACATTAATTAACCTAACTACACAACAGAAGCTAGTGAGCTCCTAAAACATGAGGCATTTCCAGCTAGCTCCCAAGCTTGGAGCTACAAGCTTGGAACTACACAATACAGCTAGCTTGCAAGTAGAGAGGGAGGGAGATCTAGAGGAAGAGAGAGATAAGAGATGACAATTAAGCTTACATTAAAGAGAGGGGTCCAATCAACTTCCTTCCATCTTGCCCTGATCACTCTAGCAGTGTAACTTCGAGCGTGAAAATCTCATCACAGACAGAGGGAGATAGAGTGCAACAGAATAAAACAGCAGCTCAGCAATGGTCGAGTGGGGTTTTACTTATATTGGACCAATTTCTAACGGTAAATACATGAAATCCCCGTTAGAATATGTGCGTCTAATTTCGTATGTACATCTTCTATCGGTAAATATGTGTATTTACCGTTAGCACAGGTACTGGTACATGGCTGGAACAAAAGCAAGTTGGTTCATACATGACACAGCAATCTAAGTACACACATGCACACCACTTCACATAGTCAAGTGCATGCCTGCAGCACATATGCAATTACAAGTGTTTGTTCTATCGGTAAATATGTGAATTTACCGTTAGAACAGGTACTAGTACATTGCTTAAACAAAAGCAAGCTAGTTCATGCATGACACAACAATATAAGTACACACATGTGTTGCATCTAGGCCTTCATGCCTAACCCTGATTTTGATGATTAATGAAAACAAAGTGTTCCGGACTAATTGTATTTTTTTTGAGATTGATTGTTACAGGATTAGTTGGGAAGAAATGCAAGTTGATCAAGATGAACCCAACTTAAAGTGAAGCACGAGACGCAAAAGAGCAAGAGACAAGACGCAAATCTTGAAGATGCAAAAGACCTCAGGTATTACAAGTTTTTATATTTTACCGATCTTGGCGTTTGGAGATGATCGGTTAGGAAATTCTTTTTTAGTTTTGACCGTACTATAAAGAGGGGTAGCGAAAGTCCTCTTTTTATCTCCAACACAAACCAAGAATTCTAGGTCTTTGCATCGCATCTTTTTTATGTGGATTTGGTTTTGATCTTATTTGAGAAATCTGGATTTTCAGTTCTGTTTTTGGCAGCAGAAGAGTATTTACTTTTTTCAGAAAGATCTAGGTAGATCTGGCTTTTGCTTCTGTTGACAAAAATGTAGCCCTTTAAATTATCTTTCCAACGAGCTATTAAACACCTCTTTTGGATTTCTGGATTTAAAGTTAGCTGTTTTTGTTCAAGCTGACTGTCAGTTTGCATAACTGACTGTCAGTTTGAATGTCAGTTTAGTGTAACTGACAATTGTCCAGAGAGGGTGTTTTTTGGTCTCAATTTTTTTGTACTAAACTGACTGTCAGTTTGTCCATACTGACTGTCAGTTGGGGTTTCGACCAGAGAGTGTTTTTACTGTGTTTCTATTTGATTCTGGTCGAGCCAGTACACAAACTGACTGTCAGTTTGTGTAACTGACTGTCAGTTGCGTGTTCCAGCTTTCCTATTTTGGCTGCAAACGGCTAGCTATTTTTTATCCATAAATTTTGTCGGCCGTTGTGCACTAAACTGACTGTCAGTTTGGGTTGCTGATTTTCAGCCCTAGCTCCAACGGTTCATTTGCTTCTTGAGGCTATAAATAGGGGCTTTGGGCATGTGTTTCTTACATCAAGCAGCCTCCTCTCTTATACACTCTTGAGCATTAGTTTTCTATATTAAATCTTGATCTTTTGATCAAGTTGAGTGTTTTTCCGATCCACCGAGAGTTTCGTTCCTTTTGCATTTGCATATACTTAGCTTCTCGGTGCGTGTTTAGAGGTCTAGAGAAGACCTCGCTGCCTTTTATTCTTGGTGAGCGCCCTCACCTAGACGGTTCGGAGGTGTGGCCGTTGACCTCTTCGTTCGGAGATTGTCGGAGAGGCTCGGCGAGTGTGTCCAAGGCATCGGTGCTCGCCTTTCCGGAGTGGACAAGGAGCAACCATTAGTGATAATATCCTTTGTGGATATTGAAGCGAGACTCAAGAGATTTGAGTGCTTCAACGAGGATTAGTGGAGACTGGGCGAGTCTCCGATACCTCGGTAAAAATCATCGTGTTCGTTCTCTTTCTCTTATTTACATAATTCGTTCTTTATTTGCTTTAAGTTTTAAAGTTTTTAAAGCCTCCTATTCACCCCCCCTCTAGTCGGCATCCTTGATCCAACACGTGGTATCAGAGCTTGGTCTCTCGATTCATTAGACTTTACCGCCTAGAGAGAGGATGTCGTCAAGCGGGGATTTTCTTCTTGGACATACCGGTCGTGCGCCCATCTTTGATGGAACAAATTATCCGTATTGGAAAGTGCGCATGTCGGTATTCCTAGAAGCCATGGGGCTTGATGTATGGGATATTGTTAAACTCGGTTTTACTCCTCCAGTTGATCCGGCAAGTCAATCCGAAGACGATAGGAGAAAGTTGCATTTAAATGCCCGCGCAAAAAATGCTCTCTTTGCCGGTTTATCCTTAAACGAGTTCAACCGTGTGAGCAATCTCACGACTGCTCATAAGGTTTGGACTACCCTCGAAGAAATTTACAAGGGCACTACAAAGGTTAAAGAGGCAAAATTGCTAATGGTGAGGCAAAAATATGAGACATTCACCATGTCATCAACCGAGTCCGTGGATTCCATGTTTACTCGGTTAAACAACATTGTGAATGAACTCAAGGGTCTTGGTGTTGTTTTTACTGACCTTGAGCTTGTGAGAAAGATGCTTAGGGCCTTGCCGGAAAGCTTCGACACCTTGGTCACGGTTCTCACAAACTCCGACCTATCAACCACAACACCAACCGATCTCTATGGGAACCTCATCACCCATGAGATGCACAAGAAGGAAAAGAAGGAAGCGGCCGAATCCACGGAGACGAAGAAGAAAGCTTTGGCCTTCAAAGCTAATGCAAGGAACGATTCAAGCGAAGGCTCCTCTGATGAAGACCTCGCACTTATGGTAAAGAACACTCAAAAACTTCTTCGCAGGTTACATAAGAAAGGTGTCAACATTGACACACGACCAAAGGGGCAAAAGCAAAACAACTTCAAAGACATCATTTGCTATGGATGTCATGAGAAGGGACACATAGCATCAAGATGTCCAAACAAGAACAAGGCGTGGAACAAGAAGAAGTTCTTCAAGAAGAAGAATGAAGAAATCAAAGAAGCTTGTTTTGGAGAATGGATGTTCGGCGGAGAGAGCTCCGACTCCGACTCCGACAACGAAAGAAGTTGCTCCAAGAAGATGGCCGGACTAGCTCTCGGCAACATCAACACTTCAACTAGCTCATCCATTTGCCTTATGGCCAAAGGCGATGAAAAGGTATATTCAAATGATCCATCTTATGATGATTTAGTTGAAATGATAACCGAATTAAATGAAGTTTTTGGAAAAACTAAGAAGAAGTATAAGGCGCTTAAGGAAGAACATTCTTCCCTACGCGCTCAATACTCCGAGCTTAAAGATTCCTATGAAAGCATGCTTATAAAAGATGTTACAAATGCTTCATCTAAGGTAGATGCTTCAACTTCATGTAACTTGAATGAATCTCCCTCTAGTAGTCATCACACTCCATGTGTTTCAAATGACAACATCTTAAATGAAAATAATGTACTTAAGGCACAAGTTGAAAAACTTGGAAAAGGCTTAGAAAATTGCTTTAAAGGTAAAGTATCTCTTGATCTAATCCTTAGTAAACAAAGATGTTCTAAAACTATATTTGTTAAAGCATGCAACACATTTTGTCATAAATGCCATGAAACCGATCATTCACATGAAGCATGTCCCTTAATGACTCCAAATTATTTTGATACTTGCTACATGCTTCAAAAGTCGAGAAAAGGTTATGCTATAGCAAAGTATGTTGGTGCACCCATGTTAAACAAAAAGAAGAAATCTATTTGGGTGCCCAAAGCTTTGATTGCTAACATTGAAGGACCCAAAAAGGTTTGGGTACCTAAAAGAACTTAATTCTTTTCATGTAGGTGAACTACAAGACCGGTGGGAGACATTGGGTGCTAGATAGCGGATGCTCCGAACACATGACCGGTAACAAGAAGTTGTTCACCTCAATAGAAGACAACTCAAGCTAGAACCAAAAGATTACCTTTGGCGACAACCGTCAAGGAAATGTGGTCGGCTTGGGTAAAATCGCAATCTCAAATAATCTATCTATTTCAAATGTTTTATTGGTCGAATCTCTGAATTTCAATTTGCTTTCCGTTGCACAAATTTGCGATTTTGGTTTTAGTTGCACATTTTTCCCAAAAGAAGTTTTGGTTGAAAGTTTAAAAGATAAAACTTTGATCTTTAAAGGCTTTCGTTTTGGAAATCTTTATTTGGTTGATTTTCATTCAAAAGATGCATCTCTTTCAACATGTCTTGTCTCTCAAACCTCAAAAGGTTGGCTATGGCATAGAAGACTTGCACATGTTGGAATGCATCAATTGAGAAAACTTTTAAAACGTGATTTGGTTGTTGGCTTAAAGGATGTGAATTTTGAAAAGGACAAACCTTGTAGCGCTTGTCAAGCGGGCAAGCAAGTAGCTACTTCACATCCAACTAAGCGCATTCTTTCGACTTGCAAACCTTTGGAACTCCTTCATATGGATTTATTTGGACCTTCTGAGTTCCAGAGTATCGGGGGTAGCAACTATGGTTTTGTGATTGTTGATGATTTTACACGTTACACTTGGGTTTTCTTTATTTCTCAAAAATCCGAAACCCCTGATGTTTTCAAAAGTTTTGCAAAATGTGTTTCTACTGAATTAGAATTATCCATCAAGAAAATCCGTAGTGATCATGGTGGAGAGTTCGTTAATTCAACTCTATTTGATTTTTGTGACTCTCTTGGAATCAAACACGAATTTTCCACATCCTACACTCCACAGCAAAATGGAGTTGTTGAAAGGAAAAATCGAACACTTATAGAAATGGCAAGGACTATGCTAAGTGAGTATGATACTCCTACTCGCTTCTGGGCTGAAGCCGTGCATACCGCTTGCTATTCTATAAATCGGCTTTATTTGCATCCTCTTCTGAATTTGACTCCTTATGAACTTCTTGTTGGGCGCAAGCCAAATATTTCTTATTTCCGAGTCTTTGGTTGCAAATGTTATATTCTTAAGAAAAGAAATTTTGGTGGAAAATTTCAAAGAAGAGTAGATGAAGGCTTTCTAGTCGGATACTCCACCACTAGTAAAGCTTATCGTGTTTTTAATAAAAATACAAGTTGTATTGAAGAATCTGGTGACGTCGAATTTGATGAAACTAATGGCTCACAAAAGGAGCAAGTATCTCATGAAGTTTCAGGTGACGATCTTCAAGAAGCCATGAAAAACATAACCATTGGAGACATCAAGCCAACAGAGGAAGATCAAGAAGATGATGTCAACATTGAAAATGTTGATCAAGACGCATCATCATCTCAGGTTGATCCTCCAGAACAAAGTCAAGATGAAGCAATACAAGATGAAGAACCAAGGCAACACCAAACCATCACCAAGGATCACCCTCTAGACCAAATATTGGGTGACGTCAGTAAGGGTGTTCAAACTCGATCTCGTATTGCTGCATTTTGTGAACATCATTCATTTGTGTCTTCTTTAGAACCCAAACATGTTAATGAAGCTTTAAATGATCCCGATTGGGTTAATGCCATGCATGAAGAACTTAATAACTTTGCTAGAAATGAAGTTTGGACTCTAGTTAAAAGACCCAAAGATCATAATGTTATCGGAACAAAATGGGTTTACAGAAATAAACAAGATGAAAATGGTGTTGTAATTAGAAACAAAGCTCGTCTTGTTGCTCAAGGTTTCACTCAAGTCGAAGGCTTAGACTTTGGTGAAACTTTTGCACCTGTAGCAAGACTTAAAGCTATTCGCATCCTTCTTGCTTATGCATCATGTTTTAATATCAAACTTTTTCAAATGGATGTAAAAAGTGCGTTCTTAAATGGTGAAATTTCTGAACTTGTGTTTGTTGAACAACCTCCCGGTTTTGAAGATTCTAAATTTCCAAACAATGTATTTAAATTGTCGAAAGCTCTCTACGGTCTCAAACAAGCTCCTCGAGCTTGGTATGAGCGTCTTAGAGACTTTCTATTATCAAAAGGTTTTAAAATTGGGAAGGTTGATACAACTCTCTTTACAAAGAAAATTGAAAAAGATTTGTTCATTTGTCAGATCTATGTTGATGATATTATATTTGGATCTACTAATGAACATTTCTGTCATGAGTTTGGAGAGATGATGTCTAGGGAGTTCGAGATGTCCATGATTGGTGAGCTGAGCTTCTTCCTTGGACTTCAAATCAAGCAACTCAGGAACGGTACGTTCGTAAGTCAAACAAAGTACGTGAAGGACCTGCTCAAGCGCTTTGGGATGGAAGACGCCAAGCCAATCAAAACTCGCATGGCGACAAATGGACATTTGGACATGGACAAAAGCGGCAAATCGGTTGATTCTAAACTGTATAGGTCTATGATTGGTAGTCTTTTATATCTTACTGCATCTAGGCCTGATATCATGTTTAGTGTGTGCTTATGTGCTAGATTTCAGTCTGATCCTAAGGAATGTCACTTAACTGCTCTTAAAAGAATCCTTAGGTATTTAAAATGCTATCCCAGTTTAGGCCTTTGGTATCCGAAAGATGCAAATTTTGAATTAATTGGGTATTCGGATTCTGATTATGCTGGGTGTAAGATTGATCGAAAAAGCACATCTGGTAGCTGTCAGCTGTTGGGGAGATCATTAGTATCATGGTCATCTAGGAAGCAAAATTCTGTAGCTCTCTCCACAGCTGAAGCTGAATATGTGTCTGCAGGTAGTTGCTGTTCTCAATTATTGTGGATGAAGCAGACATTTTTGGATTATGGGATTATATTTGATAAAGTGCCACTATTGTGTGATAATGAAAGTGCCATTAAAATTGCTAATAATCCTGTTCAACATTCTAGAACTAAGCATATTGAAATAAGGCACCACTTTATTAGAGATCATGTGGCAAAAGGAGATATTGATGTGAATTATGTTAGAACTGATATGTAACTAGCAGATATTTTCACTAAACCCCTAGATGAAACAAGATTTTGCTTTCTAAGGGGTGAACTGAACATAATTGATATATCAAATGCTAGTTGATGTGCTAAAAGTGTTTGTTTGTATAAAATATTATTATTTTATTCCCTCTCTTGTCTTAGATAGCTTCTGGTCGAAATTGACCAAACTGACAGTCAGTTTCAATAACTGACAGTCAGTTCAGTGGTTAGGAGCCTGGTCTTAGTTTCTGGTCGAAATCAGTGTCATAACTGACAGTCAGTTTCATAAACTGACAGTCAGTTACATGCATTTGATTTTGGTCGTAGCTCCTGGTCGTATTCAAGTCCCCTACTGACTGTCAGTTTCATACACTGACTGTCAGTTTCAAAACGCAGTTCTATGAACTGACTGTCAGTATGGTATACTGACTGTCAGTTCCATGTTCCTGAGTTTGGAACTGACTGTCAGTTTATAAAACTGACTGTCAGTTGCGGGATCGAGAACCCTAAATCCCCGTTCTGTTTCGCGTCTCCTCACCTTTTTTTTTTTTCTCGCCACCGTTACTGTTTTTGCTCCTCCTCGCCGTCGTTTTTGCTCCCCTGCCTCGCCGTGCCTCGCCACCGCCTCCTTGCGCCTCCTTTCGTCGCCGGTGAACTTCTCACCGCCGGCGCCACCGTCCTCGACCATCTCGACCTCGTCGGCTTGCGGCTCCTTTGTTCACGGCCTCCTCCTCTCGGCACCTCACTCGTTTGTCTTGTGCCTTGATCGAGGACCTCCAGGCCGTGCTGAGCTTCGTTCCTGTGGTCAATTTAGCAGTCTTCTTCGCATCAGCTTCCTCGATCACTTCAGTTCATCTTCAGTTCGTCTGGTCAGGTCGTTTCTCCTTTTTCTCCTCTGTTTTTCCTGTTTCCCTTTCGTCATGTCTGATCAGGCCGGTCCCTCTCGTCGTGGGGCCCGACGGAAGAATGCGGCAAACAGCCAGCGTTCATCGGGTCAGACGTCCGAGAACCGACCCTCGCCTCCGCCTGAGCGCGTGCCCGTGGATTATTCACGTTGGTACGCGAGCCGCCTTCGCACGCTCCGCTCTGTGAACCCGTACCTGTCGCCGCGACCCACTGGTCGCGACGGGTGCGAGGTGCTCACTTGTTACACCAACCTCCACCTAGACCTGTTTACCAGCGTCTACAGCCGCGCTCCTATCTTTGCCCACCGCTCTCTGTCGTGGGGTACGATCGCCTCTCGCACAGGCATCGCCACCCTCGCAGATCTTTTTGGCACTGTAGGGATTCGCGACTTAGTCGCGGATTCCTCTTTGCATTGGGCTGAGGGGCCCATACGCCAGTTCTATTCCACTGTCTTCATATCCCCTCAGCGCGACTCCATGACCTTCATGACGGGCCTCCAGGTCTACACCGTCACGAAGGATCAGCTGGAGTCGGCGCTTGGACTGGTGCGCCCTCCTTCTGGTCGCCAGCTCCATACTCTCCCTGACCTCGAGCGTCGGGAGGTGGCCATGCTTTATTCCGGCCACTTCCAGCTCCGTCACATCGCGGGTCTGCGCCGCGATGTTGACTTGGCTCTGCGGATCCTCCGTCTCACTTTGGTCCCCATGAGCGGAGACAGAGCCAGGGTCACTTATCTTGGTCTTCATGTGCTCATCTCCATCTTTCAGGAGGAGCCCTTCGACGTTGCTGATCTCATCATTAGTGAGATTTAGCACGTCCTTCTCTCCCCGCGCCGTCAGCTGATATACGCTCCGTATATCATGGCGGTGCTTCTCCATATCCGGGCCGTTGACACTGAGCTGCCACGGCCCCATCATCCTTTGCTCTTTTATCCTCCGGGTCAGGCTGATCGCCGGCTCGGTGCTCGCCCTGCTCCAGCTGCTGGCCCTGACTCTCCCGCATCTGATGATGATGCTGCGGGGGACTCAGAGGATGAGGCTCCAGTTCAGGAGTCTGCCCCAGCACCTGCTTCAGACCCTGGCGCCGGATCTTCTGCGGCGTCACCTTCTCTGCTTCAGCAGGTTCTCCAGACCCAGCAGCAGATCCTCAGCACCCAGGCAGAGCATCACCAGATGTTGCTTCGTTTGGCTGCTCAGCAGGAGGAGATACTGCGACGTCTGCCTGCATCCGACTCTTCGGTCCCTCGCAAGAGGGCCCGCCAGGCTGTGTCTTCGCCGAGCTCTGCCTCCCATCCAGCTGCTCCAGGCTCATCTGCTCCAGTTGTTGCAGCTCCCGTTGCAGTAGTGACTCCTCCGGCATCTCCAGCCGTCGACCCGTCTGCATCTCCAGCAGGCTCCGGAGATACAGACATCATAGGATTTTCTTCAGATGATGAGCATTAGGCTCTGATTTGTTTTGGTTGCCTCCCTTTTTGTGCTTGATGCCAAAGGGGGAGAAGTATTTTTGGATAGATTATTCGATATTGGAGTTATATTGGAGTTTGTTTATGTCTTTTGATGTATGAACAGATGTCTTCTCTTATATATATGGAGATGTTTTATGGAGATGTCTGTGTATGATGAGTTTATCTGAGTAGTTCTGATATGTGATTATGGCTTTGATATATGATATGTGCTTAGCTCTGATATGATTTGGATGTTCCTGAGCTCTGATACATTGATATATATGATGTCTTGATGTGCATGTGTATGCTCTGATATGACTTGTGGATATTTGCACATCTGTGACTTGCTTATGTATTGATGCCCTGATGTATATGCATTCGTTTATGATCTTGTATGATGAGATGCATATACTCAGGGGGAGCTATTTCATTTATTTTATTTTTGAACACTTGTTGTCATCAATCATCAAAAAGGGGGAGATTGTTGCATCTAGGCCTTCATGCCTAACCCTGATTTTGATGATTAATGAAAACAAAGTGTTCCGGACTAATCGTGTTTTTTTTGAGATTGATTGTTACAGGATTAGTTGGGAAGAAATGCAAGTTGATCAAGATGAACCCAACTTAAAGTGAAGCACGAGACGAAAAAGAGCAAGAGACAAGACGCAAATCTTGAAGATGCAAAAGACCTCAGGTATTACAAGTTTTTATATTTTACCGATCTTGGCGTTTGGAGATGATCGGTTAGGAAATTCTATTTTATTTTTGACCGTACTATAAAGAGGGGTAGCGAAAGTCCTCTTTTTATCTCCAGCACAAACCGAGAATTCTAGGTCTTTGCATCGCATCTTTTTTATGTGGATTTGGTTTTGATCTTATTTGAGAAATCTGGATTTTCAGTTCTGTTTTTGGCAGCAGAAGAGTATTTGCTTTTTTCGGAAAGATCTAGGTAGATCTGGCTTTTGCTTCTGTTGACAAAAATGTAGCCCTTGAAATTATCTTTCCAACAAACTATTAAACACCTCTTTTGGATTTCTGGATTTAAAGTTATAGCTGTTTTTGTTCAAGTTGACTGTCAGTTTGCATAACTGACTGTCAGTTTGAATGTCAGTTTAGTGTAACTGACAATTGTCCAGAGAGGGTATTTTTTGGTCTCAATTTTTTTGTACTAAACTGACTGTCAGTTTGTCCATACTGACTGTCAGTTGGGGTTTCGACCAGAGAGTGTTTTTACTGTGTTTCTATTTGATTCTGGTCGAGCCAGTACACAAACTGACTGTCAGTTTGTGTAACTGACTGTCAGTTGCGTGTTCCAGCTTTCCTGTTTTGGCTGCAAACGGCTAGCTATTTTTTATCCGTAAATTTTGTCGGCCGTTGTGCACTAAACTGACTGTCAGTTTGCATAACTGACTGTCAGTTTGGGTTGCTGATTTTCAGCCCTAGCTCCAATGGTTCATTTGCTTCTTGAGGCTATAAATAGGGGCTTTGGGCATGTGTTTCTTACAACAAGCAGCCTCCTCTCTTATACACTCTTGAGCATTAGTTTTCTATATTAAATCTTGATCTTTTGATCAAGTTGAGTGTTTTTCCGATCCACTGAGAGTTTCGTTCCTTTTGCATTTGCATATACTTAACTTCTCGGTGCGTGTTTAGAGGTCTAGAGAAGACCTCGCTGCCTTTTACTCTTGGTGAGCGCCCTCACCTAGACGGTTCGGAGGTGTGGCCGTTGACCTCTTCGTTCGGAGATTGTCGGAGAGGCACGGCGAGTGTGTCCAAGGCATCGGTGCTCGCCTTTCCGGAGTGGACAAGGAGCAACCATTAGTGATAATATCCTTTGTGGATATTGAAGCGAGACTCAAGAGATTTGAGTGCTTCAACGAGGATTAGTGGAGACTGGGCGAGTCTCCGATACCTCGGTAAAAATCATCGTGTTCGTTCTCTTTCTCTTATTTACATAATTCGTTCTTTATTTTCTTTAAGTTTTAATGTTTTTAAAGCCTCCTATTCACCCCCCCCTCTAGTCGGCATCCTTGATCCAACAACATGCACACCACTTCACACAGTCAAGTGCATACCTGCAGCACATATGCACATACAAGTGTTTGTTCTATCGGTAAATATATGTATTTACCGTTAGAACAGGTACTGGTACATTGCTTAAACAAAAGCAAGCTGGCTCATGCATGACACAGCAATCTAAGTACACACATGCACACCACTTCACACAGTCAAGTGCATGCCTGCAGCACATATGCAAATACAAGTGTTTGTTCTATCGGTATATATGTGTATTTACCATTAGAACAGGTACTGGTACATTGCTTAAACAAAAGCAAGCTGGTTCATGCATGACACAGCAATCTAATTACACACATGCACACCACTTCACACAGTCAAGTGCATGCCTACAGCACATATGCAAATACAGGTGTTTGTTCTATCAGTATATATGTGTATTTACTGTTGCTTAAACAACAACAAGCTGGTTCATGCATGACACAGCAATCTAAGTACACACATGCACACCACTTCACACAGTCAAGTGGATGCCTGCAGCACATATGCAAATACAGGTGTTTTTCCTAACGATAAATTTGTGTATTTATCGTTAGAACATGTACTGGTACATTGCTTAAACAACATTAAGTTGTTTCATGCATTGCAGAGCAATTTAAGTACAAACATACACACCAGTGCACATATTAATTTGTCTTAACAATCAAATAATTATATGTAAACACAATGTAACAGCAAATAGATCTTAACTAGAAGATAAAGAAATATTTCAAGAGATGCTAATTTGTAGATTAACTAAGAGGCACAAATTAAAAGGCTTTTCAAACTGTCACTTGGTACATTCCATCACATTCAAGTTCATGTCCCAAATAGCATTACAAATACACAAATATACAACAATATCCAAATACAACAGTTCACACATTCGATGTATATTAGAAAAGTCACGTCTGAAACAACATATCGTCATGAGGACCCAGTGACCCATACATTTTACATAAAAGAGAACCTTTGCAAGTTGCGACAATGTAAGTACCGACTACAAGTTAGACCTAATACATCACAAATACATTCATCCGAAACAGCAAATGTCTGAACCACATTTGACTTAACCATAGGAGTTCAATTCAAAGATGCCCGGGGAGCTGGAATTGGCGTCGAGTTACATTTGTATGGGCGATTTCCTTGGACTCAGACTCGATCAACTCAACTCAACTCAACTCAACTCAACTTAGTAATATAAGTTGCTTCCTCCCCCATTTTCTTGAAGGAATGGAGGCAAACCGATATCTCATCTTGGTTTGTCTCCATTTTTTTCAAGAAAATGGAAATCACCGATACAAATGTAAGATGCTTTCTATAGGTCCTGATTTGAGAAACACGCCGGGCTTGAGGATCTTCTCGACCGAGCCAACTAAGATCTCGCCCTTCACGTCCTTCCAGCTCTCGACGGTGATCTTCACCCTTTCTTTCGCCAACAAGCCAACGTAGGCAGCGTACTGTGATGAAGAACCGCGAAATATGTTGCCCCTCATGAGCATCGTCCAAGGACCTACATAGATCATAAATAGGCATTCTAGAGCAAATTAAGATTGTTTACTGTTTCCTAAATGGCTACCTATCTGAGAAGGACTACCAACTGAAGGTTAGGTTGTGCTTCATCATAGTAACATCAACATGCAAATGGAGATCAAGATATTATATGTCTACTCTATTTCATCAGAAGAAATTACCTTGCCAATATACATTAATTATTTAATGAACTTTTTACATGCACTTGATCATTGAGCAAGCTAGCTGGCATTTGACTATGTTATTGGCATTGAACAACCTACAGAGAGATCAAGATATTTATGTATCTCATGATATTTGTAAATATCTTGATATTAATGATCTTTCAATTTCATTAGATATTTGTGTATCTCATGATACTTGTAAACTACATTTATATTTCAATTTAAATTTCAAGATCTTTCAATTTCAACTTCAATTTCAATTTCAATTTCAATTTCATGATCTTTCAATTTCAATTTCAATTACAAATATCTTTCAATTTCAATTTCAATTTTATGATCTTTCAATTTAATTTTCAATTTCATGATCTTTCAATTTCAATTGTTACTAAGTCCAAGTTGGCATTGAGAAACCTACTGAGAGATGAAGATATTACATTTATACTCTTATTGGCATTTGACTATGTTAGCTAGTGTTTGTCTTGCAAATATCCTGATAATTTTCTTCATTTGATTGAATTTCAAACAATTGAACATTATCTGTCCCACAATGATATTATTTAGTTGTTTTAGTAAAAAATAGCAACAAAACACTGTATATAATCATATTGAAAAGAAGACACATCAAAATGAAGGATAAAAAAATTACAGGATAATTGCCATCATCAGATTAGAATAATCTAACAATATTGCCGAAATTTTACTTGCCTTCCTTGCCATGCCGAAATCTAGTCAAAAGTGTTGAGGCTACGATCCATCTTGGACTTGATTAACCTAATAAACAAGTGGTTGTCGATGGAGGTGCAGTGGTCGCTGGTGGAGGTGCGCCGGCCGTCAATGGAGCTTACGGGTTAGGGCTACGAGTGCCCGAGGAACTGTTCGAATAGAAGAGACATACCTGGGTATTTGTGCTAGTAGAACAGTTCTAACGGTACACGACACCCTACCATTAGTAATTTTTGATCTCTTCTGACGGTATAAAGATGCAGTACCGATAGAATAATACTATTTGCAGAAGTCGAATGGTTCTAATGGTACACAACATCCCCCCATTAGTAATTTTTGATCTTTTCTGACGGTATAAATAATCAGTACCGATAGAATAAAACTATTTGTAGAAGTCGAACGGTTCTAACGGTACACAACATCCTACCGTTAGTAATTTTCGATCTCTTCTGACAGTATAAATAATCAGTATCGATAGAATAAAACTATTTGTAGATGTTGAACGGTTCTAACGGTACCCAACAAACTACTGTCAGTACTACTTCACCTCTTCTAACGGTAAATTTGTTCATCACCGCTAGAGTAAATCATTCTGCTTTGTCTAACGGTACTCAAAATAATACTGATAGTAATTGTGTTCCTCTTCTAACGGTATATGTATTCTCTGCCATTAGAAAATCCCGCATAGCTTCTGCTCACGGTAAATTTCATAGAAACCGATAGTAAAAATACCTCCCATATGCCTTTTGCGACCGCGAAGCACTTTTTCTGACGGTTTTCTTCTAAATCGCTAATAACCATTAGAATATAGGGGTTAGTAGACTGCAATTATGTACTAATGTTGCCACAACTCAGGATAGATCTAAAGTGATGTGTCTTGCGTCTCCCTTAGATCTAATCCTGTGGCATGATTAGAAGGGATTTGGATCAACCCGTCTTGTGCCTTCCGTCATCTAATCTATCGTTCAATTAAACTAGGTTGCTTTTGCATAGGTAATTGGGACCTTCTTGTAGCAAACAACATTGCTCCATATTTCTCTTCATCTTCATGAACTGGATAGTACAGGCACCAATAAACGTGCATCAACCCTCCATGCAATGAATGATGCATGCTTATGCAAATGAGTCAGGTCCAGTTGCACAAAATTTGAGCCACCTTAATTATGCATGTTTTTCTATTTATTATTGTTATCATCATCATCATCATCATCATCTTCTAATAAAGAGAAAAGAGAAACAACAAAAACAAAAAAAAGCAAGCCAGGCTAGCCCATGGCCCATGTGCCCCTCTTAACCCTAGCTGCCATAAGGGGAGGAGATCAAATCCTCACCCAAAACCCCTCACTCTCTCTCACCTCTCTCTCCCCTCACGCGGCCTGAATTAGATAACGGTATCACCAACCCGCCAGCCAGAGTTGTGAGTTGCCGCCCCATTGCCAGCACACCGATTGGAGTGACAATGCGCCATTCTGTGGCCTCCTCCCTCTTCTTCACCTTCTCTCTCTCCCCTCTTAATTTCTCTCTCTCTCTCTCTCTCTCTCTCTCTCGCGTGCCTCTTTCTCACGAGCGGCATGAACCATGCGGCGGTGCCATGTCACATCCCAATTTTTAGACACCCCTATTAAAAACTTTTATACTAATTTTAAACAATGCCAGGTATTTTTGTAATTTACAGCTAACCTAATTTGCATATGTGTGTGTGGTGTGTGTGAGTACATGCCTGTATGTATAAGTATATGTATGTATGTATGTATGTATAATGGACTGAACTTATCCCTAAAGAATCCTTAGGACACAAAGTCATACATATGCACAGTATAACAATATTTAACTTTTGGAGAGGAAGGTTGCAACATAAAAGATTTGAATTGCAGCGAAATAAGAGAACAAAGTTTCTCCACATAATATTAGCAATAGAAGCATCTAAAATTATACAAGCATATATAGAGTGATCTATATAAGATAGAAAGTTGATCCCCACTAATTTGACACTATTCATTATATCTTCCTCCTGATTGTGCCACGTTGTCATTTCTTCCTCACCTGTTCGATCTGTTTCATTCATCACGCTGATCATGTCAACTTGCGTTGTTGCCTTCCACGATCCTGCATCCATGTTAAGCCATATTGTCTCTTCGTTCGTGGCCCACATTGAGCCATGTTGTCCCTTCATTCGTGGTCATTTGATTGGCACGTTCGCTTCATCTGGGTGATCGAACATGTTCCCCTACTACTCAACTGTTTCCCACATTAGACAAAGCCTAGTCTTTCTGCTTTGACCAACAACACAAATTTTTCCCCATCTTTCTCGCTCTTGACGGTGCATTCGCCTCCCACTCATGATGCCTCTAGGGGTTGAGGAGATCGCCGTGAAGGCGAAGGCGAAGGCGAAGGAGGAGGTGGTGCTCAAGCCGTAGTTAGAGCAGGTCAAGGCTCAAATCTCCGTCTTAGGTTTGTATGTTGTTCCACTCAGTTCGATTTGAGTGGGTGTGGGTTTTCTCCGCTGCTTAGTTTGTGCTGTGTTGGGTTTTGGAGCTAATCCTGTTATGGGGTTTTTCGTATCAGATACGAAGATTTAATGTTAGACTCATCCTGCAGTTCGGATAAGATTTGTATCACATAAGGAAACCTAACATGTTAGGATTTCTTCTGTAGGGGATTTAATGTTAGACTCATCCTGCAGTTCGGATAAGATTTGTATTACATCAGGAAATCTAATCTGTTAGGATTTCTTCTACGGGGGATTTAATGTTAGACTCATCCTATAGTTCGGATAAGATTCGTATTACATCAAGAAACCTAATCAGTTATGATTTCTTCTGCATGGCTCTATATAAAGAGAGGTCTGATGGGTTTTGAGCACATCACAAAAAAGGCCATAGTTGTCATCTCCTTTAAAATAATAGCCCCTAAACCCTTGTCGTGTGCGTTGGTGCTAGCACACCATCGTATGACGTTCCATCCCAGTATGTGCGGATACCAGTAGAGGCGCTGCTACATTTGCTGCACTGGTTAGGACGATCCATGAGCGGTCGTTGTCATCTATATCGCTAATCAAGACGATTCACAAACGGTTGCTGTGAACATTCTAACACTTCACCAATTCTGCTTTTGCTGTTGGTAACAATCTAATCTATGATCTATTACTTGCAGCCTTCAAGTAAAATTTTTTGAAATTCTACTAGTGTAGCTTATTTGGTTTCTTACAGTGGTATCAAAGCCATCCTGTATAGTATTAGATCTGGATTAATAACATATATGTGATATATGAAGTTATAGTAGACTAGATCTACTAGTTTATTCAATCTGTTACCGTATAAGTTTCGTTATACATGTTTGTTTTGAGTGTTGTGATGAACTGCTTTTTGGCCGACATTAATATGAACTGATGTCTAATGATCCTAGCATGGGCCAGAGGGAGGTGATGTTAGGGCTTATATGAAAATAGTAGATTGGATCTTCTAAATCATATGTGTATAGATTGGATCTACATATGACATTAGCTGCCTATTCTAGATATTCATATTGGAGGTAATATGACTGGCATAAGGGGATTTAAACCAATCAGATTGCTTCAAAACTTTGATTAATGTGGTTAATTTAATATATTAATATTTTGTTTAAAAAAATGGTTATATTTGACAACCAGAAGCTATCAACTTTGGTGTCTAAGGAAAGAACACTTCGTAAGGTTTTTCTTAATAAGCCTCGCTCAGCGGAATGCTTTCCTTCATGGTGTGAGCGAAATAGTCGCGATCTTTCTTGGCCAAAGTTACTGCCAAAATATAGTTGTAGTTATGCATATTAGATCATCTAATTGGTGGTTATTTTCATCCATATAGATGTTGTGACATATTTTAACCCCTCATAAAACAAAAAGATTATACTTGAGAACCAGAAGCTGTCAACTTTGGTGTCTAAGGAAAGAACACATCATAAGGTTTTTCTTAATAAGTCACGCTCAGCGAAATGCTTTCTTTCATGGCGTGAGCGAAAACAGTCGCGGTCTTTCCTAGCCAAGGTCACTGCCAACAGAAGTTAAATATAGTCGAAGTTGCACCTGTTAGATCATCTAGCTAATGGTTATTTTCGTGCATATGGATGTTTTGCTATGTTTTAACCCCTCATAAAAATTAAGTGTTTATTATGCCCTTCCAATTACTACACCTATCAAGATTTTGATCGTTGCTTGGTGGGCTTGACAAATCAGGGTACCATCAATCATCTTAATAAGGCAGGATGTGTGTTGACACTCATAAGCATAGAATTTGTTTAACTTAACAAGGCCATCAAAACAGTTTTGGGCTTTGGGGCATGGTGTTGGGAGCCATGGTATGGGATGGCACCCAACAAACAAGAGTTATATATGATATAATTAGTAAGGAGTTGCTTACCTAAATAACTATGTTTCTAGCAGTGATGCTAAAGCTCACTAGAACTTAGTGAAATATGGATCTTGGCCTACTATATATATTTCTTGAGGGATTTTTGTTCTAAAATATATAGTTGGTACATCTTTTATTGAATTGTTTAATAAAAGATTTTTCATAAATATAATGCTAAAATTTTGCATTTCTTTACTGTTGTAGATCATGGACAGTGGTAGCTCCTCAAACAATTTCAGTTTGTGATCTGTCCTTAATAAATTGGTATAGAAACTTGAGAATTGCTCTCAAACAAGAGAAAATGGACTATGTTCTAGAGACTCCTATACCTGATGTGTAGGATCGAGGATGCCGACTAGAGGGGGGGTGAATAGGAGGCTTATAAGAACTTCAAATTTAAAACAACTTCGACAAAGAGAAGAACCAAAAGCAATTGAACAAAATATTGCAAGATTAATTAGAAGAGAAAGAGAAAACAAACACAGAGATTTTTCCCCAGGTCTCGGAGACTCGCCCGTCTCCCCTAATCCTCATTGAAGCACTCAAATGAATGAGTTTTGCTTCAATATCCACGAAGGATATTTCTCACTAGTGGTTGCTCCTGGTCCACTCCGGAAAGGCGAGCACCGATGCCTTTTACAAACACGCTGAGTCTCTCCAACAATCTTCGAACGCAGAGATCAATGGCCACGCCACCAAACCGTCTAAGTGAGGGCGCTCACTAAGAGTAATAAGCAGCAAGGTCTCTTCTAGACCTCCAACACGCATCAAGAAACTAAAGGTATGCAAATGCTGCGAATAGAACACTCGGTGGATCACAAAAACTCTCGACTTGATCAACAGATCAAGATTTTAAAACTCTAAAAGAATGCTCAAGTGTATATGAGAGTATGAGGCTGCTTGTTGTATGAAACAATAGCTCAATGCCTCTATTTATAGCCTCAAGAAATAAAAGAGCCGTTGGAGCTCGAGCTGCAAAACAATAGTGCAAACTAACAGTTAGTTTGTATAACTGACAGTCAATTTGGGTCACGACCAGAAAGAAGTAAAATCCGGAGAAAACTCAGCTAGCCGTTTGAGGTCGTTTATGGAAACAAAATAGTACAAACTGACAGTCAGTATATCACACTGACAGTCAGTCTCAAACTCAACGACTGACAAAATTTACGGATAAAACTTTGCTGGTCGAATATGGAAACTGATATCGCAAACTGACAGTCAGTATCACAAATTGACAGTCAGTTTCGACTAAAACAACGGCCAGTTAAAAACAGAAACTCAGATAAATCAGCTTGAGATCGAAATGCAAACTGATAGTCAGTTTAGTTCAAAAAATTTCAGCTCAAAAAACAACCTTTCTGGACAACTTTCAGTTAACAAAACTGACAATCCAAACTGACAGTCAGCATAGCAAATTGATAGTCAGCATGGATAAAAATAGCCATAAATTTTAATCCAGAAATCCGATTTAAGTGTTTGATAGCTCTTTTGAAATATAATTTAAAGGGATATCTTGTTGTCAACACAGGAAAAAGCCAGATCTACCTAGATATTTTTAGACAATGCAAAAACTCTTCTGCTATCAAAATCTCAACTGAAAAATCAAATAACTGACAGTCAGTTTGGATAAAAACATCCATAACTTTTGATCCAGAAATCTGATTTAAGTGTTTGATAGCTTGTGTGAAAGATAATTTAAAGGGATATCTTTTTTCCAACAAAAGAAAAAGCCATATATGCCTAGATATTTCTAGAAAAAGCAAAAACTCTTCTGCTGTCAAAAACTCATCTGAAAATCCAAATCAAATCCAACCGAAACAAATGCAATGCAATGACCTAGTAGTTTCTCGGTTTATGCTGGAAATGTAGAGAGGACTTGCAACCCCTCTTTATAGTACGGTTAAAACTAAAAACAAATTTCTATAAACCGATCAAACACCAAACACCGAGATCGGTAAAATAAATATGCATTTTACCTTAAGTCTTTTGCTGCTTCATTCTTGGCGACTTTGCGCTTGCGACCATGGCTCGCGACCTTGTGCTTGCGACTTACAGATCCTCCGATTAGCTTAGGTCTCTACGGCTTTCTTCTTGCCAACCTTGTGCTTGCGACTTTGAGCAATACTGCGACCTTAGGCGAAATAGGTCTCTACATACCGATAGCTCAAAGACATGATTAGATCAAAAACACTTAATGTCATCAATAATCAAAATCAACAATAATAGGGGGCCTAGATGCAACATGATGAACCAGCCGCTAGTAATCCACGTTCTCAAAAGGATGCTTACAAAAAGCATACCGATGACGCACTTGATGCCAGCTGTCTAATGCTAGTCACCATGAACTCTGAGCTTCAGAAGCCATATGAGAACATGATAGCTTATGACATGGCCGTGTCTCTTAGAAACTTATTCGAGGAGCAGGCCAGAGTGGAAAGATATGAAACCACTAAGAAATTGCATGATTGCAAGTTGGCAAAAGGGAGCTTGGTCAGTCCTCATGTGATCAAGATGATTGGTTACATTGAGACTTTGGAAAAGCTTGGTTTCCCCTTAGTCAAGAGTTGGCTACCGATATGATTCTCCAATCGCTCCCTCTGAGTTATGACCAGTTTGTCAAGAACTATAACAATAATAATCTAGAGAAATGTAACATCCTAAGTTTTGGGGTGAAAAGTTTCTTTCTTAAAAGTCATGCATGTATATGTCTCTTCTAAATCAACCAAAACAGCCTCAGCTTCATTCTGTTCTGGCCCTAAAATCTCCAAAATCTATCAGGTGACCCCAAGTCAAGATCTGACTTGCCAGATTTGATCTATCAGTTATCCTAAATCTAAAAGCCTTCAGAACCCAGATCCAATTCTATCTCTAATTTCCCGATTTATCAACTTCTTTCTGTTTTCGAAAACAGAAATACCTTATATTACCCTAGATACTCTGAATTCAAATTTAATCAAAATCTTGACCAAGTTCAGATCAGATTATTCTTGAAATATGATCATGGGTATGCCAATACCTTAAACCAGAAAGTTGGCAGCCAGATTTTATCATCTAGACTCTTTTCACAAATCAGTCCAAGAGTTATTACGAATTAGTCCTTATTTGATATCTGAAAACCCAAAAAGGCTAAAATCTCCAGATTAACTCCAAATTCAGAATTTCTTCGGCAAATCTTTTCTAGATGCTATTTGAAACAAGTTCTTCTTCTGTACAGATTTCAAGATCTCATCCTAATTACCATAATTCAAAAGCAATTAAAACTCAGATTTAATTACCCTAAAAATACCCTATTTTCAGTCTGTATCAAAGACTACTCAAATGTGCCAAATTTTATCAACTGTTCTTGCCAAATATTCTGTTGAATATAATCTGCCAGATCAGTGCAATCAAATTCAGTTTAAACCTTCCAAAACTCCAGATTCACAGATCAGCCCTTTTTCCAGATTTTCTAAAAGCCAGAAAAGGCAAAATGTTGCAAAACATCTTCAAATTCGAATCTGATTCAGGGAACATCTCCCAAATGCTTTTCAACACAAATTCTTCTTATATGAGTATCTCAAAATCAAACCCTAAATCCCAGAATTCGAGATCAATAAGTTTCAGACTTATTTTACCCTAATCTACTCTGTTTTCAGCTCATATCAAAAGTCATCCAAATGTCTCAAACTTTATCTTCTAGCTGTGCCAAATCATCTATGGAATTAAGTATACCAAAACAGCATAATCAATTCCAGATCAAACCTTCCAAATCTTCAGATTTACAATTCAGTCCAAATCAAGAAATCAAAAACTGCAAATTAGCCCTATTTCGACCAGAGCAGCAGCAACTGTACACACGACCAGTACTCGCCGTGTTTTGCTTCCTTGCGCCGTGCACGTTCGCCGCCGGCCAAGCTTCGCCTGCAACTTGATCGTGCATGCTGTTGCGCACATGTCCTCGCCTCAGCCGTCACCGTGGCAGCGCCGCTGCAACGTCGACGACCAGCGCCTGCTCCCGCTCGCGACCAGCAGTGACAGTTGTCAGCATCTTCTTGCCACATCGCTTGCCTGGCTAGCCGTTGTCGCCACCGCTTTGCACCGCCCGACATGATTGAGTCCCAATGTAGCAACAGCTTTGCCTCGCCAGTACGCCGTCGCGTCACCGTTCGCCGTTGTTACATCTGCGCCCGGCAACTCCTATCAACTGACACCAAATTCAATGCTATTACCTCCTTGCAAGCTATGCCCACTGCTCTATTTAAACCACCAGTGCCTTGTATCATCTCCTCATCACCAGAACTTAGCCAAATTTGCAAATCTCCTCGCCGTCGTCTTCTTCTCCGGCGAGTCCAGCAGGAGGCTTCACGGTGGCAGCCTCAACCGCAGCCTCAACCACCAAATTGACAGCACTAGTAAGTTTCCCTCGCCACTCTCATCGTGCTGTACCATCTAATTGGAGTACCTTGCACCTTATCGCCGGTGATCGCCGGAAATGGCTGAAATTCGAAGAATGCCCTGTTCCGGCAATGCAGGCCAAATTACTTCGAATCAGCTTTCGATTCTGTGGAAGAAAATGATTAGTGAGCCATTTCCAGCAAGCCTGTGCATCAAGATCTCCAGATTGAGCTTCAATCGAAGTTTTCCCCAATTTTGAGCTTCTCCAGAAACCGGCGATCGTCGCCAGGCTTCTCCGGCCATCCTCCGGCCAAATTGATCGTGCAGGTAGCTTCCTCTTACCCATATATCACTTCCCAAGCTTGGAATCGAGTTCATTCGGCCTAAATCGAAAACCCCCAAACAGCAGTGTTCTTCTCCGGCACAGTTCACCGGAAAAGTTTTCCCGGCCGTTTCAGCTCAAATCAATTTGTCCATAGTGTGTGCCTTAACCCCCTGAGTATTTTTGTCTTCTAGCCCGACACCTAAATCAGCCTAGATCAAAAGATATAGCCATGCCAAGATCTTGTCCAGAACTGCTCCAGTGCAACCAGTTCACCTCAGCTCATCACTGAATTTCATCACTTTCCAGCCATTTGTTGCCCTAGATTCTGTTGACTTAATTGTTCCTGTTATCCTTGCCTACCTCCCAGACAAAATGGTGCATCATTTGGAGCTCTAGATCAAAAGTTATGCCAAGCCCTAGTTTCTGGCCATGTCAAGATCAATGCCAAACTATGTCAGTCAGTGGCATTAGCCCTTTTCACTCCCTTCCAGATGTGCATTTTGAGCATAACCTTGTCCCTTAGATTCCTGAGGTTGTGATCAACATTTTCTTCTTCTATCACAACTTGATTTTAGCCCTTGAATTATATTTGCCGCTAAACCCTAAATTTTGACACTGTCTCAGTGCATGCCAGCCAATGGCATTGGCCTTGTTTACCCATTTCTGATTGTGCAATTTGAAAACCACATTGTCCACTGAATTTGTAGAGTTATGATCTACACTTTCTTCTACTGTCATAACTTGAGATAAGCTCTCTAGTTTTCCTTGAAGTTATGTCAGAGCTTTGATCCGAATGTCAATCTGCTGACATTCGCTGTTCTTGATCAAACCAGCCACAAAACTGATGTTCTTATTGTAACCTTGAGATCCTAAGAGCATCTAACACCTATCCTTAGCCAATTCCTTGAAACCCTAGATCTCAACTCAGTTCAGCTTGCAGTCTCAATTATCTCCAGTATCGTTCAGTTATCCTTGTTAAGCATATCTGCATATAGATCCTAAATCATTTTAATATATATATAAGTAATATTTGTGTGTATTGTTTGGTTTGTCGTCGAGCAGATTCAGAAGCTGAATTTGAGGACTTCGCTGTTGACCCGTCATCAACTGCTGTTTCTTACGACGCGGAAGGCAAGTCATATCCTTGGTCATCTTGAACCTATATTTTAAATGTTGCTAAAACATAACCTTGAATATAGATAATATTGCATGAGAAAGATTGAGAATGGTTGATTTATGAATTGGCAGTACTAGACTGGTTATCTGTGAAATGTGAAATAAACAAGTTTTGAGTCATGAACTATTATATGTATTTATATACTTATATTCATGAAATAAAACCCCTAGCCGTGACCAGAAAATGGTATGGATGGCTGTAGCATTGGAGGTGCTAGACTGCAAAGGAATGCAGGCACTGAAGGTGCAGGGTTGTGGATGGTCTGGTCACTGGCATATAAGGACTAGAACCTTGTGTTGTGCGTCTAGTGGCATGAACAACGTGCTAACCGCAAGCCTGGTATGGGACAGGCCTGAACAAGTACTTATGTGGATCGCACATGAAACCCCTGCATGTGATGTGTTGTGATGATTGATATGGAGGCTGACTCCCACTATCACTGAAGGTGATCTGACATTAGACCCAGCAATGGGGAAATGAGTAAGGGTGGGGGTATAGCCCGCCACAACTGTGTTTCGCGAGAGATCCACAGGGTCAGGGGTGAATTGTGAGTAAACATAACAAAAGTTCTTGCTATTTCCACCTTGCCGCTCACAATATGAAGTGAGTCAGGGGTCCAATCATTTTGTTATGATAGGAAAGGCTTGAAAGTGGAATATCTTGCGGGTAAATTGGTACCTCTCTGCAGAGTTAAAAACGTATTCGAATACTCCGAGCTCCCGGGTTTATAGGAGTCTGCTGTGGTGGATTAAATCCACGGGGTGTGACACAATTACTATTTTCTAAATAAAATATGTTAAATCAAGATTACCCAAATGACATGTGTTGTCATGATAAGGAGTGCTGCCGTGGGCTGTCGTGTGTCGACGTGTCGCGGTAGTGCTATAATCTAGTGAACATGATTGATGATGTTATATTATGAAAGGTGCTGCCATGAGATGAAGTATGAAAGAAAAAGGTTATTTTACAAACATTCATAATTCTTGACTAGTCTAGGTTCATATCATCACTACTATATGTATCTACTCTTACCTATGACTTGCTGAGTACGTAAGTGCTCACCCTTGCAACATTCAACTCAATAGATGGAGCCTACCTTGATCAAGATGAGGGCATGGAGTACTTCGTGGATCCAGAAGGAGGAGCGTCAATCCCGTCATTTCCCTGATGTGTGTTGTTCTGCCGTCCACTTCTCTTTGTGGGTGGGTCACCTATCTTCTGCTGTGTAGATGTTATTTTGCTAAACCATGAATGCCGTGAAGGCATTGTAATCTTCTTATGTAATATCAAGGCCAGCAGGCCACACTGCTTAACTATTTTGTAAGTTACTCTGTTGCAATGTGATATACTCTTGTGCTTGACTTATCCTGGGACGTCAAGGGTATGTGTATGCTATGCATATATGGGACTAGCTGCAGCGAGCTAGGTCTCTACAGGAGTAGTCGTAGTCCCAGTTTCGGGGCGCGACAAGAAATCATTGACCGAATTGCATGGGATGCTTAAAACAACGGAACATAACATGAAGAAAATTCCAAATAATGTAATGATGGTTCAAAAGGGAAAAAGCTTTAAGAAGAAGGGCAAGGGCAAGGCTAAGGAAAAAGGCAAAGCTCTAGAAAGGTTCTCTAGCGCTAAGCCTAATTCCAAAGGAAAGTGCAAGTCAGGTGCCACCCCTACTACTGAATGCTTCTATTTCAAGAAATCTGGCCATTAGAAGAGGAATTGCAAGAAGTACCTGGAAGATTTAAAGAAAAAGAAGGAAAGTGAGACTCCTTCAGGTATATATTGTAGGATCAAGGATGCCGACTGGAGGGGGTGAATAGGAGGCTTTTAAAATTTCTTTCTCAACTAAGCAACTTTAAAAGATGTTTAGGATAACCTAGGGTTGCAAAGGGTTTAACAACAATCTAATCAACTAGTTGCATTCAACCATATGGAAAAAGCAATTCAACATGCAACAACAATTTAACACTAGTTGCAAAAACTCAATATGAATTATACAATACACCAAGCAACTAATGATTTAAACAATTGTGTCAAGGTAAATATGAAATGAATAAGAGATACGCAATTGACACAATATTTTTACCGAGATCTCGGAGACTCGCCTGATTTCCCCTACTCCTCGTTGAAGCGCTCACTCGTGAGCCTCGCTTCTATA
Organism: Pharus latifolius; assembly: GCA_019359835.1. Classification (NCBI taxonomy): domain Eukaryota; kingdom Viridiplantae; phylum Streptophyta; class Magnoliopsida; order Poales; family Poaceae; genus Pharus; species Pharus latifolius. The sequence continues at coordinate 63,108,046 of CM033323.1, forward strand.
TCCACGAAGGATATCTCACTAGGGTTGCTCCTTCTCCACACCGGATAGGCGAGCACCACACCTTTCACAAGTTCTTGCCGGCCTCTCCGACAAACTTCAATGGAGAGATCGCGACTCTCCTCCGACACCGTCTAGGCGGAGGCGATCACCAAGAGTAACAAGTCGGATGCGCTTTCGCTTGAACGAATCTCGTGCTAGAAGCTCAAAGATGCAAATGAATGCTCAACACTCTAACACTAGCATGCAAATGGAGATGAAGTGCACTAAACACTCACAACCTCTCCCAAATGCTCTCTCTCAAATCCACTAAGGATTTTGGCTCCAATTCTAGCCTCTAGCTGCCAAATCACATATGCAATGTCTTAGCTAGCCTTTCAACACAAATATCAACTCCTTGAGCCACCCCAAATGAAGGCAAACACAATATTATATATATAGCCCTCAAAGAAAACTAGCCGTTTGCCACGAACAGGCGAAATTTTGTACAGGCTGCACATTGTCCGGTCATGCCGGACACTATCCGGCCAGTACAACAAATTTCGACCGTTGCAAAACGTAAGTTACCGTTGGAGGATTTTTTTGTAAAGGATAGACAATGTCCGGCCTTGTCGGACAAAAGCCCCCATACATATATATCTGTCTCTGTTAACTCTCGGCTCAAACAATTTGTACAGGCCGGACAATGTCCGGCTATACCAGATAAAGTCTGGCCCGTCCGAACAAAAGCCCCTGGATGGATGCAAATGTCTCTGGTTTCATTTTGCACCAGGCTGAAAAAATTTGTACAGGCCGGACAAAGCCCAGCCAATGCACATTGACAGTAAAACAAGTATAACTTTTGATCTAGAGATCCGATTGAGGTGATTTTTGGTTTGTTGGAAAGATAACTCAAAGGGCTACAATTTTGTCAACAAGAAAAAGACCTAGAAAGGCCTAGATATTTCTTGGAAATTCAAAAATTTTCCTGCTACCAAAATGTCCGACACAAATGTCATTTCTAAATGCAATTTGTCTGTTTTCTCACGGATATGTTTGCTGACACTCAGCAACGACTATGACCACACAGGTCGAACATCCGGTCGAAACAAGGTGGTCGAGTGGATTTGGTCGAGCGTACGCAAGCGAGCCGAAGACTGGTACGACCAGCTCAAACTCCTACGACCACGACCAAACCCTAAACAGAAAACCGCCAAATGGGCGACACGACCACGATCACGCTTCAAGCAAGGATACGATTAGAATGTGCAAATACGATCATGACCAGCTCTAGAATATAAACCAATTTAAATAGCTGGCAATCAAGACTAAGTGTAGTTTTCAAAGCATTTTCTCTAATGCACCACAAACTACACTTAGACTCTCAAGCAATGCAAGATGCGATAAAACACTAGTGCAAGATAATATGAATGCATTTGAGCTTCCACACTAGATAGATTCAAGCTACTAGTTTCCGCCCCCTCTTAATAGTACGGTCAAACTAGTAGAAAGAATCCTATCAACCCGGTCTATCTCCAAGCACCGAGACCGGTAAAATCCTAAGAAAATAATTCTTAATCTTGGATTGTACATTTGATGAAGCTCAACCTCGTGAAGCTCAACCACTCGAAGCTAGTCCTCGTAGAGCTCGACCTTGCTAGGCTTGACCTCGCTTGAGATGACTCATATCGACATTATCCTCTTCACGCCCTTGCTTTCTTTCATCTCGCAATCATTCTGAGACTACAGCACATACACTTTATGCACAACGTTAGTCTCATATATATGTCGTCATTGATCACCACCAGAGAAATTACTCCACACAGGAGTTAACTCAACAATTTCTCTTTCCGGTGAGATGACAAAACATTTATCAACAAACAACATGTGAGTATGACACTAGTACAGAAATGCAGTCTACTAACCACTATCTTCTATCGGTTATTAGCGATTTAGTTGAAAACCGATAGAAAATGTGCCACGCGGTCATAAAAGGGCAACGGGTGTATTTTTTCTATCGGTTTATAAGAAACTTACCGATAGAATAAATAGTATGATTTACTCTAGCGGTGATGAACATATTTGCCGTTAGAAGAGATGCATAAGTACTGACGGGAGAATGTTGTGCGCCGATAGGACTGGTCGACTTCTACAACTAGACTTATTCTATCGGTACTGTATGAATATACCGACAGAGTATATTAAAAATTCCTATCGGCAATATGTAGTGCGCCGATAGAATCGTTGGCCTTCTACAAATATTTTTATTCTATCGGTAATGGATTCTTTTACCATTAGAATATATAGAAAATTGCTTAGAACTGTTCGTCTTCAAATAGTTTTATTCTATCCGTAATGAATGTTTATACCGGTAGAATATTACAAAAAATATCTTAGAACTGTTGGCCTTCTACAACTACTAATATTCTATCGGCAATGTACGTACACACCGATAGAGTATGTACAAAAATTCCTATCGGTAATATTTATTGTGCCGATAGAACCATTCGCCTTCTACAGATGTTTTTATTACTAACGGTATTCTGTTTTCGTACCGATAGAAAATATATATTTGTATAAATACACGAGTATGTCTCTTTCATTCTCACAGTTCATCTGGGGCTCGTAGTCCTAACCCGTAAGCTCCATGGACGGCCGGCGCACCTCTACAGGGGACCGCTGCACCTCCGCACCTCCATCGACGCCCTCTAGATGTCGGCATCCCAAGGAAGGTACGTAAAATTTCTACAATATTGTTAGATTATTCTAATCCGATTATGGCAATAATTCTGCTTTTTTTGTATCCTTCATTTTGATGTGTCTTCTTTTCAATATGATTATGATCTGTTCAGGTCCTTGGATGATGCTCATGAGGGGCAACGTATTTCACGGTTCTTCATCGCAGTACGCTGCCTACGTTGGCTTGTTGGCGAAAGAAATGGTGAAGATCACCGTCGAGAGCTGGAAGGACGTGAAGGGCGAGATCTTGGTTGGCTCGGTCGAGAAGATACTTAAGCCCGGCGTGTTTCTCAAATCAGGACCTATAGAAAGCATCTTACATTTTTTTGCATGCACCAGCTTGTGGCCAGATGCTTACCTGCTTGGAGAAGAAGAATTGTTGTTATTTGCACAGCCATTCTACACCATCACTACACAGAACAACATCTTGGAAGGTAGGTTCTTTTTGTTGATGGAGTTGAGTTGAGTTGAGTTGAGTTGATCGAGTTTGAGTCCGAGGAAATCACCAATACGTACAAATGTATGTCGACGGCAGTTCCAGCTCCTCGGGCGTCTTCGAACTGAACTCCTATGGTTAAGTCCAATGTGGTTCATTCATTTACTGTTTTGGATGAATGGATTTGTGATTTATCAGGTCTAACTTGTAGTCGGTAGTTGCATTGTGGCAACCTGCAAAGGTTCTCTTTTATGTAAAATGTATGGGCCACTGGGTCCTCGTCGTGATCTGTTGTTAATTTCAGACGTGGCTTTTCTAATATACATCGAATGTGTGAATTGTTGTATTTGTATATTGTTGTATATTTATGTATCATGTATTGCTAATTGGGACATGAACTTGAATGTGCAGGGAGTATTTGTGTATTTAATTGTATTGGTAGGTAGGTGTGTATTTGTATTGCTGTTTCAGACATGCACTTGAATTTGTGAACTGGCATGTGTATGTTTGTACCTGAATTTGTATTGGTGAACTGGCATGTGTATGTTTGTACCTGAATTTGTGAACTGGCATGTGTAATTTCTTTGGCAAGATGAAGTCCCAAGTACCTAAGAAAAGTATTTTTGTGTCTCCTAGTTAATCCACAAATTAGCATTTCTTGAAATATATTGCTTTATCTTCTAGTTAAGATCCGTTTGATGTAAGATCTGTTTGATGTAAGATCTGTTTGATGTTACATTGATATGATTCCTTGAATGTGAGAAATGGCATGTGCATGTTTGTCCCAGTTTGGTACCAGTACCACCTCTAACGGTAAGTACACATATTTACCGATAGGAAAACACATATATTTGCTCAGTCATGCATATTCTAACGGTAAATACACATATTTACCGATAGAAAAACTCTTGCTCCTGTGTCATGCATCATCTAACGGTTCGTACACATATCTACCGATAGAAAAACTCATGTGTGTGCTGTGTCATGCATGATCTAACGGTCAATACACATATTTACCGAAAGAAGAAGTCCTGTACTTGCTCGGTAATGCACATTCTCTAATGGTATGTGTGTGTTTATACCGATAGAATATGTGAGCGGCAAATTACCTAAGTTAGTCTGACGGTTATTTCATGTATTTACCGTTAGAAAAATGTCCATTATAAGGAAAACCCCACTCGTGCATTGCTGTGCTGCTCTTTAATTTGTGCTGTTGCACTCTGTGTCCCTCTGTTTGTGACGAAAGTTCTAGCTACACTGCTAGGGTGATCAGCGCAGGCTGGAGGGAAGTTGATTGCGCCCCTCTCTTTAAGGTACGCTTAATCGTCGACACTTATCTCTCTCTCCCTTAGATCTCCCTTCCTCTATACTTGCAAGCTAGCTGTATTGTGTAGTTCCAAGTTTGTAGCTCTAAGCTTGGGAACTTGGTAGCTGGAAATGCGTCATGTTTTAGGAGCTAACTAGCTTGTATTGTGTAGTTAGCTAGGTTAATTAGTGTTAATTTCGTCAGGCTAGGGTTCAACACATGTATCTATTGTAAGAGGCTGTACATGTACATATACATAACTTAATCGGGCAGGTTTCATGTATGGCTTACTAATTAAATTTTGTTAATTGTAGATGGACAGGAAATATTGGATGTATGGAATAAAACATACTACTCTTGAATATTTGGATGGTGTGAATGAGTTTGTTAAATTTGCTGAGCAACAAAAGGAGAGGAAGGGAGAGAAAAATATGCTCTGTCCTTGTACAGATTGTATGAACTTGAAGAGGTTTATCAACTCTGATCAAATTAAGAGTCATTTGATTCGTCGTGGCTTTAACGCGCGATACACCCGTTGGATATGGCATGGCGAAGATCTTGAGGAAACAAGCACCACTACTACCAATCAGCACGACTCGGATGTGGATTGCAATAATGTCGATGATCATCCCAATTTTGGTAATGTTCATTCCGATGTGCACGTAGATGATGATGATGAAAATCTAGATGAGATGTTACGTGATGTAGAGGAAGATTACAATGAAAATGACTTCTGTGAATTTGAGAAACTGATTGCTGACTTTGAGAAGCCTCTGTTCCCTGAATGTGCAACATTTACAAAACTATCTTCTGTGCTGAGATTATATAACTTGAAGGCAGGAAACGGTTGGAGTGATCAAAGTTTCACGGCACTATTAGATCTTCTAGCGGACATGCTTCCAGAGGGAAATGAGTTGCCAAGATCTACTTACCAAGCCAAAAAACTGTTGTGTCCGTTGGGAATGGAAATCGAAAGAATACACGCATGCCCAAATGATTGTGTGTTGTACCGTAACGAGTACTCCAGTTTGCATGTTTGTCCAAGATGCGGTGCATCGAGGTATACGCGTAGGGACCGGATTGACAGTGAACGTCACGAGGTAAGGAAAGGACCCCCGGCAAAAACTGTGTGGTACTTGCCTGTGATACCTAGATTGAAGCGGCTGTTTGCAAATCCGAAAGTCGCGAAGCACTTGCATTGGCATGCTGAAGCCAAGAAACAAGACGGAAAACTGAGACACCCAGCTGATTCTATTCAATGGAGAAACATCAACAGAACATTTGCTGAGTTCGGCAGCGAACTTAGGAATGTAAGGTTCGGGCTGAGTACAGATGGTATGAACCCACATGGTAATATGAGCAGCCGGCACAGCACTTGGCCGGTTCTTTTATGCATCTACAATCTTCCTCCTTGGTTATGCATGAAGCGCAAGTACATCATGATGGCGTTACTAATCTCAGGACCCAGACAACCCGGAAATGATATTGACGTGTTTCTAGCACCTTTAATCGAGGACTTACAGAAATTGTGGAGCGAGGGTGTGCAGGTGTGGGATGCATACAAGAAAGAGAATTTCATCTTGCGGGCCCTGATATTTTGCACCATAAATGATTTTCCGGCCTACTGCAATTTGTCGGGGTATAGTACGAAAGGAGCCAAGGCTTGCCCTATTTGCCTAGATGAAACTGAGAGCATGTGGCTGCGAAACTGCCGGAAAACAGTGTAATGGGTCACCGCAGGTTTCTTCCGGTGCATCACACGTACTGTAAGAAGAGGAAATTATTTAACGGGAAGCCTGAGAAGGGATCAGCTCCGGTGTTTCTGACCGGTAAGGAGATTTACTCGCGCGTGAACGACACCAAAGTTGAGTTCGGTAAGCATTTTAAACCTCGAGAAAAAAATGTTTGGAAGAAGAGATCGATTCTCTGGGATCTACCGTACTGGGAGCACTTACAAGTTCAACATTGCATTGACGTCATGCATGTAGAGAAAAATGTCTGTGACAGTTTCATTGGTTTGTTGTTGAACATTCCGGGAAAGACAAAGGATGGTGTGAAAGCTCGTCGTGACATGGTGGAAATGGGGATAAGGACTGAGCTTGCACCTTTAGAGAATGGAAAGCGTACATACCTCCCTCCGGCTTGCTATACGTTGTCCAAGAGCGAAAAAACAGATCTCTTTCGGTGCCTGCACGGTGTTAAAGTTCCATGTGGGTACTCTGCGAACTTGAAAAAACTTGTGTCCATGAAGGACCTAAGACTGGTTGGCACGAAGTCCCACGACTGTCATGTCCTGATGTCACAAATGCTTCCCATTGCTATCAGAGGCATTCTCCCAGTTAAAGTCAGAGAGACAATCACAAACCTATGTTATTTCTTCAACGCAATATCTTGCAAGGTAAGTACGTGCACTCGTAATATCAGTTCATTACCTCCATCTGTGGAGCTTAATTAGAAGATTTTTCTGATATGAATATTTGGCGCAACTGTGTCCTCGTAGGTAATTGATCCGTATGGATTGGACGCTTTGCAACGCGACGTGGTTACAACTCTTTGTCAGCTCGAGATGTATTTCCCTCCATCCTTTTTTGATGTTATGGTCCATCTGATTGTTCACCTTATCAGAGAAATTAAGTTTTGTGGACCCGTGTGCCTGCGCTACATGTATCCATTTGAGAGATTTATGGGTGTATTGAAGGGATACGTAAGGACTTGTCGTCGACCCGAGGGGAGTATCATGGAAAGTTATGCCGCCGAGGAGGTGATTGAATTTTGCACAGATTATATGGCCGGGGTTGACCCAATTGGCATTCCTAGGTCCCGACACGAGGGTAGGCTTCAGGGAATCGGAACGATTGGATTCAAAGCTATCGTCCCCGCTCGTGATGTGTACGCAAAATCACATTTTTGGGTCTTACAACACATGACGGAGGTCGAGCCATACATACACGAGCATAAGGTAATGTTACGGTCACAGAATCCTTCGAAGTCAGATGTTTGGGTCAGCAGAGAACATAACAGGAAATTTGCTGAGTGGATCCAAGAAAGGGTCACGCGAGCTGCCGAGGGCTCCGTAAGTGAAACTGTGACATGGTTGGCTAGAGGCCCAAGATTCACTGTAGGGACTTGGCAGGGGTACGACATCAATGGGTATTCATTTTACACAAGAGCTCAAGACGCCAAGAGTAGCACGCAATGTAGCGGAGTGACACTGTTTGCTATTTAGGAGGATGCCAGGTCGGTAAGGGCGCTGAACTCATATTATGGTGCTATTGACGAAATATGGGAGCTCGATTACGGATTACTTAAGATTCCCCTGTTTCGATGCCAATGGGTCGAAATCCGTCGAGGTGTTCAAGTTGACAGTTACGGGTTTACTCTCGTCGATCTTGGTAGAGTCGGACACCAAGACGATCCATTCATACTTGCAAAGCAAGCCACACAGGTATTCTACATCGTTGACCCGGCCAATCCAAACTTACATGTTGTCCTCCACAGCAAGAGACGTATTGTTGGGGTCGAAGATGTTGTCGACGAAGAGGAGTATAACCAATTCGATGAAATACCTCCATTTTTAGAGAACATTCAATCTATCTGTACTGAAGATATCGACGAAACAACGTATCTGCGAGATGACCACGAAGAAGGATTATGGGTTGAGAACTATTGATGATTAATTTCTATTTCAGGGATAAATGCCAAGCAAACAGCCCACAAGTTCTGCAGCAAGGTGAGGAACTTATCATTAATACATCAGGCAGTACATTTTTCTTTAGAACTTAATGATAAGCTAGTTCACAGCATTAATACATCTCAATTTTACTCCACAGCATGAGTTCTAACATGTACAGTACTTTTATCCTGTAAATACTTAATTCTTCCCTTCAAATAGCACTTGCAAAAATCTCATCGCAGCCTCTTGGTTCTTCAAATTAAGTTCTGCAAAAATCCCTTTTTTCTGACGGTATTTTGTTATTTATACCGATAGAAAAGGACATCCGCTACTATGTGTCTCAGGCACTTCTCTCAGGCACTTCAAAACGTTTTCTATCGGTATTGTTCTATTTTACTGGTAGAATAAATTCGTTAGTCTCACGGTATTTGTTGTCTCACGGTTTTTTCCTTTTTTACCGATAGAAGAATACTCTGCCGCTTTGAAGGCCGACCTGAGGGCCCTCCAGGAGGAGCACAAGCTCCTTACAGACAAGCACACTCAGCTACGGCTTGACCTTGACGATCTCTACCAGCGCATTAAGCGCATGAAGACGGATGGTGACAATGCTAGGGCGAGGACGAGGCGTCTTCGCGAGGAGAAGAAAGCCGCGGATATGACCATCGCTGGCTACGGTTTGACTATGAAGGATACCATAGCGAAGCTGAGGGAGGTCGTAGGCCTTCTTGACGCGGTAGTAGTTGATCCTAGGGACAACTTGTCGCTAGAGGAGTCCTGCGTCCTAGCTGCAAGTCTAACTGACTCTATTCTACATGCAGCCAGGGCTAAGACCACCCCTTGACCTAGCATTTTGGGTTTCATTTTTTTTTGTAAGTGATAAAACAACAATGAATGAACAATTTCTTTTTATGTCAATTTTGCAATTTTCCGGCTATCTTCCCTCTTTCTTTATCATTCTGTAGCTTTCAACCACGGTCTATTTGATGTTAAATTGTGTGTACCTTTTCATTACTCTGACGGTATTTTGTTGTTTTTACCGATAGAAAAAGGCACCCAATACTATAATCTCAAGCACTTAATTAAAAAAATTTTCTGGGAAAAATTGGTCTCACGGGATTTTATTGTTTATACCGATAGAAAAAAGCATCCACTACTTCAAATATTTTTCCGGGAAATTTACTTTTTCTATCGGTACTATTGTGTTGTGCCGATAGAAAATTACATAATTCTATCGGTATCAATTTGTTGTACCAATAGAAAAGTTCCTCCACTGCTTTATTACTCGTACACGGCCCTTGGGTTTTCCTCCACTCGAACAGTTCCACCTTAGAGCATTGCGTCTCTTCGAGAGCGAAGAAAACCACAACCTCCGCCGTGACCACTCACTTTCTCTCTCCCACACGACGATCGCCGGCTGGACACTGGTTCGCCACTGCCACCGGTTCTTATTTTCGTCCTTCGCCGGCCGCCGCTGCGTTCTACACCGCCTCTCCATCACCAGAATTGATCGCCGCCGTAAATACCCTAATTCGTCGTTCTATTTCCAACATCTTCCTTATTTGATCCTAGTGTTTTGCACGTACTAATTCTTAGAGTTTTGTAATTACACTAGGGTTCCCTATTGTGTTGGATTTTGTACATTCCGCACGCAATGTTGATTTAAATTAGGGTTTACATAATATGTTCCAGTGTTGTAATGAACCTGTTTTGAGATTTTAACTTATCTATACTGCTGTATGTGTGATCAATTGTATCCAACTGCCATGTAATGCACATTATATGTTGGAGGTGTTCTTACACATATTCTATCGGCAGCTCATGTGTTTACCGATAGAAAATATTTCTGCACAAGTAGTAAAACTTAATTTGGATCTGGAAGGACATGAGCCATGCAATGTACTAGTTTGGTTGGGAATTTTTACTCACTTGGTATGAATATATAGCAATGTGGATGGGTCTTCGATGTATATGTTTCAAATGCCTATACATGACTTTTCCCAACCTAATAGATGTGAAGTCCTGATGACTCACATACAGGCTAGGCTAAAGATTATGCACAGTGGCACTTAGATGCTTGTGTGCATATTTACGTGTGAAATAATAATGCTGGCCCATGAATATTAGTATAGCAAATCATCGAGAATGTTATGTGATGACAGTGAATGGTGGCTTGTCAACAAAATTCCATATGTAGAGAATATTGTTATGTTCTATCGGTATCTCACGGGTTTGCCGATAGAAAAATTGTCTTCTGTGGAGGTTACGGTCTATCGGCAGCTCATGTGTTTACCGATAGAAAATATTTCTGAAGAGTTCAGGAAGTAATTTATGCATGTCTTTCTTTTTGTATTATTTTCCCTTTTGCCGCCCTAGTTAGTCTCCAGTCCTGGGCTAAGTTATGGAACTCCAAGGCGAATTAATTGCCATATATATGGTTTGTTGAAGGTTTTGTAGGGGAAGACATGTCGTCGTCTTCATCGGATGGTACTAGTGGTTCGACTAGGGCCAACCCCATCGTAACTACTGAAGATGCAGTTGTTACATCCCAGCGCAAGAGGGTGGGGTGAGGCGCGACGACGTTGGGGCGTTTGGCCAAACGCACGGATCTTTCTTGTGAGTTCAACCAATTTGGGAGGTCGATTGGAAAGAATGCTGGGAGGTACGCGGCCTACGTTGGGCTGTTGGCGAAAGAAAGGGTGAAGATCACCGTCCAGAGCTGGAAGGACGTGACGGCGGACGAGAGGGATAGGTTGTGAGCGGAAGTGAAGGTTAAATTAACTGAAATCGCTGAACTCTTTCGTAATCACGTTCTCTTGGCTTATACTAAAGTTTAACTAACTCGTGATTAATTGTATGCATTTGTCGGAAACAGGCTAAGTGGAACATCCCCGACGATACACCTAGGACTGCCTGCTTGAAGGACATGAACGGAACATGGAAAACCTTTAAGAGCTGGCTCGTCAGTAACTTCCTCGCTGCGGGGAAATCTCCTTGCGAGAAATACCCCTTCATATCGGAGGAGGTATGGGAGGAATTCACCAAGCAGAAGGGGACTGAGGAGTTCAAGGCCCTTAGCAAGAAGAATAGGGCGATCCAGAAGAGGAACGACCACCCGCATCGGCTCGGATCCCGGAGCTATGCGGGGAAGGAGGAGCAGTGGAAGAAGGAAGACGAGCAAAATCCTGTCATCGACACCCCTGAGTTGCCGTTCTCCGAGATCCGGGATGAGAGGTGCAAGCGATGGTGGAGGGGGAGGGGGTCCGTGTCGTCCACGGGGTCTGTGCAATTCGCAACCCCTGGGGACGCCGACGTTGTGAGGCGAATGGTAAGTTGGCTAACCTATTAAACTGTGTGCGCACAAGTGTATATAAGGCAATTTGTCTCACAAGGTACCTTTAAATGTAACAGATCCCTTTTGAGAAGGAGGCAGCGGAGGGATTGTTTACCCCGCAGAGGAAGAACAACATCCTCACCCGGGCTCTAGGAAATAAGGAGCATCCCGGGCGGACACGGGCCGTGGGAGCCATTGTGTCGTGGAAGGCCGGTTTCGTAGATCCGGCTCCACCGAGGAAGAAGGCCCGCTCCTGGAAGGAAAAGGAAGTTGACCTCTCCGATAAGATACAGGCTGAGGTACGAGAGGAGATACGGGCGGAGATGCGGGCTGAGATACGGGCTGAGGTACAGTCTGAGGTGCAGTCCGAGGTCGTACAAATGAGGGAAGAGTTTGCACGGTTGAGAGAAGCATTGCTGGCCAAGAGTGCAGATGCGGATCCCCAGGACGACGGTACCCCGCGGGGTCGGATAAGCAGTTGCGCTTCGAAGGTACTCGCGGATCCAGTGGATCTACTTGAGGTACTGCAAGCCTTCATCTGTGCACTTAAGTTGATGCCACTCCCATTCTGTTAGAGTTGTTTCGCTAACCTATTTTAATTGTTACAAATTTGCAGAGGCCGGAGGGCTGCATCCTATAGAATCACGTAGGCGCTGGGCAGGAAGTGGTTGGACACGGCTTCATATATCCGCCTGGGCCAAATGTCCGGGTCCACTGTGTACCTCTGCGGTTGGGTTTCGCAAAGATACAGGTGGACATGGCCATGCCGGGCTACAACGATTCTCCGTTGCCAGTCCCAACAGAGGAACTGCAGACACTTGCTGAGGCAGTGGGCTCCTACGTACAGTGGCCCAAGAAGTGTCTTGTAATACAACCGGTAAATCCTACACATTTTAGATTACATCCTACTCAGTACACTCAACTTGCATAATCTAACATACGTGCCCATTAATTGAAGTGGCCTGCCGCTGGGCTACCAGGGGACTGCGCCCCCAGCTCGGGGCATGAGGCCCGATCTCGTGCGACCTTGGACACATCAAAGACGGCCTCGACCCCACCCAGCGCATCCACGCCTTCACCTCAGAAGAAAGCTGCCATCACCTCGCCCTTGCCTTCGAAGGTACGCGCTCAGTCCCCGGCAAAAGGCAAGGGAAAAGGCAAGGGAAAAGGGCGACAGGGACAGCCGGAGAGGTTCAAGAACGGGTTCCCACTCATGTCGGAGGCAGCTTTGCGCAAATTGGATCGATCAACCAGAGACCTCCACGAGTGGTACCTACACCGAGCTCGACGCAATCTGAACTTCTTAGTTCCCTACAGGCCTGGGCAGTTCCACCGTGAGCCCGGGAGTATATCGGTGGCACACGAGGATCTGTTCGACCTCTACAACTGGCGGGAACTCGATATGTCCATTATACGGACTGGAGTCCTGTGAGTTTGCTGATGCTATGTATTGCTGCTTTCTAACTCTGTTTGCTATCTCTGCATTGTTGTAGTTCATTTGAAATGTAGTAACTTTCTGTGCAATACTAATGTCGTCCTTTGCATGCAGGTGCATGTACAGGCTAGCATCGGAGGCTGCGTGTGACAAGGTGGGTTTCCTCGACCCAGAGAAAATAAGCCTCACGATGCTAGAGCACGACGCCGCGCACGCTGAGCTGTACATATCCAAGGCGCTGATGGCGCAGCAGGACAGGGAGTTCATTATGGTGCCGTACCACCAAAGGTTAGTGCATTTCATACTAATTTAACTCTATCTTGTATGTTACACCTGAGATATACTTTGAGCTAGCGGTCCTCTTTTACGTACAATGCAGGGGCCACTGGATCCTCATCGTGATCTGTCCGCCGAGGAACGAGGTGTACTACCTCGATTCGATGCTTGACAGATTATCGATCGAATATGTGGTCAAGGGGAATATGGAGGCGTAAGTAACTTATATGTTTGATTTAAATTTTCACCTCACTAGCTAATGATAATACATTAACGGGCAATACTAACTGAAATGCAGGGCTTTTGATAAATATGCGTCCGCTGGAGGGAGGCATGCCGCACCGCAGGGCTCCCTACTAGCTTGGAAAGAATATGAGGTACTCACGAGACTTTTTGTTTATGCTTAATTAGTTTATGGAAACAATAGCTAACATGTGTTCGCATATGCAATTATCTCAGTGCCAGCAGCAGCCGCAATCGTGGGAATGCGGGTTTTATGTGTTGCGCTACATGTACGACCTAGTGCAGACAAACTTTGCCCAATTCCCCCAAGTAAGCATCGATAGCTAACTCAAATTTGAAAATTGGGTGTCACGTTCTAAATTAGGAAGTTAGTTACTAAGTATTCACACATGCTTGCAGATCGCCATGTCGAAAGACTCATACGAAAATGCAAAGATTAGAGATCTTCGACAAATCTGGGCTCAATATGTCATGGACGAAGTTGCGCCCAACCATCCGCCCTGATAATTTTCTCTTTTTCGTGTACTCTGTGCATAGACTGTTATACATGTGAATAAATATATATGTCCATAAATGTCCACATTGGATTGAAATTTGTATTTGTCCATATATATGTGAATAAATGTGAATAATTGTCTAATGTGTCAATCTGTTATGTGAATTTACCATTCTTTGCATCTGTACTGTATTGTGTATCCAATCTATAATGTATTGCATCTGTACTGTATATGTGAATGTACTGTATTGTAAATGTAAACGTACTGTATATGTGAATGTTCTATCGGTAAATTCATTCATAGCCGACAGACCAATACAAATTTTCTATCGGTAAACTCATCCACAACCGAGAGACTACTACCCATTTTTCTATCGGTAAACTTGAAATTAACCGTCAGAATAGTGTGACTTTTCCTGCCAGTGAACTCATCCACAACCGAGAGACTACTGTGGTTTTTTCTATCGGTAAACCTATAATTAACCGTTAGAAGAGTGTGATTTTTCCTGCCGGTGAACTCATACACAACCGAGAGAGTACTTAGATTTTTTCTATCGATAATGTCATTTCCAACCGACAGAGTGCTACACTTTTTTCTGTCGGTAAACTTATAATTAACCGTTAGAATATGGGTATTTTTCCCAACGCTAAACGTCAGACGACGACGGGTTTTCTATTGGTACAATTATAAGGTGCCAATAGAAAAGTAATATTTTCCTGTCGGTAATCATGTAATTAACCGTTAGAATATGGGTATTTTTCCCACCGTTAAACGTCAGACTACGACGGGTTTTCTATCGGTACACTCCTAATATGCCGATAGAATTGTTAATTTTTTCTGTCGGTTATTTACCGATAGAAAATGTTCTGTCTTGTTCTATCGTGTCTATCTCTATCGGTACGAAAACCGATAGTAGAAGGGTTTTTTTTACCGATAGAAGAAAGCTTTTCTGTACTAGTGTGAGATGAAATACACAATCATATATATATATATATATATATATATATATATATATATATTCGTATATGATAAGGACATACGCACACGATCTATACTACACTTGTCATGATGACAATCAGATCAGATGAGCAATATGATGAGCTCACCCTCAGCATATTCATCGATGTCAAAACCTCAATAAGGAGCCATCAAACTTCAGGATTTATCTCATGACATTCTAATTTACACTTAGCACAAGATTGATGCAACCACCGAGCTCCCCCTCTACATATGCATCAATATTAAAACCACAACTAAGGAAACATCCATTTCAGGGTTTATCAATAATCAATTTAATTTACTTGTGCTAAATCAGGATTTATCTAAATTGTCATTTAATCATCAAATCTGACATTCTCCAGATTAACTTTAAGCATCAGGGATTTATATCCAAATCATCATTAATCATCAAAACATAGATACCTAGATCGACCTAGATCCAACATATATGTTATTGAAGTTCATTTAGTTACTTCTCCTTCTGACTCTTGGGTATTTGATACCGGATCGGCTACTCATATTTGCACTTCGATGCAAGGGCTTAAAAGCAGTAGAAATTTGGCTAAGGGCGAGGTTCAACTTCGCGTTGACAATGGAGCAAGAGTTGTAGCCTTAGCTGTTGGAACTTTTATATTAGCTTTACCTTCAGGATTAGTTTTAGAACTTAATAACTATTATTATGTTCCTACCATAAGCAAAAACATTGTATCCATGTAGTGTTTTGATACGCTGGGTTATGAATTTAGAATAAAGAACAATCGTTGTTCCTTTTATTTAAATGATATGTTTTATGGCAATGCCTCATTGAAGAATGGGCTTTATCAACTAAATCTTGAATTACCTGTCTATAACATATGTGCTAAGAGGCTTAGGCCCAATGATTTGAATCCCACATTTATCTGGCATTGTCGTTTAGGCCATATAAATGAGAAATGCATCATGGAACTCCTGAAAGATGGTCTTCGAGACTCATTTGATTTTCAATCATTTGATGTGTGTGAATCTTGTTTACTTGGCAAAATATGACAAAGAGACCTTTCACAGGTGAAAGTGAAAGGGCAAGTGCTTATTGACTCTTGTTCATACTGATGTATTTGGACTATTAAGTTTAACAGCTAGAGGTGGTTTTCGGTACTTCATAACTTTTACCGATGACTTTAGTAGATATGCATATGTCTACTTAATGAGGCATAAATCTGAAACTTTTGATAAATTCAAGGAATTTCAAAATGAAGTACATAATCATCTTGCAAGCCAATCGAAATCCTATGATCTGATCGTGGAGGGGAGTATTTGAGCCAATAATTTGGTGATCATCTAAAATAACACGGAATTGTTCCACAATTGACCCAATCGGGAACACCTCAATGGAATGGTGTGTCAGAATGACAGAACATGACCTTATTGGACATGGTTCGGTCAATGATGAGTCAAACTGATCTTCCATTGTCCTTCTCGTCCAGTACAAAAAAATACAAGCTGTGTTCATGGTTGTTTAGTGCAAAACTGGTCGAATCAGGACAAAACCTGGTCATCGTCGTCCACTTCAAAACTGGTCAGATCAGCGCACGACCTGAACATAATCATTCAGTTCTGGATACAATATTTTATCATCTACATATCTATTTTCTCAATACTCGCGGTAACGCGTGGGCACCCCACTAGTTTATACAAAAACTATATATACACACACATAGTACAGTAGCAGTAACAGTACCTTCTTCTTCTCTCCTCCTGTGTTTATCAGCAACAGCAGCTCCAGATTATGATTTTTGAGCCAATCTTGTGCATTGTTTGATCTTCATGTCCCCCAGTAGCTGTAAGTTCAATTCCTGATCAACTCCAGTGAATTCTCCAGCTGCAACAACGACGAGCTCCTTGGCCGTGTGCCATTTCTGCAAATTTTACCAGTTTTACCCATTATTGTAGCGTGTTGGGCTTTTGCCGTTTTGAGTATTTTTCATCGATTTCTCAGTTAGTGTTGCATCAAACCCTAGGGCTGGGTTCTAGGGACCTGTAGCAACAATTTTGCGCTACCATCAGTGAGTTGTATTGGCGAAATTTCCACTGGCGGTGAGTTCTAGAAGCTTCAACTACGGCTGTCCATCTCTCCCACAATATGTAGCAAACTCTTTTAGTGACCTGTAGCAAACTCTCGACTCAAGTCTCTTGTCTTCCTAAAACAAAAGCCTACAAGATGTCCATCTCTCCCATAATATGAACAATGATATACTGGTCTGGCAGAGACATCGGTACGGGAGGAAGATGCAACATGTGGAGCAGACTTGCCCTCATAAGAACCAAGTTTGGAAGAATTTTTGAGACCCGACTCTCCTTTGAAAGAAACCCTAGAAGAAGTACTAACTTTAAGCACTTGGGGTTTTTCAACCATACTAGGCATGTACCCGATCCCCTTCTTGTTAAAGGAACACTTCGATGTGTCCAAAATGACATCAAGGTTCTTCTCCCCATCAAAGAACTTCTTAAAACAGATTTAAGACATTCAATTTCATTTATCAAAAGAAGACAGTCGGGGCAAGAAACGAGCGAATCTTCTAAAACTCTTTCTTTGAGTTTGAGGTTCTCACATGTCAGACATGTTTTGGTCCTCACGTTCTGGAGTTCCTTCTCAAGACGATCGACAAATGACTCCATCAAGGATTCCAACTCCTTTTCAAGTTTAGCACACTTGGTGCATGGAGTGGCCTGTAAGACATCAAAGTCATGCCGCAAAGAAATACAAGAAGCACAAGAACTCGACTTGGAAGACTTAAGCTCGAAACTTGCAAAATCAAGCTCAGAGTGCAAAGACCCAAGTGAAAGCCTCAAAGAATTAATCTCAGAATGCAAAGAAAGACAAAGCTCACAAGAATCAGAGTCAAAGGCGCTCGAGCTCTTGCTCAAAAGTCATCGCGCTCCTTTTTCAAAGACTGAACCTTACTCCTCAAAGCATCAATCTGAGAATCTTGTGCAAGAAGAGCTTCTAAGAGATGGTCTTTCCTCACCTTGCTCATGTCAGAGTCAAGATCATCCTCATTGATGTCGTCATCTCCAAGGGCCATGATGCATAAGCTAGTGAAGTTTTCATCACTATCATGAGAAGAGGTAGCAGTCTTGTTGTCCTTAGCAAGGCCATCATCACTCAGCTCATCAAGAGTGGACATGAAGGCCTTGTGAATAGCCTTCTTCACAGTTCCAAAATTCTTCTTCTTCATCTCACAAGTGAAGGTCTTCTTTTTCTCCAGCTCTTTAGTGGTGCCCTTGAGGGTAGGGCAAAGAGCACAGATGTGGCCAGGCTTGCCACACTCAAAGCATATGACCTCTTCTCTCTTTCCTCTCTTCTCTCTTCCTGCTTTCCAAACCCTCACAAATTTCTTAGTAATCAAAGCAAGCTCATCATCAAAAAGCACATCTAGAGCCTCATCCTCAAGAGAAGTAAGAGCAGAAAGTGAAAAACCAAAGGAGGACCTTGAAGAACCAGATGAGCTAGGATGTGCGGCGTGTAATGCCAATGGCTTAGATTCAGGAAGAGAAATTGCTGCCCTAGTCATCTCATAGGTCTTGAGAGCAGAATACACATAATTGGTCGTCAAGATATCTAGGTCCTTAGTCTCCATAATGGCGTTGGTTTTGACATGCCAAACCGCTGGAGTCAAGGAACGTAGGATCTTGCGACATCTCTCA
The DNA here is from genome assembly GCA_019359835.1 of Pharus latifolius. Lineage (NCBI taxonomy): Eukaryota > Viridiplantae > Streptophyta > Magnoliopsida > Poales > Poaceae > Pharus > Pharus latifolius. Next base: position 63,126,641 of record CM033323.1, read on the forward strand.
GACTCAGAAAGATCTTTGTCTATAAAACTCAACTTGTTGGCAAGAGTATCAAAATGAGTGAAAAATCCATCAATAGACTCACCCAACTGCATCATGAACTGCTCATACTCAAATGTCAAAATCTCATGCTTCACACTCTTAACTTGAGTGGTACCCTCATGGAAAGCTCCGAGGGCCACCCAAATATCATGAGCGGTGGAAAGCCGTGAGATGCAATTGTACTCAATCCGTCCTAGGCCTCCATAAAGATAGTTCATCATCCTTTGGTTGAGTGAGGCCTGTGTTTTGTTAGACTCATTAATTTTAGTAGGCTCCACATATGCATCTTTAATGATATTCCATAGGTCGAAGCCTTGAGAATTGATGTATGTCTCCATGCGCTTCTTCTAATATGGAAAGTCATCTCCATCGAAGATGGGTGGCTTGCTTGTGTACTTTTCGGTCGTCATGGCTCAAGAGATGGTGAAGTCTACAAACGAGAGCAACACCGTGCTCTGATACCAATTGAAAGATCAAGATGGCGAACCGAGAGGGGGGTGAATCGGTTTTGCAAAATAAATTCTCAAGAAGCAAGCAAAAGAAATAAGAGAATGTATAAATATGCTAGGGGTGCTCTGCCATCTCAAGTATAGCAATCCCCAATCATAGCACCACCTCTTTTGATATTAAAAATACCCATAAAAAAAGAGAAATAAAAAGAAACAAGAAACAATCAGCTGCAAGTATTTAAACAACCAATTGTAAATATTTGAACAATCAATTAGGAGTATTTAAATTGTGAGTATTTAAACAATCAATTGCGAGTATTTAAACAAGCATATACAAAAATTTAAACAATCAAGAAAGAGAGATAAGATTTAGCAATTTATAAAATATTCAAGAACCAAGAAAAGGATCAAAAATACAAAAGTTTCAAAGGCTAAACACAATAGCCAAAAACTCTCTCTCAAAGGGATGAGTCCTCTCCCTAGCACTGCCCCTTCTTATATAGACTTATTCTCCACTTAGAGTAGTCTCTACAACCAATGTGAGACTAAACTATCAGCTGGTGGAGGTTGGGCCCAAAGCCCAATTCGGCCAACTCTCAACAATCATTTTTACAATTTTTTGATTTACAATTTTTAGAATTACAGCATTTTCTAAATAGCTGACACTAAAATAGTCATAACTTGATCATCCGAACTCCGATTTTGACGTTCTTGGATCTGTTGAAAAGCTAAGATCTAGCTCTACAACTTTCTATTAACACTTTTCTGAGAACAAGTCTAGATCAGTGTAGAATTAGCTCGCAAATAGAACCATTTGCATAAACTTCCACACAGAGTCCTAAACCATCTTGGTGATTCCTCGGGCATCATGAGCACCACTTGTGCTCGCCATAATGCCATAACGTATCCACCTCGATGTTGAATAGCTCACCACATGCCGGGAAGTCTCTCCCATTCCGAACCCCGACCAGCAGCCTCCACACTTCGACCGGCTCGAGCTACTTCAACAATCTTGGTGCAACGCCACATCTAGGTATTGGAAAGTCATGTTTAGCGTTCGCACAAGTCGCTAGTATCTCCAGGATCTCTCAAATCAATCGAGTCTTCGTCTCCTCCCTGAGCTCTACTCCGATGGCCCATCCTTACCATAAGTATACTATAACTCCAGTATACCTACAACATGCACCAAAACCAAACAAACCCATCACATAGCACTGTTCACAAATAACGACAACATAAACGAACACAAAGAGATGTATCATAAACAATTCAAAATATTATCAAAACATATATAACTTAAGATTAGACAATCGCATGGGGTTTACACGTAGATAGTACACGACCATGCAGTAAGAGAGTTATCTTTAAGTCTCTTTACGAGGAGACCAATAATGATTTCCTTATCCTTACCATGTTAGTGAATTGAGACAAATATTGAACCTGGAAGTGCCTTTGAACAAAGAGAGTATTGGTTGAAGACTTATATTACCGACCATGGTCTAGGAGTTATGCTGTTATGCTTATTCGACCATAAACGCCCTTTGACCATTATAATCCATTATTCCCAGGATAATATGAGTTTCTCTTCACTGACAAGATAATGTCAACAAGATGAGGATGAATGTGCAGTTATCCGTAATGGCACATTCTAATCGGCGAACAAGTAACCGCACATTCTAACCGGTGAACAGCAACTGCTGGTAACTGTTGTGCAGCAATTGCCAAGCGTCCTTCCAATCAAGCAACTGGCGTCCTTTTCAACAAATATAAAAGGAGGGTTAGGGCTTGTATAGGGGGACAGAACAGAAGAGGAGATTGCAATACAAAAATGCATACTTTGTAATCCATTATTCTAATAGTGAGAATCCAACAGGAGTATGGCTATCACTCAAGATTACGAGGGCTTGAACCTATATAAACACGTGTCTTGTTCTATATTTACGGTGATTTCCTTTAGAGATTGATAGAAATTGTCCCCCTACTAAACAAATTAAATTCGTGTAAGTTCTGCTTGGGATATTCTCACAATCGTCTATCGATGATTGGGACTCGGGGCCTTAGTCGATTTTACGCAGATTTCTGAGTAAAAAGTAGAGACCTTTCAAGGTGTTTGTCAGGTAAGTTAAGGTAAGTATGAATTGGAGACACACAGAGTTATACAGGTTCGAACCCTCAATGGATTGAGTAATAACCTACGTCCTGTGGTGTTTCTACTATGTATAAGAATGTTTACAGAGAAGGAGAGATTGTTACAGAGGTTGACAATCTCTCTCAATGCTTCTGTCTATTGTCTATTGCTTGAGTTGTTGAAGTCTTCTCTATCTTTGAATCTGAATGTCTCCAATTCATTCTTACCTTAACTTACCTGATAAACACCTTGAAAGGTCTCCACTTTTTACTCAGAAATCTGCGTAAGATCGACTACGGACCAAGAGTCCCAATCGTCGACAGGTGGCGCCCACTGATGTGAACGGTGTCCCGATCTTCCGATAGATAGAGGTAAATCGATTGATGGAGAACTTGACGTTGATGATCCGGTTTCCAATCAGAACTGATTCAAACCCCTGCAATCACTACACCACGGCTCCGTTGGTTATCAACCACGCCAAGACACAGTTGACCTTGCCAGTAAGGCTTATTCCTGCATGTGAATCGAGAACCACTACTACATAATACATTATCACAATCGGGTCAAAACAGCGATCACAGACGGTTCTGAACCGTCAGTGATACTCATAGTATCATAGACTGTTATAAAATCAAAACCGTTTGTGATAAGTAGAATATCACAGACGGTTATAATCTCCGAATCGTATGTGATAGTGTCCTTATCACATACGGTTTTGAGGTCAAAACCATCTGGGATAGTGTCATTATCGGAGATGGTTATAAGATCAGAACCGTCAGTGATAGTATGAGTATCACAAACGGTTTTGAGGTCAAAATAATAATCTGGGATAGTGTCCTCATCAGAGACGGTTATAAGACTAGAACCGTCTGGGATACTCATACTATCATAGATGGTTCTAGGATTATAACCGTCGTGGAAGTAAGAGTATCACAGACGGTGTTGAGCTTATAACTATCTGTAACACTCTGTGATACATAAATAGATCGATTTATCACAGGCAGTTTTTATCTCAAAACCGTCTGTGCACATTAATTTTTTTAAATATTTTTTTTTGTGGCTAGCCTCAGGAATCATGCTAGCCATGCCCTCTGTACAATAGCATTTCATATATGCAGTTCATTTCATACATGTACAGAACTCAGAAATATATACAATTCATTTCATACGTGCACATAACTTAGAAACATGTACAATAGCATGCATTTCATATATATAGCTCAAAATCGATCAAATTGTAAGTTTCATGCAACATTTCATAAAGATGTACAATTTAGATTGAACAAATAAATGTAATCGACAATTAAAGTCAGTATGTTAGATGTTAATTACTATACTAGTCTCAGTTAGTAAAGCCACACTAATACTAACCGAGCGGGTCCCTAAACTTCCCCTTGGGTGATATGACCTTCGTAAGGAAAAACTCAGCGAGCATCCCTCAGAAGCAATCTGCAAAGGGTCAAAGCTTTCCGAAGGGAAGTCGACCCCCTGCAACAAGAGTTGGTACAGGAAAAATTAGCTCAATGCAGCTGTAAATTTTGCCAAATCAATACAAAGGGTGGCAGTTGTATACCTCGTGGAAATCTGGCCGGTGAGGGGTGATGAGGTTGTACATGTGGCGCATCACATAGAACCCACATGTATTGTCATCCGACTGCTGATGGCACTACCAATGTACAGACCGAGAGTTAGCTGGGGACACATTATAAAGTAAAACAGATGCCGGTTGAAATTTGTACCAAAAATTGTAACCACTAAAACTTATTGGCTCGCCGCTTGTGCTGTCGCCCTCCCTCGGCAAAGTAGATCGTGAAAGCCCTATCGATAGTCGAAATTGACAATTTGAGGATAGTAAATCTAGATGTAAGACAGGTCCACATGAATATCATAAAACATGTTAACCTTTCGAATACATCTCGCGCACTACAATACTCGTACCTTTTCCTCTACAATGAATCAAGGTAGAACACCTTGTTCCATTTCGGAATAAGCACCAGCAGGATCCAGTGGTAGCTACATGTTACGCATAAATAATTTATAATTTAATCTAAGTCTGGGGTGTGCATATGGAGACACTAATCTACGGGTAAAGTACTGATAAAGCACTCACCTCTGGTTGTAGGGTACAAGTATGTACTCCTTGTCGACTTGAGCAACTAACCCTCTTTTGATGTAGTCAACAACGAAGTCTGCGTTGGTCCTAAACATCACCTCGGCGACCATCTGGGGGTCTAGGAAGCCAACAGGTTCCCGGTTAGCTTTGGCATATCCGGTCATGCAGCTGCATGGAACTAACCAATTAATAAATGACAATATCCATGTATGCATGAACAAACGTAGGATAGTAGATCCTTACAGCACCCTTTACCGTAGGATTGACACGTCGAGCACGTCTTTGTTGAGTAAATTGTGCAGGTCTTCGAAGGTCATCAGTGTACTTGACCATGATGTGCGTCAGATGCCGCGTCCTGGTCTTGTTTGTGTTCTGCATGTACCATACATGCAGGCTCTGGCATGTGAAACCGATGCTACAAATTGCGGCATCGGAGGCCATGAGCATCCCCAGAGCGAACGGCATGGGAGCTGACGGCGTGCTCTTCTCACTCTCCTTCGCCGTGCTCTTCTTTGCTTTTCCCCTACTAGCCAACTTCTTGATTGGTTGCCTCCTAGTCAGTGTCAGCTTCGTCATCGGACTCGTTGGCTGGCTTGTCAGAAGGGTCGGCTGGCTAGTAGGCCGAGTGTCGGTGTTCGTAGGGGTAAGAACCTACGTATAGTAATGGTCACTAACTCTGAGGGCTATTATTACAGTACGAATTATGAAACTGGTGGGAGAATTACCTCATTGAGGATGATGTCCTTCTTGGGCCATTGCACGAACGTGTGCACCGCATCCCCGAGAGTGGTAATCTCGTCATTCGGCAGCTTGTCCAACGGAAATCCCTTGCAATGGTCGGAGACACCATCCACCTGGACTCGTGCAAAACCCTCAGATAGAGGGACACCGTGGATTGTCGCCCCTCGCCGTGCAAGGTTGCGCCATCCCACGGCCAGCCTCGATCGGGAAGAAACCGGTCAGCAACATAAGCTTGCAGGAGGCGGGTTCCTACAAACATTGGGCATTAAGATGACATCAGGGTACGTATTGAATTTCACTTTCAAATGAATTAACAAAGAAAAACAGTCATTACCTGTAGAAAGTCCACTAGATACTATCGAGAGGGCTTCGGTCGAGAGGGCTCCAGCTGCGAAGACCTCGGCGCCGACGTGCAGCTGCTACGGCGGCCAAGAATAGGGCTCAGTAAGTTCGATGTTGCAGGGGGATGCCCTCTGTCTCCTGTCTTAGCTCATGATACATGGCCAGCATCTCCGCCAACTCCTGCCTGAGTGCTGTGTCTCGATGGAAAAACTCCAATCGCATCTCCTCCTTGAGCCGTTCATTGCGGGCTTTCTGGGATCTCTTTCTCCTCTTAACCGCCTCCTCATTATCAGGGAAACATGCACTCCGAGGCACAATGGCACCGAGGATGCGCATGCGGCCTGGATGCTCATTATTTCCCAGCGCTGCTGTTAGGATATTGAAGGAAACCAAGTAAGCTACACTAGCAGAATTTTAAAAAATTTAATCGAAGACTGCAAGTAATAGATCGTAGATTAAATTGTTACCAATAGTGGAAGCATATTTGGTGAAGCGATTGAATGTTCACAACAACCGTTTGTGGATTGTTCTGATCAGTGGCTGTAGATGACAACGACCACTTAAGATCATCCTGATCAGTGCAGCAATTGCAACAGCGCCTCTACTGGTATCCACACGTACCGGGATGGAACATCGTACGATGGTGTGCTAGCACCAATGCACATGACAAGGATTTAGGGGCTATTACTTTAGAGGAGATAGCAGCTATGGCTTTTGAGTGATGGTTCTCAAAACCCATCATACCTCTCTATATATAGCGCCATGCAGAAGAAATTCTAACAGATTAGGATATGATATGCATCTTATCCGAACTACCCATGTAAATTCCATAATAGACCCAATCTGGATCTGATACGAAAACCCATAACAAACCCAATCCGAATGCATAAGGAGTTTAATATTAAGTCTCCGAGTCTGATACAGAAAACCATACCAAACTCAATCCGAATGCATAAGGAGTCTAATATTAAGTCTCCGAATCTGATACGGAAACCCATACCAAACCCAATCCAAATGCATAAGTAGTCTAATATTAATTCTCTGAGTCTGATACGGAAACCCATACCACACTCAATCCAAATGCATAAGGAGTCTAATATTAAGTCTCCGAATCTGATACGGAAATCCCAAAACAGACTTAATCTGAATTGCATTGCTCCAACCCATTAAATGTGTGACCCTGTTGGTTCATGTATATTTAGTCATGACCCGGGAATACTTACCCGAATTGTAAGTTGATAGTGGCCCCTAGCAGGATATAACGACTATCCAAATACACACAAAGATCATAATCAGCAAACCTATATAATGTCTTCATGTTGATCCTCTTGCCATACGATACCAGATTAAAAACCAAGGTAGAAAATGAGCCACCCTTGCACAGTTCAATCCTTTCTCGATCTCATAGTGAATTGATCTTCCCGTAGTTGACACTCAACCACAAACAGCATGGCCATACACTTCTCAATTCATCTATATCGAGGGGCCCAGAGATATCTCTCTCATTATATGAGATATGCAAATTCTATCTTAACCATTCATATTCCTCTGCATGGCTCATAGCATACCCGAATATTACCTTTATTACTACCTAATTAAAAGTAGCGTTTGGTAGTATCAAAGTATACTACTACACATGTAGGAAACTATGATGGTCTCAGGTCTAAAGATCAATTATAAACATTATTTGAGACCAACTGGTGACACTTAAATAACAAATCCAAACAGTGTCTCAAAATGGGTCTATCCAACATTATATTCTCCAATATATGTCCACATTATTGATTTGATATCTTATATCCATGGTCCATGAAACATAACCATCAATCAATAAATACACTGAACTATTAATTAATAATGTCCTATTTAAAGATAATGGATCAGGGACGATATTAGAATAATATCATCAAATAAATTTAGAGTCTCACGAGCAAGTCACATACTTGTTGATCAAACCAAGATGATAATTTATTCAAAAATAACATATTATTCAAATTTTCATAAATATAACAAAGATAAATACATCTCTGTGATTTTCTCTAGGACATATCACTAACAATTATCTCCCACTTGGACTAGAGTCAATCACAAATGTATCTAATACCTATCGCTCTAGTATGCACCTCATGCTGTGGTTGTCGGAGAGGCTTTGTCAAAGGATCAGCAACATTCAAATCCGCCGACACTTTGCATAACTTCACATCACCTCTATTCACGATTTCTCGGATGAGGTGATAACGCTTGAGTATATGTTTGGATTTCTGATGAGACCTTGGTTCCTTGTCTTGCGAAATGGCTCCACTATTGTCACAATAGAGATCCACTGGGCTTGAAATGCTAGAAACCACACCAAGTTCAGAAATGAAGTTTTTAATCCAAACAGCTTCTTTGGCAGCTTTAGAAGCAGCAATGTACTCTGCTTCTATTGTAGAATCAGCGATAGTTTCTTGCTTGGAACTCTTCCAGCTTACAGCTCCTCCATTAAGCCAAAACACAAAACCAGATTGTGATTTGAAATCATCTTTGTCGGTTTGGAAGATAGCATCGGTGTAACCACTAACAATGAGCTCTTCCTCACCTCCATAAACCAGGAACACATCCTTAGTCCTCCTCAAGTATTTAAGGATATTTTTTACAGCAATCTAGTGACTCTCACCTATATCTGATTGGTATATGCTCGTAACACTTAGAGCATAGGAGACATCTCGGCGTGTACAAAGCATGGCATACATAATAGAACCAACAGCAGAAGCATATGGAATCTTATTCATTCGGTCCCGCTCATCACATGTCGAAGGACATTGACTCTTGCTAAGACTAATGCCATGTGACATAGGCAAGAAACCTTTCTTGGAATCATGCATGTTGAATCTATTCAATACTTTGTCAACAAATGTACTTTGGCTTAATCCAATTAGCCTTTTAGATCTATCTCGGTAGATCTTAATACCCAAAATATATGCTGCCTCACCTAAGTCTTTCATAGAAAAGCTACTTTTCAATGAGGTCTTCACAGACTCAAGCATAGGAATATCATTTTTGATCAGAAGTATGTCATCCACATATAAGACCATAAAAACAAGTGCTCTCCCATTTGCCTTTGTATAAACACAAGGCTCTTCTTCATTTTTTTATGAAGCCAAACTATTTGACTACTTCATCAAAACGAAGATTCCAACTCTGAGATGCTTGCTTCAACCCATAAATGGATTTATGAAGTTTGCATACTTTCCCAGTATTATCTGGATCGACAAAACCTTTAGACTGTGCCATATACACATCCTCACTTAGGTTTCCATTTAGGAAAGCTGTTTTGACATCCATCTGCCATATTTCATAATCAAAATAGGCAGCAATAGCTAGGATGATCCTGGTTGACTTTAACATAGCAACGGAAGAAAAGGTTTCATCATAATCAACACCTTGAATTTGCTTGAAACCTTTCTCAACTAATCGTGCTTTATGGATATGAACATGATCATCCATGTCAATCTTTTTCTTATAAACCCATTTGCACTCAATGGTTTTTACACCATCAGGCTGATCAACCAAGTTCCAGACTCGATTGTCATGCATGGATTCAATTTCGGATCTCATGGCTCCAAGCCATTTCTCAGAGTCAGCGCTCATCATTGCTTCTTCGTAAGTCTTGGGCTCATCATTGTCTATCAATAATACTTCAGCTGCTCCATTGTAAGGAACATGTACCTTCTAGGTGCGTGACGTACCCTTTCAGACCTACATGTAACTAGGGATGAAAACGGATCGGATCCGGATCGGATAATGGCTGAACCATATCCGTATCTGTATTTTTTTTCGGATCCGGATACGGATACGGATAGTCCGGATACGAATACGAATACGGATAGTATCAGATACGAATACAGATCGAATACGGGTCGAAACGGATACGGTTACGGATAATAATCGGAACAGTGATACCCCACAAACACAATATTGTAATATCTTGACAAAGTAAATACTACCTCAAGTATTTTACAAAATTCTACCTCTAATCTAAAATACTTGTCATTGTAATATCACTCGATTCCGTCAAAGATTGCTACCATTTCTTTTCTTTTCTTTTCTCCAAACACATCTTATAAAAAATATTTGTAGGATTTAAAACCTGTGAAAATTTCTACAAAAATCAAGTCCAACCAGGCCCATCTATGAAGCCCATGTAACTCTTGGAGAACTTGGGGCCCAGGTTAGTCCTGTGAACGGGCCCAATCCTGTGCTCTCTCTAGGGTTCCTAACCGTCAAGATCCGGACCGTGAAATCACCCAGGCTCACATCCAAACCGTCCAACTAAACAGCCTCCACGCCTATAAGATCTTACCCCTACCCCGGTTCCACCACTGTTCATCCGCCGTCTCTAAGGTTATTAAGCAAATCTCCTCTCTCTCAGCTTCCTCTCCTTCCTCATGGCCGCCGGGGGCAACCTGTTCGGGTCTTCGGGAGGGTGCTAAGCTACATGCCTACATCGTCAACGAGTTCCTCGTCGAGGGCCCCGCGGCCCCGCCGCCACGCCGCCCCCGCGCCGCCCCGCCGCCCCGTGGCCGCGCCTCCCCGCTGCCGCGCCTCCCCGCCGGGCCGCGCCTCCCCGCCGGGCCGCGCCGCCCCGCTGCCGCGCCTCCCCGCTGCCGCGCCTCCCCGCCGGGCCGCGCCGCCCCGCCGAGCCGCGCCGCCCCGTTGCCGCGCCTCCCCGCCGGGCCGCGCCTCCCCGCCGCCGCACCTCCCCACAGCGCCGCGCTTCCCCGTTGCCGCGCCTCCCCGCCGGGCCGCGCTTCCCCGCCGCCGCGCCGCCCCGCCGCCGCGCGGCCTCGCCGCCACGCCGCCTCGCCGCCATCGCTGCTGGGCTGGGCCTGGACGCCTCGGGAGGGTGCTAAGCTGCGTCGTCAACATTCCTCGTCGAGGGCCTCGCCGCCCCGCCCCCTCGCCGCCACACCTCCTCGCCGCCCTCGCTACTAGGCTGGGCCTGGGCGCCGCAGTCTGGGCCTCCGGGGTATCCGGATATCCGGATAAGCACAGTTCCGGATATCCGGATCCGGATCCGGATCCGTCGGATATCTCCTAAACCGGATTCGGATCCTGATCCGAATAAAAATTATCCGGATCCGATAGGTTCCGGATCCGGATCCGAATATATCCGATCCGATAGGTTCCGGATCCGGATTCGATCGGTCCGGACCGGGAGGATCCGGATCCGTTTTCATCCCTACATGTAACCGGTGCTTGTCCTGCATTTTCTACATTATTTTGTAGGTCTTGTTGAGCTTCAGTGGGTGCTGAAACAATTTCCAGTGGTTCTCGAATTTCTTCAAGTTGCACTGTGCTCCCACTTACTCCTTTTGAGAGAAACTCTTTCTCCAAAAAGACACCATTTCGGGCAACAAACACTTTGTTTTCTTCTCGATTATAGAAGTAATATCCTTTGGTTTCCTTAGGCTAGCCCACAAAGAAGCATTTATATCTGATTTGGGTTTGAGCTTATCAGACATTAAACATTTTACATAAGCTTCACAACCCCAAATCTTAAGAAAAGACAACCCGGGACGCCTTCCATTCCATATCTCATATGGTGTCTATTATATGGCTTTTGATGGAGCCCTATTTAATGTGAACGCAGCTGTTTCTAGAGCATATCCCCAGAAGGACAATGGAAGATCAGTTTGGCCCATCATTGACCAAACAATGTCCAACAAGATCCTGTTCCGTCGTTCTGACACACCATTCCATTGAGGTGTTCCTGGCAGGGTCAATTGTGGAACAATTCCGTGCTGTTTTAGATGATCACCAAATTCTTGGCTCAAATACTCCCCTCCATGATCAGATCGTAGGATTTTGATTGTCTTGCCAAGTTGATTATGTACTTCATTCTAAAATTCCTTGAATTTATCAAACGTTTCAGATTTATGCCTCATTAAGTAGACATATCCATATCTACTAAAGTCATCGGTAAAAGTTATGAAGTACTGAAAACCACCTCTAGCTGTTGAACTTAATGGTCCACATACATCGGTATGAACAAGAGCCAATAAGTCACTAGCCCTTTCCCTTTCACCTGTGAAAGGTGCCTTTGTCATTTTGCCAAGTAAACAAGATTCACACACATCAAATGATTGAAAATCAAATGAGTCTAGAAGACCATCTTTCAGGAGTTCTATGATGCGTTTCTCATTTATATGGCCTAAACGACAATGCCAGATAAACATGGGATTCAAATAATTGGGCCTAAGCCTCTTGGTACATACATTGTAGATAGGTAATTCAAGATTTACTTGATAAAGCCCATTCTCCAATAAGGCATTGCCATAAAACATATCATTTAAATAAAAGGAACAACAATTGTTCTTTATTCTAAATTCATAACCCAGCATGTCCAAGCATAACACGGATACAATGTTTTTGCTTATGGAAGGAATATAATAACAGTTATGAATTTTGAAAACAAATCCTGAAGGTAAAGCTAATATAAAAGTTCCAACAGCAAAGGCTGCAACTCTTGCTCCATTGCCAACGTGAAGTTGAATCTCGCCCTTAGCCAAATTTCTACTCCTTTTAAGCCCCTGCATCGAAGTGCAAATATGAGCAGCCGATCCGGTATCAAATACCCAAGAGTCGGAAGGAGAAGTAGCTAAATGAACTTCTATAAAATATATACCTGAAGGAGTCTCACTTTCCTTCTTTTTCTTTAAATCTTCCAGGTACTTCTTGCAATTCCTCTTCCAATGGCCAGATTCCTTGCAATAAAAGCATTCAATAGTAGGGGTGGCACCTAGCTTGGACTTTCCTTTGGAATTAGGTTTAGCGCTAGAGGACCTTTCTAGAGCTTTACCCTATCCCTTAGCTTTGCCCTTGCCCTTCTTCTTAAAGTTGTTTCCCTTTTGAACCATCATTACATTATTTGGAATTTTCTTAATGTCCTGTTCCGCTGTTTTAAGCATCCCATGCAATTCGGTCAATGATTTCTCCAGATTATGCATGTTATAGTTCATGACAAACTGGTCATAGCTCGGAGGGAGCGATTGGAGAATCATATCAGTAGCCAACTCTTGACTAAGGGGAAAACCAAGCTTTTCCAAATTCTCAATGTAACCTATTATCTTGATCACATGAGGACTGACCGAGCTCCCTTCTGCTAACTTGCAATCATGCAATTTCTTGGTGGTTTCATATCTTTCCACCCTGGCCTGCTCCTCGAATAAGTTTCTAAGAGACACGGCCATGTCATAAGTTTTCATGTTCTCATATTGCTTCTGAAGCTCAGAGTTCATGGTGACTATCATTAGACAACTGGCATCAAGTGCGTTCTTTTTGTAAGCATCCTTTTGAGCACGTGGAGCACTAGCGGTTGGTTCATCAGGTATAGGAGTATCTAGAACATAGTCCTTTTTCTCTTGTTTGAGAACAATTCTCATGTTTCTATACCAATCAATAAAATTTGTTCTATTGAGCTTTTCTTTATCAAGGACAGATCGCAAACTGAAATTGTTTGAGGAGCTACCACTATCCATGGTCTACAACAGTAAAGAAATGCAAAATTTTAGCATTATATTTATGAAAAATCTTTTATTAAAGAATTCAATAAAAGATGTACCAACTATATATTTTAGAACAAAAATCCCTCAAGAAATATATATAGTAGGCCAAGATCCATATTTCACTAAGTTCTAAGCTTTGGCATCATTGCTAGAAACCTAGTTATTTAGGTAAGCAACTCCGTACTAATTATATCATATATATAACTCTTGTTTGTTGGGTGTCATCCCAACACCATGCCCCAAAGTCCAAAACCATTTTGATGGCCTTGTTAGGTTAAACCAATTCTATGCTTATGGGTGTCCAACACACATCCTGCCTTATTAAGATAATTGATGGTGCCCTCACTTGTCAGGCCCACCAAGCAACGATCAAAATCTTGACAGGTGTAGCAATTGGAAGGGCATAATAAACACTTAATTTTTATGAGGTGTTAAAACATGTCAAAACATCCATATGCACGAAAATAACCATCAGCTAGATGATCTAACAGGTGCAACTTCGACTATATTTAACTTCCGTTGGCAGTAACCTTGGCCAAGAAAGACTGCGACTGTTTTTGCTCACATCATGAAGGAAAGCATTCTGCTGAGCGGGGCTTATTAAGAAAAACCTTATGATGTGTTCTTTCCTTAGACACCAAAGTTGACAGCTTTTGGTTGCAAGTATAATCTTTATGTTTCATGAGGGGTTAAAAGATGTCACAACATCTATATGCATGAAAATAACCATCAGTTAGATGATCTAACATGCATAACTACGACTATATCTAACTTCCATTGGCAGTAACCTTGGCCAGGAAAGACCGTGACTGTTTTCGCTCATACCATGAAGGAAAGCATTCCGCTAAGCGGGGCTTATTAAGAAAAATCTTACGATGTGTTCTTTCCTTAGACACCAAACTTGATAGCTTCTGGTTGTCAAGTATAATCATTTTTTAAACAAAATATTAATATATTAAATTTGCGACATGAATCAATTTTTGAACCAATCTGATTGGTTTAAATCCCCTTATGCCAGTCATATTAACTCCAATATGAATATATAGAATAGGTAGCTAATGTCATATATAGATCCAATCTATACACGTATGATTTAGAAGATCCAATCTACTATTGTCATATAAACCCTAACATCACCTCCCTCTGGCCCATGCTAGGATCATTAGACATCAGTTCATATTAAATTCGGCCAAAAAGTAGTTCATCACAACACTTGGATGTCAAAACAAACATGTATAACGAAACTTATACGGTAACAGATTGAATAAACTAGTAGATCTAGCATACCATAACTTCATATATCACATATATGTTATTAATCCAGATCTAATACTATACAAGATGGTTTTGATACCACTGAAGGAAACCGAGTAAGCTACACTAGTAGAATTTCAAAACATTTACTCGAAGACTGCAAGTAATAGATCATAGATTAGATTGTTACCAATAGCGGAAGCAGATTTGGTGAAGCGATTGAATGTTCACAACAACCATTTGCGGATCGTTCTGATCAGTGGATGTAGATGACAATGATCGCTTACAGATCATCTTGATCAGTGCAGCAATTGCAGCAGCGTCTCTACCGGTATCCACATGTATCGGGATGGAACGTCATACGATGGTGTGCTAGCACCGGGCTATTACTTTAGAGGAGATAGCAGCTATGGCTTTTCTGTGATGGTTCTCAAAACCCATTATACCTCTCTATATATAGGGCCATGCAGAAGAAATCCTAACAGATTTAGTTTCCTGATATTATACGAATCTTATCCGAACTGCCCATGCAGAAGAAATCCTAGATTTCCTGATGTGATTCAAATCTTATCCGAATTGCCCATGCAGAAGAAATCCTAACAGATTAGATTTCCTGATGTGATTCAACTCTTATCCAAACTGCAGGATGAGTTTAATATTAAATCTTCGTATCTGATACGTAAATTCCATAACAGATATCCCTGTCCCTGCTAGGGTTGAAATCTCCAGATGCCGCTTGCGCACTCAGCGTCACCTGCAACAGGAGAACTTAGCAATACAACACATTGCATGCGTGTTACGAGGATAGTAAGTGATCCTACAAAGTTAGAGATCTTACCAGCCGGTCGATCACTAACCTGTCTACAGGGTTATTCACCGAGACGCTTCCGGAGGAGGTCATCCTCGATCTTGCTCGGTACCAATTGTGGGCGCGCACGTCCGTTATGCACGCATCAGGAGCGGAGGTCGAAGACTGGGAAGCCTCCTCGTCCTGCTTGCTCCACAACGTCTTCTTCCCCACATACCCACCGGTGCCTAGTGTGGGACCCTCATTTGAGGAATCCGGTGGCAACCGCCTAGGTGGGTTGCACTCATAAATGGTACACTGCAGCTCAAAACAACAAGATGCATTATATAAAAATGCGAGTAATTAAAAACATGTGCTGATCACAGGGACCAACATTACAATAACTTAGCGCCAAAATGACGCACTTAAATGTTGATACAAAATTAAGGAGTTTTTGACACAAAGTCGGCACAAAATGAAATAGTACTAATAAGCAAAAGGACTTCATCAGTCTTCTTCTTCAGCAGCAGCGGTGTTGTACGGGCCTTTTCCACATCGAACTGCACTTTGGTACGTAACCCTCTAATAAGCTGGGTCTTCAGTTTCGTCTTCTTGTTCCACATTGGGTTCAAGACCGTAAGATTCAGGGTCGATGAATCCTTCTTCTAAATTTGTTTGTAAAAGCAAGGGTGAGCACATTGTCCACATGGTGCTCAACAAGTCCCAAGTAAGAATGCAAGTATATATATAGATGAGGGGGAATTTCTCAAAGAATAGCTCTTTGGCTTTATAAATGTATATAGAATAGATTTTTACACATAGTTTTGAAGAAAAGGTCTTTATTTTCGAAAGCGAGGCTTTTAAAACCCTAAGCTAGATTTTCAGAAAATGTTGTGTGTGGCGGTCTTCCATGAGTCACCACTTTATTCAGATTTTGTGAAAAACTTTCCAAAAGCTACTTGTGCTGCATCGACGTGGATAGATTCCACAGCACGCAGACTCCATAACCTGGGAGCTCAGAGTATCCGATACTTTTTAAACTTTGAAAAGGTGTACCACCTTAATCCACCGATCATTCGGCTTTCAAGTCGGTACCTCTCCATGCGACTTTTACGCATGTGACAAGGCCGAGATGACACAACAGTTTACAGTCCTAGCATTAACAATTCCTTGCCCGGTAAATAGACAGTTAAGTCTCAAGTACCGTTGTGGGTCCTCCCCACTGCCTTACTTCCTAGCCTGGGTCTATGTTCTCGCAAGACACATAGCCTCTCTTGATTACAGCCGCGCACGACTTAATCTGGCATAGGGCATCTTCCTTCTTTCCACCTTTTCCTCTCATGATTTTTCTGAACTCACATCACTCATGGCCCTCAGTGGCCCACCAGTTCTCGTAAGAAACCGGATCGACAACCATTGCAGGGAAAAGCTAATACTAAAGAAAGCTACTAAGTTGCGCCCATCCCATAACCGGGCAAGTGGTTGGTACGTTTTTCATGCCGCATAGAAGCACAACACAAGGTTCTAGTCCTTATGAATCTCTAGTGAGGAGTCTTTCACATTCCCAGTGCACACACAGCACCATCCAATCAAACCATCCTCACTATCGATTCCAAACACATTTTCTTTCACAAAAAGGGTTTTGAATCATGCTTTTCTCATATGTGACCATTCAACATTTAACATATAATCTTGAGTATAGCATAACCTAAGCATAATATTCTAGGGTGACAAAGGTGCATGGACATTCAATGTCAAAAGGGACTTTACAGTTATTTAGGTCATATCTAATCATTTCATTGAAACATAGCTCTTATTTGAATCTAAGGCATGCATATACTTGAAAATAGTTAACATACTTCATTTCAAAATAATAGGCTAGACATGATCAAGGGTTTGAGACTTGCCTTGCAGTGATGGGTCTAGCTGCTCAGATGAATCCTGATCTCTTCCGTTCCTTCAACGTCTGGTTCCACGGTGGACACAAACAATACATACACACTATATAAGCACACAAGTACCAGAAAATACTACGTAAATATATCATGCATGCAGGGGAAAACGGTTTGGACAAGGTCACTTGATGTTGATTGAAGAGATAGGCTCAAACGGGGTAGAAGACGAAGGCACGGCAATGGCAAGCTCTAGAGCTAAGTCTCGGGTTGCTGGTGAAGTGAGGGTGTGGAGTGAAGCACTGGCGAGAGGGGGCTTTATATAGCCATGGGGTTGGGTTCTCGGGAGCGGCAGCAAATCGAACGGAGATGCTCTCTGGCACTGGAGCAGTCAGCGAGGCGCATTGGGACACGGCGGGAGCTCTGCCAGAGACAAAGGTATCGCGCAAAATCTGGATTCGGCAGAATGACGGGATGGCGAGTCTCGGCATGACAACCATGTGGCAGTAAAGATCTGACAATGGCAGGCACGCGCACGTGAACGGTGAAGCTGCAGTCTCTAGTCATCGCCACGGTGGAGCTTCTTGGCGCGACGTGAGCACGTGCGGTACACGTAGGATTCGGCCGTTAGCGGCAGCGAATCTAGCCGGTGGTGAAGGCTATGGTGGTTCACGGCGAACAGTGGCAGCAAACGCGGTCGAACGTCCTCAGGTCGTGGTCATGCACGCGGGCTCTGGTCGTGGTCGAAGAAAAGAAGCCAGGGACTTGTTTGCAAGGCAAAGGGCTGATTTGTGAGGGTTTGGACTGAATTGCGAAGGTTCTTCTCGGAATTTAGGACCTGATTGCAACTTTGGGATTCTGAAGGGCTGATTTGCAATCTGATTTTGCAGATGAGTATTACCAAAATACTTGGGCTCATCTAGCAGGGAAAATGGCAAAATCTGATAAGATCTGAGGGTTTTGACAAAAATCAAAAATAGGGTAAAATAGGGTAATTAGGGTTCGACATTTTTGTCGGGGCTGAAACTAGGGTTTCGGTTGAGATTTTTGAGTTCTTCCCGAAGGGAAAAATGTTCAGAAAAGTGAAAGAAAGATAATCATTTGATCGGATTTGAATTTGGAGATGATCTGAGACTTTTAGCCTTTTTGGGCTTTTTGAAAATTCTGCAAAGGACTAAACTGAAATACCTTTGGACTGAAAGGTGAAAATGATCTGGGAGATGAAGTTTAGCTGCCAACTTTTTAGGTTAAGGTAGTGGCATACCTAAGATCAAAATAGGGTTGAGACATCAGGGATTCCAAAGAAGATATGCTGACTCGTGAGCAAAAAAGATAGCCAAAAACTGGGATGTTACACCTAGTCTATGTGAGTGGGTATTCTTTGCCTGGTTAGCCTTGTCCTTCTCACTAAGCGCTTGGAAATCCATCGTGCCCTTCATCTCAACGAACTGTTGTCATGCCTCGGGAGTCACAAAAGGGTAGTAATTGAAGGGGGTCTTCAACTCCTTCATATAGTGCTTGACAAGATGGCTCTTGAAGTTCCTCCACGCCTTGTTTATTAACATCAGTGTCGTCTGGTGGATGGTGAACTGCCGATCATCGAGAATGTGAAACGCAGCCTGCATTTCTTCCCACAGCTCAACCTTGCACTCTCGAGGCACTTGGCCCCACTCAGAGGTGGTGATGGGCACCCGCTCCCTTTCCACTTTGCCGCATAGTGAGCGATACTGATTGACTAGTTTGTCCAGAGCTTCTGGCACCCCGTTGTCATCGAACTGTATGTGCTGCTTTTCCCACTTGTTGAGACGCGTGCATGTCGTCTGGCCTCACCCCTTTCTCTTCTGTGACTAGGTCATGGTGGACGGGGCAACCTTCGGCCCAGGCGTCTCATCGCCAGAGAGGTCACTCCGACTCCCTGACCAATTCATTTCGTCACCGGACATATCAGTTGCTAACATAAGTGAAAGGGAGAACAGTGTAAGTTGACCTAGACTAGCATTACTAAACATGTATAACTAAATCCAAAACAAATATCAAATCAATATCCTGAAACTGTTTGTAAATTGACCTAGACTACCACAATTGACGAGCATAGTTAAAATTCACCAAGAATGGCAGAAACGGTGGGGAGGCGACAGAGGTGATCGTGCTGGAAGGTGGGGAGGTGATGGAGGTGAGCGCGCCTGACAGTGGGGAGGTGATGGAGCTGATCGCGCCGAATGGTGGGAGGCTGGAGAGAGACAGTGAGAAAAACCGCCGGAGAGCTAGGGCAAGTAAAGTGAAGAGTCGAGAAGTGTGGAAATGAGCAGGACAAAGCCCGCCTTAAACTATGTACTATGTGGAGAGATTATCACAAACGGTTCTGATCTCAGAACCGTCTGATAGTCTATCACATACGGTTTTGAGTTAAGAATCGTCTATGATATATTAGTATCACAGACTAGGATAGTTGCCCTCATCTATGCAAATGATGTATTGCTTTACAATCTGAAACACTATAATTCTAAATACTGGAATTTCAATATCCAAAATGCCTCAAATCTATGCAAATGATGTCCAAATGCTCGAAAACTTGGTGGAAACCTCAAGAGACATATTTAGAGCATAGAGTAATCAAGTTTTAAATGAAACCTCAAGAGACACTCAGATATTGCAAATGAAGTCCAAATCCGAAAATAGGTTACAATGTGGAGCATGCTCAAATAAATTTTACATATAAATGGGGACTTTGACCGATAATTTGCACATACGTACGTACACACCCATGTTATCCTCAACTTTCCACTTGCTGCAGCTCTGGAAAGGCGAGAATTAGAGGATAAGTTATACCAGTGGAAACAGAGAGATAAGGACAGTTGATTACCTTCAAAGTGTAACCCTTCCTGGTGATCCATACGCACGTAACTGGTTTTGTCACTGTATTCAGTATCGACCTGTACGCCATCTCCAAATGGAGACATCTCATCAAATTGATTGTATTCTTCCTCATCTACGACATTTTCAACTCCAACAATCCTTTTATTGCCATGAAGGATGACGTGCCACTTCTTGTTGGCTGGGTCAGTGACATAAATGACTTGAATGGCTTGCTTTGCAAGTATGAAGTGCTCATCTTTATAAGCAACTCGATCGATATGCATAGAAGTGAAACCATAACTGTCAACCTTCACACCCTGTGGGATTTGGACCCATCGACATCGAAACAGGGGAATCTTGAGCAGTACGTAATCGAGCTCCCAAATTTCTTCTATGAACCCATAGTACGAGTTCAATCCACGTACTACCCTTGTTGGACCTGTCTCACTGAACTCCTCATGAAAAGCTTCTACGCTCACTCCACTATTTTACACAGTGCTCTTTTGATCTTGAGTTTTCGTGTAAAATGTGTACCCATTGATGTCATATCCCTACCATGTCTGTACAGTAAATGTTAGCCCTTTCGCCAATCATTTAAGATTCTCACTTGCGGACTCCCCAGTGATTCGCGCTTTCATCCACGCGTTGAATCGACTGTTATGTTCTCTCATGATCCAAACCTCGGATCGGAGAGGATTGTTTTGTCATAGCATATCCTTGTGCTCGTCGATGTACATAGACACCTCCATCATGTGTTGCAGGACTCAAAAATGTGCTTTCGAGTACATATAAAAATCAGGACCGTCCGCTTCACTATCACAGTCGGTTTTGACCTCAGCACCGTCTATGATAACTTGGTGTATTTGTATTGGTGTATATTTGTGTATATTTGTATTGCTATTTGGGACATATACTCAAATATGTGAATTGGTGTATTTGTGTATTTGTATTGGTGTATATTTGTGTATTTGTATTGCTGTTTCAGACATACTGGAAAATTAGAAAATTGACATAAGCACAAATTTTTCATTAATTGTTTTTCATCATTGTTGGACATTGTTGAGAATTCAAAGCGTCGGACACTGTTGGGACAATCACAGTCGGTTTTGACATCCAAACTGTCTGTAATACCAAATACCACAGATGGTTTTTAAATTAAAACTGTCTATGATATTCCAAGAACATGCTGGAAAATTGGAAAATTGACATAAGAACAAATTTTTCGTTAATTGTTTTTCATCATTGTTGGACACTGTTCAGAATTGGAAGCGTCGGACACTGTTGGGACTATCACAGTTGGTTCTAACATGAAAACCATCTGTAACACCAATTACTAGACGGTTATCAAAACCGTGCTGACTATCACAGACGGTTTTGATATAAGAACCGACTGTGATAACTGTTCTCCCTCCCGCCAAAGATTGCCGCTCCCATGTTCGCACTTAATCACCCTGCGATAATCGTTCTATGATCACGATAGTCGTTCTGTGATTGCACACAGCGCACATACCTTTCTATGGTCGAATGGTCGCCAAAAGCTAAAGAAAGATAAAGAAAGATAGAAGATAGCAGTCCAAGAACGTGCTGGAAATTAATTGAAAAATTGACACAAGAATAAATTTTTCATTAATTGTTTTTCATCACTTAAAAAAAAAGTAAAAATACAAAATACTAGGTCAAGGAGTGGTCTTAGCCCTGGCTGCATCTAGAATAAAGTCAGTTTCACTTGCAGCCAGGACGCAGGACTCCTCTAGCTGCAAGTTGTCCTTCTAAAGATCAACTATGTACGCGTTGAGAAGGCCTGTGACCTCCCTCAGCTTCACGATAGTATCCTTCATAGTGAAACCACAGCCAGCAATGGTTATATCTGCGGCTTGCTTCTCCTCGCGAAGACGCCTTGTCCTCACCCTATCATTGTCACCATCCGACTTCATGTTCTGAATGCGCTGGAAGAGATCATCCAGGTCAAGCCGTAGTTGAGTGTGCTTCTCCGTAAGGAGCTTGTGCTCCTCCTGGAGGGCCCTCAGTTCGGCCTTTACCTTGCCCGAGTCTTCCACAGCTCCCCTTCGTTGTGCAAATCAACAAGTCAAGAATCTACTGAATAGGGATTAACAATACAGGGGCAAGTCCAAAAGATTGAGAGTTCTTACCGAGGAGGGCGAGACTGACGATGCCATTGAGGATGCCATTGGCACAGAGAAGCTAAGCAGTCTAAGAGTTTGAGAATTAGAAAAAACTAATTGTAAAGTAGTTGGTAATTCCACTGCCAAGCAATTTATAGAATTTCCAAGGCGACGCTTTGTGTTCCCAGCCTAGGGCGCCGCACGAACATCGAAAACCAAAATGATGCAACACACCATTGAGAATTCGAAGCGCCAGACACCGTTTGGACTATCACCATCGGTTTTGACATGAGAATCGTCTGTAATACCATACTAACACAGACGGTTCTAACCTCAAAACCGTCTGTAATAGTGACAGACGGTTTTGACAACGGAACCGTATGTGATATTCTAGTTATCACATACGGTTCTCACTTGAGAACCGATTGTGATAGTCCAGAACTATCACAGATGATTTTGAACTGAGAACGGTTTGTGATAAGTAGAATATCATTGACGGTTTCGTGGTCAAAACCATCTGCTAGACTATCACAGTTGGTTTTCACCTCAGAATCAACTGTGATAACTTAACATATTCTCCCGACAGGCCTTTGCAGACGGTGTTCCATTGAAAAGTTCATAACCGTTTGTGATGTGTCATCCTGGATGTCTTTTTCTATGGTAGTGAACACAAGCAAGAACACGGTAGATGCAATCTCAATATTGCTAATTACCAATGAAGAACACAAGTTGGGGTTCCACAAACCGATGAACGACAAAAACTGTCTAAGCAGTATAATCTAAGCAAAACCCACTGAGAAGGATAGGGGGTGGCAGCCATATGTAGCAAGAGTATGGCGGCCAGAGGTAGGCCACTGGCTAGAGAACCCACCCCCACGTAACCCTAGGGATACATGGGCCTTGGGCCCAAAGTAGAGGTGGCACGGCACCCGGCAGAATCTGTCCGCAAATTATTTCATCGATTGCAAGCGATCCAAACAGAATTTGGTAGTGGGGATAGATCCGTTGGAAAGGTGGCATTGTGGGCTTCTCCGTAAAGTGCTCATTCACCCCAAACGGACTCCATACGTGGCCTGGACGCCCGTTTGATGTTGGCATGCTCTTGGATGGCCGAATCGGGCTCGCGGATGACTTGGGCTTCATCTTGGCCTTGTCTTGGAGCGTGGACAACTTGGGCTTCTTCTTGGGCTCATCTTGGAGCGTTGTGGTATGCTGGACCTTCAGTGTAGATGGCTTGAAAGGCTTGACATGTGGGTTCATGCCGACTTGATGTTCTCCATGGTCTTAGGGAGACGGAGTGGGAGGAGTGGAAGGAGCGGCGTTCATATCTGTGTTGGTGATGTCCTCATCATCCTCTCTTCTTGAATTGGTGTCGTCCTTGACTCAAGTACATTCTCCTGCAAAAGATTAGGAGCAACAAGCGGCATAACAGGAGACATATCATGCAAAACAGACATAGTAGCTAGTAAAATAGCACCCTTCAATTTAATTTCAGATTTCATAGAACTAGGTTCTTTCTTGTTAAGTGGGTTCAGTTCTTTAGCTATAATTTGATTCTCACTTTTATCACATTCATTTTTATCTCTGTTAGCTCTTTCTTTAGCACATTGCACAATTTCAACAGGTGTCATAGGAAGCAAAATGATTTTCTTTCCTTTGTGCATAAGTGTGTATTTATTACCTCTACCATGATGAGTTGCATCAGTATCAAATTCCCATGGATGGCCTAATAAAAGTGAATATGCTTGCATAGGAACTATGTCGAAATCAACAAAATCATGGTACGTTCCAATGAAAAAAATGCACTCTCGCAGTTTGTGTTACCTTATCCTTACCACTGTTGTTGAACCATCGGATATAGTATGGATGAGGATGCGCACGTGTGGTCTTGACCAGATCTGAACTCACCAAGTTGTTACAGCTTCCGCCATCAATTATGACCCAAACACGTCGATCCTTGACGATGAGTAACATCTGAAACAAATTGTGACATTGTAGCTTCTCCACTTGCTCCATTTGAGTGCTCAATACTCGCTGCACAATGAGGTCCCTGTAACTCTCCGTGGCAGCGATGCCTAAAATTTACTCACCTCGGGCGCACGTGACGGTGGTGGCGGTGCTGCTGAACGCTCCCTACTCGTGGAGGGGGCAGCAGACCGAACAACAAGATGCGGATCTAATTTGGCTTGTCCCAGCGTCGAGCTCGGTGTAGATGTGCTACCAAAGTTGCTCCTTGTCCTTTGCGGCCTTCCCTACAATTCTTTTTCTACCAACATAGCAAGATGGAACAATCTATTGATAGTACCATATTCTTTGTAATCAATTAGGTCCTGGATTTCACTCTGTAAACCCCCATAAAAATGAGCAATCTTATCCTCATCATCCTCAACTACTCCACAATGCAACATGCCTATTTGTAGCTCTTGATAGTACTCCTCTACAGACTTATTACCTTGATTCAAACGCTGCAATTTGTTACTCAAATCACGTTTATAGGAAGGAGGAATAAATCTACCACACATAGCTCGCTTTAACCTATCCCACATATCAGGTTCTAAGCCAGAATTAACTAATTCGTTCTACCAAATGATAGCAAAATCTTTAAACTCACTAGTAACTTGTCTAACTATATGTACCTCAGAGACTAAATGGGAGTGAAATTTTTGTTCAACTGTCATTTCCCAATCTAGATAAACTTCAGCATCATATACACCAGAGAAAGATGGTATGGTAAATTTAACTTTAGCAAAAGGATCATCATTAACATGACCATTGCGGTAAATAAAATTATTACTCCCATACCTTGACGGTTGTAATTCAAGCGGCGTTGTTGACGTGCATGTTGGGCAGCGGCGAGTTCAGCGTCGACATCGCAGTCTCGCCGAACATCGTCATCATCTCCCTCGATGGACTCCTCATTATCTTGTGCTGCATCGTGCTCTTCCCCCCGTCTAGCACCGTTGTTAGGTGGCTGATTTTTTGCCATTCTTTCAATGCGTGTAGTGAGTGTGGCCAAGCTATCAGTGAGTGTCATCATGTCTCGTTGCAAGTTGTTCATGGTAGTTGTAGTATCTTCAAGCTTCCTGTTAATCTGCTCATTAATGGTATTGTGTTGTTCACCCAAGAGTGTCATGAGCTCTCCTTTTGTAATACACTCGTCTCCATCAGATGCAACACCTGTTATTGTTAGTAGAAAATAGAAGACAACACAAGAGTATGATCCCTATCAACTACTAGGTGGTGGAGGGAAGGAATCACACACTCTCAAGCGTCTTACCACGCTCTTACAAGTGTTCTTACCAAGGAAGTAGGGGTGCAACCGGTGGCTGGTTCGTGATACCGTGACGAGCGTGAGCGAGGTGATTGCAAGGTAAACCTATAACTGAGTTGGAAGAAAGTGGAACTCAGAAGGCTAATATATGTGTAGCAACAATTCAATATCAGTAATGCAAAATTGAAAATTAGTCCAAAGTAATAGTCAAAGTGCTGGAACTAGGCTAGACTCAGACCTAGCTCAACCAAGCAACTAGAATCACAAAGGACTAGAACCCAAGATGCGCCACTGAAAATTCTCCTCTTTGCTACACATTTTTCTTCTTTGATTTTTTTTGCACTTTCCTTTTTTTTATTTTCTTTTTTTTCAATAAACAATGCGGCTTTTGTTTTTGCACTTGCCTCTTTCTTTTGCAACTGTACAACAAAACAGAGACGTTTTTTGGCAACTTCGCGCACCAAGATCTCTGAATTTGAAGATCTAGTCAATAGAAACGTTGTATAGGATCTTTTTATCTTTCCAACAAGTATAAGAATGTCAAAAACAGAGTTGGGAATCAAAAGATATGATAGTTTTACCGAACCTGTCTCAGATTGAACAATTCAAATCCGAATTGGACTCGAGTTTGGCCCAAAATGGAGCATCCTGAAGATGGCCGAATTTGAAGATGCCCACAACTAACTTTTTGTGGGATTTCTCTCTACGATTCCTGAAAGTACAAGAACATGAGAATCCGAGTTTGTATGAGAAAGATATGATGAAAACAACGAACTGGACAGCAGCAGATTGGAATTTGGACGCCACGACGAGGAAAACAAGATGGATTTTGAGTCGACTACTAGATGCAAAACGGAAACCAGACCAAGACTAGAACTAAAACCAGCACTCGACAACAATGAACAAAAATTCAAAGATGCAAACTGACAAGAACGATGCAAGACTAATGGCTAGGGTTTGGACAAGATAAACAATTTTTCTTTTGTGGGGCAAATTTTCTGGACTCTAGGACGAAGAACACAATTAATCTAAACAAGGAGGGGATACAGTGTTACCTATCGGGCAACCTTTGCTCTGATACCAACTGATGTGGATGGTGTCCTGATCTTCCGATAGGTAGAGGTAAATCGATTGATGGAGAACTCGACGTTGACGATCCGGTTTCCAATCAGAATTGATTCAAACCCCTGCAATCGCTACACCTCGGCTCTGTTGGTTATCAACCATGCCAAGGCACGGTTGACCTCACCAATAAGGCTTATTCCTGCATGCGAATCGAGAACACAAGCAAGAACACGTTATATGCAATCTCAATATTTCTAATTACCAATGAAGAACACAAGTTGGGGTTCCACAAACTGATGAACGGCGAAAACTGTCTAAGCAGTATAATCTAAGCAAAATCCACCGAAAAGGATAGGGGGTGGTGGCCATATGTAGCAGGAGTATGGTGGCTAGAGGTAGACCACAGGCCATAGAACCTACCCCCACATAACCCTAGGGATACACGGGCCTTGGGCCCAAAGTAGAGGTGGCACAACACCCGACAGAATCTATCCACGAATTATTTCATCAATTTCGGGCGATCCAGATGGAATTTGGCAGTG
This sequence comes from Pharus latifolius, assembly GCA_019359835.1. Taxonomy (NCBI): domain Eukaryota; kingdom Viridiplantae; phylum Streptophyta; class Magnoliopsida; order Poales; family Poaceae; genus Pharus; species Pharus latifolius. The sequence goes on from CM033323.1 coordinate 63,153,790, forward strand.
GGGGCACATCCGTTGGAAAGATGGCGTCGTGGGCTTCTCCGTACAGTGCTCATTCATCCCAAACGGACTCCGTATGTGGCCTGGACGTCCATTTAAAGTTGGTGTGCTCCTGGATGGCCGAATCGGGCTCGCGGATGACTTGGGCTTCATCTTGGGCTTGTCTTGGAGCGTGGACAACTTGGGCTTCTTCTTGGGCTCATCTTGGAGCATCATGGTATGTTGGAACTTCAGTGTAGATGTCTTGAAAGGCTTGACATGTGGTGTTCATGCCGACTTGATGTTCTCCATGGTCTTCGGGCGACGGAGTGGGGGAGTGGAAGGAGCGGTGTTCGTATCTGTGTTGGTGATGTCATCATCACCCACCGTGGGGCCTTTCTCAAGGCGTTTCCTTCATTAGGAGTTCTGGTAAGTCATGTCTGGGGCATACGATTCTGAGAACGATTTCGATCTCGACGACTATGCTCATATTCAGATGCCTTCGCCCAACGACCCCGTACCTATGGAAGAGGTCGACGACAAAGACATCCATGAATCACATCCAGAGGGTACATCTTCTCCAACTCTGATCATGTCTGTCAACCAAGAGACAGGAGAAGAAGGATGTTTCCCCTCATGTGAATCCTGCCACAACAGAGGCTAAGTACGTGCCCCAACACTTTATTCTAGAAGATTTGGACGATGACAATCTTGAGTTTAGTCCTAGATTGTTTGCTCCGAACAATCTCAAATCCCTTTTTGAATTTGAATCTGATTCGGAACAAGGAGGAATGTTTTCCCCATCTACAACCTCGGTTCCTTGAGAATTTGCCGCACTATCGGAGGAAACTCCTGAGCAGCGAATTAACAAGAAGGAACAGGAGCGCAGACAGAAGGAGGATCAGGACTGTGAACAACGAAAAAACGAGGTTCGTAAGGCCACTGAGGAAGCCTTACGCCTTGCGCAATCTCGTCATGATGCCGTTGTTTGAGATCCCGCTCCTAGCACTTCCCGTCACCTACATGGTCGCAGGCGCGACCAGATGCCATCCTTGGCTGCGGACTATCCTCCGGCAATTGAAGAGACGGTAACTCCTATGGCACCTAGGAGGAGCACAAAAGACCGAATTCGTGTTATGGCGGATACTCTGCGTAATCCTCCTCCTGATTTGGGAGATGCGGATAGAACGACCTTTGCCAGAGTCCTTGCGGACACGCTCGACAAAGTTGCATCTGAAGCAACTCCAACGGTGTCGTCTCATTACACGATTCGCTCCCATGAACGGAATTATTCTTATTCCAGCCATGGGAGGCACAATTGATTGCCGGCAGGGCCGATTCGGCATGACAAGGCCAGGCGAGTTGGAAGCTCCCGCAATCGAGATTGCGTACCAGTCCATTCCCACCTGGGGCCGCGAGGTGTATCTCCTCAAGGTAATGTCACTCGCGACCATATGGAAGGTCGCGGTGATAGACATTTTCGTAGTTCCTATGTAGGTTGTAAGGCTTTCTCACCAAGCCTCCGTGTTGTGGTCTGGCCAGATAAGTTTAAACCAGAGACAATCGAAAGGTTCGATGGAACTCAAAATCCATCAGAATTTCTTCAGATCTACATTACTGCCATCCAAGCGGCAAGGGGAGATAACTGTGTGATGACAAACTACTTGCCAACGGTTCTTGAAGGACCAGCGAGGACTTGGTTGTTTAATCAACTAGAAGGGTCAATTTACAATTGGGAAATATTGTGTGATGCAATACTCAACAATTTCCAAAATTGTTATCAGAAGCTTGGCATGGAGGATGATCTTCATTGCTTGTGCCAAACTTCCACGAAAACTCTTTAGTAGCTTGTCAAGAGATTTGTTGGAGTGAGAAATACCAATCCTAACATCTCTGACAATTCCGTTATCAGGGCCTTTCAACATACCATACGATATCGGAGATTCACTGAAGATTTACTTATCCATCCGCCTCGATCAGTAGCCGATCTCTTCAACATTACTGATCGTTATTCCGACGCGGCCGAGGCCGTGAAATGGAATAGAATGGTAGATAAAGGGAATTTGCCACCTCAACCAGGTCTCAAGAATGACAAGAAGGATGATTCTAGCAAGAAGCCAAAGTCATCATCAGGCGGAAAATCAAAAAAGCCCAAGAAGAATTGGGATGGACAATACCGAGATGTCGTCATTGCTGACAAACCACTGTCAAGAAAAGATAATAAGTTTTCATTTAAAAATAAAACTCCTTCTGGTGGCCGCTACAGCGACCATTTAGGAAAACAGGCTAACCCGCAGGGAAATAAGAAGTGGTGTCCACTGCACAATTCTTCTGGACATGATGTCAAGAATTGTCGCAACTGGTTGAAGAGCTTGGAAGACTTCTACCAGGGAACTGGGCCCATGCCGACCATACCATGGCAAGATCAAGCCGGTAAGGTTAGAGACGCTGATGGAGATGAAGAAATGTCTTACCAGGTACACCAAAATCATGTCAATATTATCTTTGGTGGTTCTTCTTCTTATGCTTCTAAGCATCAATTCAAAACTTTTTACCATGAGGTAAATAAAGGTCAAGCTCCCCTTGGGGGGCCTCAATATCCTCGCTGGTCAGAAACTCCCATAACCTTCGATTGGGACGATTATCCCAAGGGGCTTACATGACCGTTGCGACTTCGTTTGGTCATTACCCTTATAATTAGAAATGCTAGGGTCGAAAGGATTCTGATTGATGGTGGCAGTTCTTTGGACCTATTATTGGTCAAGACTCTTGATGAGATGTAAATCTCTCACTCAAAGATTAAACCTATAATTCATCTGTTTTATGGTATAATTCCTAGTCCCTTAGTGATGCCAATTGGGCAAATTGTGTTACCGGTAACATTGGGAGAACCAGACAATTTCTGAATAGAATTAATTACATTTGATGTAATTGATTGTGATTTGGCATATAACGCTACTTTTGGCAGGCCCAAAAGGCGTGATTTTGGTCTGAGGCAGCCAGAATACGACTCTTACTTGTGATCGATTATCTCTGGAGTTGGTGGATCAACTTCCCCTTCGGGATGTTCAAGTTGCGACCACGGCCTCAGATGTGATCAAAGTTGCCACGCGACCCTATGAAAAATTGAAGTTAGTTCCATTGTACCCAGATGATCCATCTAGAACCATTCGGATTGGATCAGGTTTGGATGACAAATAGGAACTCGAGCTCATTACTTTCCTTCGGGCTAACATAGATGTGTTTGCGTGGAAACCATCCGACATGCCTGGAGTCCCAAGGGAAGTAATCGAGCATAGGCTAGCTATTCGGCCTGGACAGCGACCAATAAACACTAGTACAGAAATGCAGTCTACTAACCCCTATCTTCTATCGGTTATTAGCGAAACAGCAGAAAACCGATAGAAAATGTGCCTCGCGGTCATAAAAGCCCGACGGATGTATTTTCCCTATCGGTTTCTAAGAAACTTACCGATAGAATAAATAGTATGATTTACTCTAGCGGTGATAAACATATTTGCCGTTAGAAGAGATGCATAAGTACTGACGGAAGAATGTTGTGCGCCGATAGGACTGGTCGACTTCAACAAGTAGACTTATTCTATCGCTACTGTATGAATATACCGACAGAGTATATTAAAAATTTCTATCGGCAATATGTAGTGCGCCGATAGAATAGTTGGCCTTCTACAAATATTTTTATTTTATCGGTAATGGATTCTTTTACCGTTAGAATATATAGAAAATTGCTTAGAACTGTTCATCTTCAAATAGTTTTATTCTATCGGTAATGAATGTTTATACCGGTAGAATATTGCAAAAATATCTTAGAACTATTGGCCTTCTACAACTAGTAATATTCTATCGGCAATGTACGTACAAACCGATAGAGTATGTACAAAAATTCCTATCGGTAATATTTATTGTGCCGATAGAACCATTCGCCTTCTACAGATGTTTTTATTACTAACGGTATTCTGTTTTCATACCGATAGAAAATATATATTTGTATAAATACACGGGTATGTCTCTTTCATTCTCACAGTTCATCTGGGGCTCGTAGTCCTAACCCATAAGCTCCATGGACAGCCGGCGCACCTCTACAGGGGACCGCTGCACCTCCGCACCTCCATCGACGCCCTCTAGACGTCGGCATCCCAAGGAAGGTACGTAAAATTTCTACAATATTGTTAGATTATTCTAATCTGATTATGGCAATAATTCTGCTTTTTTTGTATCCTTCATTTTGATGTGTCTTCTTTTCAATATGATTATGATCTGTTCAGGTCCTTGGATGATGCTCGTGAGGGGCAACGTATTTCACAGTTCTTCATCGCAGTACGCTGCCTACGTTGGCTTGTTGGTGAAAGAAATGGTGAAGATCACCGTCGAGAGCTGGAAGGACGTGAAGGGCGAGATCTTGGTTGGCTCGGTCGAGAAGATGCTTAAGCCCGGCGTGTTTCTCAAATCAGGACCTATAGAAAGCATCTTATATTTTTTTGCATGCACCAGCTTGTGGCCAGATGCTTACCTGCTTGGAGAAGAAGAATTGTTGTTATTTGCACAGCCATTCTACACCATCACTACACAGAACAACATCTTGGAAGGTAGGTTCTTTTTGTTAATGGAGTTGAGTTGAGTTGAGTTGAGTTGAGTTGATCAAGTTTGAGTCCGAGGAAATCACCAATACGTACAAATGTATGTCGACGGCAGTTCCAGCTCCTCGGGCGTCTTCGAATTGAACTCCTATGGTTAAGTCCAATGTGGTTCAGACATTTGCTGTTTTGGATGAATGGATTTGTGATGTATCAGGTCTAACTTGTAGTCGGTAGTTGCATTGTGGCAACCTACAAAGATTCCCTTTTATGTAAAATGCATGTATGGGCCACTGGGTCCTCGTCGTGATCTGTTGTTAATTTCAGACGTGGCTTTTGTAATATACATCGAATGTGTGAATTGTTGTATTTGTATATTGTTGTATATTTGTGTATCATGTATTGCTAATTGGGACATGAACTTGAATGTGCAGGGAGTATTTGTGTATTTAATTGTATTGGTAGGTAGGTGTGTATTTGTACTGCTGTTTCAGACATGCACTTCAATTTGTGAACTGGCATGTGTATGTTTGTACCTGAATTTGTATTGGTGAACTGGCATGTGTATGTTTGTACCTGAATTTGTATTGGTGAACTGGCATGTGTATGTTTGTACCTGAATTTGTGAACTGGCATCTGTAATTTCTTTGGCAAGATGAAGTCCCAACTACCTACGAAAAGTATTTTTGTGTCTCCTAGTTAATCCACAAATTAGCATTTCTTGAAATATATTGCTTTATCTTCTAGTTAAGATCCGTTTGATGTAAGATCTGTTTGATGTTACATTGATATGATTCCTTGAATGTGAGAAATGGCATGTGCATGTTTGTACCAGTTTGGTACCAGTACCTCCTCTAACGGTAAGTACACATATTTACCGATAGGAAAACACATATATTTGTTCAGTCATGCATATTCTAACGGTAAATACACATATTTGCCGATAGGAAACACATATATTTGCTCAGTCATGCATATTCTAACGGTAAATATGTATATTTACCGATAGAAAAAGACATATATTTGCTCAGTCATGCATAGTCTAACGGTAAATACACATATTTACCGATAGAAAAACTAATGCTCGAGTGTCATGCATCATCTAACGGTAAGTACACATACCTACCGATAGAAAAACTCATGTGCGTGCTGTGTCATGCATGATCTAACGGTAAGTACACATATTTACCGATAGCAAAACACATATATTTGCTCAGTAATGTATATTCTAACGGTAAGGACTGAGCTTGCACCTTTAGAGAATGGAAAGCGTACATACCTCCCCCCGGCCTGCTATACGTTGTCCAAGAGCGAAAAAACAGAACTCTGTCGGTGCCTGCACGGTGTTAAAGTTCCATGTGGTTACTCCGCGAACTTGAAAAAACTTGTGTCTATGAAGGACCTAAGACTGGTTGGCATGAAGTCCCACGACTGTCATGTCTTGATGTCACAGATGCTTCCCATTGCTATCAGAGGGATTCTCCCAGTTAAAGTCAGAGAGACAATCACAAACCTATGTTATTTCTTCAACGCAATATCTTGCAAGGTAAGTACGTGCACTCGTACTATAAGTTCACTACCTCCATTTGTGGAGCTTAATTAGAAGATTTTTCTGATATGAATATTTGGCGCAACTGTGTCCTCGTAGGTAATTGATTCCGATGGACTGGACGCTTTGCAACGCGACGTGGTTACAACTCTTTGTCAGCTCGAGATGTATTTCCCTCCATCCTTTTTTGATGTTATGGTCCATCTGATTGTTCACCTTATCAGAGAAATTAAGTTTTGTGGACCCGAGTGCCTGCGCTACATGTATCCATTTGAGAGATTTATGGGTGTATTGAAGGGATACGTAAGGACTCGTCGTCGACCCGAGGGGAGTATCATGGAAGGTTATGCCGCCGAGGAGGTGATTGAATTTTGCACAGATTATATGGCCGGGGTTGACCCAATTGGTGTTCCTAGGTCCCGACACGAGGGTAGGCTTGAGGGAATCGGAACGATTGGATTCAAAGCTATCGTCCCCGCTCGTGATGTGTACGCAAAATCACATTTTTGGGTCTTACAACACATGACGGAGGTCGAGCCATACATACACGAGCACAAGGTAATGTTACGATCACAGAATCCTTTGAAGTCAGACGTTTGGGTAAGCAGAGAACATAACAGGAAATTTGCTGAGTGGATCCAAGAAAGAGTCACGCGAGCTGCCGAGGGCTCCGTAAGTGAAACTGTGACATGGTTGGCTAGAGGCCCAAGATTCACTGTAGGGACTTGGCAGGGGTACGACATCAATGGGTATTCATTTTACACAAGAGCTCAAGACGCCAAGAGTAGCACGCAATGTAGCGGAGTGACACTGTTTGCTATTTCCGAGGATGCCAGGTCAGTAAGGGCGCTGAACTCATATTACGGTGTTATTGACGAAATATGGGAGCTCGATTACGGATTACTTAAGATTCCCCTGTTTCGATGCCAATGGGTCGAAATCCGTCGAGGTGTTCAAGTTGACAGTTACGGGTTTACTCTCGTCGATCTTGGTAGAGTCGGACACCAAGACGATCCATTCATACTTGCAAAGCAAGCCACACAGGTATTCTACATCGTTGACCCGGCCAATCCAAACTTGCATGTTGTCCTCCACAGCAAGAGACGTATTGTTGGGGTCGAAGATGTTGTCGACGAAGAGGAGTATAACCAATTCGATGAAATACCTCCATTTTTAGAGGACATTCAATCTATCCGTACTGAAGATATCGACGAAACAACGTATCTACGAGATGACCACGAAGAAGGATTATGGGTTGAGAACCATTGATGATTAATTTCTATTTCAGGGATAAATGCCAAGCAAACAGCCCACAAGTTCTGCAGCAAGGTGAGGAACTTATCATTAATACATCAGGCAGTACATTTTTCTTTAGAATTTAATGATAAGCTAGTTCACAGCATTAATACATCTCAATTTTACTCCACAGCATGAGTTCTAACATGTACAGTACCTTTATCCTGTAAATATTTAATTCTTCCCTTCAAATAGCACTTGCAAAAATCTCATCGCAGCCTCTTCAAATTAAGTTCTGCAAAAATCCCTTTTTTCTGACGGTATTTTGTTATTTATACCGGTAGAGAAGGACATCTTCTCTCAGGCACTTCAAAACGTTTTCTATCGGTATTGTTCTATTTTACCGTTAGAATAAATTCGTTAGTCTCACGGTATTTGTTGTCTGACGGTTTTTTCCTGTTTTTACCGATAGAAGAATACTCTGCCGCTTTGAATTCTCAACCGTGTCGCCATGCGTCGCCTTGGAAACTCTATAAATACCTCGCCATGCGTCGCGGTATTTTGTTGTTTTTCTAATTCTCGAACGGTTCGACTCCTCATCTTCTCTTTCACAATGGCAACCTCCATGGGATCGTCATCCACGCCCTCCCCGGTAAGAACTCTAAATCTCCTCGGTTTACCCCTGTATTGTTAATCCATGTTCAGTTCATTCTTGACCTGTTGATTTGCACAGGGAATGGTAGCCGTGGAAGACACTGCCAAAGTGAAGGCTGACCTGAGGGCCCTCCAGGAGGAGCACAAGCTCCTTACAGACAAGCACACTCAGCTACGGCTTGACCTTGATGATCTCTTCCAGCGCATTAAGCGCATGAAGACGGATGGTGACAATGCTAGGGCGAGGACGAGGCGTCTTCGCGAGGAGAAGAAAGCCACGGATATGACCATCGCTGGCTGCGGTTTGACTATGAAGGATACCATTGCGAAGCTAAGGGAGGTCGCAGGCCTTCTCGACGCGGTAGTAGTTGATCCTAGGGACAACTTGTCGCTAGAGGAGTCCTGCGTCCTGGCTGCAAGTCTAACTGACTCTATTCTACATGCAGCCAGGGCTAAGACCACCCCTTGACCTAGCATTTTGGGTTTTATTTTTTTTTGTAAGTGATAAAATAACAATGAATGAACAATTTCTTTTTATGTCAATTTTCCAATTTTCTGGCTATCTTCCCTCTTTCTTTAACATTCTGCAGCTTTCAACCACGGTCTGTTTGATGTTAAATTGTGTACCTTTTCATTACTCTGACGGTATTTTGTTGTTTTTACCGATAGAAAAAGGGCACACAATACTATATCTCAAGCACTTAATCAAAAAATTTTTCTGGGGAAAATTGGTCTCACGGGATTTTATTGTTTATACCGATAGAAAAAGGCACTTTTCATTACTCTCACGGTATTTTGTTGGTTTTACCGATAGAAACTATAATCTCAAGTACTTCAAAAAAAATTTCTGGGGAAAATTGGTCTCAAGGGATTTTTTTGTTTATACCGATAGAAAAAGGCACCTTTTCATTACTCTCACGGTATTTTGTTATTTTTACCGATAGAAACTATAATCTCAAGCATTTTAAAAAAAATTTCTGGGGAAAATTGGGCTCATGGGATTTTTTTGTTTATACCAATAGAAAAAAGGCACCCTTTCATTACTCTCACGGTATTTTGTTGTTTTTACCGATAGAAAAATGGCACCCAATACTATAATCTCAAGCACTTTAAAAAAAATTTCTGTGGAAAATTGGTCTCACGGGATTTTATTGTTTATACCGATAGAAAAAGGCATCCACTACTTCAAATATTTTTCTGGGAAATTTATTTGTTCTATCGGTATTATTTTGTTGTTTCGATAGAAAAGTACATAAGTCTATCGGTATCATTTTGTTATACCGATAGAAAAGTTCCTCCGCTACTTTATTACTCGTACACGGCCCTGTAGTTTCCCTCCACTCGAACAGTTCCACCTTAGAGCACTGCGTCTCTTCGAGAGCGAAGAAAACCCCAACCTCCGCCGTGACCACTCACTTACTCTCTCCCACACGACGATCGCCGGCTGGACACTGGTTCGCCACTGCCACCGGTTCTTATTTTCGTCCTTTGCCGGCCGCCGCTGCGTTCTACACCGCCTCTCCATCACCAGAACTGATCGCCGCCGTAAATATCCTAATTCGTCGTTCTATTTCCAGCATCTTCTTTATTTGATCCTAGTGTTTTGCACGTACTAATTCTTCGAGTTTTGCAATTACACTAGGGTTCCCTATTGTGTTGGCTTATGTACATTCCGCAGGCAATGTTGATTTTAATTAGGGTTTACATAATATGTTCCAGTGCTGTAATGAACCTGTTTTGAGATTTTAACTTATCTATACTGCTGTATGTGTGATCAATTGTATCCAACTGCCATGTAATGCAGATTATATGTTGGAGGTGTTTTACACATATTCTATCGGCAGCTCATGTGTTTACCGATAGAAAATTTTTCTGCACAAGTAGTAAAACTTAATTTGGATCTGGAAGGACATGAGCCATGCAATGTACTAGTTTCGTTGGGAATTTTTACTCACTTCGTATGAATATATGGCAATGTGGATGGGTCTTCGATGTATATGTTTCAAATGCCTATATACATGACTTTTCCCAACCTAATAGATGTGAAGTCCTGATGACTCACATACAGGCTAGGCTAAAGATTATGCACAGTGGCACTTAGATGCTTGTGTGCATATTTTCGTGTGAAATAATAATGCTGGCCCATAAATATTAGTGTAGCAAATCATCGAGAATGTTATGTGATGACAGTGAATGGTGGCTTGTCAACAAAATTCCATATGTAGAGAACATTGTTATGTTCTATCGGTATCTCACGTGTTTGCCGATAGAAAAATTGTCTTCTGTGGAGGTAATTGTTATGGTCTATCGGCAGCTCATGTGTTTACCGATAGAAAATATTTCTGAACAGTTCGGAAGTAATTTATGCATGTTTTTCTTTTTGTATTATTTTCCCTTTTGCCGCCCTAGTTAGTCTCCAGTCCTGGGCTGAGTTATGGAACTCCAAGGCGAATTAATTGCCATATATATGGTTTGTTGAAGGTTTTGTAGGGGAAGACATGTCGTCGTCTTCATCGGATGGTACTAATGGTTCGACTAGGGCCAACCCCATCGTAACTACTGAAGATGCAGCTGTTACATCCCAGCGCAAGAGGGTGGGGCGAGGCGCGACGACGTTGGGGCGTTTGGCCAAACGCACGGATCTTTCTTATGAGTTCAACCAATTTGGGAGGCCGATTGGAAAGAATGCTAGGAGGTACGCGGCCTACGTTGGGCTGTTGGCGAAAGAAAGGGTGAAGATCACCGTCCAGAGCTGGAAGGACGTGACAGCGGACGAGAGGGATAGGTTGTGGGCGGAAGTGAAGGTTAAATGAACTGAAATCGCTGAACTCTTTCGTAATCACGTTCTCTTGGCTTATACTAAAGTTTAACTAACTCGTGATTAATTGTATGCATTTTTCGGAAACAGGCTAAGTGGAACATCCCCGACGATACACCTAGGACTGCCTGCTTGAAGGACATGAACGGAACATGGAAAACCTTTAAGAGCTGGCTCGTCAGTAACTTCCTCGCTGCGGGGAAATCTCCTTGCGAGAAGTACCCCTTCATATCGGAGGAGGTATGGGAGGAATTCACCAAGCAGAAGGGGACTGAGGAGTTCAAGGCCCTTAGCGAGAAGAATAGGGCGATCCAGAAGAGGAACGACCACCCGCATCGGCTCGGATCCCGGGGCTATGCGGGCAAGGAGGAGCAGTGGAAGAAGGAAGACGAGCAAAATCCTGTCATCGACACCCCTGAGTTGCCGCTCTCCGAGATCCGGGATGAGAGGTGCAAGCGATGGTGGAGGGGGAGGGGGTCCGTGTCGTCCACGGGGTCTGTGCAGTTCGCAACCCCTGGGGACACCGACGTTGTGAGGCGAATGGTAAGTTGGCTAACCTCGTAAACTGTGTGCGCACAAGTGTATATAAGGCAATTTGTCTCACAAGGTACCTTCAAATGTAACAGATCTCTTTTGAGAAGGAGGCAGCGGAGGGATTGTTTACCCCGCAGAGGGAGAACGACATCCTCACCCGGGCTCTAGGAAATAAGGAGCATCCCGGGCGGACACGGGCCGTGGGAGCCATTGTGTCGTGGAAGGCCAGTTTCGTAGATCCGGCTCCACCGAGGAAGAAGGCCCGCACCTGGAAGGAAAAGGAAGCTGACCTCTCCGATAAGATACAGGCTGAGGTATGGGAGGAGATACGGGCGGAGATGCGGGCTGAGATACGGGCTGAGGTACAGTCTGAGGTGCAGACCGAGGTCGCACAAATGAGGGAAGAGTTTGCACGGTTGAGAGAAGCATTGCTGGCCAAGAGTGCAGATGCGGATCCCCAGGATGACGGTACCCCGCGGGGTCGGATAAATAGTTGCGCTTCGAAGGTACTCGCGGATCCAGTGGATCTACTTGAGGTACTGCAAGCCTTCATCTGTGCACTTAAGTTGATGCAAGCCTTCATCTGTGCACTTAATTGTTACAAATTTGCAGGGGCCGGAGGGCTGCATCCTACAGAATCACGTAGGCGCCGGGCAGGAAGTGGTTGGACACGGCTTCGTATATCCTTCTGGGCCGGATGTCCGGGTCCACTGTGTACCTCTGCGGTTGGGTTTCGCAAAGGTACAGGTGGACATGGCCATGCCAGGCTACAACGATTCTCCATTGCCAGTCCCAACAGAGGAACTGCAGACACTTGCTGAGGCAGTGGGCTCCTACGTACAGTGGCCCAAGAAGTGTCCTGTAATACAACCGGTAAATCCTACACATTTTAGATTACATCCTACTCAGTACACTCAACTTGCATAATCTAACATACGTGCTCATTAATTGAAGTGGCCTGCCGCGGGGCTACCAGGGGACTGCGCCCCCAGCTCGGAGCATGAGGGCCGATCTCGTGCGAACCTGGACACATCAAAGACGGCCTCGACCCCACCCAGTGCATCCACGCCTCCACCTCGGAAGAAAGCCGCCATCAGCTCGCCCTTGCCTTCGAAGGTACGCGCTCAGTCCCCGGCAAAAGGCAAGGGCGGCAAAGGCAAGGGCAAAGGGCGATAGGGACTGCCGCAGACGTTCACGAACGCGCTCCCACTCATGTCGGAGGCATCTTTGCGGAAATTGGATCGATCAACCAGAGACCTCCACGAGTGGTACCTACATCGAGCTCGGCGCAGCCTGAACTTCTTAGTTCCCTACAGGCCTGGGTAGTTCCACCGTGAGCCCGGGACTATATCCGTGGCACACGAGGATCTGTTCGACCTCTACAACTGGCGGGAGCTCGATATGTCCATCATACGGACTGGAGTCCTGTGAGTTTGCTGATGCTATGTATTGCTGTTTTCTAAATCTGTTTGCTAACTCTGCATTAATGTTGCAGTTCCTTTGAAAACTGAGTAACTTTCTGTGAAATTAATATTAATCTCGTCCTTCGCATGCAGGTGCATGTACAGGCTAGCATCGGAGGCTGCGTGTGACAAGGTGGGTTTCCTCGACCCAAAGAAAATAAGCCTCACGATGCTAGAGCAGGACGCCGCGCACGCTGAGCAGTACATATCCAGCGCGCTGATGGCGCAGCAGGACAGGGACTTCATTCTGGTACCGTACCACCAAAGGTTAGTGCATTTCGTATTAATTTAACTCAATCTTGTATGTTACACCTGAGATGTACTTTGAGCTAGCGGTCCTCTTTTACGTACAATGCAGGGGTCACTGGATCCTCATCGTGATCTGTCCGCCGAGGAACGAGGTGTACTACCTCAATTCGATGCGTGACAGATTATCGATGGAATATGTGCTCAAGGGGAATATGGAGGCGTAAGTAACTTATATGTTTGATTTAAATTTTGACCTCACTAGCTAATGATAATACATTAACTGGCAATACTAACTGAAATGCAGGGCTTTTGATAAATATGTGTCCGCTGGAGGGAGGCATGCCGCACCGCAGGGCTCCGTACTAGCTTGGAAAGAATATGAGGTACTCACGAGACTTTTTGTTTATGCTTAATTAGTTTATGGAAACAATATATAGCTAACATGTCTTCGCATATGCAATTATCTCAGTGCCATCAGCAGCCGCAATCGTGGAATGCGGGTTTTATGTGCTGCGCTACATGTACGACCTAGTGCGGACAAACTTTTCCCGATTCCCCCAGGTAAGCATCGATAGCTAACTCAAATTTCAAAAATGGGTGTCACGTTCTAAATTAGGATCGAAGTTAGTTACTCAGTATGCACACATGCTTGCAGATCGCCATGTCGAAAGACCAATATGAAAATGCAAAGATTATATATCTTCGACAAATCTGGGCACAATATGTCATGGAGGAAGTAGCGCCCAACCATCCAGCATGACAATTTTCTCCTTTTCGTGTACTCTGTATAGACTGTTTATATACATGTGAATAAATATATATATGTGAATAAATGTCCACATTGGATTGCAATCTGTATTTGTCCATACATATGTGAATAAATGTGAATAACTGCCTAATGTGTCAATTTGTTCTGTGAATTTACCTTGCATCTGTACTGTATTGTGTATCCAATCTATACTGTATTGCATCTGTACTGTATATGTGAATGTACTGTATTGTGAATGCAAATAAAGTACTGTATATGTGAATGCTCTATCGGTAAATTCATCAACAACCGAGAGACTACTGTACTTTTTTCTATCGGTACAATCAAAATTAACCGTTAGAAGAGTGTGACCTTTCCTGCCGGTGAACTCATACATATCCGATAGAGTACTAAGCTTTTTTCTGTCGGTAATCTTGTAGTTAACCGTTAGAATAGTGGTACTTTTCAAACCGCTAGCGACGAGTTTTCTATCGGTAAACTTGTAAGATGCCGATAGAATAGTATGCCTTTTCCTATCGGTAAACTTATAATTAGCCGTTAGAATAGTGGTACTTTTCCAACCGCTGACGACGAGTTTTCTATCGGTACATCCCAAATATACCGATAGAATAGTATGCTTTTTTCTGTCGGTAAACTTGTAATTAACCGTTAGAATAGTGGTACTTTTCCAACCGCTGACGACGAGTTTTCTATCGGTACACTCCTAATATGCCGATAGAATATTATGATTTTTTCTGTCGGTAATCTTGTAATTAACCGTTAGAATAGTGGTACTTTCCCTGCCGCTGGACGTAAGACTACGACGGGTTTTCTATCGGTAGATTCATAATATGCCGATAGAATAGTGAACTTCTTCTGTCGGTTATTTACCGATAGAAAATGTCCAGTCTTGTTCTATCGTGTCTATCTCTATCGGTACAAAAACCGATAGTAGAAGGGTGTTTTTTACCGATAGAAGACTGCATTTCTGTACTAGTGAAAGCAAACTCATATGTTTTGCTATCGACCGATAAGAAGTCATTCATGTGGAGTTAGACAAACTCCAGACAAGATTTATTCGAGAAGTTGATCATCCTGAATGGCTTGCAAACCCGGTCATGGTCCTAAAGTCTAATGGTAAGTGGCGCATGTGTGTCAATTACACCAGTCTAAATAGTGCCTGCCCGAAGGATAATTTTCCCCTTCCTCACATTGATCAGTTGGTCGATTCTATAGTGAGTTGTGAACTGATGAGCTTCCTGGATGCTAACTCAGGGTACCATCAAATTAGCATGGCAGAAGAAGATGAAGAGAAGACTGCCTTCATCATACCATTTGGCACTTACTGCTACGTCAGAATGCTATTTGTTCTCAAGAACGCTGGTTCCACGTACCAACGCTTGATGCAAAAGACCTTTCTTTCCCAGTTATGGCGTAGTTTGGAAGCTTACGTCGATGACTTGGTTGTAAAGAGTTTGAAAAGCTCTAGTCACATAGATGATCTTGCTGAAACCTTTCATAATCTAAATAAGCATGGAATAAAGTTGAATCCTGAAAAATGCTCCTTCAGAGTCTCTTCTGGTAAACTTTTGGGTTTCCTTATTTGTTCGAGAGGAATTGAGGTTAATCCTGAAAAAATTAGAGCCATTGAGCAAATGCGATCTCCTTCGACTATGAAGGATGTCCAGAACCTAACAGGTCGCATGACGGCTTTAAGCCATTTCATATCGCGACTAGGCGAACGTGGGTTGCCTTTCTTTAAGGTTCTATGTAAGCACAATGGTTTTACCTGGTCGGATGAAGCCGAAAAAACCTTTCAAGAGGTCAAAGCATATTTATCTAATCTGCCAGTACTGGTCTCTCCAATTTTGGGGGAGCCATTACTCCTTTACTTGGTGGCTACCCCTCACGCAATCAGTGCAGTTCTGGTCGCGGAAAGGGAAGGTGTGCAATAATCAATCTATTATGTAAGCAAAGTACTTCATGGACCAAAGGAGTGTTACCCTGAAGTCCAGAAGTTACTTTACGCTCTTCTGATGGTATCCCGAAAGCTTCGACATTACTTTCAAGCACATAAGATTATTGTGCCTTCGTCCTTTCCGTTAGGAGATATTATCCGAAATCCAAAAAAATCTGGTCGCATTGCAAAATGGTCAGTGGAACATTGAGTGTTTGACATCCATTTCACCCCTCGTATCGTAGTTAAATCTCAAATTCTTGCAGATTTTGTGGTTGAGTGGACTAATCCCGACCCTCTTACGCAAGAATCTGTAGATTTATAAGACACTGACCATTGGATGATGTATTTTGACGGCTCTCGTAGTTTTCAACACTCGGGGGCTAGAGTGGTCTTAATTACGCCTCAGGGCGACCAACTCAAGTATGTCATTCAACTACACTTTGTTGCGACCAACAGCACAGTAGAGTATGAAGGTCTTCTTACTGGGCTTCGAACAGCTAAATTCCTTGGAGTTCGTTGATTAGTGGTGAGGGGAGACTCACAGCTAGTCGTAAACCAGGTAAACAAGGAGTACAACACCTTCGATGAGACAATGGCTCATTACCTGGAAGAAGTGAGGAAATTAGAAAAACACTTCAGTCATTTTGAAGTCCAATTTGTTCTGCGAAAGGATAATATACTCGTAGACCAATTATTGAAAATTGGGTCCTCACGTACATCCGCTCTGGCAAGAGTGTTCATTGAACACTTACAATACCCTTCGATTACGGCTTCGGTCGAGGATGATCTGGTGACAGTTTGCGTTGCTGACCTTGGACATGAAAAAGATTGGACCCGACCATTGCGGATCTATCTTGAACATGGGACCTTGCCCAAGGATGAAACCAAAAGTGATCGGTTAATACCAAAGGCGCGTCTATATAAAATAATCGATGAGATTTTATATAGAAAGGGTGCTCAAGGAGTATTCATGCGCTGTATATCTCAAGAGGAAGGTAAATCCCTCTTGAAAGAAATTCACGATGGTGTGTGTGGTGCACATGCATGTTATCAGACGCTGGTCGGAAAGGCTTTTCGATAGGGTTTTTTATTGGCCTTTGGCACTTAGTAATGCCATGCATTTAGTTAAAACTGGCCCACAGTGTCACTTTCATGCACGGCAAGTTCATCAGCCTACATATGCTTTACAAACTATTCCTCTAACTTGGCCTTTTTCGGTTTGGGAAATAGATATAGTGGGTCCTATTGCCCAAGCGGTTAATGGATACAAGTTCTTGTTCGTAGCCATTGATACGTTTACTAAGTGGATTGAAGCTGAACCAGTCCACAATATTATCGCCGTTGTGGCGAAGAAATTCTTCCATAAGAATGTTGTAACATGATTTGGTGTACCAAGTCATCTTATTACCAATAACATATCCCAATTCGTTAGTGGTCTTTTTCTAGACTATTGCGACGATATCGAGACCAAAGTGTGTTTTGCATCTATGGCTCATCCACAGAGCAACGGTGCTGTTGAACATGCCAACGGGCAGATACTACAAGGCATTAAGAAACAGGTTTTTGATCTCCTTAAATTGCACTCGGGGGCTTGGGTAGACAAACTCTACTCCGTTCTATGGGCACTACGCACTACATGTAGTCAAGCTACGGGTGAGACACCTTTACAATTGGTATATGGTGTTGAGGTTGTCTTACCTACGAAAATTTGTATTGGCTCAATTCGTGTAGATCAATTTGATCATTTTGATCAACATGAACAACGTGTCCAAGACATTACCCTCCTTGAGGAGAAACACGATCGGGCGTTGATTAAGTCTACAACATATTTACAAGTCTTGCGTAAATACCGTAGTAAATGGGTGTGACCTCGTAGTCTTCACGTGGGCGACCAGGTTTTATGAAAAATTCAAAACCAATCTAATCGCAACAAATTCTCCGCTCAGTGGGAAGGCCCTTATACTGTGGTTTCAGTGCCATGACTAGGATCAGCCCAATTGGCGATGGAAGATGGAAGGATCTTGTCTAATACTTGGAATATAGATCAGCTACGCAAGTTTTATGTGTAAGTTTTTTCATTTCCTTTTTCCTTTTCAATTAGCATGATTTTGTTAAAAATAACATGTACTTTTATCGCGTTACATTATGGTTTAATTCCTGACCTTTGTGCTCTCTTTATTGAGCTACGCTGGGGGGCTGGTTGCCAATGATCATCTTATTATAGTAACCAAGGTGGATTCACTGACTGATCTCATGGTCGCCTCTAGATAAGACATCCCTAAATAAGTTGTTTCTCAACGCATACGGGACTTACTAGTATGTTTCTGATCAGTCGAGGGGCTGTCAGTTCGTAATAAACTTTGGTATTATATTAAGATCAGTATTGGTGCGACCAGATGATCATATCTAGTTGAGACATTTCTTTCTAAACTGTTTCTTAACGTATAAGAAACTCACTAGGTATTTCTTGATCATCATTAACCCATATTTTTCCTGCGATTATAATACAATGTCTTCAGTATGTATGATCTCAGTAAGGGGCTAGGGGAATACGGCCATAATTAAGTACATTTTTTCTAAAAGGGAAATGCATACATATGCATATTTTCTATTATAATTGTATGTGTTACAAAGAGGATCATTGTTCATTAAAATGAGATCATGATAAGCCAAGTTCTTTTAAGAGATTTTCAATCAAGGGCTTGACTTCTTCCATTATGGCTTCAAACTGATCTTCACTCTCGAATTCAGCATCTCCCACCACTGGATTCAAATCCAAATTTGGGCAGTGGTGATGTCTTAATTTGCACAAAATGGCAGAGGCCACAGATCCTACGTTGGTCTTCAATGCCTCTTGTTGTCTCTTTGTATCTTCAGGAAGGTACTCGAGAAGTTATTCGGATTGAGCCGCAACCAACTTACAGGTTTCACTGAGGCTTAAATTTTCCTTGTGAGGATCGATGATATCAGCCTTCAGTAAATTGACAACCATCTTCAGTTTTTTGAAAACTTCTGACTGAATACTACTGCAGGTTGAGATTGTCTCCTTTAAGGTTTTCCTCTCCTCGCAGACAGTTTCGGTAGTCTTTCTGAATGATTCAATGGTTGTAAGTTGATGCTCAATGATTGCGCGAAGTTGCCCATTTTGAGTTTCAGCCTGGGCACACTTCTGCTTGAATTCATCTCTTTCCTTGGAAAGAACACTTATATGTTCCTCTTGTGCTACATGAACAAAGTAATGAGATTACAACAGTTCATGTAAGGAAATGGCATCCCATTGCTTAAAGTGAACTTACAAGCAAGCTTTTTCTGCGCCTCGTTGAGTTCTTTCTCCATAGAAGAAAATTTTTCGGCCGCAGTTTCTTCTTGATCTTGTCGATCATCCATGCCAGAGAGATAATCATTATACTTAGATGACGATCAGGTTACTATAAGCAATGTATGGATACTTACTGTTGTAGATGGCTGATCTCCTCTTATGCAACCTCGATTTGTTCTGCTAGGTCTTTCAACTTGGTCAACATTTGGGTCAAATCCTGAAACACAATCAAACATGTTGTTTAAACTTGAACATTCCTAAGATCTTCAATTTCAAAGAAGGTAAAAAGTTTTTTACTTACCTCTAAGAAATTGCTGAAATTTGTCCTCAGCATGCTTTCGGGTTCATTTGAAGGTTGAACCACGAGACCAGTCCTTTCCTCAACCATGGGTGCAGCAAATGTTGTTTCTTGCTAATTTGCTCCCGCGGTCAAGACAGATGGTGCGGTTTCCATCTGTTCGGATTGGAGGTCAGCAATTATTTCTTCCACAATGGTCTGAGGAGCCGTCTCAGCCATTGCGCTTGTTCCTGCATTTCTTGTGACCTCCACAGTAGGTGTTTCCCTGGATTGCGGTGGGATCAGTAGAGTGCTAAGCACAGGGTTCCTGGAAAAATCACAATTTGCAATATTGATGATTTCAAAATCAGGATTTGGTAAGACGTGGTATCCTTACCTGATTTGGAGCCTCATCCCACTTTTGGGGTTTAGTGATGTACTCCTCGGAGATAGGAGTGTGCTAAGCGACATTGTTGCGGTGTCATCGGGGCTCATCCTTGCTTTCCTCTTTTTGAACAGGACAGTAGACTCCTCTTCCTGCATATTCAAAAGACAATTTATATATGCAATGGAGTAAAAATCGTGGAGTGTGATGTTCTTACCGCAACAACTCCTTCTACGTTTGAAGGAGGGGTCACCAGATCTGAAGCTGTTGAAACTATGGTCGCAGAGTCCTTCGTGACCGTGGTTGTGGAAGTTCTGGCCTCAGGGCTAGCAAACTTCCCTTGTGACCGAAAGTTTTCCCGCAGCCATGGGATCCCCTGCCTCATTAGATGTTTCTGCCATTGAGGAAAGTATGTTGGCAATGGTGGGGGAGGATGGTCTCTCTGGAATGGCAATCTCCAGAGGGCTTACCATTCTTCTCTTTCAGCGGATAAGAGGAACGTTGTCTTCCTCATCCTCGCTCCCCTCACCCTGTAGATTAAGAAGTGACTCCTATTTGTACATGGTATACAGGGGGAAGAGAAAACCTTACCTCTGCAGCTTTCACGGCGGTTTTCTTCGCCTTCGATGAAGCCACTCTTATGGTCTTTACCTTGGATGTTCCAGAGGTGGGATCCTTCATATTTTTGGCTTTAGAAGAGATAAGTTTTACTCTCTTCAATGCTGGCCTCCCAGAAGGCCCAACATCATCCGCAGGACATTTCATCCTAATAATTTGCCCCTTCAGTAGCTGCATCATTTCATGATTTGTGATTTGATGATCGATATCAACAGGCATCCATGAGCAAGCTTTCCAAAAGAAGTTGTACCTTTTGATGTTCTTGCCTCAAATCGTCGCTGCTGTTGATCAAGCTCTGAGGACAGGGTGAACCTAGAGCTCCTTCTGTCATTGCATTATACGACTTTAGAGGTCTGTTTGTCCTCCTATCAATTTTTGATACAGACAAGGCTATTTCACAATCTCAATTACTTAGTATGACATTGATCATCAGTAATAACGCATATTTTTTGAAAGAAGTAAATTTACCATTATTGTAGTCTAGGGTATTATCTGCCATGGACTGCACCTCCTAGGCTGGATGTTCCCTCTTCTTCAAAGGGTTTATCCTATTCTTCACGAAGTCGCGGATGATATCTCGCACTGTCAATCCCTGATGAACTAAGTGAAGAATCACTTGGGCTTGTTTCTGCAAGTCAGTGATTAATATTGGAACGGCGTCCATTTCGCTGCTCTTCACCGGCTGCTCTCTGTCAGTGTAGAGCAGTAGAACCATCTCTGGTTCCATCCGTGCACTGATTCACGCAAAGGGAGAAAGGGGTACTCTTTCTTCTCCCTTAGGCGAAAATATACACATACAGCTGCACTGGTGCTCTTTGACCATGTGGAAACATAGAATCGCCGGAACAGGTTCACGCATGGTAACACCCCGATGAATGCCTCTCAAAGGTGCTGAACACAACCAAGATAAGAGCATCGTTGGGGTGAAGGTTTACCAATTTCAGGTCATAGTGTGCAAGGACATCCAGGAGAAATTTGCTCTCTGGAAGACGAAATCCATAGCATAGAAAGTCTTCAAAGATCACCAATTCGTTTTCTTGCATGATTGGGGTCTCTTCTTTTTTCTCCATCGGCTGCTAGTTGATCAGCAGTCGCAGGGGGAGGATTTCCTCTTTCTCCAATGCCACCAAACTCTCAACATTGCAGTGGCTCGATCGGCTCCAGGATGCCATTGCGATAATCAAATCTTTTCAAAAAGATGGGAGTTTTTCTGAAGGCGGAGTTCACAACAGACGGAGAAGAGGGTTTTTGCGGCGGAGTGGCTAATGCAAAAGGGGGTTTTCTGAAGCTTCTCAAGCAAGGATAATCTCCTAATTTCAGTACTATTATGATCTCAAAGTAATTATGTGATCTCAGTACTATGCATGATCTCAACGCTATATGTGGTCTCAATGTCATTCTGTGACCTCAGTATTCCCTATGTTCTCAATGCTATTCTGTGGCCTCATTATTCCCTATGGTCTCAATGCTATTCTGTGACCTCAGTACTGTCTTGGTTTAATCATGGACAAAGTATTTATTACCTGTGGATATTATGGTCATAGAGACATTTACCTGTAACCATTTTTCACACAGAGATATTTATTCAAGAATTCCAACTGATGATTATAGATTATATGTAATCATTAAAAGAATTCGAGATGTAAAGAAAGGAAATTTTATTTCTTACATTCTTTACATAGAAAAGGGATACATGCGACCAAAGCGTCAATATCACTAGTGGGATCAACACTAGCTGCCCCAAGGGAACCCGCGATGTCCCTCAATCTTTCGACGTCGTCTCTCATCGTGACGAAACATTGGCCCCTTATCACGTCAAGGAGATCCCTCTGCTCTTGCACGAGGTCAAGCTCTTCGAGAGCCAACCACGCATCCTCAACAGCATGGTTTTGGCTCTTCCTCAGCCGATCGATGACTGTGTAGATAGTATTGAGGTTTTGTCCCTGCTTGAGGGACTGCTCCTCAATCCTTTCTTTTCTTCTTCGAGAGTTCTGCAAAAAGTAGACTTCTCCCTCAGAAGAACCTAGATCTCAGCAAGCTGTTCGCTAAGGACCCAGAGAGTCGTGTCTTCCTGTGCATATATGGGTCAGTTCCAAAATTATGTAACAAGGAGAGAGGACAAAGATGATAACCTGGGTTGCAGACTGGGTGGAAAAAGCTGAGGGAGGGGGAGGACCTGTGACAAAGGCACTGCAGATGCAGTGGCAGCTAACACCTCAGAAGTTGGATGCAAAGAAAGAGCTGAGGATGGAACATAAGTTGGATGCAAAACAGAAGCTGGGGACAATGTGACAACCCAGTCTTTAGTTCCCATCAACTTTTTGGACGAAGCTCCACTGGACGATCCTGCATCGTCTCCAGACCACTTCTTTGAAGGTGTCGAGTCCTCGAACATCTAAAGAGTTCCAAAATGCATTACTTTGGAAACACTCAAACCACAAAGGAAAGATTCATGCAGATTTTTCAGAAGAGAATTACCTCTGAAGAGTCTGTTCAATCTTGTCTTCTATCTCTATTTCTTCCTCATCGCTCTCAACAATCTTTTTGGAGTCTTGGTTCGCCATTAAGATGAGAATAGAAAAGGAAAAGTAAAGTAAGAAGTTGAAAAGAAGTTCTAAAGACTTAGCCAATAAAATCTTGTAAGTCTCATAACAAAGAGCTTTGCTATTTATAGAGCCCGGGGGCGATGGTTTATATTCACAGAGGCCTCGAGCTCCTAAACACACTTACGTTTTGCCTCGAGTATCTGGTAAAAGAATTCATAGTTACCTGTCAAGTTAAACCCAAACTTCTTCTTGGGAAACAAACTGTCATACGGTGTACAGTACAACAGAAGAAGGTGAAGTGTCGGGTACTGTATCTAGAAATTTTTAAATTTGAAGTAATAATCTTTTTATCACTTCAAATTTGGGGGCTAGCTGACGAGGATTATTACCTGATCTAGTTATTTATTTATTGAATATATCATATTTAAGATATTTCGGATATGATATGTGAACCTGTGCATTAGCAACCATTATGGTCACATAAGGAACTTCCTGTGCGCCAGAAGGTCGCAGGCGCGGCACCAGCCTATGGTCACAGAACTTGCGCGACCAAGGTAACCCAAGGATTATGCTTAACTGAGTACTGTTTGAGTTTGCCAGACATGTTTCCAAGATAAGATAAACTTCTTCTCCCATGTATAAAGATAACCGTCGAGGAATTAATGTGTGCGGTTATCCATAACTACACATGTTAACCAGCGTAGAGATAAAGATTAAAGTGCAGTTATACAACTGCATATTAGTAACAGTCCAAACTCTCGAACTGCTTCACGTTGGAATCCTTTCAATCAGTATAAAAGGAGGGAAGGAAGGACGAGATAAGAGAGTCAGACATTCAGATTCGGATCCAGATTTAGATTCAGAGATAGAGAAGACTTGAACAACTCAAGCAATAGATAATAGACAGAAGCATTGAGATTGTCAACCTTTGTAACAATCTCCCATTCCCTGTAAACATTCTTATACATAGTAGAAACACCACAGGACGTAAGGTTATTACTCAATCCATTGAGGGCCCGAACCTGTATAACTCTGTGTGTCTCTAATTCATATTTACCTTAACTTACCTGATAAACACCTTGAAAGGTCTCCACTTTTTACTCACAAATCTATGTAAGATCGACTAAGGACCCCGAGTCCCAATTGTTGACATCGTCGACATAGATCTTCATCATGCATTCTATTTTATGTGTTGAGTATTATAATCCTAATTTGATTGATAATGTATTTTATTTATGATTATAATTTGGACCTGAGACACCCACTGTTGAAGAGCAAATCGCCGAAATTGTATCGGGAGATCCAACCCTAGAAGGGCAAGGCAAGTCAATTGACCTTGATCATCTAGATTTAATATATTATATAACAATGATAGAATTGTGTTAAACCTAATGACACTCAAATGCTTCATACTATTATTATCATATTTGAATAGCTAATTTAGTAAAAATCTAGTGAACAGAGTAGGAATCACTCGACAAATAAATATGATTTTGAGCACTATAAGATAATGGAATTAATAACAGAAATTTTAGTAATTCTATTATGCATTCAAATATATGGCAACTAAATGATGATTCTATTTAAAAATGAACTGTGTGCCATGTTAAAAATTAAATTATAAAGGAAAAATGCTCAAGTAAAGTGGATTAGAGCGATGATGGTGCATGAGGCACATGTGTGATGTGGTCATTTCTTTACCCGAACACTTAAGGACTAAATCAATGTGCCTTACTTCTAGTGTGCATGTTACCGTACTAACCACAAGCCTGGTATGGGACGGGCATGACATAGTAACTTTGTCGAATATTGAACTTAGATCTGCATGGATAGTGAGGAATAGAAATAATGTGATTATGGAATATGGCCCTTTCATTGATTCACTGGTGGACAAAGGGAAGTAACCCTATTGCGGACCAACACTGAAAAGGGACCTGGGTAGGGGTATAGCCTGCTACAATAGCTACAGGTTTTGTTTGATGCATGATGAAACCTTGGCTGGGCAAAGCTAAAGTTATTATAAGACAATGAGAAAAGCATGTGATCTTTGACTCAGTCGCATCACTAGTACAGAAATGCAGTCTACTAACCCCTATCTACTATCGGTTATTAGCGAAACAGCACAAAACCGATAGAAAATGTGCCTCGCGGTCAAAAAAGCCCGACGGATGTATTTTCCCTATCGGTTTCTAAGAAACTTACCGATAGAATAAATAGTATGATTTACTCTAGCGGTGATGAACATATTTGCCGTTAGAAGAGATGCATAAGTACTGACGGAAGAATGTTGTGCGCCGATAGGACTGGTCGACTTCAACAACTAGACTTATTCTATCGCTACTGTATGAATATACCGACAGAATATATTAAAAGTTCCTATCGGCAATATGTAGTTCGCCGATAGAATAGTTGACCTTCTACAAATATTTTTATTCTATCGGTAATGGATTCTTTTACCGTTAGAATATATAGAAAATTGCTTAGAACTGTTCGTCTTCTAATTGTTTTATTCTATCGGTAATTCATGTTTATACCGGTAGAATATTGCACAAAATATCTTAGAACTGTTGGCCTTCTACACTAGTAATATTCTATCGGTAGTGTACGTACAGACCGATAGAGTATGTACAAAAATTCCTATCGGTAATATTTATTGTGCCGATAGAACCATTCAGCTTCTACAGATGTTTTTATTACTAACGGTATTCTGTTTTCTTACCGATAGAAAATATATAATTGTATAAATACACGGGTATGTCTCTTTCATTCTCACAGTTCATCTGGGCTCGTAGTCCTAACCCGTAAGCTCCATGGACGGCCGGCGCACCTCTACAGGGGACCGCTGCACCTCTGCACCTCCATCGACGCCCTCTAGACGTCGGCATCCCAAGGAAGGTACGTAAAATTTCTGCAATATTGTTAGATTATTCTAATCCGATTATGGCAATAATTCTGCTTTTTTTGTATCCTTCATTTTGATGTGTCTTCTTTTCAATATGATTATGATCTGTTCAGGTCCTTGGATGATGCTCGTGAGGGGCAACGTATTTCACGGTTCTTCATCGCAGTACGCTGCCTACGTTGGCTTGTTGGCGAAAGAAATGGTGAAGATCACCGTCGAGAGCTGGAAGGACGTGAAGGGCGAGATCTTGGTTGGCTCGGTCAAGAAGATGCTTAAGCCCAGCGTGTTTCTCAAATCAGGACCTATAGAAAGCATCTTACATGTTTTTGCATGCACCAGCTTGTGGCCAGATGCTTACCTGCTTGGAGAAGAAGAATTGTTGTTATTTGCACAGCCATTCTACACCATCACTACACAGAACAACATCTTGGAAGGTAGGTTCTTTTTGTTAATGGAGTTGAGTTGAGTTGATCGAGTTTGAGTCCGAGGAAATCACCATTACGTACAAATGTATGTCGACGGCAGTTCCAGCTCCTCGGGCGTCTTCGAACTGAACTCCTATGGTTAAGTCCAATGTGGTTCAGACATTTGCTGTTTTGGATGAATGGATTTGTGATGTATCAGGTCTAACTTGTAGTCGGTAGTTGCATTGTGGCAACCTGCAAAGGTTCCCTTTTATGTAAAATGCATGTATGGGCCACTGGGTCCTCGTCGTGATCTGTTGTTAATTTCAGACGTGGCTTTTGTAATATACATCGAATGTGTGAATTGTTGTATTTGTATATTGTTGTATATTTGTGTATCATGTATTGCTAATTGGGACATGAACTTGAATGTGCAGGGAGCATTTGTGTATTTAATTGTATTGGTAGGTAGGTGTGTATTTGTACTGCTGTTTCAGACATGCACTTCAATTTGCGAACTGGCATGTGTATGTTTGTACCTGAATTTGTATTGGTGAACTGGCATGTGTATGTTTGTACCTGAATTTGTGAACTGGCATCTGTAATTTCTTTGGCAAGATGAAGTCCCAACTACCTACGAAAAGTATTTTTGTGTCTCCTAGTTAATCCACAAATTAGCATTTCTTGAAATATATTGCTTTATCTTCTAGTTAAGATCCGTTTGATGTAAGATCTGTTTGATGTTACATTGATATGATTCCTTGAATGTGAGAAATGGCATGTGCATGTTTGTCCCAGTTTGGTAACAGTACCTCCTCTAACGGTAAGTACACATATTTACCGATAGGAAAACATATATATTTGTTCAGTCATGCATATTCTAACGGTAAATACACATATTTACCGATAGGAAGCACATATATTTGTTCAGTCACGCATATTCTAACGGAAATGCACATATTTACCGATAGAAAAATACATATATTTGTTCAGTCATGCATATTCTAACGGTAAATACACATATTTACCGATAGAAAAATACATATATTTGTTCAGTCATGCATATTCTAACGGTAAATACACATATTTACCGATAGGAAACACATATATTTGTTTAGTCATGCATATTCTAACGTTAAATGCACATATTTACCGATAGAAAAATACATATATTTGTTCAGTCATGCATATTCTAACGGTAAATACACATATTTACCGATAGGAAGCACATATATTTGTTTAGTCATGCATATTCTAACGGTAAATGCACATATTTACCGATAGAAAAATACATATATTTGCTTAGTAATGTATATTCTCTAACGGTATGTGTGTGTTTTTACCGATAGAATATGTGAGCGGCAAATTAGCTAAGTTAGTCTGACGGTTATTTCATGTATTTACCGTTAGAAAAATGTCCATTATAAGGAAAACCCCAGTCGACCATTGCTGAGCTGCTCTTTAATTTGTTCTGTTGCACTCTGTGTCCCTCTGTTTGTGACGAAAGTTCCAGCTACACTGCTAGGGTGATCAGCGCAGGCTGGAGGGAAGTTGATTGCGCCCCTCTCTTTAAGGTATGCTTAATCGTCGACACCTATCTCTCTCTCCCTCTAGATCTCCCTTCCTCTCTACTTGCAAGATAGCTGTATTGTGTAGTTCCAAGTTTGTAGCTCTAAGCTTGGGAGCTTGGTAGCTGGAAATGCGTCATGTTTTAGGAGCTAACTAGCTTGTATTGTGTAGTTAGCTAGGTTAATTAGTGTTAATTTCGTCAGGCTAGGGTTCAACACATGTATCTGTTGTAAGAGGCTGTACATGTACATATACATAACTTAATCGGGCAGGTTTCATGCATGGCTTACTCGTTAAATTTTGTTAATTGTAGATGGACAGGAAATATTGGATGTATGGAATAAAACGTACTACTCTTGAATATTTGGATGGTGTGAATGAGTTTATTAAATTTGCTGAGCAACAAAAGGGGAGGAAGGGAGAGAAAAATATGCTCTGTCCTTGTACAGATTGTATGAACTTGAAGAGGTTTAGCAACTCTGATCAAATTAAGAGTCATTTGATTCGTCGTGGTTTTAACGCGCGATACACCCGTTGGATATGGCATGGCGAAGATCTTGAGGAAACAAGCACCACTACTACCAATCAGCACGACTCGGATGTGGATTGCAATAATATCGATGATCATCCCAATTTTGGTAATGTTAATTCCGATGTGCACGTAGATGATGATGATGACAATCTAGATGAGATGTTACGTGATGTAGAGGAAGATTACAACGAAAATGACTTCTGTGAATTTGAGAAACTGATTGCTGACTCTGAGAAGCCTCTGTTCCCTGGATGTGCAACATTTACAAAACTGTCTTCTGTGCTGAGATTATATAACTTGAAGGCAGGAAACGGTTGGAGTGATAAAAGTTTCACGGCACTATTAGATCTTCTAGCGGACATGCTTCCAGAGGGAAATGAGTTGCCAAGATCTACTTACCAAGCCAAAAAACTGTTGTGTCCGTTGGGAATGGAAATCGAAAGAATACACGCATGCCCAAATGATTGTGTGTTGTACCGTAACGAGTACTCCAGTTTGCATGTTTGTCCAAGATGTGGCGCATCGAGGTATACGCGTAGGGACCGGATTGATAGTGAACGTCACGAGGTAAGGAAAGGGCCCCCGGCAAAAACTGTGTGATACTTGCCTGTGATACCTAGATTGAAGCGGCTGTTTGCAAATCCGAAAGTCGCGAAGCACTTGCGTTGGCATGCTGAAGCCCGGAAACAAGACGGAAAACTGAGACACCCAGCTGATTCTATTCAATGGAGAAACATCAACAGAACATTTGCTGAGTTCGGCGGCGAACTTAGGAATGTAAGGTTCGGGCTGAGTACAGATGGTATGAACCCACATGGTAATATGAGCAGCCGGCACAGCACTTGGCCGGTTCTTTTATGCATCTACAATCTTCCTCCTTGGTTATGCATGAAGCGCAAGTACATCATGATGGCGTTACTAATCTCAGGACCCAGACAACCCGGAAATGATATTGACGTGTTTCTAGCACCTTTAATCGAGGACTTACAGAAATTGTGGAGCGAGGGTGTGCAGGTGTGGGATGCATACAAGAAAGAGAATTTCATCTTGCGGGCCCTGATATTTTGCACCATAAATGATTTTCCTGCCTACGGCAATTTGTCGGGGTATAGTACGAAAGGAGCCAAGGCTTGCCCTATTTGCCTAGATGAAACTGAGAGCATCTGGCTGCGAAACTGCCGGAAAACAGTGTACATGGGTCACCGCAGGTTTCTTCCGGTGCATCACACGTACCGTAAGAAGAGGAAATCATTTAACGGGAAGCCTGAGAAGGGATCAGCTCCAGTGTTTCTGACCGGTAAGGAGATTTACTCACGCGTGAACGACATCAAAGTTGAGTTCGGTAAGCATTCTAAACCTCGAGAAAAATATGTTTGGAAGAAGAGATCGATTCTCTGGGATCTACCGTACTGGGAGCACTTACAAGTTCGACATTGCATTGACGTCATGCATGTAGAGAAAAATGTCTGTGACAGTTTGATTGGTTTGTTGTTGAACATTCCGGGAAAGACAAAGGATGGTGTGAAAGCTCGTCGTGACATGGTGGAAATGGGGATAAGGACTGAGCTTGCACCTTTAGAGAATGGAAAGCCTACATACCTCCCCCCGGCCTGCTACACGTTGTCCAAGAGCGAAAAAACAGAACTCTGTCGGTGCCTGCACGGTGTTAAAGTTCCATGTGGGTACTCCGCGAACTTGAAAAAACTTGTGTCTATGAAGGACCTAAGACTGGTTAGCATGAAGTCCCACGACTGTCATGTCTTGATGTCACAGATGCTTCCCATTGCTATCAGAGGCATTCTCCCAGTTAAAGTCAGAGAGACAATCACAAACCTATGTTATTTCTTCAACGCAATATCTTGCAAGGTAAGTACGTGCACTCGTACTATAAGTTCACTACCTCCATTTGTGGAGCTTAATTAGAAGATTTTTCTGATATGAATATTTGGCGCAACTGTGTCCTCGTAGGTAATTGATCCCGATGGACTGGACGCTTTGCAACGCGACGTGGTTACAACTCTTTGTCAGCTCGAGATGTATTTCCCTCCATCCTTTTTTGATGTTATGGTCCATCTGATTGTTCACCTTATCAGAGAAATTAAGTTTTGTGGACCTGTGTGCCTGCGCTACATGTATCCATTTGAGAGATTTATGGGTGTATTGAAGGGATACGTAAGGACTCGTCGTCGACCCGAGGGGAGTATCATGGAAGGTTATGCCGCCGAGGAGGTGATTGAATTTTGCACAGATTATATGGCCGGGGTTGACCCAATTGGTGTTCCTAGGTCCCGACACGAGGGTAGGCTTGAGGGAATCGGAACGATTGGATTCAAAGCTATCGTCCCCGCTCGTGATGTGTACGCAAAATCACATTTTTGGGTCTTACAACACATGACGGAGGTCGAGCCATACATACACGAGCACAAGGTAATGTTACGGTCACAGAATCCTTCGAAGTCAGACGTTTGGGTAAGTAGAGAACATAACAGGAAATTTGCTGAGTGGATCCAAGAAAGAGTCACGCGAGCTGCCGAGGGCTCCGTAAGTGAAACTGTGACATGGTTGGCTAGAGGCCCAAGATTCACTGTAGGGACTTGGCAGGGGTACGACATCAATGGGTATTCATTTTACACAAGAGCTCAAGACGCCAAGAGTAGCACGCAATGTAGCGGAGTGACACTGTTTGCTATTTCCGAGGATGCCAGGTCAGTAAGGGCGCTGAACTCATATTACGGTGTTATTGACGAAATATGGGAGCTCGATTACGGATTACTTAAGATTCCCCTGTTTCGATGCCAATGGGTCGAAATCCCTCGAGGTGTTCAAGTTGACAGTTACGGGTTTACTCTCGTCGATCTTGGTAGAGTCGGACACCAAGACGATCCATTCATACTTGCAAAGCAAGCCACACAGGTATTCTACATCGTTGACCCGGCCAATCCAAACTTGCATGTTGTCCTCCACAGCAAGAGACGTATTGTTGGGGTCGAAGATGTTGTCGACGAAGAGGAGTATAACCAATTCGATGAAATACCTCCATTTTTAGAGGACATTCAATCTATCCGTACTGAAGATATCGACGAAACAACGTATCTGCGAGATGACCACGAAGAAGGATTATGGGTTGAGAACCATTGATGATTAATTTCTATTTCAGGGATAAATGCCAAGCAAACAGCCCACAAGTTCTGCAGCAAGTTGAGGAACTTATCATTAATACATCAGGCAGTACATTTTTCTTTAGAATTTAATGATAAGCTAGTTCACAGCATTAATACATCTCAATTTTACTCCACAGCATGAGTTCTAACATGTACAGTACCTTTATCCTGTAAATATTTAATTCTTCCCTTCAAATAGCACTTGCAAAAATCTCATCGCAGCCTCTTCAAATTAAGTTCAGCAAAAATCCCTGACGGTATTTTGTTATTTATACCGATAGAGAAGGACATCTTCTCTCAGGCACTTCAAAACGTTTTCTATCGGTATTGTTCTATTTTACCGTTAGAATAAATTCATTTGTCTCACGGTATTTGTTGTCTGACGGTTTTTTCCTGTTTTTACCGATAGAAGAATACTCTGCCGCTTCGAATTCTCAACCGTGTCGCCATGCGTCGCCTTGGAAACTCTATAAGTACCTCGCCATGCGTCGCGGTATTTTGTTGTTTTTCTAATTCTCGAACGGTTGGACTCCTCATCTTCTCTTTCACAATGGCAACCTCCATGGGATCGTCATCCACGGCCTCCCCGGTAAGAACTCTAAATCTCCTCGGTTTACCCCTGTATTGTTAATCCATGTTCAGTTCATTCTTGACCTGTTGATTTGCACAGGGAATGGTAGCCGTGGAAGACACTGCCAAAGTGAAGGCTGACTTGAGGGCCCTCCAGGAGGAGCACAAGCTCCTTACAGACAAGCACACTCAGCTACGGCTTGACCTTGACGATCTCTTCCAGCGCATTAAGCGCATGAAGACGGATGGTGACAATGCTAGGGCGAGGACGAGGCGTCTTCGCGAGGAGAAGAAAGCCGCGGATATGACCATCGCTGGCTGCAGTTTGACTATGAAGGATACCATAGCGAAGCTGAGGGAGGTCGCAGGCCTTCTTGACGCGGTAGTAGTTGATCCTAGGGACAACTTGTCGCTAGAGGAGTCCTGCGTCCTGGCTGCAAGTCTAACTGACTCTATTCTACATGCAGCCAGGGCTAAGACCACCCCTTGACCTAGCATTTTGGGTTTTATTTTTTTTTGTAAGTGATAAAACAACAATGAATGAACAATTTCTTTTTATGTCAATTTTCCAATTTTCCGGCTATCTTCCCTCTTTCTTTAACATTCTGCAGCTTTCAACCACGGTCTGTTTGATATTAAATTGTGTACCTT
This sequence comes from Pharus latifolius, assembly GCA_019359835.1. NCBI lineage: Eukaryota > Viridiplantae > Streptophyta > Magnoliopsida > Poales > Poaceae > Pharus > Pharus latifolius. Next base: position 63,186,506 of record CM033323.1, read on the forward strand.
TTCATTACTCTGACGGTATTTTGTTGTTTTTACCGATAGAAAAAGGGCACACAAATCTCAAGCACTTAATCAAAAAAATTTTCTGGGGAAAATTGGGCTCACGGGATTTTTTTGTTTATACCGATAGAAAAGGGCACCTTTTCATTACTCTCACGGTATTTTGTTGTTTTTACCGATAGAAAAATGGCACCCAATCTCAAGCACTTTAAAAAAATTTTCTGTGGAAAATTGGTCTCACGGGATTTTATTGTTTATACCGATAGAAAAATGCAATCACTAATTCGAATATTTTTCCGGGAAATTTACTTTTTCTATCGGTATTATTTTGTTGTTTCGATAGAAAATTACATAAGTCTATCGGTATCATTTTGTTATACCGATAGAAAAGTTCCTCCGCTACTTTATTACTCGTACACGGCCCTTTAGTTTCCCTCCACTCGAACAGTTCCACCTTAGAGCACTGCGTCTCTTCGAGAGCGAAGAAAACCCCAACCTCCGCCGTGAGCACTCACTTCCTCTCTCCCACACGACGATCGCCGGCTGGACACTGGTTCGTCACTGCCACCGGTTCTTATTTTCGTCCTTCGCCCGCCGCTGCTGCGTTCTACACCGCCTCTGCATCACCAGAACTGATCGCCGCCGTAAATACCCTAATTCATCGTTCTATTTCCAGCATCTTCTTTATTTGATCCTAGTGTTTTGCACGTACTAATTCTTGGTGTTTTGCAATTACACTAGGGTTCCCTATTGTGTTGGCTTATGTACATTCCGCAGGCAATGTTGATTTTAATTAGGGTTTACATAATATGTTCCAGTGCTGTAATGAACCTGTTTTGAGATTTTAACTTCTCTATACTGCTGTATGTGTGATCAATTGTATCCAACTGCCATGTAATGCAGATTATATGTTGGAGGTGTTCTTACACATATTCTATCGGCAGCTCATGTGTTTACCGATAGAAAATTTTCTGCACAAGTAGTAAAACTTAATTTGGATCTGGAAGGACATGAGCCATGCAATGTACTAGTTTGGTTGGGAATTTTTACTCACTTCGTATGAATATATGGCAATGTGGATGGGTCTTCGATGTATATGTTTCAAATGCCTATATACATGACTTTTCCCAACCTAATAGCTGTGAAGTCCTGATGACTCACATACAGGCTAGGCTAAAGATTATGCACAGTAGCACTTAGATGCTTGTGTGCATATTTACGTGTGAAATAATAATGCTGGCCCATGAATATTAGTGTAGCAAATCATCGAGAATGTTATGTGATGACAGTGAATGGTGGCTTGTCAACAAAATTCCATATGTAGAGAACATTGTTATGTTCTATCGGTATCTCACGTGTTTGCCGATAGAAAAATTGTCTTGTGTGGAGGTAATTGTTATGGTCTATCGGCAGCTCATGTGTTTACCGATAGAAAATATTTCTGAAGAGTTCAGTAAGTAATTTATGCATGTCTTTCTTTTTGTATTATTTTCCCTTTTGCCGCCCTAGTTAGTCTCCAGTCCTGGGCTGAGTTATGGAAGTCCAAGGCGAATTAATTGCCATATATATGGTTTGTTGAAGGTTTTGTAGGGGAAGACATGTCGTCGTCTTCATCGGATGGTACTAGTGGTTCGACTAGGGCCAACCCCATCGTAACTACTGAAGATGGGGCTGTTACATCCCAGCGCAAGAGGGTGGGGCGAGGCGCGACGACGTTGGGGCGTTTGGCCAAACGCACTGATCTTTCTTGTGAGTTCAACCAATTTGGGAGGCCGATTGGAAAGAATGCTGGGAGGTACGCGGCCTATGTTGGACTGTTGGCGAAAGAAAGGGTGAAGATCACCGTCCAGAGCTGGAAGGACGTGACGGCGGACGAGAGGGATAGGTTGTGGGCGGAAGTGAAGGTTAAATGAACTGAAATCGCTGAACTCTTTCGTAATCACGTTCTCTTGGCTTATACTAAAGTTTAACTAACTCGTGATTAATTGTATGCATTTTTCGGAAACAGGCTAAGTGGAACATCCCCGACGATACACCTAGGACTGCCTGCTTGAAGGACATGAACGGAACATGGAAAACCTTTAAGAGCTGGCTCGTCAGTAACTTCCTAGCTGCGGGGAAATCTCCTTGCGAGAAGTACCCCTTCATATCGGAGGAGGTATGGGAGGAATTCACCAAGCAGAAGGGGACTGAGGAGTTCAAGGCCCTTAGCGAGAAGAATGGGGCGATCAGAAGAGGAACGACCACCCGCATCGGCTCGGATCCTGGGGCTATGCGGGGAAGGAGGAACAGTGGAAGAAGGAAGACGAACAAAATCCTGTCATCGACACCCCTGAGTTGCCGCTCTCCGAGATCAGGGATGAGAGGTGCAAGCGATGGTGGAGGGGGAGGGGGTCCGTGTCGTCCACGGGGTCTGTGCAATTCGCAACCCCTGGGGACGCCGACGTTGTGAGGCGAATGGTAAGTTGGCTAACCTCGTAAATTGTGTTCGCACAAGTGTATATAAGGCAATTTGTCTCACAAGGTACCTTCAAATGTAACAAATCTCTTTTGAGAAGGAGGCAGCGGAGGGATTGTTTACCCCGCAGAGGGAGAACGACATCCTCACCCGGGCTCTAGGAAATAAGGAGCATCCCGGGCGGACACGGGCCGTGGGAGCCATTGTGTCGTGGAAGGCCAGTTTCGTAGATCCAGCTCCACCGAGGAAGAAGGCCCGCACCTGGAAGGAAAAGGAAGCTGACCTCTCCGATAAGATACGGGCTGAGGTACGGGAGGAGATACGGGCGGAGATGCGGGCTGAGATACGGGCTGAGGTACAGTCTGAGGTGCAGACCGAGGTCGCACAAATGAGGGAAGAGTTTGCACGGTTGAGAGAAACATTGCTGGCCAAGAGTGCAGATGCGGATCCCCAGGACGACGATACCCCGCGGGGTCGGATAAGCAGTTGCGCTTCGAAGGTACTCGCGGATCCAGTGGATCTACTTGAGGTACTGCAAGCCTTCATCTGTGCACTTAAGTTGATGCCACTCCCATTCTGTTAGAGTTGTTTCGCTAACCTATTTTAATTGTTACAAATTTGCAGGGGCCGGAGGGCTGCATCCTACAGAATCACGTAGGCGCCGGGCAGGAAGTGGTTGGACACGGCTTCGTATATCCGTCTGGGCCGGATGTCCGGGTCCACTGTGTACCTCTCCGGTTGGGTTTCGCAAAGGTACAGGTGGACATGGCCATGCCGGGCTACAACGATTCTCCGTTGCCAGTCCCAACAGAGGAACTGCAGACACTTGCTGAGGCAGTGGGCTCCTACGTACAGCGGCCCAAGAAGTGTCTTGTAATACAACCGGTAAATCCTACACATTTTAGATTACATCCTACTCAGTACCCTCAACTTGCATAATCTAACATACGTGCTCATTAATTGAAGTGGCCTGCCGCGGGGCTACCAGGGGACTGCGCCCCCAGCTCGGGGCATGAGGGCCGATCTCGTGCGAACCTGGACACATCAAAGATGGCCTCGACCCCACCCAGTGCATCCACGCCTCCACCTCGGAAGAAAGCCGCCATCACCTCGCCCTTGCCTTCGAAGGTACGCGCTCAGTCCCCGGCAAAAGGCAAGGGCGGCAAAGGCAAGGGTAAAGGGCGACAGGGACTGCCGCGGACGTTCACGAACGCGCTCCCACTCCTGTCAGAGGCATCTTTGCGGAAATTGGATCGATCAACCAGAGACCTCCACGAGTGGTACCTACATCGAGCTCGGCGCAGCCTGAACTTCTTAGTTCCCTACAGGCCTGGGCAGTTCCACCGTGAGCCCGGGACTATATCCGTGGCACACGAGGATCTGTTCGACCTCTACAACTGGCGGGAGCTCGATATGTCCATCATACGGACTGGAGTCCTGTGAGTTTGCTGATGCTATGTATTGCTGTTTTCTAACTCTGTTTGCTAACTCGGCATTAATGTTGCAGTTCATTTGAATACTGAGTAACTTTCTGTGAAATTAATATTAATCTCGTCCTTCGCATGCAGGTGCATGTACAGGCTAGCATCGGAGGCTGCGTGTGACAAGGTGGGTTTCCTCGACCCAGAGAAAATAAGCCTCACGATGCTAGAGCAGGACACCGCGCACGCTGAGCAGTACATATCCAGCGCGCTGATGGCGCAGCAGGACAGGGACTTCATTCTGGTGCCGTACCACCAAAGGTTAGTGCATTTCGTACTAATTTAACTCAATCTTGTATGTTACACCTGAGATGTACTTTGAGCTAGCGGTCCTCTTTTACGTACAATGCAGGGGCCACTGGATCCTCATCGTGATCTGTCCGCCGAGGAACGAGGTGTACTACCTCGATTCGATGCGTGACAGATTATCGATGGAATATGTGCTCAAGGGGAATATGGAGGCGTAAGTAACTTATATGTTTGATTTATATGTTGACCTCACTAGCTAATGATAATACATTAACTGGCAATACTAACTGAAATGCAGGGCTTTTGATAACTATGTGTCCACTGGAGGGAGGCATGCCGCACCGCAGGGCTCCGTACTAGCTTGGAAAGAATATGAGGTACTCACGAGACTTTTTGTTTATGCTTAATTAGTTTATGGAAACAATATATAGCTAACATGTATTCGCATATGCAATTATCTCAGTGCTATCAGCAGCCGCAATCGTGGGAATGCGGGTTTTATGTGCTGCGCTACATGTACGACCTAGTGCAGACAAACTTTTCCCGATTCCCTCAGGTAAGCATCGATAGCTAACTCAAATTTCAAAAATGGGTGTCACGTTCTAAATTAGGATCGAAGTTAGTTACTCAGTATGCACAATGCTTGCAGATCGCCATGTCGAAAGACCAATATGAAAATGCAAAGATTATATATCTTCGACAAATCTGGGCACAATATGTCATGGAGGAAGTAGCGCCCAACCATCCAGCATGACAATTTTCTCCTTTTTGTGTACTCTGCATAGACTGTTCATATACATGTGAATAAATATATATATGTGAATAAATGTCCACATTGGATTGCAATCTGTATTTGTCCATACATATGTGAATAAATGTGAATAACTGCCTAATGTGTCAATTTGTTCTGTGAATTTACCTTGCATCTGTACTGTATTGTGTATCCAATCTATACTGTATTGCATCTGTACTGTATATGTGAATGTACTATATTGTGAATGCAAATAAAGTACTGTATATGTGAATGCTCTATCGTTAAATTCATCAACAACCGAGAGACTACTGTCCTTTTTTCTATCGGTACAATCAAAATTAACCGTTAGAAGAGTTTGACCTTTCCTGCCGGTGAACTCATACATATCCGATAGAGTACTAAGCTTTTTTCTGTCGGTAATCTTGTAGTTAACCGTTAGAATAGTGGTACTTTCCAATCGCTATTGACGAGTTTTCTATCGGTAAACTTGTAATATGCCGATAGAATAGTATGAGTTTTCCTATCGGTAAACTTATAATTAGCCGTTAGAATAGTGGTACTTTTCCAGCCGCTGACGACGAGTTTTCTATCGGTACACTCCTAATATGCCGATAGAGTACTAAGCTTTTTTCTGTCGATAATATTGTAGTTAACCGTTAGAATAGTGGTACTTTTCAATCCACTAGCGACGAGTTTTCTATCGGTACACTCCTAATATGCCGATAGAGTACTAAGCTTTTTTCTGTCGGTAATCTTGTAGTTAACCGTTAGAATAGTGGTACTTTTCGAACTGCTGGACGTAAGAATACGACGGGTTTTCTATCGGTAGATTCATAATATGCCGATAGAATAGTGAACTTCTTCTGTCGGTTATTTACCGATAGAAAATGTCCAGTCTTGTTCTATCGTGTCTATCTCTATCGGTACAAAAACTGATAGTAGAAGGGTTTTTTTTACCGATAGAAGACTGCATTTCTGTACTAGTGCATGCAATATTGTTGCATGTATATGTGCGGACAGTGGTAGTCAAAGTAAATTGTGGGGAAAGTAGTTCACCTCTGTACAGTATAAAGAAGGTATTCGAATACTCCATACCCTCGGATTAGGATATGTCATGGTCAATGAACTTATCATGTAGTTGGGCACAAGTAATTTTATGAATGACATTTTAAACTAAAATGTTATATCCATCTTTGAAAATTTAATTATAATGTGTACTTCTATCAATGTTAATAAGAGATTAAATTACTACAACCACTACACCACTTTGATAATTTATGAATTAGTGTATTATAAATACTTCCATGAATCTTCCATCATGTTTATCTATAATCTGAATATAAATGCATCCTACTACAATTGGCTTGCTGAGTACCCTGTATTCACCCCAAAGTTTTAATTCATTAGAAGAATATGAAGCTGACCAGGAACCACTCGAGGACGAGCCAACTCCATTTGAGGGTGATTTTGATTAGTTCGTTTAAGGTTATGGCTCACGGCTGACCTTGACTGTGGGAAGAATTATTGTGCGCATGTAACATAAATAAATTGGCCATAATGGTCCCTACTGTAAAATATTACTGTAATGCTGTATAATTAGTGTTTGGAAGTCATGGTTGTGTTATACACTTCTCTTTACAATTGTGATAAGTGCTAAATTGGTAGTACTTTTACCCTAAGTTTGCTAATGAAAACATGCTAAAAACATATTCAAAACTCCTTTGATGCGACATTTTATGTATATTTTTCTATCATTTTTACAATCCACTTTCACGGTTGTTTTTGCCAGGTTCCAGGGATAGAACCTACAAAATTTGAGGACATTTGACTTCATTTTGATAATTTTTGACAAAAGACATCAAAACTGGACAAAAATGAACCCTGATTGAACACTTCGTGGTCAAAATTACCTGGTCAAACATACTTGGATGAGAAAGAGCCATAATCGAACACACTTAAATGAGAAAGAGTCATAATCGAACACGAAGACTTTTGGTCGAACAAGTCCTAATCGAACACGCCTGGTCAAACATGCCTAGTCGCCTGGTTGTCACCACTTGACCGAGCCCAACACGATCGCGGGCACGACCCGTGCTCGCCCTGGAGCATGAACCGTGCCACAGGGTGTGCTCTGCTTGGTTTCCAAAGATATTTTGGTCGATTTTTGTGGTTCACTTGGATTTATCTTTTTCTCATGCCGTTTGAAGCCGGATTCCGTCGCTTGCACGTCAAGAGTTATATTTGGGCACGTTAATCCATTGTATCATAAATAGAGAAGCTTATATTTGTTTTTTTAAGTGCTTTTTCATAGGCTTTAGATATCTTTTAGAATTGGTTTAGTTTAGTAGAGTCACCTTCTCTATTTTCTATGTTTGTAAACCGGTAAGGACGGCAGACTTAACTTTGATGCAATCAAGTAAGTTTTCATTTATTTTTTATTATTTCTGTATTTTTATGATTTTTTACGAGTAATTCACTTCTAAGGTTAGGGATAACCTAATCCGGAAGGCGTAATTCCTCCTCGGTCTCGATCTTAAGTTTTGCAGGTAGTTCTTAAATTCTTGTTCCGGCAACAGACGTAACAGTTGAGCTTTAACAAGAATTTAGGGGAGTTCTTGAGTCCATAGCGCTTTGACGCGAGATCCTGAACAGGAGAGAGGCTCTCGCCAAATTTAACTGTGGAAGCGATCCTCTGACCATTGTACCAGCACCGTACTGGCAACTTAATCTATCTTGGAAAACAATTGAAAATAACTTGTAATTCTCAGACCTTGGATAGAATTATGCCTGATGGTTATAGAATTTCCGAAACCCTAGGTTTTTGATGCGATAGAGGCCCGATCTTCTGATAGGTTGTACTTTGCGGAACAGAGACGTTCACGTTCCAAGGCTTCCAATCAGTGGGTATTGAGTCCTTGCAATCGCTACACCCACGCACCTGTCGTTATCAACCGTGCTCACGCCCGGATGACCTTACCACGAAGGTTAATTCCTGCACGCAGTAGAAGAAATGAGCAAGAACAAGGTGCACAGCAATCAGAAATTTTAGAACGAATAACTGAGGTTATCTTTCACCAAACCAGGTCTTTCAACAGTACTTCGATGAAAAATTGTATCTCACGCAGCGGAAAACAATGTAGCAAATAACCTAAGGAAGAACTTGAGGAGTTTAGCCATATAAAGGAGAGAGAGGTGGCAGCTAGGGTTGGCTCGCAACCCTAGGCAGGGTTCATGGGCCGTGACCCAAAAAAAGAGGTGGCGCAGCACCAAGAAGCCCAAAACAAATTCTAGCCACGACTTGTTTTGATGATTGTGACTAACTCAGAAGGAATTTTGAAGTGGGGCTAGATCTGTTGGAAAGATGATATCGTGGCTTCTCCATAGAGTGCTCGAACATTCCAACGGACTCCGTATGCAGCTTTTATGTTCATTTTAAGGTGAGTTGCTCCCTGGTGTCCGAACTGGACTCCATCTTGTGTACAACTTGGGCCAAAGCTTGCCTTGGTGAAGAATTACATCTTTGCCCAGGATTCCTATGTACAAGAACATCATCATTAGGTAGTAACCTATTCTCCAAAGCATAAGTATGTAACCCTAGGAACGAACACACCTGGTAATTTAACTGTCATGCACGTGCCGTTGTAATTGGTCCTTGCATAGGAGGTGATGGAATTGAAGTAGTGTGTGTATCCGTCGTAGTGATGTCCTCATCAGTTTTCCTTTTTGTTCCTTAAACCCTCGTTTTCATACTTGCTCTTACTGCTTTAAATCCTAGATTGATAGCCTTAGTAGTAGATTTAGTGGTAGAAAAACAAAACCCCAAATCGTTCAGACTTAATCAGTTATTTGTTAGCGTAAAATATGAATACGCTTGTTACTTGTGGAATTCGACCCTCAAGTGCTCAACGTTCAACTGTTCTCTTACAGTTATTACAACCCATTGCGAGCGCCCATCTTGCATGCGCGATCAAGTTTTTGGCGCCGTTACCGGGGAACAACGTTAATTCATCTTTTAGATTAATTTTTGTTGATATAAGTCAATCTTACTTCTTAATCTTGATTCTATTTTTCTTTTTCTTCTTTCTGTGCACAACTAATCCTTGCAGGTTGGAAGTACATCCAATATGATCAATAACGAGCCACATTGGACAATCAAACACTAGAGGAAGCCAAATCACCAAAGATGGGTGAACAGAAGAAATTGATGGATTATGGAATCCCCGCTCAGCATGGGGTATTGTTAGACTAGCAATATAATCAAATAATTTTGAAATTAACCCTGTACTCTTAAATTTCATACAACAAAATCAATTCAGTGGTTTTGTCACAGAAGATCCTTCGTTGCATCTCCATATTTTTCTTGAACATTGTGATACTTTTAAAGTTAATGGAGTTTCATAGGATGCGCTATTACTACGTCTCTTTCCTTTCTCTCTTCGAGATAAGGCGAGAGCATGGTTGTACACTCTACCACCAGCTTCAATAGCGACGTGGGATGAACTCTCAAGTATTTTTCTCAATAAATTTTTTCCTCTATCTAAAACTATACATATTCAAAATCAGATGGCTTGTTTTACTCAGTTGGGAGGAGAATCACTTTACGAAGCATGGGAGTGGTACAAGGAGTTTTTGAGGTCGTGCCCACACTACGGCTTGGAGAAGTAGCTTGTAGTTCAAACATTTTATAACAGTTTGAATTACTCGGCACGGATGACTGTTGACATCGCAACTGGCGGTGCACTCATGAACAAAAGTATTGAGGAAGCATATGATCTAATTGAAGGCACGACACAAAACTACACGCAATGGGGGAATGAACATGCTACATCTGGTAAGACCAAGTGTGATGGCTCAATTAGCTGACTAGGTTACCTTTTTATCCGATAAACTAAAAAACCTTCAACAACCTGCTACTTGTACATCTTCTGTTAATGCCATCGCACCTATTTGTGACTGTGCGGCATGCAAGGCCATCATGGCCATAAATGCCAATTTAACCAACATATGCAACATGCTCGTTCTTTTCAAGGAACGCAACCAGGTCAAGGTAATTTATTTTCAAATACTTATAACCTTGGATGGCATAACCATCCAAACATTTTGTGGACAGAACTGATCAAACCACAGCACCAACTCCCTCAACAACAACAGTCGTACCAAGCACCAAAGCCATTGTTTCAGCAACAACAACAACAACAACAAACGTACCGGCCACCACATCAACAAAAAAATCAACCCAAATGATACAAGCCTAGAACGAGTTCCACAAGAGAACAGAGATGCGGTAGTGGGCAAGTATGTCGTTCTTCCACTGGGACTAGAACAAAAGCAATACGTATGAAACTAAAACTTAATCAGCAAAACAAACAAAATGACTAAGTCAAGAGAAAGAGAGAGAAAAATGTCTGAATGGAAAAGAGGGTGAAGATTGTCGTGTGCCTTGACTAGTCGCACCAACTAGCACGCAACTAACAGAAATGAGATTCTATAATCGTGTCCTAGGCTAGCAGTGTCAAGCATGAATTAAGAAAGAACGATACTTCCAAGCGTTAGAAACAATCCAAATAGAAGAGTAGTATTCAAGTAAGGTAACAACAACTCAATTCGGTTATAGGCAAACACAACGTAGATTTTGATTTTCAATTGATAGACCAATTCAGTCACTTGATTTTAGATTTTTGCACCAAGGTTCCAATCACACAGAGGGATTCACAGCCAGAATAAATAAACAACAATGCAACCTAAACCGGATTTCTATTCGAGCCTAACTTATAGAGTAAAACAAGCTCAAATAGCAGAGGAACTAAAAATCGTCAAGCAATTCCAGTTTAAGCTACCAAGAGATTTAACAAATGGATTCATTCTACACAAATGTGGTCTGTTCACTCCTCACTTGCATTAAGCATTCACAAATCGGCAATAACAGAGATTGAAACAGAGTTCTAACTGGGGTTTTACTCAATTCAAGTCAATACAAACACCACAGGAATTACAATTTAGGGGAGGAAAAGAGGAGATTGGGAGAAGAAATTGTTGCCCAGTTGGATGAGGAGTCGATGAAGAACATCGACGATGAAGACAACGCCGAGTAGAATCCCAGTAGCAGCAGCTTGGTCATGGTCTCGGTCGAAGTGGCCATCGGCCCACGGGACGTGGCCGACGAGGTGATGGTGGTGTGGTCGAGTGGTTGTGGTCGGCGGTGGAGTGGTCGAATCAGCTACTCGTGGTCACTGTGGGCCATTAAAACTTCGATCCAAAAGCGGATTCTGACTCCCCACACCACAACACCTCTGGATCTGAAGCTTCTAGGCCGATGGCGACGCCTCAACGCAACATCAAGAAAACACCAAAGCGCCAAAGAAGATGGACCACATCATCGGCCATGTCAATCGACTATACGACTATCAGGTACACGCAGGCCACATCCTCCCAAATGGCACATATCCAGGCGCATCTACCTACCACGGGCCACATCTTCACACCCTGTCCTTCCTCCACAACCCTATCCACCACGCTCCGACGAGTGATCTCCAAGGTACGCAAGTTTTTATTTTTATTTTTGTTTTTTTGTTTCTCTTTGTTTTTCTTTTCAGGTTTTAACTTGCGACACCTTGGAACAAATCACCGGAGCTACGTGGACCACATTACCCTCTTTCAGCACATCATCTTTAACAACATCGACCATCAGACACCACAATCACAAACGGTAATCTGTATCTCTCTCTCTTCAAACATTGAGGACAATGTATGATTTAACTTGGGGGTAGTCACTTTATCGTTTACTTATCCTTTAGAGAATCATCATTCCACCCTCTTGCCATCATAAATTGAAAAAAAATATAAAAATATATCAACTTGGAACGCCTAGTTTTGAAGATGATCTTTAATCAATTAGATGACTGTAACATCTCAAAAATAGGATCTAAACATTTCATTTTATAAAAACCTGACCCTAAAAATTTCATTGTCTTAACTCTAAAACTACATTTAAGAGTACTCTCTAAGAAGTTTTAACCAAAATATAAAATTAATTTCCAACTAGTTTAAAGGTATTTCCTTATATGTACTTGTCCATATGTGCACAAACATGTGTATGTATGCATGTGTACTTATTTCATTAAAATACTCTCAAACATACCATAATTCATGTCAAACTGAACAGATAGGACCTTCTACCTATCTTTACATAATTGCCTTTACCATCAAGATCAAACTCAACTCCCAAAGCTCATAAACTAATCACAATACTGTTTTTGAAAACCAAATTCCTAGTTATCCTAATTAATTTCTCAGACTTCAAATTGATCAATTCCAAAAAAGATTTCTCCTGGATTTCTGAGAAATCCTATATCTTAGTAAGCTTGCGTACTAGTCCTAAAACTTCTCAACCAAACAAGTTCATTTGATCATTTTTCGCGTTTCAGTCCAGATTTCATCTCAAATTAGTCCTTTTCAGCTCTCGAAGGCCAGAGATGGCTAAAACCTCTAAATCACCTTCAAATTCCAATCCAACTAAATGGCTATTTTCTTTCTGTTATTTCATACAAGTTTCCCTTTTGTACCAAGTTCAGATTTAGCCCAAAAACTCAGTTATTTATGTTTTCGGCTGTTTTCAGTAAAAGTACTATTCACTTTTACGCTAATTTCTGTTTTTTTGTTTTCGATTCATTTTTGTTTGAGTCCAGATTCATCCCAATTTGTTTTTGAGTAAACTATCCTTATTGAACTAAGTCCAAACTTGTTCCCAGATTCTGAATAATTACAATTCAGCCAAAGAAAGTTTCCAAAATCGTGAAAGAGTCCTTCTGTCAAACTTTGTCAGAAATTCAGATTTTTGAATTTGTTTACCTCGAAAACCTTCTGTGCCATCTTTCTCTACATATACATATATATACATATGTATTATAAATATATATACTCATATACACACAAATACTCATACACACATCTAGCCAATATCACTCACACACTGAGCACACAAGTCAACAGGAGCAGCAAACACCTTCCACCTGTCTTCTTCCTCTAGCCAGTAGCAGCTGCATTGTGCACTCTCTACACTCTTCTTCTCTATGCAAGTTCCAAGAGAGCAGTGGCCGTCCATCTTTGACCCCCTCTTTCTCTCTTCAATTCTATCGACAGTCTAGCATATATGCAGCAGCAACAGTGATCCTCTTCTTCTCCCTATTCTTCTTCTTCTTCTTGTTCATCTTCTTCCTCCAGAGAATCATCTACAGCAGTATCCAAAGCAACAAGGCTGAAGAAATCTAGCAATTCTTCTAAAAACCTAGGTAAATCACCTCTTACGCACCCACACAAGCATTTTACTATCTCATAGAAGCTGCAACACATACACACACTCACACTATTCCTTTTCCTCTTCAGCACGTGTCAAAGTAAGCCTCATTGCCGTCAAAGTGATCTCAGCCAGCCATCGCCGGCCAAAATACTTTAACCAACCTCACCCTCTACCTCACTTCAAGCTCCAATAGCATCTTTGTGAACTCCGATGATCTCAACTGTCGCCGATTTCACTTCTCCCTTGCCATCGGTGAACTCCATTGTTCACCTCATCGGACCCATCTCCGAGCCAAATTAGTAGTCGAATATGTAGAGAGAAACACTCCTCATCTCGAATAATGCCTCTCAGTTCAACTAGATTTCAAAATCCATCATGAGTCAAGGAGGAGACGGGTGTGAAGGAAGGAGGGGGAAGAACGGGAGCACACTGGCGGCTTGGGCACAAGTGCAGCGGCCTAAGCAAAAGAGCAATGGTGGTGCTAATTGTTGGCTTGAATGCGTCAGCGGCGGTGCAATGGATCTGGTGGTGTGAATTCGGCGACAATTGGTGAAGATCCGACAGTAGATCAGTTGAATCTAGGGTTTTGTGGGGTGGTGACTTGGATTGGAGTGGAGGGCGAAGCATGGCGCAGATTGGCGGGTCGTCGTAGATCAAGCTCGTGGTGGCACGGTGAGGTAACAGGAAAAATGGAGATGGGGGAAGGAAGATAAGAAACAGAGGAAGAAGGAGAAGAAGAAAAGGAAGAAGAAGAAAAAGGAAAGAGGAGAGGAGGCTCGGGAGCACGCCGGTGGTGAGGACTAATGGGAAAAGAGGAGACAAAGTGTGGTGAGAGAGGATGAAGAGTTGACGACTGACGGCTCGCCAGAGAGGGAGAAGAGGATGAAAAGGGGGAGGTAAAAGAAGGGAGGAGACCGGTAGCTCACCATCAGAGTGGACCTGGCCGGCGGCAGCAAGCTCACCGGGGCTAGGAGAGAAGAACAATAGGAAAGAGGGTTTTCAGGGATAAGCCAAGCCCTAAGCCGTTAGGTTGTAAGGTGATCTGGGAGGATCTTTAGGTCGAGTTGTATAAGGCTTCGCGACCTTAACTGAGTTCGGAAATGTTTCGCAACCTTGGGAAGGATTCATTCTCTGGTCGGAATTGTAATCCGATTCGAATATATATATAACTAAGTCCTATGTGTTAGGTTTAGTTAAGTCTGAGTCTAATAAGTTTAGGTTATTGAGTCTAATACGTACTCATACAATTGGACTATAAATACCTTGTAATAGGTCTAGTTTAGATCATCGAATACCATCGAGTCTAGATTAAAGTCTTAGACACTAATAATTCATTGATCGACGTAGGCGAGTGCGTCCTAACGTTCAATGTGTAAAGCCCTCTTTGAAATAAAGAGTTGTGCAATACTTTGAGCTGTGTTTTTGATCAACCTTTGGGTTTCAGTAATTCCGAGTAAGATCCCATTATTCGGTATATTAGAATCTGGGCGAGCCTAGTGCAAAAGCCAAGACTAGGTCTCAAATGGATCAAGTTGGTATCAGAGCAACTATCATATCCTATGGATGGTGAAGACTCGCCAGGGTTACAAAGCTTCTAGCGAAACTCCAGGCGAAAAATCGACGATACCTACAGTCGCATCTCTGACAATGTTTGAAGGAACCTCCGTTCAAACTAACCTAGCCGATCAAGTGGCTAAGCTCTCCACCGATATGGAAACTGTGCTTGCTTAGATTAAGCAGTAGGCCATGAGTGTACCTCCTAAAGCAGGGAAGGATACAAGTGTGAAGACTGGTGAAGACTTGCGCAGGCCAGACGACAAGGAAGAAGAAGACGACCATAAGGCCAACGACCTCGCCAATACCTCCTTAGCCGTTGGATCTTTCAAAGTCGACGCTAAGATTGACATACCCATATATGATGGGAAGATCGATGCCTAGAAGTTAGACTCATGGATAGATCAGCTCAAGACCTACTTTGACCTGAAAGGGTTTAGTAGCACTCAAAAGGTCAAATTTTGCACCTTTGAAGATGAAGGACCACACCAAGACATGGTAAAAGGCTCTTGTCACCAGTGGTGAAGTTGACGACCTTGTGTGGGGTCAATTCAAATGACTCGTGTGACAAGAATTCTATTCGATGGGCTACCTTGAGGAGAGATGCGAATGTTAGCACAAACTATACCAACGACACGACCAAACTGTCCAGGACTATATGACAGAGTTCTGGCGACAAGCATCAGTCATTGGCATCTCACGGTCTGATCCTCAGGTATTTCAAAAATACACATCTGGACTTCAAAAATCGATCAGTGCTGAGTTGAGCCTGTTCGGTGTCCAAGACATCACGATCGCGAGCACAACTGCTATGGCGATCAGGAAAAAGAACTGTTCCCGTAGCGACAAAGACACGAGGGGCAGTGCAACCTTGACAAAAAGAAAGACAAATATGAAAAAGTACGCTTCGAAATCGGGGCACGGGTACTTTTTGCGACCATTGTCAAGTCGCGGGACATACAAAGGATAAATGCTACAAGCTTCATCCTAAACTTCACCAAACAAAAACGAACCAGGGAAGAGAATAGCCACGACTACCGTATCCGCTAGGTTGGTTTACAACTGATGTGAGCCAACAGTTCATGAGTTAGTGTGTATTGAAGTTTGTGATCTCTGCATGATATATCGATGAGGTGCAATGCGATGTTGTTCCTATCGATATCTGTCAGGTGATCTTTGGGAGTCCGTTCTTGTATGATCGAGACGCTCACTTCCATCGACGAGCTCAAGAGTACGAGCTCACTAAAGACGGAGTTAAGTTGGTGATCGGTAGAGACGTCCACATCAACACTTCGAACTTGATTACCGCAAATCAGGCCAAAAGAATCGTCAATGCATGTCACAAATACGTGTTTGTTATGATTCGACTGGTTGGTGAACGTGATAGTACTTGAGCAGCATTGTCGTTGGTGTGCTGAGAAGATTTCGGTCATTTTTTGGGACTACTGGAGAAATACAGTGATCTGTTCAACAGTACCCAGCGTCGTCCACCGAAACGTCCAACTGAGCACGAGATTTAGTTTGTGTCTGATGCGACACTTCCCAATTTGAGTATGTATCGCAACTCAGTATTGGAGAATGAAGAGATCAAGAGACAACTTGGTGAGTTGCTGAATGATGGTGTCATTCAACCGAGTAGTTCACCTTGTGAATCTCTTGTGGTATTAGTGCCAAAGAAAGATGGGACTTGGCGTATGTGCATCGACTACCGAGCACTGAACAAGATCACCATCAAGAACCGGTACCCCCTTCCTCGTATTGACGACCTGCTAGACCAATTGAAGCATGTTGTTGTCTTCTCGAAGTTGGATCTTAATTCAGGATATTATCAAGTCAGCATCCGAGAGGAGGATACGTGGAAGACCGCGTTCAAAACCCAACAAGGTCTATTCAAATGGCTGGTCATGCCGTTTGGCCTCTGCAATGCCCCAGCTATTTTCATGCATCTTATGAATGACGTATCGAGACAGTTCATCGATGACTTTGTGAACGTTAACCTCGACGACATACTGGTTTATAGTCGTTCATGGAATGAGCACCTCATTCATGTCGAAAAGGTGTTCGAACAGCTTCGGCGACATCGACTTCGCCTCAACTGTAAGAAGTGTGAGTTCGGCCATCAAACTCTACTGTACCTAGGATTCATGGTTGGAATTGGTACATTGCAAATCGACACGGATAAGGTAAGAGTGATCCACGAGTGACCTTGACCGTGAACAGTTACGGAAGTGCGTAGTTTTGTGGGAGCATGCCAATACCTTCGGAAGTTCATCTGACACTTCTCGATTGTGGCCTCTCCGTTACATGCATTAACCAGGATTGACCAGAAGTTTGAGTGGACAGGGACACATGAGGACACATTTCTCTTGCTGAAGAGGAAGATCAACAAGGCGCCTATGTTAGCTTTGCCAAATCTTCAGAAACCATTTGAGTTAGAAACCGATGACTCAGGTTATGCCATGGGCATAGTGCCTATGCAAGAAGGTCGACCAGTGGCACATCACTCTGAGTTATTTTAGGGAGCTCAGAAGAATTACCCGACCTACGACAAGGAGTTGTGTGCACTGTATCAGGCCATAAAGCATTGGTGGTGTTACCTCTTGGGTAAAGAGACTGTTCTCCACACCGACCACCAACCGTTGCAATATTTGCAAACTCAGTCCAAGCTACAGCAAGCTCGACATATGAAGTGGATGTCGTATCTGCAACAGTTTAATCTAGTGATTAAGTACAAGAAGGGCGTACACAACAAATTGGCGGACATGTTGTCTTGACCACCGGTGACGACCCTCTGCTTATCAGCATTCATGCAGATTGAGCCCTCGTGTCATGATGACTAGGCCACAATGTATAGTGAAGACCCTGATTTTCAAACAGCACTAGCTGAGCTCAAAACAGGCAAACCTATGGAGTTTGTTCGTCGATAAGGACACCTATACAAAGGCAATTTACTTTGTATACCTCGTGGAGCACCTCAAATTCAATGGCTGAGAGAAGCGCATGCATCAAAGGTTGCTGGACACTTTGGGGTTACGAAGACTTTGCAAAATCTTCACCGACATGTG
Organism: Pharus latifolius; assembly: GCA_019359835.1. NCBI lineage: Eukaryota > Viridiplantae > Streptophyta > Magnoliopsida > Poales > Poaceae > Pharus > Pharus latifolius. The sequence goes on from CM033323.1 coordinate 63,204,360, forward strand.
TTCTGATCGCGTATGCAGCAAGATGTGGCTAGTTTTGTTCGAGGCTATGGTCTCTATAGCATCTCAAAACTGGCAAACCAAAAATTAGGTTTGTACACTCCTTTGCCAGTTCCATTGCGACCATGGGAAAGCATATCCATGGATTTCTTGGGAGGATTCCTAAGACCCGACGTGGCAACGACTATCTCTTTGTGGTCGTTGATCAGTTCTCCAAAATGATTATTCTCATACCCTGTCGAAAGACTATCACGGGAGAAGAAACAGGTCGGATATTCTTTAAGCACGTTTGGACACATTTCGGACTGCTGACTTCTATTGTGTCTGATCGTGATACCCGATTCCTTAGTCACTTTTGGCGATCGCTCTGGACGATGATGGACACAAAGCTAAAGAGGAGTACTTCTTTTTATCCTCCAACTGATGGTCAAACCGAGGTGGTAAATCGAACTATCATTCATTTCTTAAGGGGCTTTAACTCTAAGCATCCAAAGACCTGGGATGAAAGCATACTGTACCTGCAGTTTGCTTTTAATCGAGCAGTGCATGGTTCAATTGGAAAGTCGCCCTTTGAGGTCTGTTTGGGATTTCTTCCACAAAGTCCATTCGACATGGAGTTTGTGATCCCTACCTCTGCATAGAATAGCAAGGAAGCATCTGATCAGGATCGAGCACAAAAGTTCCTGGAAGGTATTCAGCGACTCCATCGGGAGGTTGAACAGAACTTGCTGCGAGCTCAACTCAAGTACAAGGCGCGACATGATCGGCACCGAGTTGATGCTCAATTCCAAGAAGGTGATATGGTATGGTTGAGTAAGGAGAGACTTAAAGGTGAAGGTAAAAAGCTTCAATCCATTCGTTATGGTCCTTTTCAGATTTTGTGAAAAGTTAGTAATAATGCTTGTCAGCTCGAGTTACCTCCGTATATGGATATTTACTCAGTTGTCAATGTTGAGCACCTCAAACTCTTTGAGCCTTCAATGCTGGATGACGAGCTAGATACCATACTACCATCTGTTAAAGACTTGGTCTATCAATGAGACGAACCTCTACGCGAAGCTGTGATCCTGGAGAAGAAGGTGACTACCACCCGCAGTGGCACAAAAGAGACTTTTCGAATCGGTCGGAAAGGTCAACGAGTACGTGAGGCAAAGTGGTACACTAGAGACGATGGTCAATCTCAATTTCCACATCTTCAGTTTCATCAAGAGGTCGCAACCGGAGTTGGCTCCTTCGCAACAAGGGAGTCATAATCTGAGAGGATCTTCAGGTCGAGTTGTATAAGGCTTCGTGACCTTAACCGAGTTCGGAAAGGTTTCGCGACCATGGAAAGGTTTTGCGACCTTGGGAAGGATTCGTTTTCTGGTCGGAATTGTATTCTGATCCGAATATATATATAACTAAGTCCTATCTGTTAGGTTTAGTTAAGTCTGAGTCTAATATGTTTAGGTTATTGAGTCTGATATGTACTCATATGTTTAGGTCTAGTTTTGATCATCGAATACCATTGAGTCTAGATTGAAGTCTTAGACACTTATAGTTCATTGATCGACGTAGGTGAGTGCATCCTAACATTCCACGTGTAAAGCCCTCTTTGAAATAAAGAGTTGTGCAATTACTTTGAGCTGTGTTTTCGATTAATCTTTGGGTTTCGGTAATTTCGAATATGATCCCGTTATTCCGTATATTCGAATCTGGGCGATCCTAGTGCGAAAACCAAGGCTAGGTCTCAAACAAATCATTAGGGTTCTAGCCTCTGGAGACTCTGATTTCGACGCAGTCAGCTCCAACGCGTCCGTAGTGATGCATACTTCTGTACGAAATCATCTGTTGGCTAGATCTAGTCGGTGAAGCTTGTCCATTTAGCCAAAATTATCCGAATTGCATTATCCTGCGATTAAAATAAACAAAACGCACAAATACAGCTATATTTGAGTATTTGATGATTTTTAAGACTAAAATGAGCATGAATGAGGGGAAAATATCTAGAAAATAAGCACAAATACGAGAGTTATCATCCCCCAAGCTTGAACTTTGCTTGCCCTCAAGCGAATAAAATCAGTGAATGAAGAAGGATAGCAAGTAAAGTATGCATGCAGCAATCTGGTGTATCAAAATTGTATATTTCGCAAGCACGAGAAAACTCAAAGAAAGGTCGCAAATGATTATGAATTATATATAAATTATGCACGACCAACCATTTCCAAATTTGGCAAAATGAGTAAAAAACATGCAAACAAGTCACCAATGCATTTACAGGCATATGAATATCAAAAGAGGAGTTTAAAAGTCTGATAATTGTGATGATTACATGTTTCAACCTCGCTAGACATCACACTAGGCACTTTCTAACATTTTTGAAATTTTTTCGAAATTTGGTCCTTAAGCTAGCTCTTTCCTATTCAACTTATTAATTATAGATCTCTTCGTACTCTACCCTAAGTCCATCGCCCTAGGTGATGTGTTCCATGGAGTGATCAACATGCTCATGAGCTCAATTTGATGATTGATGAATAAGCTAACATTTTAATGATGCAAAAACAAGTCAAACATCGACTAGCTCAGAGGAGCGGAGAGTAGAGGAGTTTTATTAAGCGGTGAAAATGGAAGTTTCCTACTAGGTAGAGAGCAGCATTTGCAACCTTATTTTGCAAAAAATTGTAAAAACATGGTTTAAGTAACTAGAAGTGATATCCAGGAGGTTATGTACACAAATCACGCGACTAAATGATCTAAACCAATCTTTTTAATATCACATACACAAGATAAACATGGTAACAAGGATGCCGAGATTTACACTCAAATTTGCACAAGATTCACAATATGGCTAGTGTGAGCAATTTAAAGAAAATTCAAGAAAATTTCAGCATGAGCTCTCTTGTAATTAGCTTGTCGGGCAAATAGTTCAATACAAGAGATATATCATAGACATACAATACATAAGCCCACATGGCTCGATAATCAACAATCCCATACACAAGTACAAGTATATATGCACAAATAGTCATAAATCACAACATTTACACAAACATAGAGAATTGAAGTTCATACATGCACAAATGCCCGATTTTAGTCTAAAATCATCCGAATTTTTTAAAAATTTAACCCAAATTTCAGATTTGAATGCACTCCCCCCAAGCTTAAAACATGCGTAGTCTCGATGCATACATGAATGCAAAACAGGTTGGGTGGATGCGAGAAAGTGAATTTTTGCACAAATGGGCAACATGAGGTCCGAGACAGCTCTCCAGGTATATGATGAAGATTGTGATGACGAGCCGTTCCGAAGATCTCTTGCACATGTACGGATGATAGTAGGTCCTGAAAAGAGAAAGCAAAACTAACTACAGTTTACAAAATAAAATGAAAAGAAAAAAAGAAAAGAATGGCTCGGGTTGCCTCCCGAGAAGCGCTTCATTTAGGTCGGAAGCTCGACCCTCAAAGGATATGGAATTGAAGTGCAGGTGTAGGAGGGCCTAGTGAGGGACGTAGTACAAGCTCCACATCCACCCTCCAATCAGAATCAACATGCCTGGGAATCCACCTGGATCCCAAGGAATATTGACTCAGAACAGGCCCGCTCGCGGTACATGAGTCACACGTGCAAACCTGCAGATAAGGTCAAGAACAAACAAGCATGTGTGTATGGTAGGGACACAAAAGGTCAGCTGACGAAAGTCCTTTCCCATAGATCAACTGACAATACATATCATGAGGATGGCATATGTTGATACAGGGTGAATGACAACTCACAGGGATATGAATAGTCTCATCAGAACTAAACAGCTCAGAATGATACGAGAAGGGTTTCAAATCTACCTGAATAGTGGATGGTGTGAATGATAAGGTAGTAGGGACCTCCACGGGGGTGGTGTCTGATGGATCAGGATGAACACAGTCCCCTACATCAGAAAGAAGTCTCTCAAAATCAAATAATAATGTCTCCCTCTCAATCACTTGGCTCACGGAATCGTCCAGGAAGTTCGTAAGATGAAAAGTGAAGCTCTCCAATTCAGACTCCTAAACCTGCAGATCATCAACAAAATCATGAATATCCCTAATATCAAATGTCTCAATATCAAGCAGAGGGATAATAGGATCATCAACCAAATGACTCAAATCCGCATCATCAAACAAAACTGTTTTGAGTTTAGTGTCATCAGTAAGAGGATCATAGGTATGACACTAGGGGTCTGCAACCCCAAAACTGACGCTCTCCATCTCTAGTCCATCTGTCAATGGATCATCAAAAGAAAATGGTCCAAATGGATGCAGAGGTGTCTCGAAAATAGGCTCACCATCATAATCAAACATGATCAGATCAGCAGGAGGCGGAGCGTATTGATGCGACATCGAAGGAACATGATCAGGTCGAAGCTTGTCTGATATGCACACGCCTCGCCTTAAGATGCTTGCATGTAGTTTGGTCCCGATCTTCCGTCGTAAGAGAAATCCGTGGATAAATGCAAGTTGTGACCTTGACAAAAGGGCGGCTAACCACAATCAAACATGCGACTAGAAACCTCACAATCGCTAAACCACTCCTCAATTGGTTATCAACTAAGCAAAGCTTGGTTGACCTGTTCACGAAGAACAACTCAAGCAAATCAACAAAGAAAAGCAAGAGAAACAGTGGAAGGATAACACTCAATAATCTGAATTATGAGTTGAACATTGAGTCTTTGAATTGTACAAGTCGGCAAAGGCACGAGCATACAATCTGTATATCAATGAAGTCTACCTAAAACTAAGACTATGCCTTCTCTTTTATAGAGGATGGTGTCTACAAAGATAGAAGGTTTAATTAAAACCAGAATTCTAAACTAATTTGAAACAAAATAGAATCCTAACAAACTATAAAAAGAAAATCCCAAGCTACTTTTCATGGATCTGAACACACTACTACGGAAATGCTTTTCACTATTGGTTAAAAATCAAATCTACTATTGGTTCTCTTACGCTAGTAATCGGCACGATAGAAGAAACGTAGCACACCCCTATCGGTTAAAAACCGATAGTAAAGTACCTACACCTCCAATGTTTCAGTAATCGCTAACGACAATTCTTCTTTTGCTCAATGATCTCAACCGATAGTGATGTTATATTTCTTGTAACGGTTATTCATTGGAAACCGATAGTAATGTATAGTTTTTTCTATCGATTAGGTACTCGACACGATTAGTACCACAACTTTCTTCTATCGATTGTAGGATATGAACTGATAGTATTACAAAGGATCATTAACAGCAAATTTAATTTATTCACAAATACACTAATTATTCAGAGATTTAATTTATTCACAAATACACTAATACAAAGATATACACATGCATTGGACAGATTGAATTTATTCACATATTGAGTTTATTCACAAATACACCAATGAATTTATTCACATATTGAGTTTATTTGTAAATACACCAATGAATTTAGACACATACACCAATTAACACATTCAATATATATTACACAAGTCATTTACGACCGATCGTTGATAGCCACTTCTTCCATCACATATTGAGCCCAAATTGTTCGCAGCTCCTTCAATTGAGGCAACTCAGATTGCTCTTTCAACATGGCGCTTTGCATCCGTGTATGAAGTTAGGAACGTACGACACATCCAATGTTCGACTTTGAGTCAGGAAAATGGTTACCTTAGAGAATTGGGCAAAGTTTGTCCTGATCAGGTCATACATAAATCTCATGACATAGAAGCCACATTCCCACAATTGTGGCTGATGATGTCACTGGGATAATTGCATATGCAAAGACATAAACCCACATTAACTCAAAAGAACTAATTAAGCTTAAATTAAAAGACTCATCATGAGTAGTTCCATCCGTATTAATTACCTCATATTATTTCCAAGAAATTGTTGTGCCCTTCGACGCGTCATGCCTCCCTCTAGCAGTAACATGATTTTTGAAAGACCTGTATTTAATTTAGCATTGCCGGTTAATATGTTATCATTAATTAACTAGTCAGATAAAAATTTAAAACAGCTGTGTTACTTACGTGTCTATGTGCCACGTGAGGGTGAAAACATGCACCACCCTGTCGCTCATCGAATCAAGGTAATAGACCTCATTCATCCATGGGAAAATGACGGCGAGGACCCAGTGGCCCCTACATTGCATATATAAGTGAACCGTTTCATACATATGTTAGGCGTAACATAAAGAATGAGTTAAATTAGTAGGAAATCCACTAACCTTTGGTGGTACGGCACAAGAATGAACTCTCGGTCCTACTGCGCTAGTAGTGCCCTTGATATGTATTCTTCCGCATGTGCTTGGTCGTGCTCTAGCATCGTGAGGCTTATTTTGTCTAGGTCGAGGAAACCCACCTTGTCACATGCCCTCATCGACGCCAGGCTATACATGCACCTGGATGCAAAGTAGACATTAGTAAGTAGTGCATACAAAGTGATTAGATTTATGAAATGAACTATGATAACTTCACACAACAGCAAACTCACACGACTCCAGTCCGATTGATGGATATATCAAGCTCCCGCCAGTTGAGGAGGTCGAACAAATCCTCTGGGCCACCGATATGCTCCCGGCCTCACGGTGAAAATGACCTGGCCTAAAGTGAACTAAGAAGTTGATGTGGCGCCTAGACCAGGTCAGGTACCACTCGTGGAGACTTCTGGTTATTTGATCCATATTGCGCAGAAGGTACTCCAACACGAGTGGGAACCCGTTCTTGAACGTACCCGGCTGGCTTTGTTTCGCCTTGCCTTTGGCCTTGTCCTTGCCTTTGGGCGGGGAGCGAGTGTATACCTTTGAAGGTTGGGGCGCGGTGCCTCCGGCCTCATTTGATGGCAAAAGGTTTAAGGCCGTCGGAGGAGGCATGGGGGCCGAAGGAGCTCGGTCATGCGTTGTGCTGGGGGTGGTGTCCTCAGGATGAGTTGGCATCCATTGTCCACTTTAAGTTACGAACGCGTAAGTTAGAATGGCTAGGGTTTACCTCCTATTGTCTAACACCCTTCTTGGGCCACTGTATGTACGAGCCCAATGCCTCGCCAATTGCCCGCATTTTGTCTGTTGGGACGGGCAACGAAAAAGAGCTGTAGCCCGGGAGGGCCATGTCCACCTGTACCTTTGCGAATCCAGGCTCTAGAGGTACGCAGTGGATCTGGACATCCTCCCAAAACTGATATACGACCCCGTTTGCAACCACTATAGGTTTGTCGCCTATGTTGATCAATAGGCTACAGCTCTCCGGTTCTGCAATTTGCAACAATTATAACAGGTTAGCGAAACAGTTCTAACGTAATGGGAGTGGCATCAACTGAACTGCATATATAGCTCAAGAGTTGCAATACCTCAATCAGGTCCACCGGATCGACGTGAACCTTCGAGCTGCAACTACTCGGCCTGGCAATGTCAACCTCGGTAGCTGGATCGAAACCCTTGGACTGCACAACTCGGCTGAGGTATTCATACTTCTCGTTCATTTGAGCAAACATGTCCGCGAATTGTGCAGTCACATCTGACTGTATCTTCTAAAACAGCTCCGATTCCCTTTCCTTCCAGCTACGAGCCTTCTTCACCTTTTGCTCGGGCTCTGAGAAGCCTTCCTTCCATGGCACCACACCCCCACGGTTCGCGTCCGCCCTGGATGCTCCTTGTTCCCTAGAGCCCGGGTAAGGATGTCGTTCTCCCTATTGGGAGTGAACAATCCCTCGGTCGCCTCCTTTGAGCAAGAGATCTGTTACATTTAAAGCTCTCCATTGTGAGGAAAAAATATATACAAACTTGTGCGCACACTAGTGATCATAGTTTTTTCTACCACACTCTATGATTCCAACCAGGAAGTTAGCCAACTTACGATTCGCTACACGACCTCGACGTCCCTGGGGTTTGGGAACTCCACAGTCCTCGTGGACGACACGGTCCCTCTGGCCAGCCACCAGCGCTTGCATCGCGGATCTCGGAGAGCAGTAGGTCAAAGGAGTCGACGAAATTCGACGCCTCGTCTTCAGCCTTCTTCCACTGCTCCTCCTTCCCCGCATAATCGCGAGAGCCGAGCCCGTGCGGGTGGTCGTTCCTCCTCTGGATTGCCTTGTTCTTCTCGCTAAGGGCCTTCGTACCAGAAACAAGAAAATTAATGCACCGCTGGTTACTGCATACAACGGTGTAACCAAGCAAAGGAACCATACATACCTTGAACTCATGGGTCCCCTTCTGTTGGGTGAATTGCTCCCATACCTCCTCCATTATGAAGAGGTACTTCTCGCATGGAGATTTTCCTTTAGCGAGGAAGGTACTGACGAGGACGCTCTTGAAGGTTTTCCACGTGTTGTTCATATCCTTCAAGCAAGCTATCTTGGGATCATCGTCGGGGATGTTCCACTTGGCCTGTTTCAAATGGTGCATATAAGCAGGACTTAATCTCTGGGATAAACCAAGGGAATGTGATTACTCAAGAGTTCAGTGATTTTGATTAATTTTACCTTCACTTCCGCCCACAGCCTATCCCTCTCATCGGCCTTAATGTCCTTCCAACTCTAGACGGTGATCTTCACCCTTTCCTTCGCCAACAAACCAACATAGGCAGCGTACTGGCCGGCATTCTTCCCTATCGGTCTCCTGAACTGGTTGAACTCACATGAAATATCCGCGCGTTTGGCCAAACAGCACAACATCGTCGCGCCTCGCGCCTTCCTCTTGCGCGGGGACGAGGCAGCGTCATCTACGTTCGCTCTTGCCGAATCACTACTATCAGCCAAGGAAGATGCCGACATGACTTTACTTAAAATTCCATGAACAGACCATCAATTGATATGAAGAAAGGTACATGACAAAGTTCATAACTAAAATGGAATGGCAATGATGAACCACCTCTTTTTGTTAAAATGTCAAATTTTCATTCAAAAGGCCAAAAATCATCAATTGCTATCAACATGGTCTTCAAAATGGATTTAAAAGGTTTTTAGAGGCTTTCGACTATCTCACCGGAAAACTTGCTTTGACTCGAAATATCTTATACATGCAAAACATGAGCTTCGGCTGTTTCTATGGTCTTTACTCGTGACCTTCGGCTCAAAATGTTATGAATAACTGATTCAAGCTCTTTCATGTCAAAAATCTCATAAAAATCAAATTTGAACTCAATTTGCAAAAGGTTGTCGAACTTCAACCTTCTTGCTTAACATAAAGATCATTTGACCATAACTCTTGATTGTAAAATCCTATTTGGAAATTTTTTTCAGAAAAATATATTTCATGCAATGAAAATCATTTCTGTAAATTTTCATTTCAAATGTATTTGATTTGAGCAATAGTTGATTCTTTTCACAAATCAAATATGAAATCTGCAAAATTCAGACTTTTCAATGTACTATCGGTTGACAATAACAAACCGATATGAGATACTCTATTTCCTATCGGTTTGACAATTAAAACCGATAGTATTCAAGTTTGTATTCAGGAAAATAGATAAGATTAGCAGTGCAAACTATGCTAGTCTCTCTGCAGAAACATAAAGAATCATGGCTTTGTGATAAAAATTTAAATGAACCAAAATTTCAGATGAAAATTAGAAAATGAGAAATAATTAACAGAAAATTCAGATTATGGTCTTTTACTATCGGTTCAAAATAAGAAACCGATAGTGGACGACTATGTAACGAAAAATTCCTAGTGATTTTCATCAAGTCTGTAATTCTCATAGCCATCAAGTTTGTAATTCATGCACTTTTCATCTAGTTTTATATTTGTAATACATTGAACCACATATGAACTATTCAATATAAATTTAAGAAATTGACGCGAGCGGCAAGATCAACGATACTGCAGTTTGGTCAAGAACACTTACAGTCGTTCGTGGAGTGGCCTATGATGGCGCGATACAGTGGCCGGAGGCGGTGGTGAACCCAATTGCGAGCGGCAATGGTGGCGCAGAGGAGCGAAAAAGGGAACGTCAGGGAGGCTAGGGTTTTTCGCGCGCAAGTATTTGGAAATGTGATCAGTTGCACTGGAGGGAAAATCGTGCGAGGTTAACCTAATATATGAATCTTTACTATCGGTTAATAATCATCAAACCAATAGTAAATACAATAGAAGTTAGGGTTTGGAGTGTTGGCATTGTTCACTATCGGTTTTATGATTATTAACCAATAGTAAATTAATCCACTGTACAAGATCAAACCAAAATGTAGAACAGGGTCTCATAACACAATATGTATTACTATCGGTTATGAACAACAAACCGATAGTAGATCTTAATTTCATATCAGTTTGGAAATTGGAACCAATAGTAAAATACAATGTTATTGACCCTAAAGGGTTTTCCTGAGAACAATTACAGATGGGTCTCAGTAGATCATTTTGTACTTGTAAAGACACCTAAAACCCCATGCAAATGACTTCCAATAATTTTGAAATAAATTAACAGTAAAGACCAATCATGGAACATAAGGAATCATGCATATAGAAACTTTCTTCGAATAGCCAATCAATCAAGATGGAGATATCAAAATGACAAACCAGCCAAAAACCACAAGGAATCTGAACTTTGCAGTTTTCATATTAATTTGTGAAAAGAATCAATTATTGCTCAAATCAACTCCAATTGAAATGAAAATTTACAGAAATGATTCTCAATGCATCACGTATGTTTTCCCAAAGAATTTTTGAAAAATGATTTGAAGAATTCTTCAACTAAAGATCCAAGTAATATACGTCACTTACATATTGCAAATTAGTCAAGAATGGTTGTCCACTCATAATCCTTCTTCGTGGTCGTCTCGCAGGCAACTTGTTTCATCAATATCTTCGGTAGGGACAGATTGAAGAATTCTATGTAAAAATGGAGGTAGTTCGTCGAACTGATCATACTCTTCTTCATCCACAACGTCTTCGACCCCAACAATACGCCTCTTATTGTGAAGGACAACATCCAACTTTAGATTGGCCGGGTCAACGATGTAGAACACCTGTGTGGCTTGCTCGGCAAGTATAAATGGATCATCTTGGTGTGCGACTCTACTGAGATCGACGAGAGTAAACCCATAATTGTCGACTTTAACACCTCGAGAGATTTTGACCCATTGGCATCGAAACAAAGGAATCTTAAGTAATACATAATCGAGCTCCCATATTTCCTCAATAACACCATAATATGAGTTGAGTGCCCTTACTGCCCTGGCATCCTCTGAAATAGCAAGTAGTGTCACTTTACTACATTGCATAGTACTCTTCTCGTCCTGAGTTCTTGTGTAAAATGAATAGCCGTTGATGTCATACCCCTGCCAAGTCCCTACAGTAAATCTAGGCCCTCTAGCCAACCATGTAACAACTTCATCTACGTTGCCCTCAGAAGCTTGCAGGACTCTATTTTCGATCCACCCAGCAAACTTCCTGTTATGTTCTCTAGTGACCCAAATCTCTGGCTTCGAAGGATTTTGCTTCCGTAACATTTCCTTGTGCTCGTGTATGTATGGCTCCACCCCCGTCATGTGCTGTAAGACCCAAAAATGAGCTTTTGCATACAGATCACTAGAGGGGACGACTGCTTTAAATCCAATCGTTCCAATGCCCTGAAGCCTGCCCTCATGCCGGGACGTAGGAACGCCAATTGGGTCAACCCCGGCCATATAGTTGGTGCAAAATTCGATCACCTCCTCGGCGGCATAACCTTCAATGATACTGCCCTCAGGCCGATGTCGATTCCTTACATATCCCTTCAAGATACCCATAAATATCTCAAATGGATACATGTAGCGCAGGAACACAGGTCCACAAAACTTAATTTCTCTAACAAGGTGAACAATTAGATGGACAATAACATCAAAAAAAAGATGGAGGGAAATACATCTCCAGGTGACAAAGAGTTGTAGTCACATCGCGTTGCAAATCATCCAGTCCATCCAGATCATCCAGATCAATTACCTGCAAGGACACAGTTGCAACAAATATTCAGATCCAAAAAATCTGACAAGTTCCACGAATGGAGCTAATTAACTTGCTAGGAGTACACACTTACCTTGTCAGATATTGTGTTGAAGAAATAACATAGCTTTGTAATTGTCTCTCCGACTTTGACTGGGAGAATGCCTCTGATAGCAATGGGAAGCATTTGTGACATCAGTACATGACAATCATGGGACTTCATACCAACCAGTTTCAAGTCTTTCAGGGACACAAGTTTTTTCAAGTTCACAGAATACCCGCATGGAACTTTGACACCATATAGGCACTGACAGAGTTCTGTTTTTTTTCTCTTTTTGACAAAGTATAGCAGGCCGGGGGGAGGTATGTACGTTTTTCCTTCTCCAACGGTGCAAGCTTAGTCCTTATGCCCATGTCGAGCATGTCACGGCGAACGTTGATGCCATCTTTCGTCTTTCCTGGAATGTTCAACAACAAACCAATTAAATTGTCACAAACATTTTTCTCTACGTGCATGACATCAATGCAATGTCGAATTTGTAAGTGCTCCCAATATGGCGGATCCAAAAGAATCGATCTCTTCTTCCAAACATTTTTTCCTGGAGGTTTAGAACATTTACCGAACTCAACTTTGATGTCCTTCACGCGCAAGTAAAGCTCCTTAGCAGTCACAAACACTGGGGCTGATCCTTTCTCAGGCTTCCCATTAAATGACTTCCTCTTCTTACGGTAGGTGTGATGCATCGGAAGGAATCTACGGTGACCCATGTACACTGTTTTTCTGCAGTTCGATAACCACATGCTTTCAGTTTCATCTGGGCAAATAGGACAAGCCTTGCCTCCTTTCGTACTATACCCCGACAAATTTCCATAGGCCGGGAAATCATTTATGGTGCAAAATATCATGGCCCGCAACATGAAATTCTCTCGCTTATGTGCATCCCAGACCCGCACCCCTTCGCTCCACAATTTATGTAAGTCCCCGACTAACGGTGATAGAAACACATCAATATCATTCCCGGGTTGTCTGGGTCCTGAAATTAGTAACGACATCATGATGTACTTACGCTTCATACATAACCAAGGAGGAAGATTGTAGATGCATAAAAGAACCGGTAAAGTGCTATGCCGACTGCTCATATTTCCGTGTGGATTCATATCATCTGTACTCAGACCAAACCTTATATTACTCACTTCGCTACCAAACTCACCGAATGTTCTGTTAATGTTTCTCCATTGAATAGAATCAGCTGGATGTCTTAGTTTTCCGTCTTGTTTCCGACCTTCACCATGCCAACGCAAGTACTTCGCATCTTTCGAATTTGCAAACAGCCGTTTCAATCTAGCAATCACAGGCAAATACCACACAGTTTTGGCCGGAGGCCCTTTCTTTACCTCATCACATCCATTGTGATAAATTATGTCCCCATGCTTATACCGCGATGCACCACATCTTGGATAAACATGCAAATCCTTGTACTCATTACGGTACAGAACACAATCATTTGGGCATGCATGTATTCTTTTGATTTCCATTCCCAACGGACACAATAGATTTTTGACCTGGTAAACCGATCTTGGCAACTCATTTCCCTCTGGAAGAATGTCCGCTAACAGATCTAATAGCGCCGTGAAACTCTTATCGCTCTAACCGTTGTTTGTCTTCAAGTTATATAATCTCAACACAGAAGACAACTTTGTAAATTTTGCACATCCGGAGAACAAAGGCTTCTCAGAATCAACAATTAATTTCTCAAATTTAGCAAAATCGTTTTCGCTGTAATCTTCTTCTACATCACGTAACATTTCATCTAAATTGTCATCATCTACATGCACATCCGAATGAACATTATCAATGTTCTGATGATCATCATTACTACAATCCACTTCCGGGTGCTGCTGAGTGGTAGCGGTGCTCATTTCCTCAAGATCTTCACCATGCCATATTCAACGGGTATAGCGTGCGTTAAAACCACGACGAATCAAATGACTCCTAATCTGATCAGAGTTGCCGAACCTTTTTAAATTCATACAATCTATACAAGGACAATGCATATCTTTCTCTCCCTTCTTCGCCTTTTCTTGCTCAGCAACTTTAATAAACCCATTCACACCCTCCAAATACTCAACAGTAGTACGTTTTATTCCATACATCCAATATTCTCGGTCCATCTACATTTATTTCACAAAATTGACAAATTGAAATAAATAATTAATAACTCAGGGCATGCATGCATGAAACATCATCAATTAGCTAGGCCATATGTGTGTACAGCTGCTTAATTAATTACATTAAATGGATATATATGAAACCCTAATTAATTTGATGCATTAATTGGAAGAGCCAGCTAGCTAGCTGGTTAACTTCGGCCATAAATCATTCCTAACTTAACTTCAGCAAGCTATAGCTAGCTAGCCAACCTAGCCTTCTAGCTAGTTTGGAGTTACATGTATCTAGTTTAATGAATTGGAAGTAGAGAGAGAGGGAGAGCGTGAAAGAGTGATCGAGAGAGAGAGAGAGGTGATGAGAAGATGACAATACCGAGGGGGATCGAATTATCAACCTCTCAGCTAGCTTCTCCAGATCACTCTAGCTTGGAGCGTGGATGCATGTATAGTAGAAATGAATCGAGGATGCAAAGCAGGGGTCGAGATAAGTTGTGCAATTTTACTATTGGTTCAAAACCACAACCGATAGTAAACTTTTCTCTCTATTAAGGCCCCCACTGTCATAACCATTAGTTTATATGACGTCATTTTACTATCGGTTTGTTTTATATAACCGATAGTAAAATTTCCTCTATTATATCGGTTGGTACAGTATTAACCGATAGTAAAAATTCCATAATTTCACTATCAGTTATCAAAGACAAACCGATAGTAAAATTTACTCTATTATATCGGTTGGTACAGTATGAACCGATAGTAAAAAGTCCATAATTTCACTATCAGTTACGAAAGGCAAACAGATAGTACTATTTCATCTATTATATCGGTTGGTACAGTAATGACCAATAGTAAAAAAACGTTTGCATTTCACTAACGGTGCACCAGAATATAACCGATAGTAAAAAGCCTCTTCTCCACCGCTATCATCATACTCTATCGGATTTTTCCCAGATTGCTTATAACCATTTGAAGATATGGGTTAGTGGATTGCATTTCTGTAGTAGTGAGTGGAGGAAGGAAGACGAGCAAAATTCTGTCATCGACTCCCCTGAGTTGCCGATCTCCGAGATCCGGGATGCGAGGTGCAAGCAATGGTGGAGGGGGAGAGGGTCCATGCCGTCCACGTGGTTTGTGGAGTTCCCAAACCCTAAGGACGTCGAGGTTGTGCAGTGAATGGTTCGTTGGCTAACCTCGTAAACTGTGTGCGCACATGTGTATATATGTATTTGTCTCACAATGTAGCTTTAAATGTTATAGATCTCTTTTGGGAAAGAGGCAATGGATGGATTGTTTGCCCCACAAAGGGAGAGCAACATCCTCACCCGAGCTCTGGGAAATAAGGAGCATCCCGGGTGGACACGGACCGTGGGAGTAATCGTGTCGTGGTAGGCCAGTTTCACAGATCTGACTCCACCGAGGAAGAAGGCCCACTCCTGGAAGGAGAAGGAAGCGAAGCTCTCCGAGAAGATACGGGCTGAGGTACGGGCAGAGATATGGGTTGAGGTGCAGGCTGAGGTCGAGTCCTCGGTCGCACATATGAGGGAAGAGTTTGCACAGTTGAAACAAGCATTGCTGGCCAAGAGTGCAGATGCAGATCCCTAGGACGACGGTACCCCACGGGGTCGGATGAGCAGTTTCTCTTCAAAGGTCCTCATGGATCCAGTGGATCTACTTGAAGTATTGCAAGGCTTCAACTGTGCACTTAAGTTCTGTTAGAGTTGTTTCGCTAACCTGTTTTAATTGTTACAAATTTGCAAAAGCTGGAGAGCTGCAGCCTACTGACTCACCTACGAGACCGGCAGGCAGTGGTTTCCCACGGGTTCATATATCCGTCTGGGGAGGATGTCCGGATCCACTGCGTACCTCTGAGGTTGGGGTTTGCAAAGGTACAGGTGGACATGGCCATGCCGGGCTACAACGATTCTCCTTTGCCAGTCCCAACGTTGGAAATGCAGACATTTGCTGAGGTAGTGGGCTCCTACGTACAGTGGCCTAAGAAGTGTGTTGTAATACAGCAGGTAAATCCTACACATTTGAGATTACATCCTACTAAGTACACTCAACTTGCAAAATCTAACATACGTGTTCATTAATTGAAGTGGCCTGCCGGCGTACTACCAGGGGACTGCGCCCCTAGCGCAAGGCATGAGGGATCTCCTGCGGACTTGAACAAAGCAAAGACGACCTCGACCCCAGCTAGTGGATCCACGGCCTCACCTTGGAAGAAAGCCACCATCACCTTGCCCTTGCCTTTGAAGGTACGCGCTCAATCCCTGGCAAAAGTCAAGGGCAAAGGCAAGGCCAAAGGGCGAAAGGGACAGCCGGAGAGGTTCAGGAACGAGTTCCCACTCGTGTCGGAGGCAGCTTTGCACAAATTGGATCGATCAACCAGAGACCTCCACTAGTGGTACCTACACCGAGCTCGGCGCAATCTAAACTTCTTAGTTCCCTACAAGCCTGGGCAGTTCCACCGTGAGCCCGGGAGTATATCCGTGGCACACAAGGATCTGTTCGACCTCTACAACTGGCGGGAGCTCAATATGTCCATCATACATACTAGAGTCCTGTGAGTTTGCTGATCCTATATATTGCTGTTTTCTAACTCTATTTGCTAACTCTGTATTGCTATAGTTCATTTGAAATGTAGTAACTTTATGTGCAATACTAATGTCGTCCTTTGCATGCAGATGCATGTACAGGCTAGCATCGGAGGCTGAGTGTGACAAGGTGGGTTTCCTCGACCCAGAGAAAATAAGCCTCACAATGCTAGAGCACGACGCCGCGCATGCTTAGCACTACATATCCAAGACGCTGATGGCGCAGCTGGACAGGGAGTTCATTCTGGTGCCGTACCACCAAAGGTTAGTACATTTCGTACTAATTTAACTCAATCTCGTATGTTACACCTGAGATATACTTTGAGCTAGCGGTCCTCTTTTACATACAATGTAGGGGCCACTGGATCCTCATCGTGATCTGTCAGTGGAGGAACGAGGTGTACTACCTCGATTTGATGTGCGACAGATTATCAACAAATATGTGGCCAAGGGGAATATGGAGCCGTAAGTAACATGTTTGATTTAAATTTTTACCTCACTAGCTAATGATAATACATTAACCGGCAATGCTAACTGAAATGCAGGGCTTTTGAGAAATATGTGTCCGCTGGAGGGAGGAATGCCGCACCACAGGGCTCCCGAATAGCTTGGAAAGAATATGAGGTACTCACGAGACTTTTTGTTTATGCTTAATTAGTTTATGGAAACAATAGCTAACATGTCTTCACATATGCAATTATCTCAGTGCCATCAGTAGCCGCAATCGTGGGAATGCGGGTTTTATGTGCTGCGCTACATGTATGACCTAGTGCGGACAAACTTTGCCCAATTCCCAGGTAAGCATCATAGCTAACTCAAATTTGAAAATTGGGTGTCACGTTCAAAATTAGGAAGTTAGTTACTCAGTATTCACACATGCTTGCAGATCGCCATGTCCAAAGACCAATACGACAATGCAAAGATTAGAGATTTCCGACAAATCTGGGCTCAATATGTTATGGATGAAGTTGCACCCAACCAACCGCCATGACAAGCTTTTCGCTCACTTGTTGTCAATTTTCTCTTTTTCGTGTACTCTGTGCATAGATTGTTTATATATAGTCTTATTGGTTAGTATTTGTCCATATTGGATTGTAATTTGTATTGGCTCGTATATATGTGAATAACTGTCTAATGTGTCAATCTGTTCAATGTATATGTGAATGTACCTTTCTTTGCATCTGTACTGTATATGTGAATGTACTATATTGTGAATGTACTCTTCTAACAGAAATAGCAAATAGAGTTAGAAAACAACAACATTTTCTAACGGTATTCTCCTCATTAGCCGTCAGAAGATTGTAAGTTTTTCTGATGGTAAACTACCATACAACCGTGAGAATATTATCTTTTGTTCTGACGGTACACACTTACTTTACCGTTAGAAGAGTGTAACTTTTCCTGCCGGTAAACTCGTACACAACCGTGAGAATACTATCATTTTTTCTCATGGTACACTCTTAATTAACCATTAGAAGAGCGTTAGTTGTTGTGATGGTAAACTCGTACACAACCGTGAGAATACTATCTTTTGTTCTCACGGTACACTCTTAATTAACCGTTAGAAGAGTGTAGTATTTCTGTCGGTAAACTCATTCATAACCATCAGACTAGAACGGTTTTTCTACCGGTTGTCACCGAAAATGCCGTTAGAATAGTGCACTTCTTCTAACGGTTATTTACCATTAGAAAATGACCTGTCTTGTTCTATTGTGTCTATCTCTAACGGTACAAAAACCGTTAGTAGAAGTGTGTTTTTTACCGTTAGAAGAAAACTTCTCTGTACTAGTGCAAGTAGTGGGCGCCCCCTTGAATTTTAGTTTGACATGTCGACAGTGAATTGTAGGTGATTTTTTATCCAGAAGTTCGATTGGCCCCAAATTGTTTTGGAGGACAGAAGACTTATGATGAAGTAGTTCCTCGAAGTTTCACTTCGATAGAGGTCGGAAAGGTCTTCAGAAAGTCATGAAAATGGAGTTGTATCCTACTGAATTCCAACTGGACATATGGGTGATGCATCGATGATAACTTCTGATCCAGAAGTTCGATGTACCCCAAAATTTCATGGAGGACAAAAGGCTCAAGCTAAAATATTTCCACCAAGTTTCAACTCGATCATATATCAAAAAGGTCTTCAG
This sequence comes from Pharus latifolius, assembly GCA_019359835.1. NCBI lineage: Eukaryota > Viridiplantae > Streptophyta > Magnoliopsida > Poales > Poaceae > Pharus > Pharus latifolius. The sequence continues at coordinate 63,223,162 of CM033323.1, forward strand.
AAGGTCACAGTAAACGAGCTATGTCTTGCTAAATTCCAGCCTAACATATGGGTGATGTATCGATGACTACTTCCGATCCAGAAGTCTAATCTACTCCAAAATTTCATGGAGGACAAAAAAAACTCAAGATAAAGTATGCCCTCCAAGTTTCAACTCGATCAGAGGTCCAAACGGTCTTCAGAAGGTCACAGCAAACGAGTTGTGTCCTACTAAATTCCAACCTGACATACGGGTGATGCATCGACAATAACTTCTGATCCAAAGGTCCGATCAACCCCAAATTTCATGGAGAACATAATACTCAAGATAAAGTATGTCTGCCAAGTTTCACCTAAATCAAAAGTCAGAAAGGTCTTCAGAAGGTCATGGCAAATGAGTTGTGTCTTGTTGAATTCCAGATTGGCATGCTAATACTACAAGATTAATAACACCTGATCCAGTGACCCGATTGTCAACTATTGGAACCCGGGGATATCTTCTGTCGAACTTATGCAAAGAAGAGAGGGATGATGAAGGGAGCCAATCAGACAAGTTCCCAAGGTGTTCAAGGTATCTATGAATCTAAGACACGGGAGAATTATCCAGGTTCGAACCCTCTTAGCTGAGTAATGACCCTACGTCCTGTGTATTTTACTATGTGGGAAAAAGGTTACAGAGAGATTGTTACAATGTAGCTAATCCTATTTGGCTAAACCTAGTCTTCTCTGTAGTCGATCGCCCTCGTCCTTGATCCTTCCCTTGAAGGTCTTCTTATACTTGCTGAAGAGAGTGTCGATTATCCTCCTAAAGGCACGTCCCACGATTGCTCCTAACTACCTCGAGGTGGAAGCTGTGGGATCATGGATACGTGGTGATTGCCATAGATCATGGTTACGTGGTAGTTAAGCAATTTTGACCTGGTGTCGTGGAACTGCTTTATCTTAACCTCCTTTGACAATTACCTTTCTAGGGACTTACGATTATCTCGGGAATAATCATAAGAATCATGATATAGTTATGATGAAGGGTGATCACACACCTTTGTGACCACTGAAATGATATAGAACTTTGTATCTGCGAGAGAGCCTGGTCGCGGGAAGATATCTCTACGACCATAATGTTCGCGGATACAACATAAGATATAGTTTTTATGATGATAAGCATTTTGTGATAATTTGCATGAAAATAACATGATTCTTGGGTTATACCCAGAACACCCTTGGATTACCTGGTGTCTCTTCTTGTGGCTCTTGGTGACCATAGAAAGGTACTTGCGATCACGGCTATGTGCGACCATAGGGCACTTGCATGACCATGGAGGCCCTAGTGCAGCTAACAATCCTTGTCACTGATCGACTGTTTGGACTCGGGGTCCTTGGTCGATCTTATGCAAATTTGTGAGTTGCGGGACCTTTCAGGGCGCTCCTCCGAGAAGGTAGGATGAGTAATATCTGTACGGGCACAAGAAAATTTATACAGGTTCGGGCCCTCGATGGTGGGAGTAATAGCCCTACGTCCTGTTATGATTTCACTATATGAGAAAAGATGTTTAAAAGAGGATAGAAAAGATGATCACAGACAAAGATCTCTTCTATATTAGTATCTAACTAACTATGTCTAAGTCTTCAGGTTACTTGGACTCCTAGTAATGCTTGTACGCTTAACCGCCCTTAGAACATGCATCTACCACATTTTTATATCGACCAAAAGGGCGCCAACGTGAAACAGCCTCGAACGGTTACTAGTGAGTAGTTTTGTTAACCTCACTTAACTTCCACGCAGACTTAACATATGTAATCAAGGGATAACCGCACATGTTAACCTCCTGGCAGTTGTCTTCATACATGGAAAGATCCTCACGATCCTCGGGTTATGCCTGTCCAAAGGATTAGACCTTCTCGAGTTATTCTGGTCGCAAATAGTCAATGACCCTCTGACCGCGCACTGTCTACAGTCTTCTGACCGCGCACTGTCTGCGGCCTCATGATCGCGCAAGGGATGCGATCATAAATCATCTTTGTGTCCGCACCCTTCAGGTCGTCTGAGACCAAAACGATGGACTTATAGACACACATCTAATCTGATTCTGTCTTAAACCAGACGTGTATTATTTTGAACTAGCTCGGGTGATAATCCTCGTCAGCTAGCCCCCAAATTTAAAGAAAATGAAAGGACATGTTTACTTCAAATTTTTATCCTACATTGAATTATGAACTCGAAGTTTCAACTGGAACTGAAACTGTTCCGCCGTGTGACGGTTCATATCCTGAAAAAACCCTGAGTTTTTCTTGACAGGTAATAATGACTTAATTGACCCATTGTGATGCCAACCGTAAGTGCATTTTAAGAACCCAAGACGTGTGTGGAAATGAACCGATGCCTCCAGGCTCTATAAATAGAAGCACTTTTTGGTTCTCTGATCTCACAAATTTCTCATCACGACTAAGTCTTTTTTAGAGCCATTTCTCCTCTCTGGTCATACTCTCTAATCCTCTTATTCTTGTCTCGATGGTGGATCAAGACCCCAAGAACATTATTGAGATTGAGAGTGATGAAGAAGAAGTGACACCCGAACTCGACCAGGACTTCCAGAAGGTAAGACTTTTCTGTAACTTTGGTTCAGGTCGTCATTTTACATCTTTATCGTTTCCAAATGCATTTTGGGAACTTACAGGTGACTGAGGAGCTGATTCCTCCAAAGAAGAGGTCGAAGGTTGACGAAGGATCCTCCAGTGGAGCTTCTTTCACAGGTGCAAAAGTTGGAGATGCATCATTGCACTCTCTTTCCTTGTCCCATGTAGTTCTGTTTGTCCATGCAACTCGGCAGGTTGAACCCTCATCTCCACCTTTGGAGATCCATAACAATGCTTCAAAGCTTCCATCTACTTCTGGGGGAAATCCCACATTTCTGCGATCAGACGATCCTCAGCTTTTGTTGGGTGATCAATTTTCTCGTGGGAAGGTTGCACTCCCGCGACCAGATGGTCCTCGACTTTTATCAGGTGATCTACTTCCCAGGGGAAGTACCTCATCCTCCCGTCCAACTTTACTACGAGGATTGGTAATTATCTCCATTCTCTCTGATGGTCATTTTATCTTCAAAACTAACACATACATGTGCAGGAGATTAAAATCTCTGGAGCCTCTAGCCACCAGCCTGCTGAAGTCCAGCCTCTTTTTGGTGAGAGTGTATCCCTCGAGCGAACTCTCCAAAAAGAAAAAGTGGCTCTAGAAAAGAAGACCGATGAGATGTTATGACAACTCCCACGAAGAGGCGCGCCAATTCCGCTTGGAGAGGGACTATGCTCGGCAGCAGCGAGGACTCTCTGATTTGATAAGGAATAACAGCGCTTCTTTGATTCGGGATGATGTAGATATGCTTAGAGCCATAGCCAGTTCTCTAGGGGCAACCAGTGTTGATCCTACTGACGTTAACATGTCCCTGGGAGAACTTTGTAAATGGCTATCGGACCAGGTCGATGCTTTGGTCGCCTATGTACCTTTTCTATGTAAAGATTGCCAGAAATAAAGAATTTCTTTTTCTTACATACTTGATCTCTTAAAAGGATTATGTAAAACTTATAATCTGAATTAAGGTTCTTTATATTCTGTGAGAAATGGTTACACAAGAATGCTTCTGCGACCAAAAATACTCAGGTAGGTTTCTGTCCGAAACTGGCTCAGGACAGTTTTTCGGTCTCAGAATAGCATTGAGATCGAAGACTGCGATTAGAACTAAAGTAACGATCACAGAACAGTTCTTCAGTCTCAGAATAGTCTCAGAATAGCATTGAGACCATAGACTGCGATCAGAACTAGAATAACGATCACAAAACAGTATCTTGACCATACAGAGACTACAGCTGTTATGATCACACATACCCGCAGCGATCACAGAATTGCATTGCGATCAGTATACAGGTCATAAGTTCATTCCAAAAGTCATAAGGGATTATTTCCTTAATAAACTTTTAGGAATTTCTCATATTTTTGTCTGTACCATTGCCCCCGAATGTGAAATAAAATGATACATTCTATTTCGGATTCATTACTGGGTATAGATAACGGGTTCCAAGAAGAAAGGCACCCATTATGGGAAATTAATAAAATATTCAGCGAAGGGTTGTCTCAGGCATATAAAAGGAAGAGGTAGCTTACTGGAGAAGCCTCATAACCAAAAACCCTTCGTTGCCATAGACTTTCCTGCCGCACAAAACCCTCTTTTGCACATCTCGTCTTCGTCGTCTCCAAAGCCATCACCTTTTTCCTCAATCCTCCATAGTAATGGCGTCCTGGAGCTGATTTGTCCACCACACAGAGGAGAGCCTGGTGGCACTAGAGAAAGAAGAGATTCTCCCCCCACGACTGCTGATCAACTGGCGGTCAGCGGAGAAAGATCAAGATACCCCAATCGTCCAAGAGGGCGAATTGGTGATCTTCAAGGAGTACTTGCGCTGCGGGTTCCGATTCCCAGAGAGTGAGTTTCTACGGAGAATCTTGGAGCACTACGGGTTGGAGTTAGTAAATCTCCACCCAAATGCAATCCTCATCCTGGCGATTTTTCAACATCTATGTGAAGCTTTCGTCGGAGTGCTTCCAAGCATGGAGCTTTTCCGGTGCTTCTACTTCTCGGCATGGTCAAAGAGTGCCAATGCCGCTGGGTGCATCTACTTCTGCATACGGGAGAAGAAGGAGTACCCATTCCAGCCTCTACGGGATTCTATGCACGGGTGGCACCATAAGTGGTTCTGCTGCACCCCTCCGTCGGAGAGCGGACTGTGGTTCGCGAATACCCGACCGAAGAAAGATAGTGAGTTAGACTCCCTTCCCACTCTAAGCGTAAAGCTGAAGAAACAAGCTCAAGCCATTCTTCACCTAGTCTAGCAAGGCTTGACTGTGCGTGATATCATACGTGACTTCATGAAGAACAAGATGAGCCCCCTGCGTGAAAGGGCACATCCGGCTTGGGAGGTGGAGTCCATGGTGGACAGCACCCTGGATTATAACAATGGTATGTCCTCTAGTCAACAAAATACGCATTTTTACTGATGAAAGATGTCGTATTTACTAACATGCTTGTTTGTGACACAACACTATCCTTGTCCGAAATCGAGAAACGGACAAATTACCTCCTACGGGCGTATAACGCCGCAGCGGAGGGAGCTAAAGGATCGCCTCGCCCCCAGAGCTTAATTAACGCCGGCGACGATCTTAAACAAGAGCGCCGAAAGGTATGACCTTTCCTAACAAGCTCTGTTGTAAATCATCCACTTCTCTGGTATTATCAAAAGCATTTTGAATAATACAGCTTCTGGGAAAGTTTGCTGAGGCGATGCGTCCAAGCGAGGACGTTGGTCCTTCGGGGAGACCAGCTGCGAAGAAGGCGAGGAAGACCCCTTCAAAGCGCAAAGTGAAGGAGCCTGCTCCCAAAAAACCCAAGAAGATCCTGGGAGGGGTTTCTTCACAAAAGAAAATCAAAACCGCAAAAAAGACTGCGGTAAGATTTTCAGTACCCCCTGTAACCCCAAGTACGAGTGGAAATTACTTCTTCGTCGTACAGGGTGAAGGGAGCGAGGACGAGGAGGATGACATTCCTCTAGTTCATCGCAAGAGGAAGGCGATTGACCTTTTGGGAACAAGCATCCCAGAGAGGTCGGCTTCCCTTCAAATCGGCGAAGTCTTGTCTCCGAATGCAGGGACAGAGACGGCTACAATGGGCCCCGTGACCACTGACAATCTTATGGTTACGGGTGAAACCCCGGTGCCTGAGGCTCGTGAAGCCCTAGGACTAATAACACCTCCCTTACTGATCGAGGGAGCGACTGTGGTAAGAATCCTCACAATCTCGTATGTTGTCGTTCCTCTGCACATACTTCATTGAATTGTGTACATACAGGAAGAAGAGGATACTGTCCTATTTAAGAAAAGGAAGACAAGGACAGAAGAGGACTCTTTCCCAGGAGCACCCAGTGGGCTTCTTTCTCCCGGGAGCTCATCATCGAAACCCAAACCATGGGTGGGATTTTGAATAAAGTAAGAACTTTTCCTATCGTCATCTAGATATGACTGACAAGAGGCATTTCACCTTACAATCTATTTGTTTGTCTTTAGGCCCAGGGATGCTGCGCCCAGTACTCCGGTGACCTCGACAAGCCATGGTACTACACCCACAGCAGAGGTCGCGGGAGAGCCAAGTCCAACTCCCATGGTCGAAGAAGTTCTTCAGGCCATCGTGGAGGGAATGGCAACGGAGATCCAATCCCAAGGGATGAAAACTGCAGTCCGGGCCACAGAGGGGGATCAACAGGTAAGATCATCTACTGCCCCTACTGTGGACACAACAAGTCTTGAGGCTCAACCTCACGCTAATGTTGAGAGCTGCTCATTCAGCGATTACATAGAGGTACGCAAAAAACTCTTTTATCATTTTCGAGCTCACAAAAATTTAGGAATATTCAAGTTTTAAGAGAAATTCCTTATCGTGTTTCAGGACTTGACCCGGGTGGCGACCAAGTCGACAACTATAGCAAAGCATATCGAGGTCGCGCAACAGGAGATCAGCTGGCTGCAATAGTAAGTGTGGTGCTCTTTATTCGTGTTAACTTGAATCCGTATTTAAGCGTAGCTGATCGCCCTCCTTGTTACAGAGAAAATGCTTTTTTGAACAAGAGCATGGTTGATTGGGAGAATCAAGAAGTAGAAACCGCGAGATATTCTTCTCTAGAGAAGGAACTTCGCGAGGCGCAATCAAAGCTTTCTTGTAAGTATACTTCCGACCAGAAGAAATCTTCTCATCATATGAACTGTTTAAAGTAGTGTTTACTGTGTTCATAAAGCACAAGAGGATCAAATAAGCCATCTTTCAGAAGAGAAGAAAGACCTTCAGGCGAACAAAGCTCAGAGATTGGTACTGTCAGCATGGAGAATGAAGGTTTAAACAAAACAATTTCCTCCTGCAGCAGTACTCAACTGAACATCTTCGAAAAACTGAAGATGGTGGCTACTCTACTAAAAGCAGATGTGATCGAGTCACAAAAGGACAATCCAAGCCTTAGCGAGTTAGCTACATTGGTCGCAGCCAAGCCGAATCACTCCTCGAGTATCTTCCTGGAGATACAAAACAGCAGGAAGAGGCAATGAAGTCGAATGTACGATCTATAACCTCTACCATTCTCTGCAGATTACGATTCCATCATGGCCCAGATCTGAATCTGAAGCTGGTGGTAGAAGACGCAGAGATCGAGAGTGATCAACTTGAGGCCATCTCTGAAGAAGTCAAGCCTCTAGTCGAAGATCTGTTGAAAGAACTAGGCCTTATTTGATTCCATGTAATGATCTCTTTTAGTAATTGTACCTGAGAAATTACATATATAACATGCAAATGCATGCCTTAAATTTTGGAAAAGAGTGATACTTTCTTCGTTTCACATTATGACCATATTCTCTTAGCCCCCTCCTGAGATCATAAGTACTAAAGACCTAGTATTATAATTTCTGAAAAAATATGGGCGTTATGAATATCTAATAAATGTTTTAACTTAGATACAATCATCCGATCATACCGATACTGACCTTAATGCAACACCTGGCCTTATTACGAACTGGCAGCAACTCAAATGATCAGGAACATGCCAGTAAGTCCCGTGTGCTTTGAGAAACGGCTTATTGAGGGTGTCTTAGCTGGATGCGACATGAGATCGGCCATCAAATCCGGTTAGGATATTGTAGCAAGATGATTATCGGCGATCAGCCCTCGAGCCGGGCTCAGTATAGGTATGGCAAATAAAGAAACGAACGTAACATGAGCAGAAGAAAAGTACTCATGAAGTTTTTGTTAAACCATGCTAATTGAACAGGAAAAAAGATTGGGGAACTTAAATGTAAAACGTGCGTAGTTGATCGATGTTCCAAGTATTGGACAAGATTCTACTGTCCTCCATCGCTAACCGAGCCAATCCTGGTCGCGGTATTGAAACAACAATGTAAGGGCCTTCCCACTGAGGAGAGAACTTATTGCAGTTAGAATTGTTTTGTATTTTTCGTAAAACCAGATCACCCACGTGAAGACTACGCGGTTGCACCCTCTTCCTGTGATATTTTTGCAAAGCTTGCAAATATACTGCCGACCTTATCAGTGCTCGATCACGCTTTTCTTCGAGAAAGGTTAAATCCTGAGTACGTTGTTCGATCTGATCAATCTGGTCGAATTGATCTGTTCGGACAGAGCCAATACGAATTTCGATAGGTAACACAGCCTCGGCGCTATATACCAATTGGAAAGGTGTCTCATCGGTGACTCGACTACAAGTAGTACGTAGTGCCCATAGAACGGAGTAGAGTTCATCTACCCAAGCCCCTGAGCACATCTTAAGGCGATCGAAAACACGTTTCTTGATGCCTTGTAATATCTGCCCGTTGGCACGTTCGACGGCACCATTACTCTATGGATGAGCTACAGAAGCAAAGCACACCTTGGTTCCAATATTATCGCAATAGTCCAGGAAGAGACCGCTAGCGAACTGGGAACCGTTGTCAGTGATGAGATGACTTGGAACACCAAATTGAGTGACGATGTTCTTATGAAAGAACTTCTGTGCCGCAGAAGCGGTGATTATTGCGAACTGGTTCAGCCTCAATCCACTTTGTAAACGTGTCAATGGCTACGAACAGGAATTTGTAACCATTGACCGCTTGTGGCATAGGTCCCACAATATCTATCCCCCAGACCACAAAGGACCACGTTAAAGGGATAGTTTGCAAGGCATATGTAGGCTGATGAACCTTTCTTGCATGAAATTGACACCGAGGGCATGTCTTGACCAAGTATTTTGCATCATTGAGTGCCGAAGGTCAGTAAAAACCCTGTCGGAAAGCTTTCCCGACCAGTGTGCGAAATGACGCGTGCGCACCACACACACCGTCATGGATTTCTTTCAAGAGGGATTTACCTTCCTCTTGAGAAACACAACGCATGAATACTTTTTGAGTACCCTTCCTGTACAAAACCCTTCTATAAGTTTGTATAGGCGCGCTTTTCGAATCAACCGATCGCTTTCGGTTTCATCCTTCGGCAAGGTCCCATGTTGGAGATAGACCCTCAATGGATAGGTCCAATCTCTTTCTTGTCCAAGGTTGGTAACAAAGATTGTCACCAGGTCGTCTTCGACTGTAGTCATGATCGAAGGATGTTCTAAGTGTTCGACGAACACTCCTACCGGAGCAAATGTATGGGAGGACCCAATTTTAGATAATTGGTCTGCGAGAATATTGTCCTTTCGCGGGATGTATTGGACTTCGAAATGACTGAAGTGTTTTTCCAATCTCCACACTTCCCCAAGTAATGAGCCATTGTCTCATCGGAGGTGCTATACTCCATGTTTACCTGGTTTATGACCAGCTGTGAGTCTCCCTTCACCACTAATCGACAGACTCCAAGGAATTTTGCTGCCCAGAACCCTGTAATAAGACCTTCATATTCTGTTGCATTGTTAGTCGCAACAAAATGTAATTGAATGACATACTTGAGTTGGTCGTCCTGGGGCATGACTAAGACAATTCCAGCCCCCGAGTGTTGAAAACTACGGGAGCCGTCAAAATACATCGTCCAGTGGTCGGTGCATGATAAGTCTTCAGATTCTTGCATTGGAGGGTCAGGGTTGGTCCATTCGACCACAAAGTCTGCAAGGATCTGAGACTTGACCGTAGTGCGAGGGGTGAAATGGATGTCAAATGCTCCAAGTTTCATAGTCCACTTCGCGATTCGACTAGATTTCTCCGGGTTTCGAATAATATCTCCCAAAGGGAAGGACAAGGGCACTGTAATTTTGTGTGCCTGAAAGTAATGTCGTAGCTTGCAGGAAGTCATCAGTAGCGCGTAAAGTATCTTCTGGACCTCAGGGTAACGCTCCTTAGGACCATGAAGTACCTCGCTTACGTAATAAACGGGCTGTTGCACACCTTCTCTTTCTGTGATCAAAACCGCGCTAACCGCATGAGGTGTGGCCGCCAAGTAAAGAAGTAGTTGTTCCCCTGCGATCGGAGAAACCAACACCGGCGGACTGGATAAGTACGCTTTAACCTCCTGGAATGCTTTATCGGCTTCATCCGAGCAGGTAAAACCATGGTGTTTTCGAAGAGCTTTGAAAAAAGGTAATCCCCTCTCGCCTAGTCGCGATATAAATCGACTTAAAGCCACCATGCGACCTGCCAGGCACTGGACATCCTTCATGGTCGAAGGAGACCTCATTTGCTCAATGGCCCTGATTTTTTCGGGATTAACCTCGATTCTTCTAGAATAGACGAGAAAGCCTAAAAGTTTACCAGATGAAACCCCGAAAGAACACTTTTCTGGGTTTAATTTTATTCTAAATTGGTTCAAATTACAGAAGGTTTCAGCAAGATCATCTAAATGAGTCAAGCTTTTAAAGCTTTTTACAACCAAATCATCTACGTTAGCTTTGAGATTACGCCCCATCTGGGAAAGAAAGGTCTTTTGCATCAAGCGCTGGTACGTGGAACTGGTGTTCTTGAGACCAAATGGCATTCTGACGTAGCAGTAGGTGCCAAATGGTGTGATGAAGGCAGTCTTCTCTTCATCTTCTTCTGCCATGCTAATTTGATGATACCCTGAGTAAGCATCCAGGAAGCTCATCAGTTCGCAACCCGTAGTAGAATCGACCAACTGATCGATGCAGGGAAGGGGAAGGTCATCCTTCGGGCAGGCACTGTTTAGGCTGGTGTAATCGACGCACATGCGCCACTTACCATTTGACTTACGGACCATGACCGGATTTGCAGGTCATTCTGGATGATCGACTCCACAAATAAAACCGACCGTTTGGAGTTTGTCTAACTCCGCGCGAATAGCTTCTTGCCGATCAACAGCAAAGCGTCTGAGCTTCTACTTTAGTAGTCGCTGTCCAGGTCGAATTTCTAACTTGTGCTCAATTACCTCCCTTGAGACACCGGGTATGTCGGATGGTTCCCACGCAAACAAATCTGCATTAGCTCAGAGGAAAGTAATGAGTTCGAGTTCCTATTTGTCATCCAAGCCTGATCCAATCCGAATTGTTCTAGATGGATCATCTGGGCATAACGGAACTAATTTTAGCTTTTCCTCTGGTCGAGGGGCGACCTTGATCGTATCCACAGCTGTGGTGGTGATCTTGACATCCCGAAGGGAAACTTGATCTACGAGCTCCAGGGATAACCAATCGCAAGTCAATGCCACGTTGTGGCTGCCACGGAGCGTGATAACGCCTTTGGGGCCAGGTAACTTACTGCACTGATAAGCATAGTGTATCGCCATCATAAATTTAGCAAGAGTTGGCCTGCCAAAAATTGCGTTATAAGCCGAATCACAATCAATTACGTCGAAAGTAACTAACTCTATTCGGAAATTATCCGGTTCACCCAGCGTGACTGGGAGCACCACCTGTCCCATTGGCATCATCGAGGGACCAGGAATTATCCCATAAAATGGATGGATTATGGGTTTGATTTTCGAACAAGGGATTTACATCTCATCCAATGCCTTGATCAATAAAATGTCCAAGGAACTACCTCCATCGATCAGGACCCTTTCGACTCTCGTGTTACTGATAATTGCGATAATGACCAGAGGTAATCTCAATGGTCGAGTAAGCCCAACTGGACAATCAGAGCGATCAAATGTCAAAGGAGTGTCCGACCAACAGGGGTATTGAGGTTCGCCAAAGGGAGCTTTCGCTTGGTTAACTTCTTGATGAAACGCTTTAAACTGGGGTTTAGAAACAAAAGAGGAGGAACCTCCAAAAATGATATTAACATAATTACGAGGTACCTGGTAGGACATTTCTTCGTCCCCATCGGTGTCTCTAAGCCCGCAAGTCTGCTCTTTTGATGGCAAAGTTGGCATTGGCCCAATTCCCTGGTAGAAGTCATCTCGTTGCTTCAACCAGCTCTGGCATTTCTTGAGGTCGTGTCCCGGAGAGTTGTGGATCGGGCACCACTTCTTGCCTTCCTGCGAGTTAGTCGGTTTTTCTGGCTGGTCGGCATTGCGACCACCAGAGGCAGTTTTATTTTTAAACAAAAACTTATTACCTTTGGCCGGTGGAGGCTTTTCCGCGAGTGCCACCTCCCGGTACTGTCCGGTTCGATTCTTTTTAGACTTCTACGATTTCCCGCCCGATGAAGACTCCGGCTTCTTGCCTGCATCCTCTTTTTTCACGTCCTTGAGACCTGGTTGGGGCGGTAAATTCCCTTTATCCACCATCCTATTCCATTCAACGACCTCGGCCGTGTCCAACTAGCGATCAGCCATATCAAAGAAATCGGCTACTGACCGAGGAGGGTGGATAAGTAAATCTTCCTTAAACCTCCGATATCGAACAGCGTGCTTAAACGCCCTGATAATGGAGTTATCGGATATGTTTGGGATGGTATTTCTCACTCCGACAAATCTTTTGACAAACTGTCGAAGAGTTTCCGTAGAGGTTTGTCGTAGACGATGAAGATCGTCTTCTTTCCCCGGTTTCTGATAACAATTCTGGAAATTGTTGAGGATAGCATCGCACAACATTTCCCAATTATATATCGAACCTTCGGGCTGATTGAATGTCAGGTCCTTGCCGGTCCCTCAAGGACCGTCAGGAAGTAATTGGCCATGACGCGATCATCCCCACCAGCCGCTTGGATAGTGGTGATGTAAATTTGAAGGAACTCCGACGGATTCTGAGTCCCATCAAACCTCTCAATAGCCCCTGGCTTGAACTTATCCGGCCAGACGACCGCACGGAGGCCTGACGAAAAAGCTTTACAGCCCACTTAGGGACTATGGAGAGTTCCGCGGTTCCCAGCATAATCACGAGCGACTTTACGCGATGGAGACGTACCACGTGGCCCCAGAAGAGAATGCATGGGAATTCGATCTCGATCACGAGAACTTCCCACACACCTAGATTTGTCATGCCGAAGTGATCCGGATGGTAGTCGATTACGCCTACCATGACTAGAGTAGGAATACTCCTTTTCATAGGAATGTATCGTAGACCGGGAGGAAGCTGTAGGGGTCGCATCAGATGCGACCTCATCCAGCTTCTCAGCCAGGATCCTAGCAAAAGCCGGTTTATTCGCGTCTGTGAGGGTAGGAGAAAAATTACGCAAGACCTCCGTGATAGATCAAAGTCAGCCATGCGTACTTCTCTTTGGTGCGCCAGGTGTAATCGTTTCTTCATCCGCCAGTAAATATTCCGGTGGTAAAGAAGTCGTCTGGTCGCGCTTGCGACCATGTGGGCGACAGGAGGAACTAGGGGCGGCGTCGTAACGAGACTGTGCATTTTGCAGAGCCTCTAGGGCTGTTCTGCGAAGCTCGTCATCTCGTCGCTCATGGTCTTGATCCTCCTTCTGTTTATGGTCTTGTTCCTCTTTTTGTCTGCGCTCCTGTTCTTCCCTAGCAATCCGCTGATTGGGGTTTTCCTCCGACAAGGCAGAGAATTCTCTGGGGAGCGAAGCTACAGAAGGAGTGAACATCTCTGTTTGCTCCGAGTCAGACTCGAAATCAAAGAGAGAGTGGAGGTTGTCAGAATCAAACCTCCCTGGACTGAGTTCCTGGTCGCTGCCATCTTGGTCCCCGAAGGGGACGTATGGTGACCGAGACTCGATTTTTCATACGGTGGAGCTGGCATCAATTTTCGGACCTGTCTCTTCCACCCCCTGGTCGATGGACATGACCCAGGTAGGGGAAGACGTGTCCTCCTGACGTTCCTTCGGAATGTCTTCGCAATCGATCTCTTCCATTGGAACGGGATCGCTAGGCGAAGGCATTTGTATATGGGCATAATCATCGAGATCGAAGTCGTTCTCAGAATTATATGCCCCAGACATGGCTCACCAAACCTCCGGATGAAGGGAAAGCACCTTGAGAAAAGGCCCCACGATGGGCCCCAGCTGTCGACGATTTGGACTCGGGGTTCTTGGTCGATCTTATGCAAATTTGTGAGTTGAAGGACCTTTCAGGGCGCTCCTCCGGGAAGGTAGGATGAGTAATATCTGTACGGGCACAAGAAAATTTATACAGGTTCAGGCCCTCGATGGTGGGAGTAATAACCTTATATCCTGTTATGATTTCACTATATGAGAAAAGATGTTTACAAGAGGATAAAAGAGATGATCACAGGCGAAGATCTCTTCTATATTAGTATCTAACTAACTATGTCTAGGTCTTCCGATTACTTGGACTCCTGGTAATGCTTGTACGCTTAACCGCCCTTAGAACATGCATCGACCACATTTTTATATCGACCAAAAGGGTGCCAACGCGAAACGGCCTCGAACAGTTACTAGTGAGCAGTTTTGTTAACTGCACTCAACTTCCACGCAGGCTTAACACGTGTAATCAAGGGATAACCGCACATGTTAACCTCCTGGCAGTTGTCTTCATACGTGGAAAGATTCTCACGATCCTTGGGTTATGCCTGTCCAAAGGATTAGACCTTCTCGAGTTATTCTGGTCGCAAATAGTCAATGACCCTCTGATCGTGCACTGTCTACAGTCTTCTGACCGCGCACTGTCTGCGGCCTCATGATCGCATAAGGGCTGCAATCATAAATCATCTTTGTGTCCGCGCCCTTCAGGTCGTCTGAGACCAAAACGACGGACTTATAGACACAAGTCTAATCTGATTCTGTCTTAAACCAGACGTGTATTATTTTGAACTAACTCGGGTGATAATCCTCGTCAAGAAGATCTAAACTAAATTTATCAAAACAACTAAAAGTCGTTGATGAACAATTCAATGTCTCCATACCATACAATGTGTTTATTCATAAAGCTAACAAAGTCAAGATGCTATTACAATTCATTACTATTCATACAACATGTCATTGGGCATTGACGAAGCGAAGGCAACATCCTGTCTGTGACTGACGAAGCCGGACGCTATTAATGCCGGGCATCGACAAGGTGAAGATATGCATCTGTTCGCGACCGATGAGGCCGAACAACACCCTAGCCAGGCACCAACAAGAAGAAGGCCACACACATTTGTGATAGCACCATAGACTGACGAGCCTATGGATTTGCATAGTTGCATGCATGGGCATATACATTGCATTCGTTGAGAGCAGATTTGAAGTATAAAGACAACAGACATTGGTGCAGCTTAATCGAAAGTTTTTTGTGGATTGTTTCACAGATGTAATTAATCAGGAGTTTTACAAAGCCCTGGGAATCAAGAATCGTGCAGTCTCCTATATATCAAGGTGAAATTTCATAGACGCAATGAGAATATGTAAAATCTCAAGGAGATTTATAACTTGTAATTCTTTTGAATTAATAAATTATATTGTTTCCTCTAAGATTATGTGTTATCTTTATTCTTTTTTAGTATATATTTATGTATACTGGCATGCCCGCAATATAGAAATTTCACTCAGAAGAGAATGATTTTTCTCGGTGAAACAACTAGGTATATAATTTATAATTTTATTTAAATTTTACATATAAGAAACTTAAGAGTCTTTTTTCTTGATCATGTTTTAAATTATGCAATTTTTTTGTGGTACATATAGGAAATTAAAGAGACCGCACTAAAGTATTGAGAAAATATGAAGAGGACAGCGACCACATAGTTTTCTTGTTTTTACTTCAATTTAAATGTTTTAGTGTTTTATTTTTATATATATCTCTATTTTCATTCAATATACATGTAAATAAATGAGAATATTATATTTTTGATTAGATCTATCTTTTATATTGTCACTCACGTTATATATTATGGACGAATAATAAATGTGTACCTGTTTATTAGTATGAGAAAAAGGGGTGAGATGTGTTAAATATTAGAGTATTTTGACCCTACATGATAGAATCATTGCTGGTGCCGCACTAGGCCACTACCCGCCACATCTTTCGGGACCGACATATATCTGTCGGTTCCCACATGGCCACACCCCAATGTCCCTTTTACCGCTGAGTCCCCCACCCACGCGCGAAACCCCCCACAAAAACCCTGATCTTTCCCGCCACCTACACATTTCGTCGAACACATAATCCGCGCCGCAATTGCAGCATCTCCAAGCCGGGTGACCGGAGGCGGCATGGACGGCGACGACTTCTTGCCGGAGAGCGGATCCAACTGGAACGCATAGGCGGTTAGCTCTAAACACAAATCCATCATTTATCACATATTTGTCCCATGTTCTTCCCTCTTTGCAATGCAGCAAGACATCCTTAAAATCATCATCATTAGCATATTGTTCTTTAATTGATTCCAATCCAAATATACGACAATCAAGTTGGGACAACATGGTATATCTCCTAGACAAGGCATCAGCAATCACATTATCCTTCCCTTTCTTGTGTTTGATAACATAAGGAAAAGATTCAACAAATTCAACCCATTTAGCATGTCTACGATTCAGTTTCACTTGACTACGAATATGTTTTAGCGACTCATGATCGGAATGAATAACAAATTCTTTGGGCCAAAGATAATGTTGCCACGTTTCTAAAGATCGCACAAGAGCATACAATTCTTTATCATACGTGGAATAATTCAAAACAGGACCACTCAATTTTTCGCTAAAGTAAGCAACAGGTTTACTATCTTGCATCAAAACACCGCCAAGTCCAACCCCACTAGCATCACATTCAAGCTCAAAGGTCTTATTAAAATCAGGAAGTTGGAGTAAAGGTGCATTAGTAAGCTTATCTTTCAAAAGGTTGAAGGCATTCTCCTGTGCTTGCCCCCAATGGAACACAACTCCCTTCTTCGTCAACTCGTTCAATGGGGCTGCAATGGTGCTGAAATCCTTCACAAAGCGGCGGTAAAATCCGGCAAGTCCATGGAAGCTCCGCACTTGTGAAATCGTCGTGGGCGTTGGCCAACTCTTAATCGCGTGCACCTTGGCTTCATCCACCTCAATTCCCTGTGTAGTCACAACATAGCCAAGAAACGATACTCGTTCGGTGCAAAAAGTGCACTTCTCGAGGTTACCAAATAAACGTGCAGCACGCAAAGCATCAAAAACAGCACGTAGATGATCAAGATGTTCATGTAACGACTTGCTGTAAATCAATATATCATCAAAATAAACCACCACAAATTTCCCAATGAAAGCTCGTAAAACCTCGTTCATTAAGCGCATGAAAGTGCTAGGTGCATTAGTTAAACCAAAAGGCATGACTAACCACTCATACAATCCAAACTTGGTTTTAAAGGCTGTTTTCCATTCATCTCCCAATTTCATTCTTATTTGGTGGTATCCACTACGCAAGTCAACCTTAGAAAAAATTATAGAACCACTTAACTCATCAAGCATGTCGTCTAACCTAGGAATAGGATGACGGTACCTTATTGTGATATTGTTAATGGCTCTACAATATACACACATGCGCCAACTGCCATCTTTCTTAGGAACCAAAATAACAGGAACAGCACAAGGACTAAGGCTCTCACGTACATACCAGCGGTCCAAAAGATCTTGGACTTGGCGCTGAATCTCCTTAGTCTCCTCGGGGTTGGTCCTATAAGCAGCTCGGTTTGGCAAACTCGCTCCAGGTATCAAATCAATTTGGTGCTCAATCCCTCGTATGGGTGGGAGTCCTGGAGGTATCTCGGCACGAAAAACATCTGCATACTCCTGCAAAAGGTTAGTGACAGCAGGAGGCAAAGTACTGGGCATATCATCCAATGAAAACAAAGCATCTTTGCATATCAAAGCATAGCACGGTGCATCATTCTCATTAATTTCAGCAAGGTCACATTTTGTAGCAAGCATAACACCACCCTTCAATTTAATTCCCTCAGACCTAGAACTAGGTTCTTTTTTGTCTTTCTTAGGTGGGAAAATATTTTTAGCCACTTGCTGATTTTCAGATTCAAGCGCACTCTCTTTTCTCTCATTTTCAGCTCTCTCTTTGTCACATTGCACAATTTCAGTAGGAGTCATAGGGAGCAAAGTGATTTTCTTCCCCTTGTGCATAAGAGTGTATTTGTTACTTCTACCGTGATGAATTGCATCAGTATCAAATTCCCATGGACGGCCTAACAAAAGGGAACATGCTTGCATAGGCACTACATCAAAATCAGCAAAATCATGGTATGTTCCAATGGAAAATTGCACTCTCGCAGTTTGTGTTACCTTCACCTTACCGCTGTTATTGAACCATTGAATATGGTAGGGATGAGGGTGTGCACGTGTGGGCAAGCAAAGCTTCTCCACCAGATCTGAACTCACCAAGTTATTGCAGCCCCCACCATCAATTATAACACGAACACGACGGTCCTTGTCGATGAGGTACATCTGAAACAAATTATGGCGTTGTAGCTTGTCCGCGTGCTCCATTTGAGCGCTCAACACTCGTTGCACAATGATTGTCCTATAATTCTTGGTGGCAGCGGTCCCTAAAATCTCCTCATCATCGTCGTCCGTCTCATGGTCATCCTCATTATCTGCAAGGTTAGCTACAAGAGCATATTCATCCTCAACATCACTAGCACTAATGTACCCACCTTCTTCTGTTGCAATGTACGCTCGACGACTTGGGCAATCCTTCATGACATGGCCCATCCCCTTGCATCGGTGGCACACAATTTCCGTTGTTCGACCCGTGGAAGCCACCGATGAAGAACTCTTTGTTGGTGCCTGCACATGGTTAGATTTACTCACCTCGGGAACTCGTGATGGCGGTGATGGTGCTGCTGAACGCGCCCTACTCATGGAGGGGGCAGCAGACCGAACAGAAAGGGGTGGAGCTGATTTGGTTGTCCCCGGCGTCGTCTTTGGTGTGGGTATGTTGCCGAAATTACTCCTTGGCCTTTGCTGTTTTCCCTGCAATTCTTTTTCTGCCAACATAGCAAGCTGGAACAATCTATTGATAGAATTATATTCTTTGTAATCAATTATGTCCTGAATCTCGCGCCGTAATCCCCCATAAAAACGAGCCATCTTATCCTCCTCATCCTCAACTACCTCACAACGCAACATGCCTATTTGTAGCTCTTGGTAGTACTCCTCAACAGATTTATTATTTTGATTTAAGCGTTGCAAATTCTTGCGCATATCACGTTTATAAGAAGGAGGAACAAATCTTCTACGCATAGCTTGTTTTAATCTATCCCATGTATCAGGTGCTAATCCAGCATTTACTATCTCATTCCACCAAATGATAGCAAAATCTTTAAACTCACTAGTAGCTTGTCTAACTCTATGTATCTCAGGAACAAGATGGGAGTTAAATTTTTGTTCAACTGTCATTTCGCAATCTAAGTAAACTTTAGCATCATAAGTACCAGAAAAAGATGGTATGGTAAATTTAACCCTAGCAAAAGAATCATCATGTCCACGACCATTACGAGGATTAAAATTGTTACCTCCCATACCTTGACGGTTGTTATTCAGGCGTTGTTGTGGTCGCACATCCTGTGCAGCGGCGCGAGCGGCAAAGGCATCATGGCCCTCTCCATCCACTTCATCTCCCGCGACAGACTCTTCTTGATCTTCCACTCTGCGAGCTCCATTGGGAGGCGGCTGTCTCTCAAAATTTTCCAACCTGGTAAGAAGATTGGCGATGCTTCGCTCTATCCTCTCCAATCTTTGGTCGTTATCTTGGCCGATCCTTGCGATGTTTGCGTTGATGTCATTGAGCGCGTTGTTAAGCTCGTTCCGTGTAACACACTCATCTTCCTCATTACCTGCCATTGTTAGTTGAAAGAAAGACAAAAGAAACAAAAACAACCGGTGGTATAATCCCTATCAACTACTTTGGCGGCAGAAGGTGGTTTCACTCACTCTCAAGCGTCTTACCACGCTCTTACAAGTGTTCTTACCAATGCAACAGGTGGTACAACCGGCGGCTAGTTCGTGATACTGTGACAAGCTTGAGTGTAGCGATTGCCGAATTGAACCTGAACTGATCAGAAGAAAGGTGGAGCTTGGAAGGCAAAGTATAGTAGCAAGGATTAGCAAATTTCGAAAACAGTTAGCAAAGCTGAATAAAGATTCAAAGTTCTTGTCACAGTTGTTGGCCTAAGCGTGCTCCAAGAACTAGTTCAACCTAGCAAGGGATATATCACAGCACAAAGGACTCAAAAGATGCAAGCAATTCTGATTTTCTACTTCTCTTTCTCTTCTCTCTGTTTTTTTTTTGCCGGTTTGGCTCTTTCTATCCTCTTTTTTTTTCACTTCTTTTTTTTTTTTAAACACAAATATATACTTCTTAACTCAGAGGAGAAACAAAAATCTCACAATTTGAAGCAACAAACGACAGGAAACCGATGCCCGAAAGAATTGACAAAACAGGACAGCAAACTTCCGGGCGTCGAAACTCGGTCTTAGAAGCTTTTTTTGAGGGTCAAAAAAAAATGCACAGGTCTAAAGACTTGTGGAATTTTCAGATGCGCGTCGTCGTCCCCTTCGAAACAAAAAAAAGTAGACCCAAATCGGAGTTCGTATGCAAAAGTTATGCCAGTTTTAGTGAACACTGCACAATCTGGAATTGCTCGCGAATTCAGATCTTTCTCCCGGTTAGGCTAGAATAGGATTAGGTTTGCGGGTGAAAAAGGATGGCCAGCGGTGCAGGGCAATTGACACAAGGCGGCTCGCGACCTCAAACCAGCAACAAGACGATGACTATGGATCAATAATCAACAATACGATACTGAAAACGAAATTTCAAAGCTCAAAGGGTTGTAGGACAGCGGAATTGATGATGAACTTTTTTGTGTGGCAAATTTTCTGGACTCTAGGACGATGGCAAAACAAAACTAAAGGGGATACAATGATACCTAACGGGAAACCGAGGCTCTGATACCACTTGATGCGCACGGTGGCCCGATCTTCCGACAGGTAGAGGTAAGTCGATTGGTGGAGACTCGACGTTGACAATCCGGCTTCCGATCAGAACCGATCCGAACCCAGCAATCGCTACACCACGGCTCCGTTGGTTATCAACCATGCACAAACACGATTGACCTCGCCAAGAAGGCTTATCCCTGCATGCGAATCGAGAACACAAGCAAGAACGAGAAAGAAGCAATCTGAAATATTGCAAATATAAATTGAATCTCACGAGTTGGGGTTCCACAAACCGATACACGGCGAAACTGTTCTTTGACAGATTAATCTAAGCAAAACCCAAACCAAACCCTAGCGGTGGCTACTGAATATAAGGGCTAAGGGACGTCCTAGAAACCCTAGACGTGTCCGTGATGGACTCCAACACGATACATGGGCCAAAGGCCCAAATTGGTGACGCAGCACCCTGGGACAGATTCTGTCCGCCAACTTGTAACGCGAATTTCCGTCGACTCAGCAGTCCAATTGACCTGAAACCGGTTCCATTGGAAAGGTTATCTCCTTAGCTTTCGATACATATGTGGATCATTGAAATCGGAGTCCGTTTGTGGCCTGGGCGACGATTTTAGTGAACACTGCTCCTGGTGGCCGAGGTAGTCGACTCCGAGATGAATTGGGACTCCGACTCCGAGATGAATTGGGACTCCAACTTGACTTGGACGCCCTCCTGGCCTCCCTCCTGGCCCTTGCTGGTTCCCAAGGCCTTCATGATCCTCTCCAAAGTTCCTAAGTACAATATAATCAATAATATCATTAGGTAGCATACTATCCTCACAAGTATATACACGGGCACTTAGGAACGAGCTCACATGTTGATTCAATTGCCGTGCTCGTGCTCTTGTGATGGGTCCTTGCATCACAACTGGAGGAGTCTCGGGCGTATGCATAGGAGTGATGTCCTCATCACAAGAAGTAGAAACTGCGAGATATTCTTCTCTAGAGAAGGAACTTCGCGAGGCGCAATCAAAGCTTTCTTGTAAGTATACTTCCAACCAGAAGAAATCTTCTCATCATATGAACTGTTTAAAGTAGTGTTTACTGTGTTCATAAAGCACAAGAGGATCAAATAAGCCATCTTTCAGAAGAGAAGAAAGACCTTCAGGCGAACAAAGCTCGGAGATTGGTACTGTCAGCATGGAGAATGAAGGTTTAAACAAAACAATTTCCTCCTGCAGCAGTACTCAACTGAACATCTTCGAAAAACTGAAGATGGTGGCTACTCTACTAAAAGCAGATGTGATCGAGTCACAAAAGGACAATCCAAGCCTTAGCGAGTTAGCTACATTGGTCGCAGCCAAGCCGAATCACTCCTCAAGTATCTTCCTGGAGATACAAAACAGCAGGAAGAGGCAATGAAGTCGAATGTACGATCTATAACCTCTACCATTCTCTGCAGATTACGATTCCATCATGGCCCAGATCTGAATCTGAAGCTGGTGGTAGAAGACGCAGAGATCGAGAGTGATCAACTTGAGGCCATCTCTGAAGAAGTCAAGCCTCTAGTCGAAGATCTGTTGAAAGAACTAGGCCTTATTTGATTCCATGTAATGATCTCTTTTAGTAATTGTACCTGAGAAATTACATATATAACATGCAAATGCGTGCCTTAAATTTTGGAAAAGAGTGATACTTTCTTCGTTTCACATTATGACCATATTCTCTTAGCCCCCTCCTGAGATCATAAGTACTAAAGACCTAGTATTATAATTTCTGAAAAAATATGGGCGTTATGAATATCTAATAAATGTTTTAACTTAGATACAATCATCCGATCATACCGATACTGACCTTAATGCAACACCTGGCCTTATTACGAACTGGCAGCAACTCAAATGATCAGGAACATGCCAGTAAGTCCCGTGTGCTTTGAGAAACGGCTTATTGAGGGTGTCTTAGCTGGATGCGACATGAGATCGGCCATCAAATCCGGTTAGGATATTGTAGCAAGATGATTATCGGCGATCAGCCCTCGAGCCAGGCTCAGTATAGGTATGGCAAATAAAGAAACGAACGTAACATGAGCAGAAGAAAAGTACTCATGAAGTTTTTGTTAAACCATGCTAATTGAACAGGAAAAAAGATTGGGGAACTTACATGTAAAACGTGCGTAGTTGATCGATGTTCTAAGTATTGGACAAGATTCTACTGTCCTCCATCGCTAACCGAGCCAATCCTGGTCGCGGTATTGAAACAACAATGTAAGGGCCTTCCCACTGAGGAGAGAACTTATTGCAGTTAGAATTGTTTTGTATTTTTCGTAAAACCAGATCACCCACGTGAAGACTACGCGGTCGCACCCTCTTGCTGTGATATTTTCGCAAAGCTTGCAAATATACTGCCGACCTTATCAGTGCTCGATCACGCTTTTCTTCGAGAAAGGTTAAATCCTGAGTACTTTGTTCGATCTGATCAATCTGGTCGAATTGATCTGTTCGGACAGAACCAATACGAATTTCGATAGGTAACACAGCCTCGGCGCTATATACCAATTGGAAAGGTGTCTCATCGGTGACTCGACTACAAGTAGTACGTAGTGCCCATAGAACAGAGTAGAGTTCATCTACCCAAGCCCCCGAGCACATCTTAAGGCGATCAAAAACACGTTTCTTGATGCCTTGTAATATCTGCCCGTTGGCACGTTCGACGGCACCATTACTCTATGGATGAGCTACAGAAGCAAAGCACACCTTGGTTCCAATATTATCGCAATAGTCCAGGAAGAGACCGCTAGCGAACTGGGAACCGTTGTCAGTGATGAGATGACTTGGAACACCAAATTGAGTGACGATGTTCTTATGAAAGAACTTCTGTGCCGCAGAAGCGGTGATTATTGCGAACTGGTTCAGCCTCAATCCACTTTGTAAACGTGTCAATGGCTACGAACAGGAATTTGTAACCATTGACCGCTTGTGGCATAGGTCCCACAATATCTATCCCCCAGACCACAAAGGACCACGTTAAAGGGATAGTTTGCAAGGCATATGCAGGCTGATGAACCTTTCTTGCATGAAATTGACACCGAGGGCATGTCTTGACCAAGTATTTTGCATCATTGAGTGCCGAAGGTCAGTAAAAACCCTGTCGGAAAGCTTTCCCGACCAGTGTGCGAAATGACGCGTGCGCACCACACACACCGTCATGGATTTCTTTCAAGAGGGATTTACCTTCCTCTTGAGAAACACAACGCATGAATACTTTTTGAGTACCCTTCCTGTACAAAACCCTTCTATAAGTTTGTATAGGCGCGCTTTTCCAATCAACCGATCGCTTTCGGTTTCATCCTTCGGCAAGGTCCCATGTTGGAGATAGACCCTCAATGGATGGGTCCAATCTCTTTCTTGTCCAAGGTTGGTAACAAAGATTGTCACCAGGTCGTCTTCGACTGTAGTCATGATCGAAGGATGTTCTAAGTGTTCGACGAACACTCCTACCGGAGCAAATGTACGGGAGGACCCAATTTTAGATAATTGGTCTGCGAGAATATTGTCCTTTCGCGGGATGTATTGGACTTCGAAATGACTGAAGTGCTTTTCCAATCTCCTCACTTCCCCAAGTAATGAGCCATTGTCTCATCGGAGGTGCTATACTCCATGTTTACCTGGTTTATGACCAGCTGTGAGTCTCCCTTCACCACTAATCGACAAACTCCAAGGAATTTTGCTGCCCAGAACCCTGTAATAAGACCTTCATATTCTGTTGCATTGTTAGTCGCAACAAAATGTAATTGAATGACATACTTGAGTTGGTCGTCCTGGGGCATGACTAAGACAATTCCAGCCCCCGAGTGTTGAAAACTACGAGAGCCGTCAAAATACATCGTCCAGTGGTCGGTGCATGATAAGTCTTCAGATTCTTGCATTGGAGGGTCAGGGTTGGTCCATTCGACCACAAAGTCTGCAAGGATCTGAGACTTGACCGTAGTGCGAGGGGTGAAATGGATGTCAAATGCTCCAAGTTTCATAGTCCACTTCGCGATTCGACTAGATTTCTCCGGGTTTCGGATAATATCTCCCAAAGGGAAGGACAAGGGCACTGTAATTTTGTGTGCCTGAAAGTAATGTCGTAGCTTGCAGGGAGTCATCAGTAGCGCGTAAAGTATCTTCTGGACCTCAGGGTAACGCTCCTTAGGACCATGAAGTACCTCGCTTACGTAATAAACGGGCTGTTGCACACCTTCTCTTTCTGTGATCAAAACCGCGCTGACCGCATGAGGTGTGGCCGCCAAGTAAAGAAGTAGTTGTTCCCCTGCGATCGGAGAAACCAACACCGGCGGACTGGATAAGTACGCTTTAACCTCCTGGAATGCTTTATCGGCTTCATCCGACCAGGTAAAACCATGGTGTTTTCGAAGAGCTTTGAAAAAAGGTAATCCCCTCTCGCCTAGTCGCGATATAAATTGACTTAAAGCCACCATGCGACCTGCCAGGCACTGGACATCCTTCATGGTCGAAGGAGACCTCATTTGCTCAATGGCCTTGATTTTTTCGGGATTAACCTCGATTCTTCTAGAATAGACGAGAAAGCCTAAAAGTTTACCAGATGAAACCCCGAAAGAACACTTTTCTGGGTTTAATTTTATTCTAAATTGGTTCAAATTACAGAAGGTTTCAGCAAGATCATCTAAATGAGTCAAGCTTTTAAAGCTTTTTACAACCAAATCATCTACGTAAGTTTCGAGATTACGCCCCATCTGGGAAAGAAAGGTCTTTTGCATCAAGCGCTGGTACGTGGAACCGGCGTTCTTGAGACCAAATGGCATTCTGACGTAGCAGTAGGTGCCAAATGGTGTGATGATGATCCGGGAGGATCTCCAAGTCCTGATCGCATACGGCTTCGCGACCAAGTCCTAATCGCATACGGCTTCGCGACCAAGTCCTGATCGCATATGGGTCCGCGACCATGGATTGGTCCGCGACCAGGAAAAGGAATTCGTTCCCTGTTCGGAATTGTAATCCGATCCGAATGTGTATAACTAAGCTTATCTGTTTAGGATTAGTTATATGAGTCTAATACGTTTAGGTCTCTAAGTCTGATACGTACTCATACGATTGGACTATAAATACCTTGTAATAGGTCTAGTTTAGATCATCGAACTCAATCGAAGAGTCATAGAACTTATTTGAGTTTTAGACACATAGTTCCTTCGACGTAGGCGAGTGCGACCTAACGTTCGACGTATAAAGCCCTCTTTGAAATAAAGAGTTGTGCAATTACTTTGAGCTGTGTATTCGATCAACCTTTGGGTTTCAGT
Source organism: Pharus latifolius (assembly GCA_019359835.1). Lineage (NCBI taxonomy): Eukaryota > Viridiplantae > Streptophyta > Magnoliopsida > Poales > Poaceae > Pharus > Pharus latifolius. The sequence continues at coordinate 63,249,230 of CM033323.1, forward strand.
ATTTCCGAGTAAGATCCCGTTATTCCGCATATTAGAATCTGGGCGAGCCTAGTGCGAAAACCAAGGCTAGGTCTCAAACGGATTAAGTTGGTATCAGAGCAACTTTCCTATCCTGTGGATGGTGAAGACTCGCCAGGGTTACAAAACTTCCGGCGAAATTCCAGGCGATCAATTGACGGTTCCTACAGCCGCGTCTCCGACAATGTCTGACGATACCTCCGTTCAAGCTAACCTAGCCGAAAAAGTGGCTAAGCTCTCCACCGACATGGAAACCGTGCTTGCTTGGATTAAGCAGCAGGCCATGATTGTACCACCTGAAGTAGAGAAGGTTATGGGTGAGAAGACTGGTGAAGACTTGCGCAGGGCAGACGAAGATGAAGACGAAGGCGACCACAAGACCGACGACCTCGCCAACACCTCCTTAGCTGTCGGATCTTTTAAAGTCGACGCTAAGATTGATATACCCATATATGATGGGGTGATCGATGCCGAGAAGCTGGATTCTTGGATCGACCAACTTGAGACCTACTTTGACCTGAAAAGGTTTAGTAGCGCTCAAAAGGTCAAATTTGCACCTTTGAAGATGAAGGACCACGCCAAGACATGGTGGAAGGCCCTTGTCGCCAGTGGTGAAGCTGACGACCTTGCGTGGGGTCAATTCAAACGACTTCTGCGACAAGAATTCTATCCGATGGGTTACCTTGAGGAGAGATGGGAGCGTTGGCACAGATTGTACCAACGACGCGACCAGACCGTCCAAGACTATACGACAGAGTTTCGGCGACAAGCAATGGTCATTGGCATCTCACTATCCGACCCTCAGGTATTTCGGAAGTACACATCTGGACTTCAGAAATCGATCAGTACTGAGCTAAGTCTGTTCGGTGTCCAAGACATTGCAACCGCGAGCACAACTGCTATGGCGATCGAGAAGAAGAACAAATCCCGCAGCGACAAAAGCACGAAGGAAAGTGCGACCTCGACAAAGAAAAAGCCGAGTCCGAAGAAGAACGCTTCAAAATCGGGCACGGGTGCTTTCTGCGAACATTGTCAAGTCGCGGGACATACGAAGGACAAATGCTACAAGCTTCATCCTGAACTTCGACCAAAGAAAAACGGACCAGGGAAAAGAACAACCACGGCTACTGCGACTTCACCCGATGAAGAAGTTGTCCGAGTGAATTCGGTTAATGAGGCGGATACGACCTTGTCTCTGATGGCAATGCCGAAGGAGAAGGGTTCCGATCCACCGAATGACCATCACCCAATGGAGGACTTGTTCACCATCAACATACAGGTGAAGCATGAAGTGGTCGCAGCGATATTCGATCCAGGAAGTCAGAAGAATCTGGTCTCCGCTGGACTGGTTCGGCGACTTGGTTTGAAGACAACCACACACCCGCGACCATATCCGCTGGGTTGGTTTACATCCGACGTGAACCAACAGATTACGAGTCAGTGTGTGTTGAAGTTTGCGATCTCTGCACGATATATCGATGAGGTGCAATGCGATGTTGTCCCTATCGATATCTGTCAGGTGATCTTTGGGAGTCCGTATCTGTATAATCGAGACGCTCACTTCCATCGGCGAGCGCAAGAGTACGACCTCACCAAAGACGGAGTTAAGTTCGTGATCAGTAGAGACATTCACGTCAACACTTCGAACTTGATTACCGCAAATCAAGCCAAACGAATTGTTAATGCATGTCACAAGTATGTGCTTGTCATGATTCGACCCATTGATCCAGGTGAGGGTACTCAACCAGCATTGTCGCTGGCGTGCCGAGAGGATTCTGATCGTTTGTCGGGACTGCTGGAGAAATACAGTGATCTGTTCGAGACTACCCAGGGTCGTCCGCCAAAACGTCCAGTCGAGCACGAAATTCAGCTTGTGTCCGATGCGACACTGCCCAATCTGAGTATGTATCGCAACTCAGTATTGGAGAATGAAGAGATCAAGAGACAACTGGGTGAGTTGCTGAACAATGGTGTCATTCAACCGAGTAGTTCACCTTGTGGATCTCTTGTGGTGTTAGTACCAAAGAAAGATGGGACTTGGCGTATGTGCATCGACTATGGAGCACTGAACAAGATCACCATCAAGAACCGGTACCCCCTTCCTCGTATTGATGACTTGCTAGACCAATTGAAGCATGCTGTTGTCTTCTCCAAATTGGATCTTAAGTCAGGATACCATCAAGTCAGCATCCGAGAGGAGGATACATGGAAGACCGCGTTCAAAACACGGCAAGGTCTGTTCGAATGGCTGGTCATGCCGTTTGGTCTCTGCAATGCCCCGGCAACTTTCATGCGTCTTATGAATGACGTATTGAGACCGTTTATCGACGACTTTGTGATCGTGTATCTCGACGACATATTGGTTTATAGTCGTTCGTGGGATGAGCACCTCATTCATGTCGAAAAGGTGTTCGAACAGCTTTGGCAACATCGACTTCGCCTCAACCGTAAGAAGTGCGAGTTCGGTCAGCAAACTCTACTTTACCTCGGATTCATAATCGGCAACGGTACGTTGCAAATTGACCCGGACAAGGTCAAAGTGATTCGCGAATGGCCGCGACTGCGAACAGTTACGGATGTGCGTAGTTTTGTGGGAGCATGCCAATACCTTCGGAAGTTCATCCGACACTTCTCGATTATGGCTTCTCCGTTGCATGCATTAACCAGGATTGATCAGAAGTTCGAGTGGACAGGGAAACATGAGGACACGTTTCTCTTGCTGAAAAGGAAGATCAGCGAGGCGCCTGTGTTAACTTTGCCGATTCTCCAGAAACCGTTCGAGCTAGAAACCGATGCCTCAGGTTATGCGATGGGCGCAGTGCTCATGCAAGAAGGTCGACCAATGGCATATCACTCCGAGTTATTCCAGGGAGCTCAGAAGAACTACCCGACGTATGATAAGGAGTTATGCGCACTGCATCAGGCCGTGAAACATTGGCGGTGCTACCTCTTGGGTAAAGAGACGGTTGTCCACACCGACCATCAACCATTGCAATATTTGCAAACTCAGTCCAAGCTACAGCAAGCTCGGCACATGAAGTGGATGTCGTATCTGCAGCAGTTCAATCTGGTGATTAAGTACAAGAAGGGCGTACACAACAAATTGGCAGACATGTTGTCGCGACCACCAGTTACGGCCCTTTGTTTATCAGCGTTCATGCAGATCGAGCCCTCATGTCATGATGACTATGCCACTATGTACAGTGAAGACCCTGATTTTCAAACAGTACTGACTGAGCTCGAAACAGGGAAACCTACGGAGTTCGTTCGTCGAGAAGGACTCTTGTACAAGGGCAATTTACTTTGTATACCTCGTGGAGCACCTCGAATTCAATGGTTGCGAGAAGCGCACACATCGAAGGTAGCTGGTCACTTTGGGGTTACGAAGACGTTGCAAAATCTTCATCGACATGTGTTCTGGCCGCGTATGCAGCAGGATGTGGCTAGCTTTGTTCGAGGCTGTGGTCTCTGCAGCATCTCGAAACCGGCAAACCGAAAATTAGGTTTGTACACTCCTTTGCCAGTTCCATCGCGACCATGGGAAAGCATATCTATGGATTTCTTGGGAGGATTGCCTAAGACCCGACGTGGCAACGACTATCTATTCGTGGTCGTTGATCGGTTCTCCAAAATGATTATTCTTATACCTAGTCGGAAGACTATCACGGGAGAAGAGGCAGCTCGGGTATTCTTTCAACACGTTTGGACACACTTCGGACTACCGACTTCTATTGTGTCTGATCGCGATACCCGGTTCCTTAGTCACTTCTGGCGATCGCTCTGGACGATGATGGACACCAAGCTGAAGAGAAGTACTGCTTTTCATCCGCAAACTGATGGTCAAACCGAGGTGGTTAATCGCACAGTTGTTCATCTTTTGAGAGGATATAACTCGAAGCACCCGAAGACCTGGGATGAAAGCATACCGTACCTGCAATTTGCTTTTAATCGAGCAGTGCATGGTTCAACTGGAAAGTCACCGTTTGAGGTCTGTTTAGGATTTCTACCACAGAGTCCATTCGACATGGAGTTTGTGATCCCTACCTCAGCACAGAACAGCAAGGAAGCATCTGATCAGGATCGAGCACAAAAGTTCCTGGAAGGTATTCAACGACTCCATCGTGAGGTTGAACAGAACTTGCTGAAAGCTCAACTCAAGTACAAGGCGCGACATGATCGGCACCGAGTTGATGCGCAATTTCAAGAAGGTGATATGGTATGGTTACATCTGAGTAAGGAGAGACTTAAAGGTGAATGTAAGAAGCTCAAACCCATTCGTTACGGTCCTTTTCGGATTTTGCGGAAAGTGGGTAATAATGCTTGTCAGCTCGAGCTACCTCCATACATGGATATTTACTCGGTAGCAGTAGGTGCCAAATGGTGTGATGATGATCCGGGAGGATCTCCAAGTCCTGATCGCATACGGCTTCGCGACCAAGTCCTAATCGCATACGGCTTCGCGACCAAGTCCTGATCGCATATGGGTCCGCGACCATGGATTGGTCCGCGACCAGGAAAAGGAATTCGTTCCCTGTTCGGAATTGTAATCCGAGCCGAATGTGTATAACTAAGCTTATCTGTTTAGGATTAGTTATATGAGTCTAATACGTTTAGGTCTCTAAGTCTGATACGTACTCATACGATTGGACTATAAATACCTTGTAATAGGTCTAGTTTAGATCATCGAACTCAATCGAAGAGTCATAGAACTTATTTGAGTTTTAGACACATAGTTCCTTCGACGTAGGCGAGTGCGACCTAACGTTCGACGTATAAAGCCCTCTTTGAAATAAAGAGTTGTGCAATTACATTGAGCTGTGTATTCGATCAACCTTTGGGTTTCAGTATTTCCGAGTAAGATCCCGTTATTCCGCATATTAGAATCTGGGCGAGCCTAGTGCGAAAACCAAGGCTAGGTCTCAAACGGATCAGATGAAGGCAGTCTTCTTTTCATCTTCTTCTGCCATGCTAATTTGATGATACCCTGAGTAAGCATCCAGGAAGCTCATCAGTTCGCAACCCGTAGTAGAATCGACCAACTGATCGATGCAGGGAAGGGGAAGGTCATCCTTCGGGCAGGCACTGTTTAGGCTGGTGTAATCGACGCACATGCGCCACTTACCATTTGACTTACGGACCATGACCGGATTTGCAGGTCATTCTGGATGATCGACTCCACAAATAAAACCGACCGTTTGGAGTTTGTCTAACTCCGCGCGAATAGCTTCTTGCCGATCAACAGCAAAGCGTCTGAGCTTCTACTTTAGTAGTCGCTGTCCAGGTCGAATTTCTAACTTGTGCTCAATTACCTCCCTTGAGACACCGGGTATGTCGGATGGTTCCCACGCAAACAAATCTGCATTAGCTCAGAGGAAAGTAATGAGTTCGAGTTCCTATTTGTCATCCAAGCCTGATCCAATCCGAATTGTTCTAGATGGATCATCTGGGCATAACGGAACTAATTTTAGCTTTTCCTCTGGTCGAGGGGCGACCTTGATCGTATCCACAGCTGTGGTGGTGATCTTGACATCCCGAAGGGAAACTTGATCTACGAGCTCCAGGGATAACCAATCGCAAGTCAATGCCACGTTGTGGCTGCCACGGAGCGTGATAACGCCTTTGGGGCCAGGTAACTTACTGCACTGATAAGCATAGTGTATCGCCATCATAAATTTAGCAAGAGTTGGCCTGCCAAAAATTGCGTTATAAGCCGAATCACAATCAATTACGTCGAAAGTAACTAACTCTATTCGGAAATTATCCGGTTCACCCAGCGTGACTGGGAGCACCACCTGTCCCATTGGCATCATCGAGGGACCAGGAATTATCCCATAAAATGGATGGATTATGGGTTTGATTTTCGAACAAGGGATTTACATCTCATCCAATGCCTTGATCAATAAAATGTCCAAGGAACTACCTCCATCGATCAGGACCCTTTCGACTCTCGTGTTACTGATAATTGCGATAATGACCAGAGGTAATCTCAATGGTCGAGTAAGCCCAACTGGACAATCAGAGCGATCAAATGTCAAAGGAGTGTCCGACCAACAGGGGTATTGAGGTTCGCCAAAGGGAGCTTTCGCTTGGTTAACTTCTTGATGAAACGCTTTAAACTGGGGTTTAGAAACAAAAGAGGAGGAACCTCCAAAAATGATATTAACATAATTACGAGGTACCTGGTAGGACATTTCTTCGTCCCCATCGGTGTCTCTAAGCCCGCAAGTCTGCTCTTTTGATGGCAAAGTTGGCATTGGCCCAATTCCCTGGTAGAAGTCATCTCGTTGCTTCAACCAGCTCTGGCATTTCTTGAGGTCGTGTCCCGGAGAGTTGTGGATCGGGCACCACTTCTTGCCTTCCTGCGAGTTAGTCGGTTTTTCTGGCTGGTCGGCATTGCGACCACCAGAGGCAGTTTTATTTTTAAACAAAAACTTATTACCTTTGGCCGGTGGAGGCTTTTCCGCGAGTGCCACCTCCCGGTACTGTCCGGTTCGATTCTTTTTAGACTTCTACGATTTCCCGCCCGATGAAGACTCCGGCTTCTTGCCTGCATCCTCTTTTTTCACGTCCTTGAGACCTGGTTGGGGCGGTAAATTCCCTTTATCCACCATCCTATTCCATTCAACGACCTCGGCCGTGTCCAACTAGCGATCAGCCATATCAAAGAAATCGGCTACTGACCGAGGAGGGTGGATAAGTAAATCTTCCTTAAACCTCCGATATCGAACAGCGTGCTTAAACGCCCTGATAATGGAGTTATCGGATATGTTTGGGATGGTATTTCTCACTCCGACAAATCTTTTGACAAACTGTCGAAGAGTTTCCGTAGAGGTTTGTCGTAGACGATGAAGATCGTCTTCTTTCCCCGGTTTCTGATAACAATTCTGGAAATTGTTGAGGATAGCATCGCACAACATTTCCCAATTATATATCGAACCTTCGGGCTGATTGAATGTCAGGTCCTTGCCGGTCCCTCAAGGACCGTCAGGAAGTAATTGGCCATGACGCGATCATCCCCACCAGCCGCTTGGATAGTGGTGATGTAAATTTGAAGGAACTCCGACGGATTCTGAGTCCCATCAAACCTCTCAATAGCCCCTGGCTTGAACTTATCCGGCCAGACGACCGCACGGAGGCCTGACGAAAAAGCTTTACAGCCCACTTAGGGACTATGGAGAGTTCCGCGGTTCCCAGCATAATCACGAGCGACTTTACGCGATGGAGACGTACCACGTGGCCCCAGAAGAGAATGCATGGGAATTCGATCTCGATCACGAGAACTTCCCACACACCTAGATTTGTCATGCCGAAGTGATCCGGATGGTAGTCGATTACGCCTACCATGACTAGAGTAGGAATACTCCTTTTCATAGGAATGTATCGTAGACCGGGAGGAAGCTGTAGGGGTCGCATCAGATGCGACCTCATCCAGCTTCTCAGCCAGGATCCTAGCAAAAGCCGGTTTATTCGCGTCTGTGAGGGTAGGAGAAAAATTACGCAAGACCTCCGTGATAGATCAAAGTCAGCCATGCGTACTTCTCTTTGGTGCGCCAGGTGTAATCGTTTCTTCATCCGCCAGTAAATGTTCCGGTGGTAAAGAAGTCGTCTGGTCGCGCTTGCGACCATGTGGGCGACAGGAGGAACTAGGGGCGGCGTCGTAACGAGACTGTGCATTTTGCAGAGCCTCTAGGGCTGTTCTGCGAAGCTCGTCATCTCGTCGCTCATGGTCTTGATCCTCCTTCTGTTTATGTTCTTGTTCCTCTTTTTGTCTGCGCTCCTGTTCTTCCCTAGCAATCCGCTGATTGGGGTTTTCCTCCGACAAGGCAGAGAATTCTCTGGGGAGCGAAGCTACAGAAGGAGTGAACATCTCTGTTTGCTCCGAGTCAGACTCGAAATCAAAGAGAGAGTGGAGGTTGTCAGAATCAAACCTCCCTGGACTGAGTTCCTGGTCGCTGCCATCTTGGTCCCCGAAGGGGACGTATGGTGACCGAGACTCGATTTTTCATACGGTGGAGCTGGCATCAATTTTCGGACCTATCTCTTCCACCCCCTGGTCGATGGACATGACCCAGGTAGGGGAAGACGTGTCCTCCTGACGTTCCTTCGGAATGTCTTCGCAATCGATCTCTTCTATTGGAACGGGATCGCTAGGCGAAGGCATTTGTATATGGGCATAATCATCGAGATCGAAGTCGTTCTCAGAATTATATGCCCCAGACATGGCTCACCAAACCTCCGGATGAAGGGAAAGCACCTTGAGAAAAGGCCCCACGGTGGGCCCCAGCTGTCGACGATTTGGACTCGGGGTTCTTGGTCGATCTTATGCAAATTTGTGAGTTGCGGGACCTTTCAGGACACTCCTCCGGGAAGGTAGGATGAGTAATATCTGTACGGGCACAAGAAAATTTATACAGGTTCGGGCCCTCGATGGTGGGAGTAATAACCTTATATCCTGTTATGATTTCACTATATGAGAAAAGATGTTTACAAGAGGATAAAAGAGATGATCACAGGCGAAGATCTCTTCTATATTAGTATCTAACTAACTATGTCTAGGTCTTCCGATTACTTGGACTCCTGGTAATGCTTGTACGCTTAACCGCCCTTAGAACATGCATCGACCACATTTTTATATCGACCAAAAGGGTGCCAATGTGAAACGGCCTCGAACAGTTACTAGTGAGCAGTTTTGTTAACTGCACTCAACTTCCACGCAGGCTTAACACGTGTAATCAAGGGATAACCGCACATGTTAACCTCCTGGCAGTTGTCTTCATACGTGGAAAGATCCTCACGATCCTTGGGTTATGCCTGTCCAAAGGATTAGACGTTCTTGAGTTATTCTGGTCGCAAATAGTCAATGACCCTCTGATCGTGCACTGTCTACAGTCTTCTGACCGCGCACTGTCTGCGGCCTCATAATCGCATAAGGGCTGCAATCATAAATCATCTTTGTGTCCGCGCCCTTCAGGTCGTCTGAGACTAAAACGACGGACTTATAGACACAAGTCTAATCTGATTCTGTCTTAAACCAGACGTGTATTATTTTGAACTAACTCGGGTGATAATCCTCGTCAAGAAGATCTAAACTAAATTTATCAAAACAACTAAAAGTCGTTGATGAACAATTCAATGTCTCCATACCATACAATGTGTTTATTCATAAAGCTAACAAAGTCAAGATGCTATTACAATTCATTACTATTCATACAACATGTCATTGGGCATTGACGAAGCGAAGGCAACATCCTGTCTGTGACTGACGAAGCCGGACGCTATTAATGCCGGGCATCGACAAGGTGAAGATATGCATCTGTTCGCGACCGATGAGGCCGAACAACACCCTAGCCAGGCACCAACAAGAAGAAGGCCACACACATTTGTGATAGCACCATAGACTGACGAGCCTATGGATTTGCATAGTTGCATGCATGGGCATATACATTGCATTCGTTGAGAGCAGATTTGAAGTATAAAGACAACAGACATTGGTGCAGCTTAATCGAAAGTTTTTTGTGGATTGTTTCACAGATGTAATTAATCAGGAGTTTTACAAAGCCCTGGGAATCAAGAATCGTGCAGTCTCCTATATATCAAGGTGAAATTTCATAGACGCAATGAGAATATGTAAAATCTCAAGGAGATTTATAACTTGTAATTCTTTTGAATTAATAAATTATATTGTTTCCTCTAAGATTATGTGTTATCTTTATTCTTTTTTAGTATATATTTATGTATACTGGCATGCCCGCAATATAGAAATTTCACTCAGAAGAGAATGATTTTTCTCGGTGAAACAACTAGGTATATAATTTATAATTTTATTTAAATTTTACATATAAGAAACTTAAGAGTCTTTTTTCTTGATCATGTTTTAAATTATGCAATTTTTTTGTGGTACATATAGGAAATTAAAGAGACCGCACTAAAGTATTGAGAAAATATGAAGAGGACAACGACCACATAGTTTTCTTGTTTTTACTTCAATTTAAATGTTTTAGTGTTTTATTTTTATATATATCTCTATTTTCATTCAATATACATGTAAATAAATGAGAATATTATATTTTTGATTAGATTTATCTTTTATATTGTCACTCACGTTATATATTATGGACGAATAATAAATGTGTACCTGTTTATTAGTATGAGAAAAAGGGGTGAGATGTGTTAAATATTAGAGTATTTTGACCCTACATGATAGAATCATTGCTGGTGCCGCACTAGGCCACTACCCGCCACATCATTCGGGACCGACATATATCTGTCGGTTCCCACATGGCCACACCCCAATGTCCCTTTTACCGCTGAGTCCCCCGCCCACGCGCGAAACCCCCCACAAAAACCCTGATCTTTCCCGCCACCTACACATTTCGTCGAACACATAATCCGCGCCGCAATTGCAGCATCTCCAAGCCGGGTGACCGGAGGCGGCATGGACGGCGACGACTTCTTGCCGGAGAGCGGCAAGCTCCCCGAGCTCAAACTAGGTTTGTTGTCTTGTCTCTACAGGCTTGGTTTCTCTTCTTGGTTTCTTCTTTGGATCGCTCATGTTGATTCTGCTTTTGGTTTCTTGGGCAGATGCGAGGCAAGCGCAGGGTTTCATCTCCTTCTTCAAAAAGCTGCCGCAGGTATGTTTCCTGTGGATTTCCCTGTTTTTGTGACATTTTTGGGCGATTTTTGTTAGGGTTTTAGAGTTTGCTTTGTTGAGGGGTGTGTGGCTTATTTGATTTGATTTGTTATTCTTTTTTTCTTCTTTACTTGCTTGTAGGATTCTAGGGCCGTTCGTTTCTTCGATAGACGGGTAAGCAATTTAATGTCGTTTTACTTTTTTTTTCTCTGCTATATGTAGATGATAAATGTGCAATTTATCTGTTCTCTTGATGAGTAATTGTGGAAAAAATAATGGAAAAATGTACTATTTTTTGTTGCTGTACTGTTAAAAAAAAGACTTTACAGACTCCAATATTAAGATTGTTTCACAAAATGGAGCACTGGACATGTCTATTTTTCACCTGATACTAGGGGGTAGGGGAGATACTTTGCAGATGCATCATGTAAGTGTGCTATTAGTTTTTTTTAGGTAAAATGGTAACTTTGGTTACACTTTTTTATAAAAAGGATAAACAATGTAAGTGGAAATTACATTAAGGAGTAGAGGGACAGGGAGGAGATTACAGAGTATGGTAGAGGGTTAGAAAGCTAGCAGAAAAAAAAAAACCTAGGCAAACATCAAGGAATATCAAAGTAAAAAAATAAGGCTATTCGTTCATAGGAATCATATAAGGAAAAATTAAGATTTTTTTCCCAAAGATTAGGAATTTGACTATAGTTTCAGTGTCATATCATAGTCAGTAATGTGGAGAACTGAATTGCACATGAAAACTTTGCCAGTCCCATCTGAATTGCACTTGAAAACTGGTCTTGCTGCAGTAAGGCAGTTTGCTAATATCTATTTAGTTCTCCATATGTACTATGGAGTGAGACATTTTGTTCAAGATTCCATGTTCACATTGTGTTGGTACCCCTATTTCATATTTTCATACTATAAAGCAATTCTCGTTGTATCACATTGTAACTCTTGAGATATAGCATGTTTGAGCAGGGCTAAGTGAGCTATCGATATTGCTATTCTGTAGCTGCTGCTTTGTTGAAGTAGTATCCTGATATGCATTAACTTTACATTTTTATGATGGCATACTGTAAATTCTTACTTAAATGTTTGACCAGGATTATTACACTGCTCATGGTGACAATGCCACCTTTATTTCGAGGACATACTATCACACAATATCTGCCTTACGCCAATTGGGTAGTAACGTAGATGGAATCTCGAGTGTCAGTGTGAGCAAGACTATGTTCGAGACCATTGCCCGGAATCTTTTGTTAGAGAGGACAGACCATACACTGGAGCTCTATGAGGGGAGTGGGTCGAGTTGGAGGCTAATAAAATCTGGAACACCTGGAAACATTGGCAGTTTTGAAGATATTCTGTTTGCAAATAATGACATGCAAGATTCACCTGTGACTGTTGCACTGTTTCCTGTGTTCCGAGAAAGTCAGCTTTATGTAGGGCTAAGTTTTGTGGATATGACAAACCAGAAGCTTGGGCTGGCAGAGTTTCCTGAAGATAGCCGATTTACAAATGTTGAATCAGCCTTAGTTGCCTTAGGTTGCAAGGAGTGTCTTTCTCCAGCAGATTGTGAGAAATCCATAGATCTGAAACCTCTTCAAGATGCTATTGGTAATTGCAGTATCCTCTTAACTGAAAGAAAGAAGGCTGAATTTAAATCTAGGGATCTCGTGCAGGATCTTGGTAGAATAATCAGGGGTTCTATTGAGCCAGTTCGTGATCTGCTATCGCAATTTGACTATGCTTTAGGTGCCCTTGGAGCTCTTGTATCATATGCTGAGTTGCTTGCGGATGATACTAACTATGGAAATTACACCATTGAGAGGTACAATTTGGACCGCTATATGAGACTTGATTCTGCTGCAGTGCGAGCATTGAATATTGCTGAGGGAAAGACTGATGTAAACAAGAACTTCAGTTTGTTTGGTCTGATGAACAGAACCTGTACTGCTGGGATGGGAAAGAGGCTGCTGAACAGATGGCTCAAGCAACCTCTGCTAGATGTTAATGAAATCAATAACAGATTAGATATGGTGCAGGTTTTTGTAGAAGATCCAGAGCTTCGCCAAGGACTTAGGCAACACCTTAAAAGGATATCAGATGTTGACCGTCTGACACATGCTCTCCGAAAGAAATCAGCTAATCTGCAACCTGTTGTTAAGCTCTACCAGGTTTATCATATCTTCATTATATTTTTTAATGCATTTCAGTAAATATAGTTGCTTTCTTGAGAGAAAAGTAAATTTAATTGTTTATCTAAGATTATATGGAGGTAAATGTAATACATGGTCATATTTCTTAATAGCAACTAGCATGTGGTTCTGGTAGCATCTTCTAAAAGGAGGATGCTGGACCTCAAAGTGTTTGTATTTTGTTGTATGTTCCTCGGAACAGAGCTCTTATCAAACAAACTAGAACTAGATGCCAGAATTACTCCAAACCTCCCAGGAGGGGTGTACCTGCACATGGTTCTAGTTCTATATAAAGCTGCATGTGCATCTCTTGTTGAAAAGTTATTTAATACCTTGTCTGGATGCTTGTCTTATGCCACCATTGAGTCAATTTGTTCAAACAAATTTTCAATTTGTTAATCAATTGTTTTGCAGTCAACGATGAGAATTCCATATATTAAGGGTGTTCTTCAACAGTACAAGGGGCAATTTTCTGCATTGATAAGAGACAAGTTTCTTAATTCTTTGGAAGAGTGGCTGAGAGAGGACCGATTTGGTAGATTTGCAACTCTTGTTGAGACAGCTATTGACCTTGATCAATTAGAGAATGGCGAGTACAGGATATCTCCCCTATATTCTTCTGATTTATCTGTGCTGAAGGATGAGCTTTCTGGAGTTGAGAATCTCATAAACAATTTACACAAGCAAGCAGCTAGCGATCTTGATCTTTCTGTTGATAAGCAATTAAAGTTGGAAAAAGGGTCACTTGGACATGTATTCAGAATCTCAAAGAAAGAGGAACAGAAAGTCAGGAAAAAGCTCACTAATGGTTATATTATCCTAGAAACTCGTAAAGATGGGGTAAAATTCACAAATACAAAGCTTAAAAAGCTAGGAGACCAATACCAGGCATTGCTTGGTGAATACGCAAGTTGTCAGAAAAAGGTTGCGGATGATGTAGTGAGGGTTTCAGGCACATTTTCAGAGGTACATTAAGATGAAGTTTTGCATGTTCATGGTTCTATTTTTTTGCTATCTGTGAATGTAATAAATCTTAAATTGTTGTTGCAGTTATTTGAAAATTTTGCTGGAGCTCTCTCCGAGTTAGATGTTTTACAAAGTTTCGCTGATTTGGCAACAAGTTGTCCAGTCCCTTATGTAAGACCAGACATCACAACATCAGTACGATATATGAGCTAGCACCCTTTAAAAAGGTTCTTTCAAATTTTATTTTCCCAGTTCAGATCTGATCCTAAGCACTTAATACAGGAGGGAGGAGATATTATCCTAGAAGGTAGTAGACACCCTTGTCTGGAGGCCCAAGATGGTGTCAACTTTATTCCCAATGATTGCACTCTTGTAAGTATTCCATGAAATTGTATTTGTCATGACAACAACTGATGACTAAGGCTCACAGAGCTTAAATGTTAATAACAGGTGAGAGGAAAAAGTTGGTTTCAGATCATCACTGGACCTAACATGGGTGGTAAATCCACTTTTATACGACAGGTTAGTTTTGTACTTCTATAAAAAAATTGATTACAGTCTGTGGAGGGCATCGTGTGATATATTTAATGAATGTTTTGGATTTGTTGTCTAACATGTATAAAAAAGATGGTGTCTGTATTGGTGTTATACTGGTAGTGTGGATGGTATTTGGCCTTGTAATGGGTTCAAACTCAACCCAACCCTTTTGTAATAAAACTAAAACCTAACCCTAGCCCAAACCACCCCACATCTTCTAAAACCAAACCTAACCAAACCCACTTAGCACTTTTTGAAGGAAACAGTGGCAGAGGATCCAACTGTGCATAAAAATTCGAGGGTAATGTACAAGCTAAGCAAAAAGAAGAAAAAAAGAGAAAAAGAGAGAAAAGGAAAAAAGGAAAAAAAAAAAAAGAAGAGATATATACACAAAGCATGAATTAAGAAACTATTCAAGCCATCATAAAATAGCCTTCTCTTTTTCTGCCACCAACCGAAGGTCTTGAGCAGAAGTTTGGAAATATGCTTGCACTTAGCACTTCAATCCAACTCAACCCCAACCCTTTTCTTTAACATGAGTTCAACCTATTTTTCACCCATTTCCTAGCCCACCCATTCCCAAAGGGACTTGATTTGGGGAATGGGGAGAAAAAGAATAGCAACCCAAATTGTTTTGTGGGTTCAACCTTTGGGTTGTACCCATTTTAACCCGAGGTTTTCCACTGTAACCAAACCCAACCTTATTTTGAAGCTAGTTAGACCTAATCTAACCTTTTTTTCTTTCTCAACCTATTTCAAGTCACCCAAAGCCAACCCATTCTAGACCCAAACTTTTACCAGGCCTAATGGTATATTAGTTTATTAGCTGATATTGGTACCAGGATAGTAGTTTGTGCATTCTGCATACTAGTTGGTTAGACTAATTGCCTTACTGTGCTGGTATTAATACAGAATATACTTTCCAGGAAAGGTAAACCTTGCAAGTGTAGAGCCTGTCTTTACAAATATGTATTCTGTCTTTTCACATATTTATGTAAATAGCTGATCAATAACAGATTATGCTGTAAGTTGTGGCAGATCAATTGTAAAGCCTGTAATGTTGTTGTAGTTATTAACTTCCTACCAAGTATAGTTGTTGATTGCGGATTGAAGTTGCTACTATATGTAACAGAGTTTCTTTAGATCATGATCATGACTTGGGAGTGGTGCGCACCATAAGTGATCTAATGATAGTAATCTAGTATAGGTGTCGTCCCTCCACCCCCCACCCCGTTTTTTTTTGGGATAACCATATTGATGAGGTCTTTGGTAATGCTATTGTGCTACTGTTAGATGTTTGCACCCAAAAAGCTCTATGCATGACTTCCGGTTTTCATTAGCATTCATTGGACTGGCAATATATCAACTTTCTTGACAACCACTTAAAATTGATCTCATTAATTATCTTAGCTAGTAAAAGTGTTTATACTTAACATATCACTTTACAGTAAGTAGGTGCCTGTGACCTATCTTGATTCTTTTTGTGATAACTGAAGACAAACTAATTTGAGTCAGGTAGAGTGCTAGTTGCCAAATAATCCCTTAAAACTAAAGATATTTGGAAATGGAAACCTATGTTCCTTTTCCCTCCATGCTCTCATTCATAGCTACTAAATTTGCTGAGAATGCAGCTTTTGCTTTATTTATTTTTGCACATATTGCATACAACTCATGCTACCTTTTTCTAGAATTACTGCCTATAGTTCATTTTGTCAGCTTATCTATTTGTGCTTGGGATCCAGGTTGGTGTGAATGTGTTGATGGCACAAATTGGCTGCTTTGTTCCATGTGATAGGGCAAGCATTAGTGTGAGAGATTGTATTTTTGCTCGTGTTGGTGCTGGTGATTGCCAAGTAAGTTGGTTCAACCATTAAGCAATTTTATTCTCAGTTTTACATTGGCGAAAGCTTTGGTTCGGAAGACCAATATTTAAGGTTCAGATTAGCATATGCACCATATGATTTTTTTTTTCAACCAGTGTCCTACAATAATAGAACTTTTACTACATTATCATGTTATGAAAATCACATTTTCATCACTTATGTTCGTCTAATTTGGTGATCATGTGCTAAGGAGTACCTTCTATCCTAAGACTTTGAAAAGTATAGGTAGGTCATGCACAAAATTAGATGGCAAGTAGTTTGTAAGAGTCAACCTATAGACGAGACCAAAAAAAATTACTTAATAATGAAAAGTTATGTTTGTGGAGAAATCATGAATTCTACAAAAAATTGAAGGATGAGTTGCATGCAGGTGCTTGAGAAGGAAAATATAGCATTACTTTTGAACAAGAGATTTTCACAAATGCTCCTACTTTTCTCTCCAATTTCTTAGTTTAATCCCACTTCATTCAATTTTGAAAATTAAGTCCACTTTTTTTAAAGTTGCTTCAATTGAATCCCAATTGACCAATTGTCAACTATTATTATTTGGACTAACTAGATAATGTGGCATTGTGAGAAATGATGAAGTATTTCTACAAAAATTCAAAGGATGAGTTACGTGCTGGTGCTTGAGGAGGAAAACATAGCATTACTTTGAACAAGAGAGATTTTCACAAATGCTCCTTTTCTCTCAAATTTCTTGGTTGAAGCCCACTACTTCAATTTTGAAAACTAGGTCCATTTTTTTAAAAATTGCTTCAATTAAATCCCACTTGTCAACTCATTATTTGGACTAACTAGATAATTTGGCATTGTAACTAAGCACTAATGTGATGCAAAAAAATTACAAAAATCATAGAAAAATCACATGATCATTAAAAAATGAAACATATTTCAAAGAAGTAGGCCTAATTTCTTAAATTGAAAGAAATGGGACTCAATTGAAATAATTTGGAAAAAAATAGGACCTAATTTTGAAAACTGAACGTGGGACTCAGTTAAGAAATTAAGAAAAGTAGGATCAACTGTGAAAATCTCTTTTCAATAGGCATGTTAGTTTTTCTGTGAGAAATTACATGGAGATGTGTTTATATTTAGCGAAGGAACTTGTTTATCAAGTCATGTTTTTCACTCAAATCTTCTGTTGGCAGCTCCGTGGGGTTTCAACCTTTATGCAAGAAATGCTTGAAACAGCATCCATCTTGAAAGGGGCCTCTGATAAGTCTCTCATAATCATTGATGAGTTGGGGCGTGGTACTTCCACATATGATGGATTCGGTTTGTCTCGTAATCCTTGTCGTGTTTTCCTTTTTCTTTTTCATTTTTTGATTTGAGTTATCATGTTTGGTTTGGTTGCTAATTTGAGTTAAGCAGATACAGATTCAAGGAGCAGGTGTAAATTTCCATCTTTATCTAGTACAAAAATGAGTTAAATATTGATTTTGCCATGATATTTAGAAGTATCAGATTAGCAGTTAATGCATAAATGCATATAGAAGCAAGCATGTGCTTTAACATGCTTATAAGCTATTCTTTCTATTCACATTGCATGTACGACATTTTTCAATAAGATAAATTGATCTGTTGCCCAAGACATTTTGCAATAAGTTGAATAGATTTTGTTGCACAAGAAAGTTACTGTTGCTATTATTGTTAGTAGAGCATAGATCTGGACAGTCTAGTGACTATGCCTTGATTTTTGCAGTGTTTTTCACCTTTCATACCTACAGAGACTTACTCTAGTTAATCAACCTTACTCGGAAAGCTACCATTGTTCTACTAGTGGCATGTTGTTTACTTGTATTGAAAATTGTGATCAGGTTTTAGACAACTGGTAGATCTTGCTCATATTTGAATTGATCTTTTTTTTACCAGGTCTTGCATGGGCTATTTGTGAGCATCTTGTGGAAGTGATTAGAGCACCTACATTATTTGCAACACATTTTCATGAATTAACTGCATTAGCACATAGAGATGATGAGGAGCACCAAAATGTTCCAGATATTGGAATTGCAAATTATCATGTGGGTGCACATATAGATCCCTCAAGTCGGAAGTTAACTATGCTTTATAAGGTACCTTACTCCTCATGGCATGGGATTCTAGACTAGTTCCATTTTGAAAGCCTGCTCATGGTTTACTCAGTGCTAGTTTTAGTTTTCTGTGTGGCATGAGATCCTACAAACTAACTGATGCATAAACCACTACTAAAGATTTTTCAGTTATTTTAGTTGCTTGATACGATTACACCACTGCTTGAGCCATAACTCAACAGGAACAGACGAAGAAGTTATATAACAGTATAATCCTCAATATTAGTTGAATTTATTCTGGAGATTCATCTTCTGATTAAGTTTTTGCTATTCACTTCTATTGTTTTCTGAAATCATCTTCTGGAGTTCCCACTGGAGCCAAAAATTGGCTGCCACTCTCAGATCTCTGATGGGACAGAATTTCACAATTTACTATTCTTATCCCTTTGGTGTTGTTAATTAGCAGTTACATAGTACTGTAGTACTTTTTCTTACTGATTCAAAAGTAGTTTCAGTTGGTAATTTCTCTAGAGACAGAAACTGAGCTTCCCCCCTTTACTGTTCTTTGACACCTGTCAATCTTCCAAAGGGCATATGTTTTTTTTGCCGTTACAAAATTTTCATATTTCGTATTTGCCACTGGATGTCTCACTAGCATGTGGGTTTGATCTCACATTGTTACCATCACAAATTATAATTTCAGAATTTTTGTAGTAATATAAAAGAAATTTTCCTATTTTCCAACTTTTTTCCTGTATGTTGATGATGCCTGGTAAATAGCCAAAAAAGAAAACAACTCTACATTAGCTTATAATGGCTAATTTTCTTTAGTTGATTTTAGGACGCATTAAATAGCCAAAAGGAAAAACAACTCTACATTAGCTTGTTTTTTTTTCATGCTTTGTGTTAAAAGTCCTCCCAGATATTCTGCTTAATAATTTTTTTATTTTTTTATAGGTTGAACCGGGTGCATGTGACCAAAGTTTTGGTATCCATGTTGCAGAATTTGCTAATTTTCCGGAAGCTGTTATTGCCCTTGCAAAAAGCAAAGCAGCAGAGCTGGAAGATTTTTCTACCACGCCTACCTTTTCTGTCAATTCAAAAGACGAGGTATTCAATATAACTAACGCCACCCACCCCACCACCCCCCCCCCTCCAATAAAACGACCTTTTTTTATGGCCATAAATGGTACACAAGCTCACTAAATTTGAAATTTAATTTCACGAGTGGATAAACTTAATCGTTTCGCTTAAACCCTTCCATATTAAACTAACAGAAAATAATATATCTTGACATGACACTTCTAAGTTGAAGTGGCATGTCATATTAGTTTTTGTAACATCATATTGTACCATGTGCCAATACCACAATAGTTTTTTTTTTGATGATATGACATGTCTACACCGTCTGATGATGTGTCATTATTTTGATTATATACTTAAAAATTAGTATAAAATAGCTGATAAAAATGAAATAATAAAAAATAGATGGGCTAAAATGCCAAATTTATATATAAGTCTTACTCTTAAATGATGAAAATGACCAAATTGACTATCCCAAACAAGTTTAGTGGTCAAATTGACTAAGAAATTTGAAGACATTAAGATACATCTCAATTTTAGGGACCCTGTGTGCAATTTGCTTAGTGAAAAAAAGTAGACAAAGGAAAATGGTAGATTTAGAACTTCTAATGGCATGTCCGAAAGATCAGTTGAAATTCTTGTACAGTGTAATTTGCAGGAATTACAATTGGTTGCAATGTCCTACTGTGTTAGAACTTTCGTCCCTAAATTTAGGCTGTTCTTTGCAGGTTGGATCTAAACGGAAGAGGGTGTTCAGTCCTGATGATGTGACTAGGGGAGCTGCTCGGGCTCGCGCTTTTTTGGAGGATGTGGCTGCATTGCCGTTGGAAGATGATGCCAATGTCATGGAGTTCATCACCAAACTTAAATCTGATTTCGAGAAAGATGCAGCTGGCAATCCTTGGCTTGAGCAGTTTTTCTGAAGGAAATCACTGCCTGGATGGGAATTTTTGTTTTGTGGTTACAATGCTTAGAGAACTAAGTTGATGCAAGGATCCTCTGATCCTTTTGTCAATACGCATCAGCATCGTATTATCATATGTAAGTTGTCTAGCGTTATTAGGTTAAGTAGGCTGATATGCATCACGTTGCAGCCCACTACAAGTTGACAAAAACCGTGTGTTTGTGTGTATAGGTAAAATATCCTTTTCTCATAGGTGTGGTTACTATCACAATCACTATCCTTGAAGCATCTACGAGATTCATGTGTAGTTATATAGTATTTTTGTATTTAAATTAGCTTTATATATACAGTACAGGTCAAATTTTATATAAAAAACAATATTTTTTTATTAAAAACAAATGGTACATATCTTATAGTGCACATGTTAATATGTTACAAAATTGTGGGATTTGTGTGGCCCACATGTCATATTGGCAGAGTAAATTAATAGTTGTGAAGAAATAATCTCTTAATCATTAACTTTTCTCACATTTTTCTCTTTCTAATACAAGATTCTTTCACCTTTTCATTCCTTTCGCCCACCATACCCGACACTCCATCTTTTCCTCCCTCAAATTTTCTTCCAGCTTTTCCTCTTTCAAATTTTCAACTTCCTCCAGGACAATAATGCATCTTTCCCATTTGTTTTAAGAATCTGACAACGCACTCTTATTAAAGATCAAGCGATGGCGCACAAGAGATGCCTCACGAATGATAGTGGCCTAAAGGTGCACGAGGGAGGCCTTGCAGGTGGGGAGCTTGTGGCCTCCCGCGGCACAAGACAGTGGCCTCATGCGGGCGGTGCATGGCGAGTCCGTGACGTTAGCCTCGTGCACAGCAGCAGCCTAGTGCACGACCATGGTGTTGTGCATGGGATAGTTTCGTGTAGACGGTTCACGATGGCGGGCGACAATGCTTTTATAGCATTTTATTTTCTTAATTTGATTGTATATTTTTAATTTAATTACATTTCTCTCTTGTTACCACACTATACACATCCTTTAAAACAAAATTGTTATAGTTTTTATTTATTTGCATTAATTTTTTTTGTTGATAACCACATAACTCATGTTGTCTGTGTAAAATTATAGTTGCATTGTGATATTGCTATATTTTATTAGTGGTGTTCCAACAACTCACTAGTGCATGTTCTATTATATGTGTGTGTGTGTGTGTGATTTTCTATATATATATATATATATATATATTTGTTATGCTTATGAACTTTTTAATAATATATTATTTTGTTTTCGAATAAATTATCACCTTATTTCAATCAACAAGTGTGTGACTTGTTCGTGAAATTATAAATTTATTTGATTATATTATTCTATAAAATTTCTGATCTATTATCTTTAAATAAGACATTATTGATTAATGTATTAACACATATATTGATTGATGGTCATATTTCATAGACCATGGATGACGGAGATTTGTTCATACCTTTTAGTGGTCGAATGAGACTATAAAAAGAACACCAGATAATCTTCTTTCCAGCAGTCATAGGACATCACAAGAAGAGAAAATAAGAAAGTCTAAGATATTTTAGACTTAGTTCAACCCTTACAGATGTTTATCCTGTAAGTACGATCATTAATCTCTATGATTGTTCTACTTAGTTTATAGTCAAATGGACTAAGTTACCTACAATCACCCTGATCGTAGAGATAAGGTCGTAGCCAATACATGACCAAATGCACATTGTTTCTATGTACCTTGTTGGAAAACCAAAACCTAGAAGCCCCTTTAAAGAATTGGTTGAAGACTCATTTGCCGACCACTGTCTAAAGGCCCGATGGTTATGCTCATTCGACCATGCTAGAGGGTTATGCTCATTCGACCATACTTGATGGTTATGTTCATTCGACCCTGACCTTGGATACCGTGGTCCTTTATTTCTCTAGGAATGTCATAACTCTCTGATATGGTAATTGTCAAGAAGATAAATGCACAATCAATCATGAATGTGCAGCCACTCATAATTACACATTAATAACCGGAGCACATCCTTCGCCCGGCAACTCTTCAATCTTGTAACCGACAACCTTCGACAAGCTATAAAAGAGAGAAGTTGAGAATAGAGGAGGAGAGGAAACAAACGGAGCCTTCAATAGCCAAGAGAATAAGAGACTAGTTTTTAGTTCATTCGAGAATAGCTTTTGTTCTTCTTTGTAATCTTTTACACTCTTAGTGAAATCCCAATAGGAGTAAGGCTATTACTCAGTCTCTGAGGGCCCGACTCTGTATAATTCATGTGTCTCCAGTGCATCTATATTTGCGATACTTCCTCTGGGTGTTTGTTAGAAGTGCTTCCCTACATGAACATTAAATCTTGTGTAAGTTTGGCTTAGAATCTTATTCCAATTGTCGACAGTGCGCCCACTGTGGGCTCCGTCAAATCATTCTTCTTCATTGCCTGAGGTTATCGTATTTGTAGATCGTCATGGATTGTCTGCATGATTCTGAGAATGATTTTGATCTCAACGATTGCGTTGACATCGACATGGATGATGATACTCTTCTAATGGAAGAAAACAATGTCGCCTCAGAGCCTTGCACCGAGGAGAATCTTTCCCAGGACCTGGTTATCGACCAGGAATCAGAGCAAGCAGTTCAGTCATCTTCAGTGAGTCCTGCTACAACTGAAGGTGAGTATGTGCCGCAACCCATCACCTTGACTGATGCAGGTGTTGAGGATCCTGATGTTTCAACATCAAAGTTGGTTAAATCCAGCGATCATCATGCGTTGAGTCTGGAAGATTCTACTCCAGATAGTCTTTATCCTATCTTCGACTTCGAGTGCGACTCGGACGAAGAGGATATGTTTTCTTTGTCTGAGGTCTTAGCTCCCCGAGAAGTTGCTGGATTTTCCGAGGAAACTCCTGAGCAATGTCTTGCTAGGGAGGAAGCAAACTGTAAAAGACAAGATGACGAAACTCGTGAGCAACGAGAGGTTGAGGTTTGCAAGTCCACATAGGAAACTCTATGTCTTGCACAAATTCGCCAAGATACCGCCACCCGTGACTTTGGTCCAGGAACATCTCGTCAATGACATCATGACGGTCGTAGGCGTGGTCGAATGCCGCTCTTAGCCCCGGAGTACTCCCTGATGGCTGACGCAACGCTCGTAAAAACACCTTTAGCTCCTCGGAGGAGTACTCAAGATCGCATCCGTGTGATCGCGGAGGCACTCTGCAACCCTCTTGCTGGTTTAACTAATGACGACGGGGTGACATTCGCAAGAGTTCTTGTAGAAAATATTGATGGAGTTGCGTCAGATGTGACCCCTACTGCATCATCGCGGTCGATAACCTGTTCCTGGGAAGGGAGTAGTGCTCATCATAACCAGAGAGCGCGTACTCATGCCCGATTGGCACCAGACCATCGCGGCCACGACAAGATCCAGAGGATTGGTTATTCCTGTGGTCATATTCGTGGTCCGATGCGTTCACGTTTGGGACAACAACAAGAAGTCCCTCATGCCACTTCTTTCCACGGCCACGCCGATGGTTGTGACAATCGATAGTCATGAACTTCTTACATGGGCTGTAAAGCTTTTTCGCCTGGACTACGAGCAGTGGTCTAGCCGGACAAGTTGAAACTTGGCATGATCAAATGGTTTGATGGAACCCAAAATCCAGTCGAGTTCCTCTAGATTTATGTCACTGCCATCCAGGTAGCAGGAGGAAACGAACGAGTAATGGCAAATTATTTGCCTACGGTCCTCGAGGGTCCAGCTTGGACCTGGCTGTTTAACCAGCCGGAAGTATCGATTTACAATTGAGAAATGTTGTACGATGCTATCCTCAACAATTTCCAGAATTGTTATGAGAAGCACGGCAAGGAGGATGATCTTCATTGTCTTCGCCAGACATTGACCAAAACCCTTTGACAATTCGTCAAGAGATTTGTGGGGAGTAAGAAATACTATTCCCAATATCTCTGACAGTTCAGTTATCAGAGCCTTCAAACACGACGTTCGATACCGAAGATTTACGAAGAACTTGAATATCCATCCACCATGATCAGTGTTAGAACTTTTCGACATGGCTGATCGATATTTTGATGCAGCCGAGGCTGTAGAATGGAATAGGATGGTGGATAAGGTGATTTACCCCCTTAACTTGGTCTCAGCGCAGATAAGAAAGATAGTTCTAGTAAGAAGTCTGGGCTATCTACGAGTAGGAAGAATAAAAGATCGAAGAAAGATGGAATTGATCAACTTTGAGAGGTCACAAAACTAGAGAAGCGACCACAAAATAAAGGTTACAAATTTCCATTTAAGAATAACCAGCCTTCTTTTGGTGGACGCTCTAGCGACCATGTAGGGAACAGAAATGGCTCACAGGGAAACAAGAAGTGATGTCTGATCGCACCCGAAACGGTCGAGCGCAATGTGTAAAGTAGTAAACCGCAAGTGAACGGTTGAACGTTGAGCACTTGAGGATCGAATTCCACGAGGAACAAGCGTATTCGTCTTTCTAGCTTAATGGATCACTGATTAAGTCTTAACGAGTTGTGGGTGTGTTTTTCTACAACTAAGCTATCAATCTAGAGTTTGCAAGCTGGAATGAAAATCTAGAGTTTCAGGAGTTGCATAACCATTCGGCATAATTCTATCCAAGGTCCGATAATTGTAAGTTAATTTCAATTGTTGTTCAAGACAGATTAAGTTTCCAGTTCGGGGCATTTGATCAACAGTTAGAAGATTGCTTCCACTGTCACGTTTGGCGAGAGCCTCTCTCCTGTTCAGGATCCCGCTCTCCGATATCCTTGATCAACAGTCAGAAGATTTGCTTCCACTAACCTTTTGCAGGAGATTATGCTTGAGTCCAGGACGACTCAAATTCAAGAAGGGGAGAATGATGAGGACATCACTAGCTCGAATATGAACAAGGCTCCACCCACTCCTTCCACTACTTTCACTACTTCCTCGCAGCCACGAGAAGATCAAGGAAAACGGGGAGTCGGCATGAATCCATGTGCCGAGCCATTTACTACGCCAACACCGGAGGATCAGCGAGCTAAATCAAAGGTGGAGCAATCCATGATGCATCAAGCCCAGCCCAAGATCAAGCCCAACTCGTTCGCGAGTCCAGCTCGGCCATTCAGCAGCAGTCTAACTTCAAACGGATGCTTAGGCCACGTACGGAGTCCGATTGAGGTGTATGAGTATTTGATGGAAAGCTTATTCCGAGACCTTTCCAACGGATCTGATCCCACCTTCAAATTCCTTTTGAGTCGGCTGAAATTATCAAAACAAGTTTATGTACAGAAACTGGACTGTACAGAACCCAGACTCTTAGGTGCTGCGTCACCTCTCTTTTGGGCCACGGCCCATGTACCTGTCTCTCCTTTATATGGATGAACTCCTCAAGTTCTTCCTTACGTTATTTGCTAAGTTTGTTCCCCCGTTGTGTGAGAGACAATTGTTCATCGGAGTGGTGTCCCCGGATCTGATTTGATGAAAGATAACCTCAATTTGTTATTCTGAAATTTCAGATTGCTTTGCATCTTGTTCTTGCTAGTTTCTTCTACTGCATGCAAGAATTAACCTTCGTGGTAAGGTCATCCAGGCGTGAGCACGGTTGATAACGACAGGTGCGTGGGTGTAGTGATTGCAAGGACTCAATCTCCGCTGATTGGAAGCCTTGCAACGCGAACATCTCCGTTCTGCAAAGTAGAATCTATCAAAAGATCGGGCCACTGTTGCATCAGTTGGTATCAGAGCCACAGTTGCCCGTTAGGTATCACCACTTTTTCCCTTTATTTTGTTGATGTTTTTCGACACCTAGAGTCAAAAGAAAAATAACAAGGTTCATAAAAATATTTTTTTCCCCTTCCAAAACCGTTTGTGGCTTTCGATCTGTTAATTTTGGTTTGTTAAATTGAGTTTGCATCCAATCTAGCGTTGTCTAGTTGCTGGTCATAGCTTTGATCCTTTTAAAAAAAAAATCCCACACCAACAACCCATCTAACAACCCAAACCCTAATTTCCAATCTCCATCAGAAAAATCCCTTTTCTGCAGCCGCCACCAAAAGTGCCATTACTTTTGATTCCTTGATCCTTTTTGAGTGAAACAAAAACCAATAGATTCAGAACTCAATTTCCTATTGTCCTGTAAATTTTGACGTTGATCCATCAAGGAAGTAAAAAGTTACGTGGTCGGGAGTATGACCTAGTTTCTGTTCGAAAATCTGCAACAGTGCACACTTGTAATTTTTGTGCTAATTTTTCTATTAGTTTTCAGAAAGTGGGCCCAAAGAAAAGTTTGTCGGAAAAGCCATCAGAAAACAGTGAAAAAAATCATTGCAAAAGAAGCACCTGACAAAAAGATACGGTCAAAATACCGACTTGGTGTCACATGGACAGAAATCAGAAGTTTCCAAATTAGGTTTCCTCTTTGTGCGTTCAGGTTCCAAATTGCAGATCATTGAGTTATCTCGTGTCTACCACTTTTATCCACTGCTATACACTTACCTTAGACTATCACCCACCCTTGGTTGATCAGCAACTTAGGCTAAGTGCTAGATACGAACAAAAATTCAATTCTATGCAATTCTAAGATTAATTGATTGTTTAATCCTTGCTACTCATACATAGTCTTCCGAGCTCCATATTCTTCCAACTCAGTTACAGATATACTTTGCAATTGCGTGTTGCACCACTGTCACAAGTTGTCACGAACCAGCCTACCGGATTGCCTCGCCTGTTGCAGTTGGTAAGAAACTTGCAAGAGCTTGGTAAGAAGCTTGAGCAAGAGTGATTTTTGTTCCTTGTCCGCCACCTAGTAGTTGATAGAAAATATACTCTTTTGTGTTTCTTGTTTTCTACTAATAATGGCAGGTGACACTAGTACAGAAATGCAGTCTACTAACCCCTATCTTCTATCGGTTATTAGCGAAACAGCACAAAACCGATAGAAAATGTGCCTCGCGGTCATAAAAGCCCGACGGATGTATTTTCCCTATCGGTTTCTAAGAAACTTACCGATAGAATAAATAGTATGATTTACTCTAGCGGTGATGAACATATTTGCCGTTAGAAGAGATGCATAAGTACTGACGGAAGAATGTTGTGCGCTGATAGGACTGGTCGACTTCAACAACTAGACTTATTCTATCGCTACTGTATGAATATACCGACAGAGTATATTAAAAATTCCTATCGGCAATATGTAGTTCGCCGATAGAATAGTTGACCTTCTACAAATATTTTTATTCTATCGGTAATGGATTCTTTTACCGTTAGAATATATAGAAAATTGCTTAGAACTGTATCGGTAATGAACGTTTATACCGGTAGAATATTGCAAAAATATCTTAGAACTGTTGGCCTTCTACAACTAGTAATATTCTATCGGCAATGTACGTACACACCGATAGAATATGTATAAAAATTCCTATCGGTAATATTTATTGTGCCGATAGAACCATTCGGCTTCTACAGATGTTTTTATTACTAACGGTATTCTGTTTTTGTACCGATAGAAAATATATATTTGTATAAATACACGGGTATGTCTCTTTCATTCTCACAGTTCATCTGGGGCTTGTAGTCCTAACCCGTAAGCTCCATGGACGGCCGGCGCACCTCTACAGGGGACCGCTGCACCTCCGCACCTCCATCGACGCCCTCTAGACGTCGGCATCCGAAGGAAGGTACGTAAAATTTCTGCAATATTGTTAGATTATTCTAATCCGATTATGGCAATAATTCTGCTTTTTTTGTATCCTTCATTTTGATGTGTCTTCTTTTCAATATGATTATGATCTGTTCAGGTCCTTGGATGATGCTCGTGAGGGGCAACGTATTTCACGGTTCTTCATCGCAGTACGCTGCCTACGTTGGCTTGTTGGCGAAAGAAATGGTGAAGATCACCGTCGAGAGCTGGAAGGACGTGAAGGGCGAGATCTTGGTTGGCTCGGTCGAGAAGATGCTTAAGCCCGGCGTGTTTCTCAAATCAGGACCTATAGAAAGCATCTTACATTTTTTTGCATGCACCAGCTTGTGGCCAGATGCTTACCTGCTTGGAGAAGAAGAATTGTTGTTATTTGCACAGCCATTCTACACCATCACTACACAGAACAACATCTTGGAAGGTAGGTTCTTTTTGTTAATGGAGTTGAGTTGAGTTGAGTTGAGTTGATCGAGTTTGAGTCCGAGGAAATCACCAATACATACAAATGTATGTCGACGGCAGTTCCAAACTTGCATGTTGTCCTCCACAGCAAGAGACGTATTGTTGGGGTCGAAGATGTTGTCGACGAAGAGGAGTATAACCAATTCGATGAAATACCTCCATTTTTAGAGGACATTCAATCTATCCGTACTGAAGATATCGACGAAACAACGTATCTGCGAGATGACCACGAAGAAGGATTATGGGTTGAGAACCATTGATGATTAATTTCTATTTCAGGGATAAATGCCAAGCAAACAGCCCACAAGTTCTGCAGCAAGGTGAGGAACTTATCATTAATACATCAGGCAGTACATTTTTCTTTAGAATTTAATGATAAGCTAGTTCACAGCATTAATACATCTCAATTTTACTCCACAGCATGAGTTCTAACATGTACAGTACCTTTATCCTGTAAATACTTAATTCTTCCCTTCAAATAGCACTTGCAAAAATCTCATCGCAGCCTCTTGCTTCTTCAAATTAAGTTCTGCAAAAATCCCTTTTTTCTGACGGTATTTTGTTATTTATACCGATAGAGAAGGACATCTTTTCTCAGGCACTTCAAAACGTTTTCTATCGGTATTGTTCTATTTTACCGTTAGAATAAATTCGTTAGTCTCACGGTATTTGTTGTCTGACGGTTTTTTCCTGTTTTTACCGATAGAAGAAGACTCTGCCGCTTTGAATTCTCAAACGTGTCGCCATGCGTCGCCTTGGAAACTCTATAAGTACCTCGCCATGCGTCGCGGTATTTTGTTGTTTTTCTAATTCTCGAACGGTTCGACTCCTCATCTTCTTTTTCACAATGGCAACCTCCATGGGATCGTCATCCACGCCCTCCCCGGTAAGAACTCTAAATCTTCTCGGTTTACCCCTGTATTGTTAATCCATGTTCAGTTCATTCTTGACCTGTTGATTTGCACAGGGAATGGTAGCCGTGGAAGACACTGCCAAAGTGAAGGCTGACCTGAGGGCCCTCCAGGAGGAGCACAAGCTCCTTACAGACAAGCACACTCAGCTACGGCTTGACCTTGATGATCTCTTCCAGTGCATTAAGCGCATAAAGACGGATGGTGACAATGCTAGGGCGAGGACGAGGTGTCTTCGCGAGGAGAAGAAAGCCGCGGATATGACCATCGCTGGCTGCGGTTTGACTATGAAGGATACCATAGCGAAGTTGAGGGAGGTCGCAGGACTTCTCGACGCGGTAGTAGTTGATCCTAGGGACAACTTGTCGCTAGAGGAGTCCTGCGTCCTGGCTGCAAGTCTAACTGACTCTATTCTACATGCAGCCAGGGCTAAGACCACCCCTTGACCTAGCATTTTGGGTTTTATTTTTTTTTGTAAGTGATAAAACAACAATGAATGAACAATTTCTTTTTATGTCAATTTTCCAATTTTCCGGCTATCTTCCCTCTTTCTTTAACATTCTGCAGCTTTCAACCACGGTCTGTTTGATGTTAAATTGTGTACCTTTTCATTACTCTGACGGTATTTTGTTGTTTTTACCGATAGAAAAATGGAACCCAATACTATAATCTCAGGAACTTAATTAAAAATTTTTTCTGGGGAAAATTGGTCTCACGGGATTTTTTTGTTTATACCGATAGAAAAGGGCCCCTTTTCATTACTCTCACGGTATTTTGTTGTTTTTACCGATAGAAAAATGGCACCCAATCTCAAGCACTTTAAAAAAATTTTCTGTGGAAAATTGGTCTCACGGGATTTTATTGTTTATACCGATAGAAAAATGCATCCACTAATTCAAATATTTTTCCGGGAAATTTACTTTTTCTATCGGTATTATTTTGTTGTTTCGATAGAAAATTACATAAGTCTATCGGTATCATTTTGTTATACCGATAGAAAAGTTCCTCCGCTACTTTAGTACTCGTACGCGGCCCTTTAGTTTCCCTCCACTCGAACAGTTCCACCTTAGAGCACTGCGTCTCTTCGAGAGCGAAGAAAACCTCAACCTCCGCCGTGACCACTCACTTCCTCTCTCCCACACGACGATCGCCGGCTGGACACTAGTTCGTCACGGCCACCGGTTCTTATTTTCGTCCTTCGCCGGCCGCTGCTGCGTTCTACACCGCCTCTCCATCACCAGAACTGATCGCCGCCGTAAATACCCTAATTCGTCGTTCTATTTCCAGCATCTTCTTTATTTGATCCTAGTGTTTTGCACGTACTAATTCTTCGAGTTTTGCAATTACACTAGGGTTCCCTATTGTGTTGGCTTATGTACATTCCGCAGGCAATGTTGATTTTAAGTAGGGTTTACATAATATGTTCCAGTGCTGTAATGAACCTGTTTTGAGATCTTAACTTCTCTATACTGCTGTATGTGTGATCAATTGTATCCAACTGCCATGTAATGCAGATTATATGTTGGAGGTGTTCTTACACATATTCTATTGGCAGCTCATGTGTTTACCGATAGAAAATTTTTCTGCACAAGTAGTAAAACTTAATTTGGATCTGGAAGGACATGAGCCATGCAATGTACTAGTTTGGTTGGGAATTTTTACTCACTTCGTATGAATATATGGCAATGTGGATGGGTCTTCGATGTATATGTTTCAAATGCCTATATACATGACTTTTCCCAACCTAATAGCTGTGAAGTCCTGATGACTCACATACAGGCTAGGCTAAAGATTATGCACAGTGGCACTTAGATGCTTGTGTGCATATTTACGTGTGAAATAATAATGCTGGCCCATGAATATTAGTGTAGCAAATCATCGAGAATGTTATGTGATAACAGTGAATGGTGGCTTGTCAACAAAATTCCATATGTAGAGAACATTGTTATGTTCTATCGGTATCTCACGTGTTTGCCGATAGAAAAATTGTCTTGTGTGGAGGTAATTGTTATGGTCTATCGGCAGCTCATGTGTTTACCGATAGAAAATATTTCTGAAGAGTTCAGTAAGTAATTTATGCATGTCTTTCTTTTTGTATTATTTTCCCTTTTGCCGCCCTAGTTAGTCTCCAGTCCTGGGCTGGGTTATGGAACTCCAAGGCGAATTAATTGCCATATATATGGTTTGTTGAAGGTTTTGTAGGGGAAGACATGTCGTCGTCTTCATCGGATGGTACTAGTGGTTCGATTAGGGCCAACCCCATCGTAACTACTGAAGATGGGGCTGTTACATCCCAGCGCAAGAGGGTGGGGCGAGGCGCGACGATGTTGGGGCGTTTGGCCAAACGCACGGATCTTTCTTGTGAGTTCAACCAATTTGGGAGGCCGATTGGAAAGAATGCTGGGAGGTACGCGGCCTACGTTGGGCTGTTGGCGAAAGAAAGGGTGAAGATCACCGTCCAGAGCTAGAAGGACGTGACGGCGGACGAAAGGGATAGGTTGTGGGCGGAAGTGAAGGTTAAATGAACTGAAATCGCTGAACTCTTTCGTAATCACGTTCTCTTGGCTTATACTAAAGTTTAACTAACTCGTGATTAATTGTATGCATTTTTCGGAAACAGGCTAAGTGGAACATCCCCGACGATACACCTAGGACTGCCTGCTTGAAGGACATGAACGGAACATGGAAAACCTTTAAGAGCTGGCTCGTCAGTAACTTCCTCTATGCGGGGAAATCTCCTTGCGAGAAGTACCCCTTCATATCGGAGGAGGTATGGGAGGAATTCACCAAGCAGAAGGGGACTGAGGAGTTCAAGGCCCTTAGCGAGAAGAATAGGGCGATCCAGAAGAGGAACGACCACCCGCATCGGCTCGGATCCCGGGGCTATGCGGGGAAGGAGGAACAGTGGAAGAAGGAAGACGAACAAAATCCTGTCATCGACACCCCTGAGTTGCCGCTCTCCGAGATCCGGGATGAGAGGTGCAAGCGATGGTGGAGGGGGAGGGGGTCCGTGTCGTCCACGAGGTCTGTGCAGTTCGCAACTGGGGACGCCGACGTTGTGAGGCGAATGGTAAGTTGGCTAACCTCGTAAACTGTGTGCGCACAAGTGTATATAAGGCAATTTGTCTCACAAGGTACCTTCAAATGTAACAGATCTCTTTTGAGAAGGAGGCAGCGGAGGGATTGTTTACCCCGCAGAGGGAGAACGACATCCTCACCCGGGCTCTAGGAAATAAGGAGCATCCCGGGCGGACACGGGCCGTGGGAGCCATTGTGTCGTGGAAGGCCGGTTTCGTAGATCCGGCTCCACCGAGGAAGAAGGCCCGCACCTGGAAGGAAAAGGAAGCTGACCTCTCCGATAAGATACGGGCTGAGGTACGGGAGGAGATACGGGCGGAGATGCGGGCTGAGATACGGGCTGAGGTACAGTCTGAGGTGCACACCGAGGTCGCACAAATGAGGGAAGAGTTTGCACGGTTGAGAGAAGCATTGCTGGCCAAGAGTGCAGATGCGGATCCCCAGGACGACGGTACCCCGCGGGGTCGGATAAGCAGTTGCACTTCGAAGGTACTCGCGGATCGAGTGGATCTACTTGAGGTACTGCAAGCCTTCATCTGTGCACTTAAGTTGATGCAAGCCTTCATCTGTGCACTTAATTGTTACAAATTTGCAGGGGCCGGAGGGCTGCATCCTACAGAATCACGTAGGCGCCGGGCAGGAAGTGGTTGGACACGGCTTCGTATATCCGTCTGGGCCGGATGTCCGGGTCCACTGTGTACCTCTGCGGTTGGGTTTCGCAAAGGTACAGGTGGACATGGCCATGCCGGCCTACAACGATTCTCCGTTGCCAGTCCCAACAGAGGAACTGCAGACACTTGCTGAGGCAGTGGGCTCCTACGTACAGTGGCCCAAGAAGTGTCTTGTAATACAACCGGTAAATCCTACACATTTTAGATTACATCCTACTCAGTACACTCAACTTGCATAATCTAACATACGTGCTCATTAATTGAAGTGGCCTACCGCGGGGCTACCAGGGGACTGCGCCCCCAGCTCGGGGCATGAGGGCCGATCTCGTGCGAACCTGGACACATCAAAGACGGCCTCGACCCCACCCAGCGCATCCACGCCTCCACCTCGGAAGAAAGCCGCCATCACCTCGCCCTTGCCTTCGAAGGTACGCGCTCAGTCCCCGGCAAAAGGCAAGGGCGGCAAAGGCAAGGGCAAAGGGCGACAGGGACTGCCGCGGACGTTCACGAACGCGCTCCCACTCATGTCGGAGGCATCTTTGCGGAAATTGGATCGATCAACCAGAGACCTCCACGACTGGTACCTACATCGAGCTCGGCGCAGCCTGAACTTCTTAGTTCCCTACAGTCCTGGGCAGTTCCACCGTGAGCCCGGGACTATATCCGTGGCACACGAGGATCTGTTCGACCTCTACAACTGGCGGGAGCTCGATATGTCCATCATACGGACTGGAGTCCTGTGAGTTTGCTGATGCTATGTATTGCTGTTTTCTTACTCTGTTTGCTAACTATGCATTAATGTTGCAGTTCATTTGAATACTGAGTAACTTTTTGTGAAATTAATATTAATCTCGTCCTTCGCATGCAGGTGCATGTACAGGCTAGCATCGGAGGCTGCGTGTGACAAGGTGGGTTTCCTCGACCCAGAGAAAATAAGCCTCACGATGCTAGAGCAGGACGCCGCGCACGCTGAGCAGTACATATCCAGCGCGCTGATGGCGCAGCAGGACAGGGACTTCATTCTGGTGCCGTACCACCAAAGGTTAGTGCATTTCGTACTAATTTAACTCAATCTTGTATGTTACACCTGAGATGTACTTTGAGCTAGCGGTCCTCTTTTACGTACAATGCAGGGGCCACTGGATCCTCATCGTGATCTGTCTGCCGAGGAACGAGGTGTACTACCTCGATTCGATGCGTGACAGATTATCGATGGAATATGTGCTCAAGGGGAATATGGAGGCGTAAGTAACTTATATGTTTGATTTAAATTTTGACCTCACTAGCTAATGATAATACATTAACTGGCAGTACTAACTGAAATGCAGGGCTTTTGATAAATATGTGTCCGCTGGAGGGAGGCATGCCACACCGCAGGGCTCCGTACTAGCTTGGAAAGAATATGAGGTACTCACGAGACTTTTTGTTTATGCTTAATTAGTTTATGGAAACAATATATAGCTAACATGTCTTCGCATATGCAATTATCTCAATGCCATCAGCAGCCGCAATCGTGGGAATGCGGGTTTTATGTGCTGCGCTACATGTACGACCTAGTGCGGACAAACTTTTCCCGATTCCCCCAGGTAAGCATCGATAGCTAACTCAAATTTCAAAAATGGGTGTCACGTTCTAAATTAGGATCGAAGTTAGTTACTCAGTATGCACACATGCTTGCAGATCGCCATGTCGAAAGACCAATATGAAAATGCAAAGATTATATATCTTCGACAAATCTGGGCACAATATGTCATGGAGGAAGTAGCGCCCAACCATCCAGCATGACAATTTTCTTCTTTTCGTGTACTCTGCATAGACTGTTTATATACATGTGAATAAATATATATATGTGAATAAATGTCCACATTGGATTGCAATCTGTATTTGTCCATACATATGTGAATAAATGTGAATAACTGCCTAATGTGTCAATTTGTTCTGTGAATTTACCTTTCATCTGTACTGTATTGTGTATCCAATCTATACTGTATTGCATCTGTACTGTATATGTGAATGTACTGTATTGTGAATGCAAATAAAGTACTGTATATGTGAATGCTCTATCGGTAAATTCATCAACAACCGAGAGACTACTTTACTTTTTTCTATCGGTACAATCAAAATTAACCGTTAGAAGAATGTGACCTTTTCTGCCGGTGAACTCATACATATCCGATAGAGTACTAAGCTTTTTTCTGTCGGTAATATTGTAATTAACCGTTAGAATAGTGGTACTTTTCCAACCGCTGATGACGATTTTTCTATCGGTACACTCCTAATATGCCGATAGAATATTATGATTTTTGCTGTCGGTAATCTTGTAGTTAACCGTTAGAATAGTGGTACTTTTCAAACCGCTAGCGACGAGTTTTCTATCGGTAAAGTTGTAAGATGCCGATAGAATAGTATGATTTTTCCTATCGGTAAACTTATAATTAGCCGTTAGAATAGTGGTATTTTTCCAACCGCTGACGACGAGTTTTCTATCGGTACAATCCAAATATACCGATAGAATAGTATGATTTTTTCTGTCGGTAAACTTGTAATTAACCGTTAAAATAGTTGTACTTTTCCAACCACTGACGATGAGTTTTCTATCGGTACACTCCTAATATGACGATAGAATATTATGATTTTTTCTGTCGGTAATCTTGTAATTAACCGTTAGAATAGTGGTACTTCCCCTGCCGCTGGACGTAAGACTACGACGGGTTTTTTATCGGTAGATTCATAATATGCCGATAGAATAGTGAACTTCTTCTGTCGGTTATTTACCGATAGAAAATGTCCAGTCTTGTTCTATCGTGTCTATCTCTATCGGTACAAAAACCGATAGTAGAAGGGTGTTTTTTACCGATAGAAGACTGCATTTCTGTACTAGTGTGATGAATTTAAGGAGATTGAAACACAAATTGATATGTTCCACCACATGGAGAGATTGCAAGAGAGCCACACCACCATTGCTGCATCTTTCCCCACAAGTAAGGGTAAAATCATTCCAACCCATCTTTCTTACAATGGATTTCGTTCTGATGCATATATTGATTGGGAAATAGTGGTAGGGAAAATTTTTGCACGATATAAAATCTGTGATAAACGAAAGATTAGGAGTGCCGCTAGTGCTTTAACTATTTTAGCATCAATGTGGTGGAGGAATTTGTGTGCATGTAATAAGTTACCTCAAACTTGGGAAGACATGAAAAGGCTTATGAGAGATAGAATATTTGTTAGTAAACCCTATGCTAAATTTTTGTTTAAGAAACTATAACATGTAAAACAGGGTAATAACACTGTAAAAGGATACTACCAAGAATTAGAAACATGCTTGTTGCGTTGTGGTTTAGACGAAACTGAGGAAGCTAAGGAGATTATATTCATAGGTGGGCTTGAAAAGGAAATTCAGGACATTCTTGTTGATAAGGAACATAATTATTTGTCTCAATTGTTTAATCTTGCTTGTGAGGCTGAAAATCAAATTGAACATGAAAGACATATATCTGAAATTAATGTCTATAATTGCAAGGGTGAAGAATTTTCTTTGGAAAAAGGCCTCTTGTAGTGTCTGCACTTGTGACTAATCTTTTGCAGAAAAATGATAACAAGCAAGAGGAGGAGGATGAGATGGAGAGAGAAGTACTTGTTGTTCCATGTGTAACTCAAGATCCAACAATGGATAAAGCACCTACATCAGCTGAAGAGGAATTAGAAGGTATTGAGAATGGTGCTACACTTACTCATGCTGAGAATAATTTTGATGTGTTGAAACTTTCTACCAATCATGCTATGGTAGAGCAACCATTAATGGAACCCATTGATGATTTTCCTTTGTCACAAGATAATTTGCTTGTTATTTCTTGTGATAAAGAAGAGTTGTGTGATAATGCTTCAGTTATTTCCATGCCAACCCTAGTGAATGAGCATGTTATTTCTGTTTTTGAACCAAACATTTGTGCTGAAAATAGACATGTTCTTCACATTGCTAGTGAAAAAGATGAGCTGAAATTGTGGTCTTCTTTAAATATTTTGGGTTATATTGAATTTGATGTTTTGTGTGATATAAATAGTTTCGAGGAGAGACTTTTTGTCCATTCTGATTTGCCATGGTTATCTACAAATAATTTACATGTCATTGGCAAACCTAGTGATAAAGGAGAGTATATGGTGCATCGAGTTTACATATGTTCAAATCTGAAACCTCCTTTTGTTGTGCAACAATGTGATCAACTAGAGGATTGCAATAGCACTAATCATTTCACGTCAAGTTCCTCTAGTTTTCCTTTGAACCTACAGGATAGCTTTCAAGAAGGGGAGTATATGCATGTTGCTTTGCCTCGTGTTGGTACTAACCTTTTGCAGGAGATTATGCTTGAGTCGAGGATGACTCAAATTCAAGAAGGGGAGAATGATGAGGACATCACTAGATCGGATATGAACAAGGCTCCATCCACTCCTTCCACTACTTCCACTACTTCCTCGCCGCCATGACAAGATCAAGGAGAACGGCGAGTCGGCATGAATCCATGTGTCGAGCCATTCACTACGCCAACACCAGAGGATCAGTGAGCTACATCAAAGGTGGAGCAATCCACGACGCATCAAGCCCAGCCCAAGATCAAGCCCAACTCATCCGCGAGTCCAGCTCGACCATCCAGCAGCAGTCCAACTTCAAATGGATGCCCAGGCCACGTACGGAGTCCGATTGAGGTGTATGAGTATTCCGAGACCTTTCCAACGGATCTGGCCTCACCTTCAAATTCCTTCTGAGTCGGCCGCAATTATCAAAACAAGTTGACGTACAGAACTCGGACTGTTAGGTGCTGCGTCACCTCTCTTTTTGGCCACGGCCCATGTACCCGTCTCTCCTTTATATGGCTGAACTCCTCAAGTTCTTCTTTAGGTTATTTGCTAAGTTTGTTCCCCCGTTGTGTGAGAGACAATTGTTCATCGGAGTAGTGTCCCCGGACCTGGTTTGATGAAAGGTAACCTCAATTTGTTATTCTGAAATTCCAGATTGCTTTGCATCTTCTTCTTGCTCGTTTCTTCTACTGCGTGCAGGAATTAACCTTCGTGGTAAGGTCATCCTGGCGTGAGCACGGTTGATAACAACAGGTGCGTGGGTGTAGCAATTGCAAGGACTCAATCCCCGCTAATTGGAAGCCTTGAAACGCGAACGTCTCAGTTCCGCAAAGTAGAACCTATTGGAAGATCGGGCCGCTGTCGCATCAATCTACTCGCTAAAAGCCATAATAATGCAGAAATAAGAATAAAAATTAAATAAAAACTCACTTGATTGCTTGGAAATTGAAGTTGCTGTCCTTGCTAGCTTACAAAAGAAATAAAAATAGAGAAGGGGACTCTACTAAACTAAAACTAAGTCCTAACGACGTCTAAACCTAAGAAAAGAGATCATTAATTGAGCCAAAAGTTTCTCTATTTATAGCACATGGATAAACATGCCCAAAAACAACTCCTTGACGTGCAGGTGATGAAGCCTGGCTTCAAACGGTGCGAGAAAGGATAAATCTGAGTCAAAACCGACCAGATTCGACCAGTTCTGATCAAATACAACTAAAACCGACTAAATTTGGCTAAAATCAACCAAATTTGACTAGTCCCAGTCAAACCCGCATCAAAATGGCCCAAATACAACCAGTTTGGATCAAATATGATGAAAATCGACCAGTAAAAAGCTGAGGAATCCAATTCGAACACGACCAGGACATGTAGTGCAATCGCGGCCACACAGCATCGTGTTTGAAATCGAATCAAACACGACCAAGACACATGGCGCAATTATAGCCAGACACGTGTCGTAACTGAAACTGAGTTTTGGCTACGTTGTATTTGACCAGGTTTCCTTTTTGAGTAGGAGTCTTTTTCGCCCACATGCATACGAATAAGGACTTTTACCCGCCAATTCGACTTCGACCAGGAGTATCAATTAATCGTGAAGTACTCGACCAGGTCTTTTTGCTTGTCCAGTTAGGTTTCTTGGTTGTGTGAGGCTCAAATATGGTGGAATTCTTCCCAAATTTGGTGGGTTTGATCCCTGAAACATGATGAACACAACCGTGCAAGCAATTTGTGAAAATAATCAAAATTTGCAAATAACATGTCGCATTAGAGGAGTTTTAAGCATTATTTTTGCACGTTTTCAATACTAAACCTAGGGTAAAAATGCTACCAAGTAGCACTTATCAGTGTCCACTGCATCAAGTACTAGGACACGACCTCCAGAATTGCTACACCTGGTAGAAGTGCATGGAGAAATTTCACCAAGGTAAAGTCCCTATGCCTACATTACCAAAAAAGGGCAACCAAGTGAGAATAAGGACGCAGATAGAGATGAGGACATGCCATACCAGGTACCAAATAATCATGTTAATGTTATTTTTTGTGGTTCTTCATCTTATTTCTCTAAGCGTCAATTTAAGTCTATTTGCTGAGAGGTGAATTATGTTGAGGTTCCTCTAGGAGAACCTCAATTCACTTGATGGTCAGAGACATCTTTGACCTTCAGCCGGGACGACTGCCCCAAAAGACTCTCGCGACCACGGTGACTTCCTTGGGTGATATCACCCACGATTGGCAATGCAAAAGTGGGACAAGTTCTGGTCGATGGAGGAAGTTCTCTCGACCTACTACTCATAAGAGCTCTTGATGAGATGCAAATCCCTCATTCAAGAATTAAACCTATGGTACACCCGTTTTATGGAATTATTCCTGGTACTTCGATGGCTCCTATCGGTCAAGTTGTGCTGCCGGTAACACTTGAGGAACCAGAGAATTTTCGAACAAAATTGATTACTTTTGATGTGATTGATTGTGATTTGGCGTATAATGCAATAGTTGGTCAACCTTCGCTTGCCAAATTTATAGCAGCAACGCATTGTTCTTATCAATGCGTAAAAGTACCAGGACCAAAAGGTGTGATCACCATTAGAGGCAGTCAAAGCATGACCCTTACCTGTGATCACATATCCCTAGAATTGGTCGATCAGCTTCCCCTACGAGATGACAGGGCGGCTATCAAAGAACCAGAAGTGGTCAAGGTAAATCCACAACCATATGAGAAACTCAAACAAGTTCTTTTGTTGATCCGGGTGAATCTCAGGATGAGTTTGGAAAGGATTCACAACCTCAGAAAGGAGCGCGACCTTGGAATGGTCTGCGACCTCGAAAAGGATTCGATCTCTGGTTGGAATTATATTTGGAGTCATATATACATATAGATAACTAAGTCCTATCTGTTTAGGTTTGGTTAGTTGTCTAAGTCTAATACATTTAGGTTATTGAGTCTGATACGTATTTATACGATTGGACTATAAATATTTTGTAATAGTTCTAGTTTAAATCATCGAATATTATCGAAGCCTTGGATCATATATCTAGCTTATAGTTCCTCGACGTAGGCGAGTGCATCCTAACGTTCGACGTGTAAATATCCCTCTTTGAAATAAAGAGCGTGCTATATTTTGAACTGTGTTTCGATCAACTTTTGGGTTTATATAATTCTGAGTAAGATCCTGTAATTCCGCATATTAGCATCTGATCAAGTATAGTCGAAGTTCGTCTATACTTCAATCAGAATGATCAGCATCAGAGCGGACCTAGTCCAAACATGGTCTAGGTCTCAATCTGATCATTTATTCCCAGACGACCAATCCAGAACTGTTCGGATTGGGTCAGGACTGGATGAAAAATAGGAACTTGCGCAGATCACTTTTCTTTGAGCTAATGCAGATGTGTTTGCGTGGAAACCATCTGACATGTTCGGAGTCCCAAGGGAAGCAATCGAGCACAGGCTAACCATTTGGCCTAGACAGTGACCAATAAAGCAAAAGCTCAGACGCTTTACCCTTGATCGGAGAGAAGCTATTCGTTCAGAGTTAGATAAACTCCAGGAAGTTGGCTTCATTTGCAAGGTTGACCATCCAGAATAGCTCGCAAATCCGGTCATGGTCTTAAAATCTAATGATAAGTGGTGCATGTGCGTCGATTATACCAGCCTTAACAGTGTGATGAGGACATCCCTAGAACAAGTAGCATTAGAGCTTGACCCAAGGAATATAAAGTACCAATTGCTCGAGAGAAGGCCAGACAACTACATCAACAAGTGACTTTGTTCCTTCAAGAATTAAAGTATGATAAGACTATACTGCAACCTAATAGATTTTGTTTAACATTGATCAGGAATAGAGAGGGAGAGTATAACAAAAAGAATATAGCCACGTATGGGCCACATAACTCTATTGAATCTAGTTGTACACCTACTGAGTGAAAAGAGGATTTCATAAGCTTTCCAACAAGCCCAAGATCATTCGATTCTGTCAAGGATTGCAACTGCTACAACCAAAAGAATTTTGCTCGGCATGCAGTTTGCCGACCAAGCAATAGTCCAATTTCAACCAAATACTATTCTCAACACAGATGTCCAATTTGGTTTTATGAGTACTTTTTGGAAAGGTATTCAAAAGAGCTTTCCAACGCATCAATAATAATTAAATTCTAACATCATATGCAACCAGGAGACCCAAAAGAGTAATGACTGCACGAAAGAAAAAAGTCTCGTCCGAATTCGAATCTAACTCGAAGAAGATTTATTCCGAACTTCTTTTATCTCTTATAGTTTGTTAGGATTTTTATTCCGTTTCGAATTAGATTCAGATTAGAATTATAGTTTAATTCTTCTATCTTTTGTACATACCACCCTCTATAAAAGAGAGGCATGGTCATAATTTTAAGATACAAGACATAAGACATTGATATTGATAATTTCATATTGAAACCTTAGTTTTAGTTGAGAGTTGAATCTCTTCATCCTTTGTTTTTGTGATTTCCTCCAGAATTGCTCAAACAATCTTCGTGATCACCCTATTTGTGCGCCAACTCTGTGCGTGGCCGTGTGGATAGGTAATTCAAAGTGTGGTTGGGCGAATTCATTGATACGCAAGTCCTTGCTCTGTAAGTGGTTGGCTATCTTGTTTCGTTAGGTCATACTAGTTATCCAGGTATCTTCAGATATTAGTTATTCAAGTTCTACGTCGTGAAGATCGGGCCACCCTCCGTGAATGCGTCCTTCACCAGCGTGTTCATATCAGTTGGTATCAGAGCTTCAGTTTCCACGATAGAATGTTTTCTTTATTTCTGTTGATTAGTAGTTTAGGTTTTTCAGTCCTAGAGTCCAGAAAATTTCCAACAAAAATATATCACTAAACTTCATATTTTAATCTATTAATTTAGTTTGCTTTATCGAGTTTTTAATCCATGGTTTAGTTCTTGTTGCTGGTCGAGTCAATCTTGGTGCCTCAAGTTTGAGCTTTTCGTTTAGTGTTTGAAGAGTAAAAAAAACATAAAAAAATAGAAACAAAAAAAAGAGAAGATATATATATCCTGATCATCATCAACCATCCTTTGAGTCAAATATCATCTGATATCAGAAAAAAATTGCTCTAAGTCGTACAATTGTTGATATCATCTGTACCCTTTGGCATACCATCTCTCTTCTGATCAACAACTTAGGATTGCCATACCATCGGATTGTTATTCGATTTTGCATTGCTAAGTTACAGATTATATCGTCTGTTACCTAACCTAGCTCCACATATAAATCCACTTGTTAAATGTAAAGATCTCATTGTGAATTCGCCACATCAGTCTCTGATAAGCCCCACTGGTTATTGCTGGAACGCACTGAGCATTCCCCAGGAAAGCATAAGAACTTTGGATTGGTAAGATGTAACATCCCAAATTTTGCCACCTCTTTAGCTTGCCAGTCAGCATATTTTCATTGGATTCTCGGATGCCTCAACCCCATTTTTGATCTCTTATCTCAGAATTATGATCTTAGGTGTGCCACTACCTTAATTTAAAATGTTGGTAGCTAAACTCCGCCTTTCATATCATTTTCGCTTTTTAGTCCAAAGGTATCGCAGATCAGTTCTTTTAAGATTTGTCAGAAGCTCAAAAAGACTAAAAGTCTCAGACCACCTCCAAACTTTGATCTGATTCAACGAACATCTCCCATTCACTATTCTGAATATTTTTCCCTTCTGGAAGAATTCCAAAAGCTCAACCGAAACCCTAGTTTCAGCCTCACCAAAGTTTCAAACCCTAATTACCCTGTTTTCGATTTTTGTCAAAACCACCAGATCTTATTGGATTTTACCATTTTTCTTGCTAGATGAGTCCAAGTGATTTAGTAACACTCGTCTGCAAAACCAGATCTCATATCAGCCCTCCAGATCTCCAGATTTGCAAATAGGCCCAAATTCCCGAACTAAATTCCTTACAGATTGGTCCAAATCGTTGCAGAACAGTCCCTGGTGCAGGTTTCTGAAATTACAAATCAGCCCTAGCTTTCTTTTTCATCCCTTTTCGACCAGCCCTTGGTCGTTGCTCTCGACCAGAGCTTTAGCCATTGCGATCAGAACCCCGCCACTTCGCCTCGCCGCGGACCTCGCCACCGATGAAGTTCCCACGCAGCCACCACCGCCACCACGTAGCCACCACCTGTGCGCAACCGTGCCGCCACCGTGGAGCACCTCAACCACGCTTGTGCCGTGTTTTCCTCGTGCGCGCGCGTGCTCCAGCAGCAGCAAAGCAGCGCCACGTTGCAGCCATGCCAAAGCCAGCGATCCCGTCGCCCTGCTCCAGCCGGATTTGGCGTGATCCCCCTCGCCTGGCACAGTCGTTGCCGCGTCCCAACGTCGTCTCGATTCCACCTCCTATGCCAGTCGCGTATCCCGTGTGATATGCTTCAACTCCCGAGAGCCCCAGCCCTTTGCCTATATAAGCTCCCCCTCGCCCAACATCTCTTCGCACCACTCCCGCAGCTGCATTGCTTCAGCTTCTAGCACCAGAGAACAACCAAATTCCCCAGCTCCGCCATGAACATCTTCTTCCCCGGCGAGCCACTTCTGGAGCTCACGGCGCCAGCCTCAACCGCAGCATCTCTCTCCAATCCAAAGCCACCAGTGAGTTACCCTCATCCCCCTCTCCGTGTCATATCATTTAATTGGCCCCCGGCGAACGTCAACGCCGGCGATCATCGGAAAAGCCCAAAACCCCTGTTTCACCAATGCTGCCCGATTCAATCCAAATCAGCCCTCAAGCCAGTGATAAAAATTGTTCAGCACACTCCTTTTAGCAAGCCTACCAATCGGGATTTCGAAATTGGACCAAGATTGTGGCTATCCCCAGTTTGCGCGCCACCAGCAAATCAGCTCTCGTTGCCGAGCTTCTCCGGTCATCCCCCAACCAAATTAACCTCACCCGTAGTTTCCTCACTTCACCCTCTCACTCCCTGAGCAAGCAGTCAAGTTCAAACTCTCTGAATCGAAAACCCCCAATTTATATGTCGTCTTCTCGAGCGCCAGTCGCCGGAATTCTTCTCCGGCCGATCTAACCCCGAACACTTTGTCCCTTAGATAGATCCCAGTACCCTGAGCAATATTGTCTACTAGCTCGACTTCTGAATCAACCTGAATCAACAGATATTCCAATGCCAAGATCACTGTCCAGTAGTTCAGGCCACCGTGTTTACTTACCGGATTTGGTCGCCCTCCGGCCACTTCCTGCCCTTGATCCTGTTGAGTGTTTTGTTCCTGTTATCAAGGCCTAACCCCTAGACAAAGTGGTTCATCAATTGGAGCCCTGGATCAAAAGTTATGCCATGCCCTAGTTTCTGGCCATGTCCAGCACTATGTCAGTGCATGTCCACCAGTGGAATTGAATGATTTAGACCTGCTACACTTGAGCAATTGAAATGCCACCTTGTCCATTAGATTCCTGGAGTTGTATTCTACATCTTTCTCTTCTGCCACTTCTCCGGAAAACCTATCT
Source organism: Pharus latifolius (assembly GCA_019359835.1). Lineage (NCBI taxonomy): Eukaryota > Viridiplantae > Streptophyta > Magnoliopsida > Poales > Poaceae > Pharus > Pharus latifolius. Next base: position 63,294,169 of record CM033323.1, read on the forward strand.
AAGACCAACTTATGGCTATGTCTTGCCGTGGACCGAATGTCAGCCTTTCGACATTCAACTCCTTTTGAGCCCATCTCTTTAGTCAGCACCCAAGTGACTTTATCCAAACCTTTCCCCTGCATGCATGATATATTTTACGTATCATTTCCCATAAAGACTATCTTTTGTATGCTTATATAGCGTATGTGTGTATTATTTGTATCCGCCGTGGAACCAGAGATTGAAGGAGCGAAAGAGATCTTCGAAGTTTCGTCTAAGTAACTAGACCCAGCATTGCAAGGCAAGTCTCAATCCCTTGATCATGTCTAGTCTAATATTTTGAAATGAAGTATGTTAACTGTTTTCAAGTATATGCATGCCTTATATTCAAATAGGAATTATATTCGAATAAAGTGATTAGATATGACCTAAATAATTGTAAAGCCCCTTTTGACATTGAATATCCCTGCACCCTTGTCACCCTAGAATATCATGCTTAGGCTATGCTATGCTCAAGATTATATGTTAAATGTTGAATGGTCACATGTGAGAAAAGCATATTCAAAACCCCTTTTTGTGAAAGAAAATGTGATTGGAATTGATAGTGAGGATGGTTTGATTGGATGGTGCTATGTGCGCACTGGGAATGTGAAAGACTCCTCACTAAAGATTCATAAGGACTAAGACCTTGTGTTGTACTTCTATGCGGCATGAAAAACGTACCAACCACTTGCCCGGTTATGGGACAGGCGCAACTTAGTAGCTTTCTCAGTATTAGCTTTTCCCTGCAATGGTTGTCGGTCCGGTTTCTTGCGAGGAACTGGTGGGCCAGTAAGGGCTATGAGTGATGTGAGTTCAGAAAAATTATGAGAGGAAAAGGTGGAAAGAAGGAAGACACCCTATGCCAGATTAAGTCGTGCGCGGCTGTAATCAAGAGAGGCTATGTGTCTTGTGAGAACATAGACCCAGGCTAGGAAGTAAGGCAGTGGGGAGGACCCACAACGGTACTTGAGACTTAACTGTCTATTTACCGGGCAGGGAATTGTTAATGCTAGGACTGTAAACTGTTGTGTCATCTCGGCCTTGTCACATGCGTAAAAGTCGCATGGAGAGGTACTGACTTGAAAGCCGAATGATCAGTGGATTAAGGTGGTACACCTTTGCAAAGTTATAAAAAGTATCGAATACTCTGAGCTCCCAGGTCATGGAGTCTGCGCGCGGTGGATTCTATCCACGTCGATGCAGCACAAGTAGCTTTTGGAAGATTTTTCACAAAATCTGAGTAAAGTGGTGACTCATGGAAGACCGCTACGCATAACATTTTCTGAAAATCTAGCTTAGGATTTTAAAAGCCTCGCTTTTGAAAACAAAAACCTTTTCTTCAAAGCTAAGTGTGAAAATCTAATCTATTCCTATATATATAAAGCCAAGATCTCTTTCCTTGAAAATCCCTCATCTATATATCTGCATTCTCATAACGAGACTTGCTGAGCATCGTGTAAAAACATGCTCACCCTTGCCTTTTCACACAAATTCAGAAGAAAGGATTCCAGGATCCTGAACCCTTTAGCCTTGAGCACCAAGAAGAGGAAGGAACCTGTCCAGACGATTTGAGCTTCTAGGAGGGTCATGCGCCAAGTTGAGTCTGATGTGGTAAAGGCCCGAGCCGAACCGCTGCTGAAGGAAATGAAGACCTTTGTTGTTGCTTTTATATTTCTGTATTCGGTACTCCGATACCGATTCTTTTTGATTCTTGATTTTGAAAAAATCTCTACTTTTGTATCAACTTTAATTAATGCCATCCTTGGCATTATGATAATGTAATACTGGTCCTCGTGACCTTGTACTTGTTTTATCTATTTGCTTTATTGTTTAAAGTAAATCCTGCTGTTGTGAGCTTGTGATGTACCTTTCTGTGTGCAATCCACCTGGGCGGTTGCCACCGGAATCCTCAAATGAGGGTCCCACATAAGAGTAGGTGAGATTGAGTGATCCCACATATATTTCCTATTCCACATATTTTGTCTTTTTCTACATTAATTGATGGTAGGAAACGAATCATCTACTTGATCAATCAATTCGGAAGCTTATGCCACTCGAGCTGAACATGCTGCATTCTGAATATTTGTCGAGGGATAGTTTGATTCTGTCGTTGATGAACTGCAGCAACTCCGAGTTGCGGTCGTAAACCTGGAAGCTCTACCTCAGGGGAAATCGTACGTCCTACACCACCAGAAGGACATCGGGAAAATGCGTGATCAATAGAAGGCAACAATCATTGCGGTTCTACAACTTTTTGACCACGTCAAACTGGTCATGATCATGCTTTTTGACCACCCCAATTCGGTCGGCATGGGGGAGGTGGTGATGACTATGATGACAACTTCCAGTACGACTACCACCCTGACGGCAACAACTATTTTTGTGGTAATTGGCAGTCACTGCACACGGATGCCGATTATCATCCAAGGTACCATGCTCATAACCGACATTGTGGCAAAGATCGTCATCATGACCACGATGGAAGAAGACTTGCAAAGATCAAGCTCACCATTCCTAAGTTTAATGGTTCATCAGATCCGAAGGTCCATCTTGATTGGGAGCTAAAGATGGATAAAATTCTTCTCATGCGCAATGACAGTGAACAAGAAAAGGTAGCCTCTGCTTCATCTGAATTTGAAGGTTATGCGTTGATTTGGTGGCATCAATATCATGACCTAAGGAGACAAGCAAATCGACCTTGAATCGCTACATGGGATGAGATGAAGAATGTCATGAAAAGGTGGTTTGTGCCATCTTACTACACTCGGGACTTGTTCATCAAGCTGCAAGGTCTTAAACAAGGTCTGCGAAGTGTTGATGCATACCACCAGGAGATGGAGATTCTTCTGATGAGATATGATGTTAGGGAGACACCTAACCAGTCCATTGCTCGTTTTTATAATGGCTTGAATAGAGACGTCCAGAGGATTATCAATTATCAGTAGTACCAGGATCTCGAGCAACTTGTCCATCTATCAAGAAAGGCAGAACAACAATTAGCTGAAGACAAGATGTATTCACGGGCAGCCACTACTTCTATGTGCCGTCAACCAAGCAATAATGCTTCAAACCCGACTCCTCTAATGGGTTGACCAAACAACAATTCTTTGACCAAGTCTGTCGTGGTATTACGAATACCCCGGCAGGTTTTGTGAACGATCCCAGCGAAGAAAACGTGACGCGGGCTGACCGGGTGACCGGTCCTCTCCCGCCGGACAAACACAAGAATTGACACGAGGATTTATATAGGTTCGGGTCCCGGTGGGGGCCCTAGTCCTGTCGGCGTGCTCCCGATCGGAGTCGGCTGGGGAGGCTCTCTCGGTGGAGAGGCTTCCGGAGCACACCTGTGAGTTTTGTCTATTCCAATAATGAATCACTTGTCCTTACAACAGGAGGTACAAGGGCTATTTATAGCCCCAAAAAGAAGCAAAAAGACTAAACTACCTCAGACGCTACCGTCGGATTGAGGGGTAGCAACGTCCTTCTCCCGGTCAAGCGCCTTGGATGCTTGACAGGTGGTCGCTGATTCCCGAGGCGCTCCTCGCGTGACCTGCACGTGATCAACAACCAGAGACTTTACCTTTAGGGTAGGCACCGGAGGCCACATCCCCCGGCAAATGGCGGCGCCCGGGACCGGCACCTGAGGCCGGGTCCCGGAAGCCAAAAGGCGGCGCCCGGGGCAGGCACCGGAGGCCACGTCCTCGGGCAAATGGCGGCGCCCGGGATCGGCACCGGAGGCCGGGTCCCGGGAGCGAAAAGGCGGCGCCCGGGGCAGGCACCGGAGGCCACGTCCCCGGGCAAATGGCGGCGCCCGGGACCGGCGCCGAAGGCCAGGTCCCGGGAGCGAAAAGGCGGCGCCTGTGGTAGGCACCGAAGGCCACGTCCCTGGGCAAATGGCGGCGCCCGGGACCGGCGCCGGAGGCCAGGTCCCGGGAGCCAAAAGGCGGTGCCCGGGCCCAGCCCCGGAGGCCAGGTCCCGGGAGCCAAAAGGCGGCGCCCGGGGCAGGCGCCGGAGGCCATGTCCCCGGGCAAATGGCGGTGCCCGGTACCGACACCGGAGGCCAGGTCCCGGGAGCGAAAAGGCGGCGCCCGGGGCAGGCACCAGAGGACACATCCCCGGGCAAATGGCGGCGCCCGGGACCAGCACCGGAGGCCAGGTCCCGGGAGCCAAAAGGCGGCGCCCGGGACCGCCACCGGAGGCTAGGTCTCGGGAGCCAAAAGGCTGCGCCCGGGACCGCCACCGGAGGCTAGGTCCCGGGAGCAAAAAGGCGGTGCCCGGGGCAGGCATCGGAGGCCACGTCCCCGGGCGCATGTGAAGCAACTTACCTGGACTTAGTCTCGCGGAGATTTCCCCCAACAGCAACCCCCCATGCCCCCCTGGGACGATGCTCGAGTCCCCGGTGGGTGTGGTACATGTCGCCGGGAAAATCTCCAGAGCAAGCCACCGGAGCCGTGACGCTTTGGTTCCCGTGCCGCGCGCTTATGACCGCCCCGCTTCGCCATAAATGCGCTCGTGATTCGAACCGGCGCATCGGTTTGCGCGCCAGTCCCTTCGTTTCCTGCTCTCGGTTTGAACTTCAATGGCCCAGATGTACCGCGAAGTGCCATGTGGCACCCATCTAGGCTGCACTTCACCCCTATAAATAGGGCCTTGGGGGGCCCGGGAGGATCATTCGAAACTTTCCAACCTTAGCGCATTTTGCTCTCCCGATAGCTCTCTCCTGGTAGCTCTCTCCCGGTAGCTAGCTCCCGGTAGCAGGCGTCCTGGATCTTTAGGTGTCCTGTTCCCTGAAACTTTAGTAACCGAAAAAACCAAACCTGATGGCACCGAAGGGTCGAGCGAAGACCACGGAGGTGCCCCCGGAGGAAATCGCTACGGATTTCCTCTGGGCGTCGGAGTTCACGGCCGGGGACATGGAGTCCCTGGTCGAGCGCGGAGTCGTCAAGGACGGGGACATCCGGGTCCCCGTGAAGAAGGACGGAGCCCCCCGCCCCAGGCCCGGAGAGATCGTGGCCTTCGAGGCCTTCCTGGAGGCGGGGCTCCGGCTCCCGGTGCATCCACTGCTCCGGGAGTTTTTGAAGGAGTATGGGGTGGCCCTAAACCACCTCACTCTGAATGCCATCGTCCGGATGGGCCTCTTCATTTGGCTCTTCGAGACGGCGACCGGGCGGGAGCCCACCCTACGCGCCTTCCGGTACTTCTACGAACCGGCGGCGAGGAGCTCCCACCTGGTGAAGGGGGGACCCAAGTCCCCCTTCGGCTTGGTGATGGTGCAGATGCTGCCGTCCCGGGTAGCTGATTACCCGGCGGCGGCCTCCCGGGACCACTGGGGCGACTGGATCCGGAGGTAGTTCTACCTCCGGGTCCGGGACGACGAGGTGGTGTACGCCCCGGAGCCCCCCACCTACAGCAGATGATCCGCGCCGAAACCTCCGGTGTGGACGGACGAGGAGCTCGAGCTTCTCGGCAAGGTGATCATCTCCCAGGGCACCCGCTCCATGCGGGACGCCGCCGAGGAGATGATGCTCCTGAGGATCTCCCCCTTCTCATGCGGGAGAAGGGGGATCGGCATGGGCCCGGAGCAGCGGCCCCTGGTCAAGCCGATGACCCGACGTAAGTCCCGGTTACCTGATGCATTGCAGTTACACATTTTTGGAAATTTGACTAACTCTTTACCTTTTGTAGTCCGGCCGTACGCAGCGGCGCGGGAGAAGGCGGAGAACCTCCTGGGGAGGTACTTCACCGACGAGCATGAGCGCATCGTGCGCCTCGTGGGGGAGGGCCCTCCCCGGAACTTGGTAGCTGAGGCCTTCGGGCTAAAGCTACCGGAGAGGAAGCCCCTCCCCACCCCCGGGTCGCACAAACGGTGGAAGGACGCTGCCGGGGGCTCTGAGCCTAAGAAGGCCAGGGTCCAAAAAGCCCCCGGCCCTTCGACGACGCCGGCGGTGACACCGGCTAAGCCCCGGGAGGAGACCCCCGGGACCGGGCGCGCCTGGGTGCCGGCTCGGAAAGAAGCGACACCGCCTCCCCCGGAGAGCCCCGTTGAGGCTCGTGGGAAGGAACCGGCCACGGGCGGGGCGGCGTCCGATTCGGCGGACTACGCCCCCTCGCCGTCTTCCGTAGCGGCCCTCCCGGCGCACCCGGCACTGTTGGAGCCGGAGAAACCGGAGGTGAGGTTCGCGGAGGCCTCGCCTCCGCGGGTCGAGTGGCCGGTGGACGAGGGGGGAGCCCCTCGTTCTACGAGGTCCCTCCGGAAGTGGAGGTTCCGGGGGCCCTCCCGCCCGGGAAGGGGAAAGGTCTGATCATCCCCCTCGGAAAGGGAGCCCCTCCGAAATGTCCTCCGCCACTTCCTCGGGGGGCACTTCTTCGGCGACGAAGACGACCGCCACCCCGACCGAGATCATGCCGGGCGCCCAGGTCCGGGGGCCCGTCCTCGGCCGCGACGGGACCAGCGCCAGGCGAGAGTTCCCCCTGCTTTCCGCAGGGGAGGTTGAGCGCTGCGCGGAAGGCCTGCGGACCCCAAAGGTCCAGGCCTACGTCGCGGGGGGGCCTAAGTCTAGGTATTCACCCGAAGCGGTTGCCGCTTTCTTTTGGCTTCCTACATCCAAAATTTTTCTCTTTTGGCTTCCTACATCCAAAATTTTTCTAACTCTGGAATTTGTTGGGGGTGGCGATTACCTAGGGCGTTGAGCAGCGCGTCGTCTGGCTGCTCAAGGACGCGGAGGACAAGGCCGCCGCCTACCTGGGTCAACGGGACGAAGCTCTCCGGGAGCTGGCCCGCGTTCGGGCCGAGGTCCACGTTTCCGAGGCTGTCAACGACCGCCTCCGGCAGGAGGCGAAGGCCAAGGAGGAGACTTTCCGGTAGCTCGAGGGGTCGAGCGTCCGAGCGGTTATGGACGTGGGCCGCTCCGTGCGCTCGGCCCTCGAAAGCCTTGGCGTGAGCCTAGGCTCCGGGGGTGGCTCTGAGGTGCCCCCGGCCACACTCACGGAGGCTGTGCGTTTTCTTAACGAACAAGTCTCCGTGATCACGGAGGTAGCGGACGCCCGGGCACAAGGCTGGGCGATCCCCGTCGTCACGGCCGCGGCCGGGCTCGTCGAGCACCGGGGGGTGGGCTCCCGGGCGATCGGGGGCCGCATCCCCCAGAGCTTCCCCGAGTTCTTCGAGCCATTGCGCCGCGAGGTCGAGCAGCTCGCCGGGGGCTTCTATGACCGGATCGTCCGGTTAAGATTCCCGGCACCGGCGCCTCCGGCAGTGGATGCCCCGGCCCCGGCCCCGGTGGAAGCCCCCCAGGGGGAGGATGCCAATGAAAGAGTATGAGCCTCCCCCTGGGTCTTAGATAGGACCCTTTTGTTTTCTTAGGATTTTGATCCCGGTAGCTTCTTAGAAGAAGCCCCGGACACTTGTAAAAAGACATTTTGAATGCAATAGAGTTAGAAAGTTTTTCTAAGTCTTGAATTGAATGCAATGTTACCAGGGTTCCCGGGATGGTTCTCCCGGGCGAAGGTCCGGAGGAGGTTCCCCGAGAGTGAGGCCCAGGAGCCCCGACAGGTGCCCCCCGGGGGAAGCCCAAGCCGCTTTGATCTTGCTTAGCCTCATCTTTGTGAGGCGCAGCGGGGACGCTGTCCGGGAGCTGATCCGGCTAAGGTGGCATCCGGAGTGGCACTTGGATAATTTTGACAATCATCGCGCCGAATTTCCCCCTCCGCATCCGGGGTTCCGGATGATACCCCCTCTTCGGATACTTCCACCGGCGGACTACGAGTACTGGCCCGAAGATGTGCTCCATTAAGCCCGGCGCCGCGTATGCGCATTGTACCGGGACCTAGCCTGGGAGCTAGCGGAGGGCCTCCAGGAGTATTAGGCGTAGGAGCCTTAGGATGTAGAGAGCTTCCGGGTTTTGACCCGGGTTGTATCGTTTGCGATGCCCACCGGAGGGGGGAGATGTCCTCCGGGTTGAATGACCAATAAAGCTGTGTTTGCTTTCTTCTTTGAGTCTTCTTTTATTTTTTCTTGGATGGTCTGAACGACTCCTTTTCATACGAATGAGCTAAGTTTGCTCGTGGTCGGTGCGGTCGACACCCGGGAGTTCCTTATCCCCCCCGCCCACAGCGGGCCGGAGGGTAGCTCCGCGCGCTGTGGGGGTAACAAGGCCCCCGGGGTGAAGATGACCTGTAGCATAAGAATTTTTCCAAGTTAGAAAATTCTAAAACGAAGTTTCCAAGGGAAAGACCTTCCAGGAGACAATCATCTGGTCGCCGTGAGAACGGGGAGCCGGGAATAAGGCCTCGTGTGGAAGAAACCCAAGAAAACCCGATGAGATTTCCGGAGGCGAGCTTCCTGGGAGACGATCATCCGGTCGCCGTGAGAACGGGGAGCCGGGAATAGGGTCTCCGGGAGGCAATCATCCGGTCGCCGTGAGAACGGGGAGCCAGGAATAGGGCCAGAAATCCTGAGGAAGATTCCAGAGAAAATTCTTCCGGGAGACAATCGTCCGGTCGCCGTTAGAACGGGGAGGCGGGAATAAAGTCTCCGGGGAAAAGATATCCAAGAAAGCCAGAGACGTCCCGCTGGGGAGAGCGTCAACTCCCGGAGGAGGAAGTGCCCGATGATGGGTCTGAGTGTTTGGGTAGGGGACTAGTCTCCCAAAGTGACTCGTTACCACGGCCGCTGGGGACCGGGTTGCCGCTTACACCCTCAGTCCACGAGGGCTGATCGTAAGCCGCCCTACAGGAGGGACTTGCTGGGTCTGGGCCCACTTCCTCATGGAGAGGGCATCCTCACGGGGAGGGCTTCCTCGCGGGGAGGGCATCCTCACAGGGAGGGCATCGCCGTTAGGGGCGGTAATGAGAAGAACCTGCAATGAGAGTTGAAAAGAATCCAGTTGTATTGATAACGAAATGAAATACAGTGCCTCCCCCGCAAAGCCGCGAAGGGGGAGGGAAAAGTAAATACAGTGTCCCTCCTCACCCTCCGGCGTGATCGCTCTGGGGGAGGGGACAGGCCCGTTAGGCTAAACATAGAACTTGCGAAGTAAACGCAAGTTCCACTTGTGCTTCAGCTCCTGCTCTTGAAGGTTGGAGAGCTTGTAGGCCCCCGAGCCCAGGACCGTGGAGATCCTGTAGGGGCCCTCCCACTTGGGGGAGAGCTTACCCTGGGCTTGGGGGTCCGTGACGCGCTTGAGGACCAGGTCCCCAAGGCAGAAGGATCTTTCGCGCACGCGCTGGTTGTATTGCGCGCGCCATCTCGCGCTCGTAGATGGCGTGGCGGAGGAGCGCTCGGTCGCGTTCCTCCTCCACGAAGTCGATCTCCAGTCGCTGGTTGGCCTCGTTGGCCTGGTACGCTGCGGTCGTGGCTCCTTCCAGGAGCTCGACTCGCAGTGACCGGAAGCCAATTTCCTGGGAGGACTGCCTCCGCCCCGTAGACCAGGGAGAAGGGAGTACGTCCCGTCGCCCGGGACGGGGTTGTGCGCATGGAGCAGAGGATGCTAGGGAGCTCCTCTGCCCATGCACCCCGCTTAGAAGCGGTTTGCTCGAGTCTCCGGCGCAACCCTTGTAGGATCACGCCGTTGACCCTCTCTACTGCCCCATTACTCCGGGGATGGGCCACTGAGGCGAAGTGGATGACGAGCCCCAGGCCTTCGCAGAATTCCTGGAAATAAGCCGAGTCGAATTGGTTCCCGTTGTCCACGGTGATTTGCCGGGGGACACCAAAACGACATACGATGTTTTTCCAGAGAAACCACTGGACGGCCTGGGATGTGATGTTGGCCGAAGGCTCCGCCTCAACCCACTTTGTAAAATAGTCCACCGCGACTACCGCATACTTGTATCCTCCGGGCGCTGGGGGGAAGGGCCCTAAGAGGTCCATCCCCCAGCGCATGAAGGGCCAAGTGATGGGGATTGTCCGCAGTGCTATAGGGGGAGGTTCAAGCCCTTGGCCATCTTCTGGCATGCCTCGCACACAGAGGCAAGGTCTCGCGCGTTGCGCATGACCGTGGGCCAGTAGAAGCCTTGCCGGAGGGCCTTGGCCGCGATGGCACGCGGGGCTAGGTGAGAACCACAGCTCCCCGCGTGGATGTCTTCGAGAAGTTGAAGTCCTTCCGGCCGGGGGAGGCAATGCAGGAGGGCGGAAGCCCCCCGCTTGTAGAGCCTCCCCTCCAGCAGGAGATAAGCCCGGGCTTTAGCCCGGAGGCGTTTAGCCTCGGTCTCACTAGGAGGGTCCCCCTCCCCCTTGATGAAGGAGATGAGGGGTCCATCCAAGACGGAGTCCAGGTGATCTTGGTGACCTCCGGGACATGAGGCTCGTCGCCCGTGTCCGGGGAGGCCACCGAGGGCTTCGTGAGGATTTCCAGGAAAGCCCCCTTAGGGAGCGATTCCCGGGCGCTTGCGGCCCGGGCCAAGGCGTCGGCCCGGTCATTGTCCCTTCGCGGGATATGCCAGGCCTCGAGGCCGTCGAAATGCCTCTCCATCTTCCGCACTTCCTGCAAATAAAGACTTAAGTTTGCGTCATGGCACAGGTAAGACTTGTCCATTTGGCAAACTACGAGCTGAGAATCTCCCTTGACTAGGAGGTGCCGGATCGCCAGGGAGCGCGCAAGGCGCATCCTGAGGAGCAAAGCCTCGTATTCGGCGATGTTGTTGGTTGCGGGCAACTCGAGCCACGCGGCGTACTCGAGTTCCTTCCCCTCGGGGCTTCGGAGGACTACTCCCGCACCAGCCCCGGCGAGACAGAGCGACCCATCAAACATGACAGTCCAATGATCACTGCGTCGGGGTGGCACAGGGAGGTCTTCGTCCCCGGACCCAGATGCGGGAGTCCACTCTGCGACGAAGTCGGCGAGGACCTGCGACTTGATGGCGGAGCGGCTGGTAAGGGACAGGGAGAAGGGGGTGAGCTCGGCCCCCCACTTCCCGATCCAGCCGGTGGCTTCTTTGTTCCGCAGTACCTCCCCCAGGGGGAGGGACGACGGGACGGTGATGGGGTGCCCCAGGAAGTAATGGCGAAGCTTCCGGGACGCCATCAGGAGGGCGTAACAGATCTTCTCCATCTCCGTGTACCGAGTTTTGGCCCCTTGGAGGGCCTCACTCACGTAGTACACGAGACGCTGCTGCCCCCCTTGCTCCTTCACCAAGACTGCGCTGACGGCGAGGGGGGTCGCAGTGAGGTAGAGGAGCAAGGGCTCTTCTGGAGACGGACTCACGAGCATTGGAGCGCTCGTGAGATACTTCTTGAGGTCGTTGAAGGCTTCCTGGGCCTCGGGGGTTCAGCGGAACCCCTCGAGCCCTCGGAGGATCTTGAAGAACTAGAGGCCCCACTCCGCCGACCGGGAGACGAAGCGGCTTAGCGCGGCTAGGCGGCCGGAGAGCCGCTAGACATCCCTGATGGAGCGTGGCGGGGGCATGTCTAGGAACGCCTGGATCTTCTCGGGGTTTGCCTCAATGCCCCGCTGGGACACGAGGAAACCTAGGAGCTTCCCCCTGCGCACCCCGAAGGCGCACTTCTCCGAGTTGAGTTTGAGCTCGAACGCGCGGAGGTTGCGGAAGGTTTCATCCAGGTCGTCGAAGTGGGAGGCTGCGCGGGGACTCTTGACGACCGCGTCGTCTTGATCTTTGAACACCAGCGTCATGAGGCGCTGGAAGGTCGCCCCCGCGTTCTTGAGCCCGAAGGGCATATGGACGTGGCAGAAGGTTCGGAGGGGAGTTATGAAACTCGTCTTTTCCTCGTCCCCTTCCGCCATCCGAACTTCATGCTAGCCCGAGTAGGCGTCTAGGAAGCTCATGAGCTCGCACCCCGCAGTGGAGTCGACGAGCTGGTCAATCCGCGGGAGCGGGAAGTTGTCTTTGGGGTAGGCGCGGTTAAGGTCGGTGAAGTCCACGCACATCCACCACCTGCCGGTTGACTTCTTGACAAGGACGGGGTTCGCGAGCCACTCGGGGTGCAGGACCTCCCGAATGAACCCCGCCTCTCGGAGCCGGGTGATCACCACCTTGATTGCTTCTTGGCGCTCGCGGGAGAGTTTCCGCAGCTTCTGTTTGATCGGGGGGTGACCGGGGGCCACTGCGAGCTTGTGCTCAATGACCTCCCGGGAGACGCCCCGCATGTCCGAAGACTTCCACGCAAAAACATCAGAGTTTTCGCGCAGAAAAGCCGCAAGTTGCGCTGCATGCTCCTCGGGGAGCTCCGCCCCGATCCGGATGGTTTTGTCTTCGTTGCCCGGGGACAACAGGATCTTTCGGAGGCCCCCTTCCGGACGCGGTTTGAGGAGGGGCCTCCCGGGCGGTGGCGCAGCAGCGTCTAGTTCCGGGGGGGGGGGGGGGAGCCTCCCCCCCGGGTGTCTTTATGAGGTTGACGCTTCCGATTGTGGCCGCAGCACGCTCGTATAGAGCGCGGGCCATGTCTTGGTCTCCCCGGACGTTGATCACACCATGCGGCCCGGGGATCTTCATGCAGAGGTAGTTTTGATGAGTGGCAGCCCCCAGCCGGTTGATTGTGGTCCTCCCCATTATCGCGTTGTAGGAGGAGGGGAGGTCCACTACGTCAAAGCGGACTAGCTCGGTCCGGTAGTTCTCCGGGGTGCCGAACGTCATAGGAAGATCTACCTTGCCCACAGGGTGGATCGCCTTCCCCGGGACAAAACCTTGCAGGGGCCCGGCCGCAGGCTGCAGGAGCTTCTCATCCACCTGCATCTCTTTGAAGGCCTTCAAGAATAGGACGTCGGCGGAGCTCCCGCCGTCCACAAGGATACGGGCCAGGTGGCAGTTGTAGATGGTCACGAAGACAATGAGCGCGTCGTCGTGGGGGCAGCAGACCCCTCGCGCGTCTTCCACCGTGAAGGTGAGGGGGACGTCCGACCACTTAGGTGGCGAGGACGCGTGTAGCACCCCCACAACCTTGACCTCGCGCGCGTACTCCTTACGCTGGTGCTTAGAGTCCCGCCCGGAGACGGACCCTCCCACGATGACGTTGATGCGGCGCTGAGAAGTTTGAAAGGGGAGGGCTTCTGAAGGCTCCCCCTCCTACATCTGCGCCTGCTGACCCCCCGCGGGAGCGGGAAGGGCCGGAACAGCTGGGCAAGGGAGCAAGGAGGCCGGAGTCTCCCCCCTGCCCGCGCTGGTCGAGGAACGCCGCAAAGTGCTGCAGCAGCTGGCTGCAGTCTCGGGTAGCGTGGGTACTGGACCCGTGGAAGCTGCACCACGGTCCTTCCCGCCTTCTCCCCGCCTTGCCTTGCTGGCCGCGCGAAGACTGTCCTCCCCCATGGCCTTTCGGCTTGGGGAAGGGACGGTTGCCCCACGGGGGGTCGCGCGAGCTGCCTCCGCCCTCGAGGACAAAGGTGTCCCGAGGCCGTGGCTCGTTACGCCCCCACTGTCTGGGGCGCTTGGGGGGATCCCTGGCCCCCCGGTCTGCGGGGCCGGGAGCCCCCTGGGTCTTCTTCCAGATGTCGTCTTCCTCCGCCCGAGCGTACTTTTCGAGTACGTTGAAGAGCTCATCGGCTGAAGAGGGGCAGCTCCGGGAGAGCCTTCGGTGGAGCTCCCCTGGGAGGATGCCGCTTTTGCAGGCTTCGATGACCGTGGAGTCGGGGACGTGGGCTACTTTGCTCTCCATCTGAGCAAAGCGCTTGAAAAAGCTTCTGATGGTCTCCCCAATCCTCTGCCGGACAGTGTACAGCTGCGAGGAGTCCAGGGGGCGCACGTAGTTCCCCTGGAAGTTCGCGCAAAACTCCCGCTTGAGCTGCGTGAAAGACTTGATGGAGCCGGCCTTTAGGTTGTAGAACCAGGAGCGGGCGATGCCGGTGAGGTAGAGGGGGAAGACGTTGCACTGTATCGTCTCGTCCCCCCCGGCCGCGGAAATGGCTGTGGAGTAAACCTGCACAAATTCGTAAGGGTCTGCCTCACCGCTATCATGCTCGATGTGCGGAGGGCGGTAGGGCCGCGGCCACCGGATGCTGCGAAGTCTTCGGCACAGGGGCTGGTTAGCCCCCTGCACTTCCCGGGGAGAGCCCCGGTCGCTGTCTTCTTTGACGGGGAACACGCCCTCGTCGTCTTAGTCTGGAAGCGGTCCGAGAGGTCCGCCGGAGTGGCGGTGGCGACGCTTCTCCTCCGGGCCGGCACTGAGTTCCCGGACGTCCGGGCTATTCTCCAGAGAGGCTGGGTCTTCCGCGGGTCTCTTCCCCCGACCGGAGCGAGAGCGATGCTCCTGATGTCCACTACCAGGGGGAAGTTCTTCCCCGCACTCGGGTGAATGCATTCGCTCGACCTCCCCTGGCGCGAAACGGACCTGTTCCGCCGAGGGAGGGAGCTTATGCACTGTAACAACCGGCCCGGAAGCTTTCGGGGCCTGGTGGGGGGAGCCCCCTGCGAAGACCCCCGGGACCGGAAAGTGGGAAGCCCCTGTAACATCTGGAACCGGGGAGGGGGCGCCCGTAGCGACGTTTGGAACCGAAGTGGAGGGGGCCCCAGTGGCAATGACCGGAACCGGAAAGGGGGAAGCCCCTGTAACATCCGGAACTGGCGAGGGGGGAGCCCCCGCGGCGACGTCCGGATTCGGGGAGCCCATGCGGGGGGAAGTCCGCTGTGGCACGGGAGCTGCTATGTCGACCGCCCCCGGTGCGGTAAACGCGACGCGGGGGGCGGGACTGGCTCCCGGTGTAGGGAAAACCCCCGGCATGAAGTGGGCTCCCGGCCCCGGGAATAGGCCTGGGACAGGTTACCCCCCTGGTGCCATGAAGGGCCCTGGCATGAAGTAGCCTCCCGGCACTGGGACCGGCCCGGGGGCCGGGAGGGGTCCGGACGTATATCCCGCAGGGGGAGGGAACCCCCCGGCCGGATCATACGGGGCGGACAGACCCCCGGAGGCCGGAGGGGCCGCCGGGTAACCCATAAACGGGGGCATAGTCCCCGAGTACGGGTGCGACGCAAATGTGGGGGCTGGAGGCTGCGCCAACACGCTGAGCAACTCATCCATTGAGCGCTAGGTGCGGAGCTGGCCCTCCACTAGAGCCTCAAGCAGGGCATCCCGGCGAGCCGGGGGAGCCGTCGGGGGGAGACTGGTCCCGGCCGAGGTCCTCGTGATCACCGGGAACGACCTGGAGGTGGAAGCACCTAAGTTAAGAGGAAAGGAGGGAGGCGGTACCTGGGCCAGGCCGCCTCCGGGAGGAAGCGCCGGGACAGCAGTGTCCCGGACAGGCGGCGCCGGGTCTCCAAGACCGGCGTCACCGGGAAGGGTACGAGCCCTTGTTCTTGGGGGAGCCATGGTGTCTTGTCACGCGTCCCCTCGGTCGGCGCCAACTGTCGTGGTATTGCGAATACCCCGGCAGGTTTTGAGAACGATCCTAGCGAAGATTACGCGGCGCGGGTTGATCGGATGACCGGTCCTCCCCCGCCGGACAAGCACAAGAAATGACACACGGATTTATACAGGTTCGGGTCCCGGTGGGGGCCCTAGTCCTGTCGGTGCGCTCCCAACCGAAGTTGGCTGGGGAGGCTCTCTCCGGGGGAGAGGCTTCCGGAGCACACCTGTTAGTTTTTAGCTATTCCAACAAATGAATCACTTGCTCACAACTGAGGGGTACAAGGGCTATTTATAGCCCCAAAAAGAAGCAAAAAACCTAAACTACCCCGGAAGCCACCGTCGGATTGAGGGGTTGGAACGTCCTTCTCCCGGTCAAACGTCTTGGATGCTTGACAGGTGGTCGCTGATTCCCAAGGCGCTCCTCGCGTGACCTGCATGTGATAAACAACTCGAGACTTTACCTTGAGGAGGGCGATGAGGCCCGGGACATGTGCCGGAGGCTAAGTCCCCAGGTCAAAGGCGGCGCCCGGGACGGGGCCGGAGGCCATGTCCTGGGGGGCCAAAAGGCGGCGCCCGGGGAGGCACCAGAGGCCAGGTCTCCGGGCAAATGGCGGCACCCGGGACGGCGCCGGAGGCCATGTCCCGGGGGCCAAAATGCGGCGCCCGGGGAGGCATCGTAGGCCATGTCCCCGGGCAAATGGCAGCGCTCGGGACAGCGCCGGAGGCCAGGCCCCGGGGGCCAAAAGGCGGCGCCCGGGGAGGCACTGGAGGCCATGTCCCCGGGCAAATGGCGGCGCCCGGGACGGCGTCAGAGGCCAGGTCCCGGGGCCAAAAGGCGGCCCCCGGGGAGGGGCCGGAGGCCAGTCCCCGGGCAAATGGCGGCGCCCGGGACGGCGCCGGAGGCCATGTCCCGGGGGCCAAAATGGGGCGCCCGGGGAGGCACCGTAGGCCATGTCCCCGGGCAACTGGCGGCGCCCGGGACGGCATCGGAGGCCAGGCCCCGGGGGCCAAAAGTCGGCGCCCGGGAAGGTGCCGGAGGCCACGTCCCGGGAGCCAAAAAGCGGTGCCCGGGGAGGGGCCGGAGGCCATGTCCCCGGGCAAATGGCGGCGCCCGGGACGGCGCCGGAGGCCAGGTCCCGGGGGCCAAAAGGCGGCGCCCGGGAAGGGGCCGGAGGCCAGGTCCCCGGGCAAGTGGCGGCGCCCGGGACGGCACCGGAGGCCAGGTCTCGGGAGCCAAAAGGCGGCGCTCGGGGAGGGGCTGGAGGCCAGGTCCCCAGGCAAGTGGCGGCGCCGGAGGCCATGTCCCGGGGGCCAAAAGGCAGCACCCGGGAAGGGGCCGGAGGCCAGGTCCCCGGGCAAGTGGCGGGGCCCGGGACGGCGCCGGAGGCCAGGTCCCGGGAGCCAAAAGGCGGCGCCCGGGGAGGGGCCAGAGGCCAGGTCCCCGGGCAAATGGCGGCGCCGGAGGCCATGTCCCGGGGGCCAAAAGGCGGCGCCCGGGAAGGGGCTGGAGGCCAGGTCCCCGTGCAAGTGGCGGCGCCCGGGACGGCGCCGGAGGCCAGGTCCCGGGAGCCAAAAGGCAGCGCCCGGGGAGGGGCCGGAGGCCAGGTCCCCGGGCAAATGGCGGCGCCCGGGATGGCGCCGGAGGCCATGTCCCGGGGGCCAAAAGGCGGCGCCCGGGGAGGGGCCGGAGGCCAGGTCCCCGGGCAAGTGGCGCAACTTACCTGGACTTAGTCCCGCGGAGATTTCCCCCAACAATATCATAAAACATGTTAACCTTTCGAATACATCTTGTGTGCTGCAATACTCGTACCCTTTCCTCTGCAATGAATCAAGGTAGAACACCTTGCTCTTTTTCGGAATAAGCACTAGCAGGATCTAGTGGTAGCTACATGTTACGCATAAAGAATTAATAATTTAATCTAAGTCTGGGGTGTGCATATGGAGAGACTAATCTACGGGTGAAGTACTAATGAAAGCACTCACATCTGGTTGTAGCGTACAAGTATGTATTTCTTGTCGATCTGAGCAAGCAACCCTCTTTTGATGTAGTCGACAATGAAGTCCGCGTCGGTCCTAAACATCACCTCGGTGACCATCTAGGGGTCGAGGGAACCGACAGGTTCACGCTTAGCTTTGGCATATCCGGTCATGTAGCTTCATGGAACTAACCAATTAATAAATGACATATATCCATATATGCACGAACAAGCGTAGGTTAGTAGGATAGTTACAACACCCAAGACTGTAGGATTGACACGTCGAGCGCATCTTTGTTGCGTAAATTGTGCAGGTCTTCAAAGTTCATCGGATAGCTCCTGTCATGTTTGAACTCTGCCATGGTGTACTTAACCATGATGTGTGTCGGATGCTGTGTCCTAGTCTTGTTTGTCCTCTGCATGTACCATCCATGCAGACTCTGGCATGCGAACCCCATGCTACAAATTGCAGCATCGGAGGCCATGGGCATCCCCAGAGCGAATGGCATGAGAGCTGATGGCGTGCTCTTCTAAGTCTCCTTCGCCATGCTCTTCTTTGCTTTTCCCCTACTAGCCAGCTTCTTGATTGGTTGCCTCCTAGTCGGAGTCAGGTTCGTCATCGGACCCTTGGGTTGGCTTGTCGGAGGGGTCGGCTGGCTAGTAGGCCGAGTGCCGGTGTGCATCTGTGATGTAAGAACCTACATATAGTAATGGTCACTAATCTCGAGGGCTATTATTATAGTATGAATTATTAAACTGGTGGGGGAATTACCTCATCCAGGACGATGTCCTTCTTGGGCCATTGCACGAACGTGTGCACCGCATCCCCAAGAGTGGTAATCTCGTCGTTCGGCGGCTTGTCCAACGGAAATCCCTTGCAATGGTCAGAGACACTGTCCACCTGGACCCATGCAAAACCCTCAGATAAAGGGACTCCGTTGATTGTGGCCCCTGCCGTGCATGGTTGCACCATCCCAAGGCCAGCCTCGATCGGGAAGAGACCGGCCAGCACCATAAGCTTGCAGGAGGCGGGTTCCTACAAACAGTGCACACTAACATATTGAATTTCACTGCTTTTCACTTTTGAATGAATTAACATAGAAAAGTGACCATTACCTGCAGAAAATCCACTGAATACTATCGAGAGGGCTTCGGCTGCGAAGACACCAGCGCGGACGTGCAACTGTTATTGTGGCCAAGAATGGGGCTCGGTAATTTCGCTGTTGCAAGGGGGATGCCCTGGGTCACCTGTCTTAGCTCTTGATACATGGCCTGCATCTCCGACAACTCCTCTAGGGGTGCTTTGTCCTGAGCAGCGAACTCCAATCGCATCTCCTCCTTGAGCCATTCGTCGCGGGCTTTGTGGAATCTCTTTCTCCTCTTAGCCACCTCCTCATCATCAGGGAAACCATCCCTCCAAGGCACAGTGGCACCGAGGCCGGATGCTCCTTATTTCCTAGCATCGTCGTGAGGATATCCCTGTCCCTGCTAGGGTTGAACTCTCCGGAAGCCGCCTACGCACTCAGCGTTGCCTGCAACAGGAGAACTTAGCAATACACACTAGTACAGAAATGCAGTCTTCTATCGGTAAAAAAAACCCTTCTACTATCGGTTTTTGTACCGATAGAGATAGACACGATAGAACAAGACTGGACATTTTCTATCGGTAAATAACCGACAGAAGAAGTTCACTATTCTATCGGCATATTATGAATCTACCGATAGAAAACCCGTCGTATTCTTACGTCCAGCAGTTCGAAAAGTACCACTATTCTAACGGTTAACTACAAGATTACCGACAGAAAAAAGCTTAGTACTCTATCGGCATATTAGGAGTGTACCGATAGAAAACTCGTCGCTAGCGGATTGAAAAGTTCCACTATTCTAACGGTTAACTACAAGATTACCGACAGAAAAAAGCTTAGTACTCTATTGGCATATTAGGAGTATACCGATAGAAAACTCGTCGCTAGCGGATTGAAATGTACCACTATTCTAACGGCTAATTATAAGTTTACCGACAGGAAAACTCACACTATTCTATCGGCATATTACAAGTTTACCGATAGAAAACTCGTCAATAGCGATTGAAAAGTACCACTATTCTAACGGTTAACTACAAGATTACCGACAGAAAAAAGCTTAGTACTCTATCGGATATGTATGAGTTCACCGGCAGGAAAGGTCAAACTCTTCTAACGGTTAATTTTGATTGTACCGATAGAAAAAAGGACAGTAGTCTCTCGGTTGTTGATGAATTTACCGATAGAGCAATCACATATACAGTACTTTATTTGCATCACAATACAGTACATTCACATATACAGTACAGATGCAATACAGTATAGATTGGATACACAATACAGTACAGATGCAAGGTAAATTCACAGAACAAATTCACACATTAGGCAGTTATTCACATATGTATGGACAAATACAGATTGCAATCCAATGTGGACATTTATTCACATATATATATTTATTCACATGTATATGAACAGTCTATGCAGAGTACACCAAAAGGAGAAAATTGTCATGCTGGATGGTTGGGTGCTACTTCCTCCATGACATATTGTGCCCAGATTTGTCGAAGATATATAATCTTTGCATTTTCATATTGGTCTTTCGACATGGCGATCTGCAAGCATGTGTGCATACTGAGTAACTAACTTCGATCCTAATTTAGAACGTGACACCCATTTTTGAAATTTGAGTTTCGATCCTAATTTAGAACGTGACACCCATTTTTGAAATTTGAGTTAGCTATCGATGCTTACCTGGGGGAATCGGGAAAAGTTTGTCTGCACTAGGTCGTACATGTAGCGCAGCACATAAAACCCGCATTCCCACGATTGCGGCTGCTGATGGCACTGAGATAATTGCATATGCGAATACATGTTAGCTATATATTGTTTCCATAAACTAATTAAGCATAAACAAAAAGTCTCGTGAGTACCTCATATTCTTTCCAAGCTAGTAGGGAGCCCTGCGGTGCGGCATGCCTCCCTCCAGCGGACACATATTTATCAAAAGCCCTGCATTTCAGTTAGTATTGCCGGTTAATGTATTATCATTAGCTAGTGAGGTCAAAATTTAAATCAAACATATAAGTTACTTACGCCCCCATATTCCCCTTGAGCACATATTCCATCGATAATCTGTCACGCATCGAATCGAGGTAGTACACCTCGTTCCTCGGCGGACAGATCACGATGAGGATCCAGTGGCCCCTGCATTGTACGTAAAAGAGGACCGCTAGCTCAAAGTACATCTCAGGTGTAACATACAAGATTGAGTTAAATTAGTACGAAATGCACTAACCTTTGGTGGTACGGCACCAGAATGAAGTCCCTGTCCTGCTGCGCCATCAGCGCGCTGGATATGTACTGCTCAGCGTGCGCGGCGTCCTGCTCTAGCATCGTGAGGCTTATTTTCTCTGGGTCGAGGAAACCCACCTTGTCACACGCAGCCTCCGATGCTAGCCTGTACATGCACCTGCATGCGAAGGACGAGATTAATATTAATTTCACAGAAAGTTACTCAGTATTCAAATGAACTGCAACATTAATGCAGAGTTAGCAAACAGAGTTAGAAAACAGCAATACATAGCATCAGCAAACTCACAGGACTCCAGTCCGTATGATGGACATATCGAGCTCCCGCCAGTTGTAGAGGTCGAACAGATCCTCGTGTGCCACGGATATAGTCCCGGGCTCACGGTGGAACTGCCCAGGCCTGTAGGGAACTAAGAAGTTCAGGCTGCGCCGAGCTCGATGTAGGTACCAGTCGTGGAGGTCTCTGGTTGATCGATCCAATTTCCGCAAAGATGCCTCCGACAGGAGTGGGAGCGTGTTCGTGAACGTCCGCGGCAGTCCCTGTCGCCCTTTGCCCTTGCCTTTGCCGCCCTTGCCTTTTGCCGGGGACTGAGCGCGTACCTTCGAAGGCAAGGGCGAGGTGATGGCGGCTTTCTTCTGAGGTGGAGGCGTGGATGCGCTGGGTGGGGTCGAGGCCGTCTTTGATGTGTCCAGGTTCGCACGAGATCGGCCCTCATGCCCTGAGCTGGGGGCGCAGTCCCCTGGTAGCCCCGCGGCAGGCCACTTCAATTAATGAGCACGTATGTTAGATTATGCAAGTTGAGTGTACTGAGTAGGATGTAATCTAAAATGTGTAGGATTTACCGGTTGTATTACAAGACACTTCTTGGGCCACTGTACGTAGGAGCCCACTGCCTCGGCAAGTGTCTGCAGTTCCTCTGTTGGGACTGGCAACGGAGAATCGTTGTAGCCCGGCATGGCCATGTCCACCTGTACCTTTGCGAAACCCAACCGCAGAGGTACACAGTGGACCCGGACATCCGGCCCAGACGGATATACGAAGCCGTGTCCAACCACTTCCTGCCCGGCGCCTACGTGATTCTGTAGGATGCAGCCCTCCGGCCCCTGCAAATTTGTAACAATTAAAATAGGTTAGCGAAACAACTCTAACAGAATGGGAGTGGCATCAACTTAAGTGCACAGATGAAGGCTTGCAGTACCTCAAGTAGATCCACTGGATCCGCGAGTACCTTCGAAGCGCAACTGCTTATCCGACCCCGCGGGGTACCGTCGTCCTGGGGATCCGCATCTAAACTCTTGGCCAGCAATGTTTCTCTCAACCGTGCAAACTCTTCCCTCATTTGTGCGACCTCGGTCTGCACCTCAGACTGTACCTCAGCCCGTATCTCAGCCCGCATCTCCGCCCGTATCTCCTCCCGTACCTCAGCCCGTATCTTATCGGAGAGGTCAGCTTCCTTTTCCTTCCAGGTGCGGGCCTTCTTCCTCGGTGGAGCCGGATCTACGAAACCGGCCTTCCACGACACAATGGCTCCCACGGCCCGTGTCCGCCCGGGATGCTCCTTATTTCCTAGAGCTCGGGTGAGGATGTCGTTCTCCCTCTGCGGGGTAAACAATCCCTCCGCTGCGTCCTTCTCAAAAGAGATCTGTTACATTTGAAGGTACCTTGTGAGACAAATTGCCTTATATACACTTGTGCGCACACAGTTTACGAGGTTAGCCAACTTACCATTCGCCTCACAACATCGGCGTCCCCAGGGGTTGCGAACTGCACAGACCCCGTGGACGACACGGACCCCCTCCCCCTCCACCATCGCTTGCACCTCTCATCCCTGATCTCGGAGAGCGGCAACTCAGGGGTGTCCATGACAGGATTTTGTTCGTCTTCCTTCTTCCACTGTTCCTCCTTCCCCGCATAGCCCCGGGATCCGAGCCGATGCGGGTGGTCGTTCCTCTTCTGGATCGCCCTATTCTTCTCGCTAAGGGCCTTGAACTCCTCAGTCCCCTTCTGCTTGGTGAATTCCTCCCATACCTCCTCCGATATGAAGGGGTACTTCTCGCAAGGAGATTTCCCCGCAGCTAGGAAGTTACTGACGAGCCAGCTCTTAAAGGTTTTCCATGTTCCGTTCATGTCCTTCAAGCAGGCAGTCCTAGGTGT
Source organism: Pharus latifolius (assembly GCA_019359835.1). Taxonomy (NCBI): domain Eukaryota; kingdom Viridiplantae; phylum Streptophyta; class Magnoliopsida; order Poales; family Poaceae; genus Pharus; species Pharus latifolius. The sequence continues at coordinate 63,316,946 of CM033323.1, forward strand.
ATCGTCGGGGATGTTCCACTTAGCCTGTTTCCGAAAAATGCATACAATTAATCACGAGTTAGTTAAACTTTAGTATAAGCCAAGAGAACGTGATTACGAAAGAGTTCAGCGATTTCAGTTCATTTAACCTTCACTTCCGCCCACAACCTATCCCTCTCGTCCGCCGTCACGTCCTTCCAGCTCTGGACGGTGATCTTCACCCTTTCTTTCGCCAACAGCCCAACGTAGGCCGCGTACCTCCCAGCATTCTTTCCAATCGGCCTCCCAAATTGGTTGAACTCACAAGAAAGATCAGTGCGTTTGGCCAAACGCCCCAACGTCGTCGCGCCTCGCCCCACCCTCTTGCGCTGGGATGTAACAGCCCCATCTTCAGTAGTTACGATGGGGTTGGCCCTAGTCGAACCACTAGTACCATCCGATGAAGACGACGACATGTCTTGCCCTACAAAACCTTCAACAAACCATATATATGGCGATTAATTCGCCTTGGACTTCCATAACTCAGCCCAGGACTGGAGACTAACTAGGGCGGCAAAAGGGAAAATAATACAAAAAGAAAGACATGCATAAATTACTTACTGAACTCTTCAGAAATATTTTCTATCGGTAAACACATGAGCTGCCGATAGACCATAACAATTACCTCCACACAAGACAATTTTTCTATCGGCAAACACGTGAGATACCGATAGAACATAACAATGTTCTCTACATATGGAATTTTGTTGACAAGCCACCATTCACTGTCATCACATAACATTCTCGATGATTTGCTACACTAATTAATATTCATGGGCCAGCATTATTATTTCACACGTAAATATGCACACAAGCATCTAAGTGCTACTGTGCATAATCTTTAGCCTAGCCTGTATGTGAGTCATCAGGACTTCACAGCTATTAGGTTGGGAAAAGTCATGTATATAGGCATTTGAAACATATACATCGAAGACCCATCCACATTGCCATATATTCATACGAAGTGAGTAAAAATTCCCAACCAAACTAGTACATTGCATGGCTCATGTCCTTCCAGATCCAAATTAAGTTTTACTACTTGTGCAGAAAATTTTCTATCGGTAAACACATGAGCTGCCGATAGAATATGTGTAAGAACACCTCCAACATATAATCTGCATTACATGGCAGTTGGATACAATTGATCACACATACAGCAGTATAGAGAAGTTAAAATCTCAAAACAGGTTCATTACAGCACTGGAACATATTATGTAAACCCTAATTAAAATCAACATTGCCTGCGGAATGTACATAAGCCAACACAATAGGGAACCCTAGTGTAATTGCAAAACTCCAAGAATTAGTACGTGCAAAACACTAGGATCAAATAAAGAAGATGCTGGAAATAGAACGACGAATTAGGGTATTTACGGCGGCGATCAGTTCTGGTGATGCAGAGGCGGTGTAGAACGCAGCAGCGGCGGGCGAAGGACGAAAATAAGAACCGGTGGCAGTGACGAACCAGTGTCCAGCCGGCGATCGTCGTGTGGGAGAGAGGAAGTGAGTGCTCACGGCGGAGGTTGGGGTTTTCTTCGCTCTCAAAGAGACGCAGTGCTCTAAGGTGGAACTGTTCGAGTGGAGGGAAACTAAAGGGCCGTGTACGAGAAATAAAGTAGCGGAGGAACTTTTCTATCGGTATAACAAAATGATACCGATAGACTTATGTAATTTTCTATCGAAACAACAAAATAATACCGATAGAAAAAGTAAATTTCCCGGAAAAATATTCGAATTAGTGATTGCATTTTTCTATCGGTATAAACAATAAAATCCCGTGAGACCAATTTTCCACAGAAAATTTTTTTAAAGTGCTTGAGATTGGGTGCCATTTTTCTATCGGTAAAAACAACAAAATACCGTGAGAGTAATGAAAAGGTGCCCTTTTCTATCGGTATAAACAAAAAAATCCCGTGAGCCCAATTTTCCCCAGAAAATTTTTTTGATTAAGTGCTTGAGATTTGTGTGCCCTTTTTCTATCGGTAAAAACAACAAAATACCGTCAGAGTTATGAAAAGGTACACAATTTAACATCAAACAGACCGTGGTTGAAAGCTGCAGAATGTTAAAGAAAGAGGGAAGATAGCCGGAAAATTGGAAAATTGACATAAAAAGAAATTGTTCATTCATTGTTGTTTTATCACTTACATAAAAAATAAAACCCAAAATGCTAGGTCAAGGGGTGGTCTTAGCCCTGGCTGCATGTAGAATAGAGTCAGTTAGACTTGCAGCCAGGACGCAGGACTCCTCTAGCGACAAGTTGTCCCTAGGATCAACTACTACCGCGTCAAGAAGGCCTGCGACCTCCGTCAGCTTCGCTATGGTATCCTTCATAGTCAAACCGCAGCCAGCGATGGTCATATCCGCGGCTTTCTTCTCCTCGCGAAGACGCCTCGTCCTCGCCCTAGCATTGTCACCATCCGTCTTCATGCGCTTAATGCGCTGGAAGAGATCGTCAAGGTCAAGCCGTAGCTGAGTGTGCTTGTCTGTAAGGAGCTTGTGCTCCTCCTGGAGGGCCCTCAGGTCAGCCTTCACTTTGGCAGTGTCTTCCACGGCTACCATTCCCTGTGCAAATCAACAGGTCAAGAATGAACTGAACATGGATTAACAATACAGGGGTAAACCGAGGAGATTTAGAGTTCTTACCGGGGAGGCCGTGGATGACGATCCCATGGAGGTTGCCATTGTGAAAGAGAAGATGAGGAGTCCAACCGTTCGAGAATTAGAAAAACAACAAAATACCGCGACGCATGGCGAGGTACTTATAGAGTTTCCAAGGCGACGCATGGCGACACGGTTGAGAATTCGAAGCGGTAGAGTATTCTTCTATCGGTAAAAACAGGAAAAAACCGTCAGACAACAAATACCGTGAGACAAATGAATTTATTCTAACGGTAAAATAGAACAATACCGATAGAAAACGTTTTGAAGTGCCTGAGAGAAGATGTCCTTCTCTATCGGTATAAATAACAAAATACCGTCAGAAAAAAGGGATTTTTGAAGAGGCTGCGATGAGATTTTTGCAAGTGCTATTTGAAGGGAAGAATTAAATATTTACAGGATAAAGGTACTGTACATGTTAGAACTCATGCTGTGGAGTAAAATTGAGATGTATTAATGCTGTGAACTAGCTTATCATTAAATTCTAAAGAAAAATGTACTGCCTGATGTATTAATGATAAGTTCCTCACCTTGCTGCAGAACTTGTGGGCTGTTTGCTTGGCATTTATCCCTGAAATAGAAATTAATCATCAATGGTTCTCAACCCATAATCCTTCTTCGTGGTCATCTCGCAGATACGTTGTTTCGTCGATATCTTCAGTACGGATAGATTGAATGTCCTCTAAAAATGGAGGTATTTCATCGAATTGGTTATACTCCTCTTCGTCGACAACATCTTCGACCCCAACAATACGTCTCTTGCTGTGGAGGACAACATGCAAGTTTGGATTGGCCGGGTCAACGATGTAGAATACCTGTGTGGCTTGCTTTGCAAGTATGAATGGATCGTCTTGGTGTCCGACTCTACCAAGATTGACGAGAGTAAACCCGTAACTGTCAACTTGAACACCTCGAGGGATTTCGACCCATTGGCATCGAAACAGGGGAATCTTAAGTAATCCGTAATCGAGCTCCCATATTTCGTCAATAACACCGTAATATGAGTTCAGCGCCCTTACTGACCTGGCATCCTCGGAAATAGCAAACAGTGTCACTCCGCTACATTGCGTGCTACTCTTGGCGTCTTGAGCTCTTGTGTAAAATGAATACCCATTGATGTCGTACCCCTGCCAAGTCCCTACAGTGAATCTTGGGCCTCTAGCCAACCATGTCACAGTTTCACTTACGGAGCCCTCGGCAGCTCGCGTGACTCTTTCTTGGATCCACTCAGCAAATTTCCTGTTATGTTCTCTGCTTACCCAAACGTCTGACTTCGAAGGATTCTGTGACCGTAACATTACCTTGTGCTCGTGTATGTATGGCTCGACCTCCGTCATGTGTTGTAAGACCCAAAAATGTGATTTTGCGTACACATCACGAGCGGGGACGATAGCTTTGAATCCAATCGTTCCAATTCCCTCAAGCCTACCCTCGTGTCGGGACCTAGGAACACCAATTGGGTCAACCCCGGCCATATAATCTGTGCAAAATTCAATCACCTCCTCGGCGGCATAACCTTCCATGATACTCCCCTCGGGTCGACGACGAGTCCTTACGTATCCCTTCAATACACCCATAAATCTCTCAAATGGATACATGTAGCGCAGGCACACAGGTCCACAAAACTTAATTTCTCTGATAAGGTGAACAATCAGATGGACCATAACATCAAAAAAGGATGGAGGGAAATACATCTCGAGCTGACAAAGAGTTGTAACCACGTCGCGTTGCAAAGCGTCCAATCCATCGGGATCAATTACCTACGAGGACACAGTTGCGCCAAATATTCATATCAGAAAAATCTTCTCATTAAGCTCCACAAATGGAGGTAGTGAACTTATAGTACGAGTGCACGTACTTACCTTGGAAGATATTGCGTTGAAGAAATAACATAGGTTTGTGATTGTCTCTCTGACTTTAACTGGGAGAATGCCTCTGATAGCAATGGGAAGCATCTGTGACATCAAGACATGACAGTCGTGGGACTTCATGCCAACCAGTCTTAGGTCCTTCATAGACACAAGTTTTTTCAAGTTCGCGGAGTACCCACATGGAACTTTAACACCGTGCAGGCACCGACAGAGTTCTGTTTTTTCGCTCTTGGACAACGTGTAGCAGGCCGGGGGGAGGTATGTACGCTTTCCATTCTCTAAAGGTGCAAGCTCAGTCCTTATCCCCATTTCCACCATGTCACGACGAGCTTTCACACCATCCTTTGTCTTTCCCGGAATGTTCAACAACAAACCAATCAAACTGTCACAGACATTTTTCTCTACATGCATGACGTCAATGCAATGTCGAACTTGTAAGTGCTCCCAGTACGGTAGATCCCAGAGAATCGATCTCTTCTTCCAAACATTTTTTTCTCGAGGTTTAGAATGCTTACCGAACTCAACTTTGATGTCGTTCACGCGTGAGTAAATCTCCTTACCGGTCAGAAACACTGGAGCTGATCCCTTCTCAGGCTTCCCATTAAATGATTTCCTCTTCTTACGGTACGTGTGATGCACCGGAAGAAACCTGCGGTGACCCATGTACACTGTTTTCCGGCAGTTTCGCAGCCAGATGCTCTCAGTTTCATCTAGGCAAATAGGGCAAGCCTTGGCTCCTTTCGTACTATACCCCGACAAATTGCCGTAGGCAGGAAAATCATTTATGGTGCAAAATATCAGGGCCCGCAAGATGAAATTCTCTTTCTTGTATGCATCCCACACCTGCACACCCTCGCTCCACAATTTCTGTAAGTCCTCGATTAAAGGTGCTAGAAACACGTCAATATCATTTCCGGGTTGTCTGGGTCCTGAGATTAGTAACGCCATCATGATGTACTTGCGCTTCATGCATAACCAAGGAGGAAGATTGTAGATGCATAAAAGAACCGGCCAAGTGCTGTGCCGGCTGCTCATATTACCATGTGGGTTCATACCATCTGTACTCAGCCCGAACCTTACATTCCTAAGTTCACCGCCGAACTCAGCAAATGTTCTGTTGATGTTTCTCCATTGAATAGAATCAGCTGGGTGTCTCAGTTTTCCGTCTTGTTTCCGGGCTTCAGCATGCCAACGCAAGTGCTTCGCGACTTTCGGATTTGCAAACAGCCGCTTCAATCTAGGTATCACAGGCAAGTACCACACAGTTTTTGCCGGGGGCCCTTTCCTTACCTCGTGACGTTCACTGTCAATCCGGTCCCTACGCGTATACCTCGATGCGCCGCATCTTGGACAAACATGCAAACTGGAGTACTCGTTACGGTACAACACACAATCATTTGGGCATGCGTGTATTCTTTCGATTTCCATTCCCAACGGACACAACAGTTTTTTGGCTTGGTAAGTAGATCTTGGCAACTCATTTCCCTCTGGAAGCATGTCCGCTAGAAGATCTAATAGTGCCGTGAAACACTTATCACTCCAACCGTTTCCTGCCTTCAAGTTATATAATCTCAGCACAGAAGACAGTTTTGTAAATGTTGCACATCCAGGGAACAGAGGCTTCTCAGAGTCAGCAATCAGTTTCTCAAATTCACAGAAGTCATTTTCGTTGTAATCTTCCTCTACATCACGTAACATCTCATCTAGATTGTCATCATCATCATCTACGTGCACATCGGAATTAACATTACCAAAATTGGGATGATCATCGATATTATTGCAATCCACATCCGAGTCGTGCTGATTGGTAGTAGTGGTGCTTGTTTCCTCAAGATCTTCGCCATGCCATATCCAACGGGTGTATCGCGCGTTAAAACCACGACGAATCAAATGACTCTTAATTTGATCAGAGTTGCTAAACCTCTTCAAGTTCATACAATCTGTACAAAGACAGAGCATATTTTTCTCTCCCTTCCTCTCCTTTTGTTGCTCAGCAAATTTAATAAACTCATTCACACCATCCAAATATTCAAGAGTAGTACGTTTTATTCCATACATCCAATATTTCCTGTCCATCTACAATTAACAAAATTTAACGAGTAAGCCATGCATGAAACCTGCCCGATTAAGTTATGTATATGTACATGTACAGCCTCTTACAACAGATACATGTGTTGAACCCTAGCCTGACGAAATTAACACTAATTAACCTAGCTAACTACACAATACAAGCTAGTTAGCTCCTAAAACATGACGCATTTCCAGCTACCAAGCTCCCAAGCTTAGAGCTACAAACTTGGAACTACACAATACAGCTAGCTTGCAAGTAGAGAGGAAGGGAGATCTAGAGGGAGAGAGAGATAGGTGTCGACGATTAAGCATACCTTAAAGAGAGGGGCGCAATCAACTTCCCTCCAGCCTGCGCTGATCACCCTAGCAGTGTAGCTGGAACTTTCGTCACAAACAGAGGGACACAGAGTGCAACAGAACAAATTAAAGAGCAGCTCCGCAATGGTCGACTGGGGTTTTCCTTATAATGGACATTTTTCTAACGGTAAATACATGAAATAACCGTCAGACTAACTTAGGTAATTTGCCGCTCACATATTCTATCGGTAAAAACACACACATACCGTTAGAGAATATACATTACTAAGCAAATATATGTATTTTTCTATCGGTAAATATGTGCATTTACCGTTAGAATATGCATGACTAAACAAATATATGTGCTTCCTATCGGTAAATATGTGTATTTACCGTTAGAATATGCATGACTGAACAAATATATGTATTTTTCTATCGGTAAATATGTACATTTACCGTTAGAATATGCATGACTAAACAAATATATGTGTTTCCTATCGGTAAATATGTGTATTTACCGTTAGAATATGCATGACTGAACAAATATATGTATTTTTCTATCGGTAAATATGTGCATTTCCGTTAGAATATGCGTGACTGAACAAATATATGTGCTTCCTATCGGTAAATATGTGTATTTACCGTTAGAATATGCATGACTGAACAAATATATATGTTTTCCTATCGGTAAATATGTGTACTTACCGTTAGAGGAGGTACTGTCACCAAACTGGGACAAACATGCACATGCCATTTCTCACATTCAAGGAATCATATCAATGTAACATCAAACAGATCTTACATCAAACGGATCTTAACTAGAAGATAAAGCAATATATTTCAAGAAATGCTAATTTGTGGATTAACTAGGAGACACAAAAATACTTTTCGTAGGTAGTTGGGACTTCATCTTGCCAAAGAAATTACACATGCCAGTTCACAAATTCAGGTACAAACATACACATGCCAGTTCACCAATACAAATTCAGGTACAAACATACACATGCCAGTTCACAAATTGAAGTGCATGTCTGAAACAGCAGTACAAATACACACCTACCTACCAATACAATTAAATACACAAATGCTCCCTGCACATTCAAGTTCATGTCCCAATTAGCAATACATGATACACAAATATACAACAATATACAAATACAACAATTCACACATTCGATGTATATTACAAAAGCCACGTCTGAAATTAACAACAGATCACGACGAGGACCCAGTGGCCCATACATGCATTTTACATAAAAGGGAACCTTTGCAGGTTGCCACAATGCAACTACCGACTACAAGTTAGACCTGATACATCACAAATCCATTCATCCAAAACAGCAAATGTCTGAACCACATTGGACTTAACCATAGGAGTTCAGTTCGAAGACGCCCGAGGAGCTGGAACTGCCGTCGACATACATTTGTACGTAATGGTGATTTCCTCGGACTCAAACTCGATCAACTCAACTCAACTCAACTCAACTCAACTCAACTCCATTAACAAAAAGAACCTACCTTCCAAGATGTTGTTCTGTGTAGTGATGGTGTAGAATGGCTGTGCAAATAACAACAATTCTTCTTCTCCAAGCAGGTAAGCATCTGGCCACAAGCTGGTGCATGCAAAAACATGTAAGATGCTTTCTATAGGTCCTGATTTGAGAAACACGCCGGGCTTAAGCATCTTCTCGACCGAGCCAACCAAGATCTCGCCCTTCACGTCCTTCCAGCTCTCGACGGTGATCTTCACCTTTTCTTTCGCCAACAAGCCAACATAGGCAGCGTACTGCGATGAAGAACCGTGAAATACGTTGCCCCCCACGAGCATCATCCAAGGACCTGAACAGATCATAATCATATTGAAAAGAAGACACATCAAAATGAAGGATACAAAAAAAGCAGAATTATTGCCATAATCGGATTAGAATAATCTAACAATATTGCAGAAATTTTACGTACCTTCCTTGGGATGCCGACGTCTAGAGGGCGTCGATGGAGGTGCGGAGGTGCAGCGGTCCCCTGTAGAGGTGCGCCGGCCGTCCATGGAGCTTACGGGTTAGGACTACGAGCCCAGATGAACTGTGAGAATGAAAGAGACATACCCGTGTATTTATACAATTATATATTTTCTATCGGTAAGAAAACAGAATACCGTTAGTAATAAAAACATCTGTAGAAGCCGAATGGTTCTATCGGCAAAACAAATATTACCGATAGGAATTTTTGTACATACTCTATCGGTCTGTACGTACATTGCCGATAGAATATTACTAGTTGTAGAAGGCCAACAGTTCTAAGATATTTTGTGCAATATTCTACCGGTATAAACATGCATTACCGATAGAATAAAACTATTAGAAGACGAACAGTTCTAAGCAATTTTCTATATATTCTAACGGTAAAAGAATCCATTACCGATAGAATAAAAATATTTGTAGAAGGTCAACTATTCTATCGGCGAACTACATATTGCCGATAGGAACTTTTAATATATTCTGTCGGTATATTCATATAGTAGCGATAGAATAAGTCTAGTTGTTGAAGTCGACCAGTCCTATCGGCGCACAACATTCTTCCGTCAGTACTTATGCATCTCTTCTAACGGCAAATATGTTCATCACCGCTAGAGTAAATCATACTATTTATTCTATCGGTAAGTTTCTTAGAAACCGATAGGGAAAATACATCCGTCGGGCTTTTTTGCCCACGAGGCACATTTTCTATCGGTTTTGTGCTGTTTCGCTAATAACCGATAGAAGATAGGGGTTAGTAGACTGCATTTCTGTACTAGTGACAACCCATTGCATGCGTGTTACAAGGATAGTAAGTGATCCTACAAAGTTAGAGATCTTACTAGCCGGTCAATCACTTCCCTTTCCGCAGGGTTATTCACAGAGATGCTTCTGGAGGAGGTCATCGTTGATCTTGCTCGGCACCAATTGCGGGCGCGCATGTCCGTTATGCCCGCATAAGGAGCGGCGGCCAAAGACTGGGAAGCCTCCTCGTCCTGCTTCCTCCACAATGCCTTCTTCCCCACATACCCACCGGTGCCTAGTCTGTGTGGGTGAGTATTCTTGGCCTGGTTAGCCTTGCCCTTCGCACTAAGCACCTGGAACTCATGCGTGCCCTTCATCTCCATGAACTGCTGCCATGCCTAAGGAGTCGCAAAAGGGTAGCCATTGAAGGGGGTCTTCGACTCCTTCACATAGTGTCTTGCAAGATGGCTCTTGAAGTTCCTCCACGCGTTGTTTATTGACATCAGTGTCGTCCGACGGATGGTGAACTGGCGATTCTCAGGAATGTGAAACGCCGCCTGCACTTCTTCCCACAGCGCATCCTTGCACTCTCGGGGCACTTGACCCCACTCGGAGGTGGTGATGGGAACCCGCTCCCTTGACACTTTGCCGCATAGTGAGCAGTACTGATCGACAAGTTTGTCCAGAGCTTCCGACACACCATTGTCATTGAATTGTATGTGCTGCTTTTCCTGCTTGTCGAGACGCGCGCATGTCATCTGGCCTTGCCCCTTTCTCTTCACGATTGGGTCACGGTGGACGAGGTGACCTCCGACCCAAGTGTCTCATCGCCAGAGAGGTCACTCTGACTCCCCGACCTGTTCATTTTGTCACCGGACATATCAGTTCCTAACATAAGTGAAAGAGAGAACAGTGTAAGTAAATCTGAAACTAATAATTCTATAGCTAAACCCATATACTTATAATTGACCAAGAATGGCAGAAATGGTGGGGAGGCGACGGAGGTGATCGCGGCAGAAGGTGGGAGGGCGATGGAGGTGATCACGCCTGACGGTGGGAGGCGATGGAGGTGATCGCGACGGATGGTGGGGAGGCGATGGAGGTGATCGCGTCGGACGGTGCGGAGGCGATGGAGGTGATCGCGCCAGACGGTGGGGAGGCGATGGAGGTGATTGCGTCAGACGGTGCGAGGGCATAGAGAGCTAGGGAAAGTGAAGTGAAGAGTCGCGAAGTGTGGAAATGAGTGGGACAAAGCCCGCCTTGAACAATGTACCATGTAGAGAGATTATCACAGACGGTTCTGAGGTCACAACCGTCTGTGATATATTACCATCACAGAAGGTTTTGATATCAGAACCGTCTGTGATAGATTATCAAACGGTTCTGCATAGTTTAAGGACAGTAAGCAGAGAGATTATCACAGACGGTTTTGATCTCAGAACCGCCTGACAGTCTATCACAGACGGTTTTGAAATCAAAACCGTCTGTGATGGTAATATATCACAGATGGTTGTGAACTCAGAACCGTCTGTGATAGTTGCCCTCTTCTACACAATAATGTAGTGCTTTACAATCAGAAACTCTGTAACTCTGAATACTGAAATTTCAGTATCCAAAATGCCTCAAATCTATGCAAATGATGTCCAAATGCTCGAAAACTTGTTTTAAATGAAACCTCAAGGGACACTCAGATATTGCAAATGGAGTCCAAATGCTCCGAAAATAGGTTACAATGTGAAGCATGCTCAAATAAATTAAACATACAATGTGGAGCATGCTTAAATAAATGTTACATACAAATGGGGACTTTGACCGACAATTTCCACATACGTACATACACACCCATGTTATCCTCAACTTTCCACTTGCCGTAGCCCTGCAAAGGCAAGAATTAGAGGATAAGTTATATTGATGGAAACAGAGAGATATGGACGGTTGATTACTTTTAAAGTATGACCCTTCCTGGTGATCCATACGCATGTAACTGGTTTCGTCAGTTTCTTCAGTATCGACCTGTATGCCATCTCCAAATGGAGGCTTCTCATCAAATTGATTGTGTTCTTCCTCGTCTACGACATTTTCAACTCCAACAATCCTTCTCTTGCCATGAAGGACGATGTCCCACTTCTTATTGCCCAGGTCACTGACATAAATGACCTGAATGGCTTGCTTTGCAAGTATGAATGGCTCATCTTTATAAGCAACTTGCGAGATCCACATAAGTGAAACCATAACTGTCAACCTTCACACCCTGTGGGATTTGGACCCATTGGCATCGAAACAGGGGAATCTTGAGCAGCACGTAATTGAGCTCCCAAATTTCTTCTATGAACCTGTAGTACTAGTTTAATCCACGTACTACCCTTGTTGGGCCTGTCTCGCTGAACTCCTCATGAAAAGCTTCTACACTCACTCCAATATTTTTCATAGTGCTCTTTCGATCTTGAGCTTCATGTAAAATGTATACCCATTGATGTCGTATCCCTGCCATGTCTGTACAGTAAATGTTGGCCCTTTTGCCAACCATTTAAGATTCTTACTTGCGGACTCCCCGGTGATTCACACTTTCATCCACGCGTTGAATCGACTGTTATGTTGTCTCATGAGTCAAACCTCGGATCGGCGAGGATTGTCTTGTCGTAGCATCTCCTTGTGCTCGTCGATGTACGGAGACACCTCCGTCATGTGTTGCAAGACCCAAAAATGTGCTTTCGAGTACATATCGAAATCAGGAGTGATTGCTCTCCATCCAATAGTTCCAATGCCCTCAAGCCTCCCCTCGTGACGAGACACGGGAACTCCTATTGCTTCTACCTCGGCCATGTAATCGACACAAAACTCAACAACCTCTTCCACTGCATAACCTTCGACAATGCTACCCTCGGGCTGAGAGCAATTCCTCATGTAGGCCTTAAGTACACCCATGTACCTCTCGAATGGATACATATAACGTAGGAACACGGGTCAACATATCTTGATTTCTCTGACAAGTGGATAGTGAGATGGACCATGATATCAAAAAATGACGGAGGAAAATACATCTCAAGCTGACAAAGAGTTCGAACCACCTCGCTCTGCAGAGAATCTAGTTCCTCGGGATCAATGACCTTGCAAGAAATTGCATTGAAGAAATAACACAGCCTCGTGATCATCTCTCTGACATTATGCGGTAGAATACTCTGGATGGCAACAAGAAGCATTTGTGTCATCAACACGTGACAATCGTGAGACTTCATACCAAACAATTTCAAATTGCCCATGGACACAAGCTTTTTCATATTTGTGGAGTAACCCAATGGAACTTTAACACCATAGAGACACTTACAGAGTTCTGTCCTCTCAACCTTGCCCAAAGTGTAGCATGCAGGGGGGAGGTATATATGGCCTTTCTCGTCCTCTCTCGGTGCTAGCTCGGGCCTGATTTTCATTTTGATCATGTCACACCGCACATTGACTCCATCCTTTGTCTTCCCCAGAATGTTCAACAATAGGCCGATTAAATTGTTGCAAACATTCTTCTCTACATGCATGACATCAATGCAATGGTGAACCTCTAAATGCTCCCAATACGGTAAGTCCCAAAATATCGATCTCTTCTTCCAAGAGTTCTTCGTGCGGGGTTTCAATTTACAACCCTTTCCAAACACAACGTCTATGTCGTTCACCCGTGAGTAAACTTCTTTCCTGCTCATAGGCTTCGGGGCTGAACCATCTTCCTTGTGGCCATCAAATTCCCTCTTCCTCTTATGATACGCGTCATTCTTCGGAAGAAACCTAAGGTGACACATACACACTATTTTCCTGCAATTCTTCAGCCACACGCTCTTAGTCTCATCTTCGCAGTGGGGACAAACTTTGGCTCCTTTCGTACTACGGCCCGACAAATTTCCAAGGGCAGGGAAATCATTGATGGTGCAAAATATCATAGCACGTAGGATAAATGTCTCTCGTTTGTATGCGTCCCACACCTGCACCTCTTCGTTCCACATTGTTAGCAGATCCTCTATCAATGGTGCTAGGTACACATCAATATCATTTCTGGTTTTGGTCCTAAGATAAGTAGAGATATCATGATGTACTTGCGCTTCATACACAACCAAGGAGGAAGGTTGTAGATACACAAAAGAACTGGCTAAGTGCTATGCCGACTGCTCATGTTACCAAAAGGATTAATTCCATCAGTACTCAACCTGAACCTTATATTCCTCAATTCCGCTCTGAAGTTAACAAATTCCCTATCGATGTGTCTCCACTGTGAAGAATCAGCGGGGTGTCTCAGCTTTCCATCCTTCTTCCGGTCTTTCGAGTGCCAACGTAATAATTTTACCTCTTTATGGTTTGCAAACAAACGCTTCAAGCGGGGAATGATAGAAAAATACCACAACAACTTAGCAAGAAGTCCTTGCTTTATCTCAGCGCAGTCACCATCGCCGGTTTGGTTCTTACACTTATTGTGGGATGCACCACACACCGGACAAACATGCATATCCTTGTAGTCGTTACGATAAAGGATGCAATCATTAAGGGATGCGTGTATCCTTTCTACTTTCATTCCCAAAGGACACAACAATTTTTTTGCTTGGTAGGTGTTTTTTGGCAACTCGTTTCCTTCCGGAAGCATGTCCGCTAAAAGATCTAACAGTGCCGTGAAACTCTTGTCGGTCCAGCTGTTGCTTGCCTTCAATTTTAGCACTTCAAGCATGGAGGTCAACTTTGTGTACTTTGACTTGCAATCAGGGAACAATGGCTTTTCTGAGTCCTCAATCAGGCGCTTGAATTTTCCAAACTCCCTTTCACTGTAATTTCCTTCCACATCACGCAACATGTCATCTAAATTGTCATCCTCTGGCATATCCTCATTGAAATCGTTGTTGGGATCCCACATGTCCTGTTCCTCAACTTGAGTGGCACTTGTTTATGCAGTTTGCTCTTCGCCATGGTGGACCCAACACGTGTACCCCTTTTTGAAACCACGTCGGATCAAGTGGGCGACAATTTGAGATGAGTTGGTGAACATCTTAAGATTCTGGCAGTCTACGTAAGGACAGTACATATATTGTAAACCCTTCTTCGCCATGTCTTACTGAGCAACTTTTTAGAAATCTAAAACACCTTTCATGTATTCTTCACTCACTCGGTTGTCATTATACATCTAGTCTCATGGACCATCTACAATTAAATTCATACATGTGCTAAGTAATAATGCAATAAATTATAAATCTAGCTAGCTAGTGTTTGTGGAGTTTGCGGTATAACTAATTAACTACTACTTGAACTGCAAGCAATTTGTTAATAACTATTTGGGGGCGTGGATAACACATATCATAAAGCAATTAAATAGCTACAGGTCAAAAAATGAGAGTTACAACCAGGATTTGCTACTCTAGCTTCCCCTCCCTCTCCCTCTAATTTGATCAATCAATGGAGATCGATATTGATGATGAAATTAAGTAATGTGTATGCCTTAGGAGCAAGTACCAACCATGGATCTTCAAATTGTTATCCCCTAATGCTCCCCTTTTGAGATATTACTCTTCCTTGCCCCAGATCTCCTCCAACTAGATAGTACGTCGAGCAAGAGTGTACGACTAGCTCGAAACATCCATTGAAAGACCTTTTATACCAGGTTCAATACAGACGGTTCTAGCATCATACCGTCTGTAATAACAAACTATCACTGACCACTTTAAAACCATCAGTAATATCGATGCATTTGTGTAGAACTAAAAGACCTTTTATACCAGGTTCAATACAGATGGTTGTAGTATCATACTGTCTGTAATAACAAACTATCACTAACAGTTTTTACTTATAAACCGTCGGTAATATCGGTGCATTTGTATAGAACTATGACAGAAATATCACAGACGGTTTTGAGATATGAACCGTCGGTGATAATTACAATATCACAGATGGTTCCCAGGTCAAAACCGTCTGCTTAACTATCACAGTCAGTTTTGACGTCGGAACCGTCTGAGATAATTAAAATGTCAACCGTCTTCTCTACTATCATAGACGGTTCTGAGGTCTGAACTGTCTGTGATATTCCAACGTGCTGGAAAATTCGAAGCGTCGGACACTGTTGGGACTATCACAGTCAGTCCTGATATCAAAAACGTCTGTAATACTAGACGGTTGGGAGATCTAAACCGTGCTTGAAAGCTACAGAAAGATAAGGAAAGAGGGAAGATAGCTAGCAGTCCAAGAACGTGCTGGAAAATTGGAAAATTGACATAAGAACAAATTTTTCATTAATTGTTTTTCATTACTTACAAAAAAAAGCAAAAATACAAAATGCTAGATCAAGGAGTGATCTTAGCCCTGGCTGCATCTAGAATAAAGTTAGTTTGACTTGCAGCCAGGACGCAGGACTCCTCCAGCGACAAGTTGTCCTTCTTAGGATCAACTACTACTGCATTGAGAAGGCCTACAACCTCCCTCAGCTTCTCTATGGTATCCTTCATAGTCAAACCACAGCCAGTGATGGTCATATCCGTGGCTTGCTTCTCCTCACGAAGACGCCTCGTCCTCGCCCTAGCATTGTCACCATCGGTCTTCATGCGCTGGAAGAGATCGTCGAGGTCAAGCCGTAGCTGAGTGTGCTTCTCTGTAAGGAGCTTGTGCTCCTCCTGGAGGTCCCTCAGCTCGGCCTTCACCTTGCCTGAGTCTTCCACGACTCCCTTCCCTGTGCAAATCAACAGGTCAAGAATGAACTGAACAGGGATTAACAATACAGGGGTAAGTCCAAAAGATTGAGAGTTCTTACCAGGGAGGGCGAGGCTGATGATGCCATTGAGGATGCCATTGTCAAAGAGAAGCTAAGGAGTCAAAGAGTTTGAGAATTAGAAAAACATGTAAAGTAGTTGGCAATTCCACTACCGAGCTACTTATAGAATTTCCAAGGTGATGCTTCGTGTTCCCAGCCTAGGGTGCCGCGTGAACACACAGTGGAGAATTCAAAGCTCCAGAGGGCTATCACAGTCGGTTCTGAACTCAACGCCGTCTATAATACCATACTACTATCACAAACGGTTTTGATCTTAGAATCGATTGTGAAACCTGTCACAGACAGTTTTGATGTAGGAACCGACTGTGATAACTAACGGTTTTGATCTCAGAGCCGACTGTGATAACTGTTCTCCCTCTCAACAAAGATTGCCGCTCCCATGTTCACACTTAATCACCGTGTGATAATCGTTATATGATCGCGATAGTCGTTCCATGATCGCACACGGTGCACATACTTTTCTACGGTCGCATGGTTGCCAAAACCTAATGAAAGAGAGAAGATAGCAGTCCAAGCACGTACATGATGGAAAATTGACATAAGAACACATTTTTCATTAATTGTTTTGCATCACATACAAAAACAAAAAAGTAAAAATACAAAAGGCTAGGTCAAGGAGCGGTCTTATCCCTGACTGCATCTACAATAAAGTCAGTTTGACTTGCAACCAGGACGTAGGACTCCTCCAGCGACAAGTTGTCCTTCTTAGGATCAACTACGTACGCGTCGAGAAGGCCTACGACCTCCCTCAGCTTCGCAAAGGTATCCTTGACAGTGAAACCGCAGCCAGCGATGGTTATATCCGCGGCTTTCTTCTCGTCACAAAGACGCCTCGTCCTCTCCCTAGCCTTCTCATCATCAGTCCTCAATCACTTAATGTGCTGGATGAGATCGTCCACATCAAGCCTTAGCTGGGTGTGCTTCTCCATAAGGAGAATGTGCTGGTCCTGGATGGCCCTCAACTCAGCCTTCACCTTGCCAAAGTCCTCCCCATCTCCCCTTCCCTGTGCAAATCAACAGTTCGAGAATGTATTGAACAAGGATTAACAATACAGGGTAAGTCCAAAAGATTGAGAGTTCTTATCAGGGAGGGCGAGGCTGAGGATGCATGTGAGGATGCCATTGGCGTAGAGAAGCTAAGGAGTCAAAGAGTTTGAGAATTAAAAAAATTTGTAAAGTAGTTGCAATTCCACTGCCGAGCTACTTATAGAATTTCCAAGGCGACGCTTCGTGTTCCCAGCCTAGAGTGCCGCGCGAACACATAGTTGAGAATTCGAAGCGCTAGGGGACTATCACAGTCGGTTCTAAACACAACGCCGTCTGTAATACCATACTATCACAGACGGCGTTGAGTTCAGAACCGACTGTGATAGTCACAGATGGTTTTGTCTATAGAATCATCTGTGATATTCTTCTTATCCCAGATGGTTCTCAGTTTATAATCGTCTGTGATATGCCAGAACAATCACAGATGGTTTTGAACTAAGAATGTCCTATGATAAGTAGAATATCACAGACGGTTCCGTGCTAAAAACCATCTGCTTGACTATCACAGTTGGTTTTGACCTCAGAACCGACTGTGATAACTTAACAAATTCTCCCGATAGGCCTTCGCAGATGGTGTTCCATTGAAAAGTTCATAACCGTCTGTGATGTGCCATCCTGGATGTCTGTTTCTGTGGTAGTGGGGTCTCAGCATCGCCATGGTTGCAACATTGCCCATCGCAGCACTACTCAATGTCACCATCTGAGGTTGCAGTCTGGGATGCAACCTCGAGTACGTAATGGATTTGATCTCTATGTCATGGTCGGATTGTATTCTGATCCATATACATATAACTAAGTCCTATCTGTTTAGGGTTAGTTAGTGTCTGAGTCTGATATGTTTAGTTTATTGAGTTTGATACATATTTATACGATTGGACTATAAATATTTTGTAATAGTTCTAGTTTAGATCATCGAGTCTAGGTTGAACTTATTAAGTCTTTGACACTTATAGTTCATTAATTGATGTAGGCGAGTGCGTCCTATCGTTTGACGTGTAAAGATCCCTCTTTGAAATAAAGAGTGTGCTATCTTTTGAACTATGTTCTCGATCAACTTTTGGGTTTCGATAATTTTGAGTAAGATCCCGTTATTCCGCATATTAGCATCTGGGCGAGCCTAGTGCAAAAACCAAGGTTAGGTCTCAAATGGATCAAGTTGGTACCAGAGCAACTTTTCTATCCCGTGGATGGTGAAGACTCGCCAGGGTTATAAAACCTCCTACGAAACTCCAGGCGATAAATCGACAGTTCCTACAGTCGCATCTCCGAAGATGTCTGACGAAACCTCTGTTCAAGCTACCCTAGCCGAACAAGTGGCTAAGCTCTCCACCGACATGGAAACCGTGCTTTCTTGGATTAAGCAGCATGCCATGATTGTACCTCCTGAAGCTAGGAAGATTATGAGTGTGAAGACTGGTGAAGACTTGCGCAGGCCAGACGACAAGGAAGAAGAAGACGACCATATGGCTGACGACCTCGCCAACACCTCCTTAGCTATCGGATCGTTCAAAGTCGAAGCTAAGATTGATATACCAATATACATTGGGGTGATCGATGTCGAGAAGCTGGATTCTTGGATCGACCAGCTTGAGACCTACTTTGACCTACATGGATTCAGTAGCGCTCAAAAGGTGAAATTCGCACCTTCGAAGATGAAGGACCACGCCAAGACATGGTGGAAGGCCCTTGTCGCCAGTGGTGAAGCTGACGACCATGTGTGGGGTCCATTCAAGTGATTCCTGTGACAAGAATTTTACCCGATGTGTTATCTTGAGGAGAAATGGGATGGCTGGCGCAGATTATATCAGCGCCGTGACCAGACCATCCTGGATTATACGACAGAGTTTCAGAGACAAGAAATGGTCATTGGGATCTCGCTTTCTGAACCTCAAGTGTTCCAAAAATACACGTCTGGACTTCAGAAATCAATCAGTGCTGAGCTGAGCCTATTCAGCATCCAAGACATTGTGATCGTGAGCACAACTTCTATGATGATCGAGAAGAAGAATAAATCCCGTAGCGACAAAGGCACAAAGGGAAGTGTGACCTCGACAAAAAGAAAGCCTAGTTCAAAGAAGAATGCTTCGAAAACGGGCATGGGTACCTTTTGTGAGCATTGTCAAGTCATGGGATATACCAAGGATAAATGCTACAAGCTTCATCTTGAGCTTCGACCAAAGAGAAACGGACCAGAGAAAAGAACAGCTACAGCTACTATGGCTCCACCCGAAGGAGTTGTCCGAGTGACTTCGATTGATGAGGCGGATATGACCTTGTCTCTGATGGCAATGCTGAAGGAGAAAGGATTAGATTTACCTGACGACCATCACTCAACGAAGGACTTGTTCACTATCAACATCCAGGTGAAGCACGAAGTGGTCGCAGCAATATTCAATCCCGGAAGTTAGAAGAATCTAATCTCTGCTGGACTGGTTCAGCAACTTGGTTTCAAGACAACCACACACCCCCGACTATATCCGCTGGGTTGCTTTATATCCAACGTGAACCAACAGATAATGAGTTAGTGTGTGTTGAAATTTGCAATCTCTGCAAAATATATTGATGAGGTTCAATCTGACATTGTTCCCATCAATATTTGTCAGGTAATCTTTGGGAGTCCGTATCTGTATGATCGAGACGCTCACTTCCATCGGCGAGTGCAAGAGTACGAGTTCACTAAAGACGGAGTTAAGTTCGTGATTGCTAGAGACGTTCACGTCAACACCTCAAACTTGATTACCGCAAACCAGGCCAAACAAATCGTTAATGCATGTCATAAATATGTGCTTGTTTTGATTCGACTGGTTGGTCAAAGTGATAGTACTCAAGCAGCGTTGTCGTCGGTGTGCCGAGAGCATTTTGGTCGTTTGTCGGGACTGCTAGAGAAATACAGTAATATGTTTGAAAGTACCTAGGGTCGTCTGCCGAAACGTCCAGTCGTGCACGAAATTCAGCTCGTCTCCGATGCGACACTTCCCAATGTAAGTATGTATCGCAACTTGGTATTGGAGAATGAAGAGATCAAAAGACAACTTGGTGAGTTGCTAAGCGATGGTGTCATTCAACCAAGTAGTTCACCTTGTGGACCTCCTGTGGTGTTAGTGCCAAAGAAAGATGGGACTTGGCGTATGTGCATCGACTATCGAGCATTGAATAAGATCACCATCAAGAACTGGTACTATCTTCCTTGTATTGATGATCTACTAGACCAATTGAAGCATGCTGCTGTCTTCTCTAAGTTGGATCTAAAGTCAGGATATCATCAAGTAAGCTTCCGAGAGGAGGATACATGAAAAATCGCGTTCAAAACACGGCCAAGTCTGTTCAAATGGCTGGTCATGCCATTTGGCCTCTGCAACGCCCCGACAACTTTCATGCGTCTTATGAATGACATATTGCGATAGTTCATCGACGACTTTGTGATCGTTTACCTTGACGACATATTGGTCAATAGTCGTTCGTGGATGGGCACCACATTTATGTCAAAAAGGTGTTCGAACAGCTTCGGCAATATCGACTTCACCTCAATCGTAAGAAGTGCGAGTTTGGCCAGCAAACTCTACTGTACCTGGGATTCGTGGTCGGCAACGGTATGTTGCAAATCAACCCGGATAAGGTAAAGGTGACTCACGAGTGGCCTCGACCGCGAACAGTTATGGAAGTGCGTAGTTTTGTGGGAGCATGCCAATACCTTCGGAAGTTCATACGACACTTCTCGATAGTGGCTTCTCCATTTCATGCATTAACCAGAATCGATTAGAAGTTCGAGTCGACAAGGAAACATGAGGACACATTTCTCTTGCTGAAGAGGAAGATCAGTGAAGCACCTGTGTTAGCTTTGCCGAATCTCTAGAAGCCATTCGAGCTAGAGACCGAGGCCTCAGGTTATGCAATGGGCGCAGTGCTCATGCAAGAAGTTTGACCAGTAGCATATCACTCCGAGTAATGACAGGGAGCTCAGAAGAACTATCTGACTTATGACAAGTAATCGTGTGCACTGCATCAGGCCATAAAACATTGGCGGTGCTACCTTTTGGGTAAAGAGACTGTTGTCCACACCAACCACTAACCTTTGTAATATTTGCAAACTCAATCGAAGCTACAGCAAGCTTGACATATGAAGTGGATGTCGTATCTACAACAATTCAATCTGGTGATTAAGTACAAGAAGGGCGTACACAACAAATTGGCCGACATGTTGTCGCGACCACCAGTTACGACCCTCTGCTTATCAGCATTCATGCATATCGAGTCCACTTGTCATGATGATTGTACCACAATGTACAGTGAGATCGTGATTTTCAATCAGTGCTGGCTGAGCTCCAAACAGGGAAGCCTACAAAGTTCGTTCGGTGAGAACTTTTGTACAAGGGCAATTTACTTTGTATACCTCGTGGAGCACCTCGAATTCAATGGCTGCGAGAAGCGTATATATCGAAGGTTACTGGTCACTTTGGGGTTACAAAGACTTTGCAAAATCTTCATCGGCATGTGTTCTAGCCATGGATGCAACAAGATGTGGCTAGTTTTGTTTGAGGCTGTGGACTCTACAGCATCTCGAAACCGGCAAACCAAAAACTAGGTTTGTACACTCCTTTGCCAGTTCCATCGTGACCATGGGAAAGCATATCCATGGATTTCATGGGAGGAATGCGTAAGACCCGACGTGGCAACGACTATCTCTTTGTGGTCGTTGATCAATTCTCCAAAATGATAATTCTTATACCTTGTCAAAAGACTATCACGGGAGAAGAAGCGGCTCGGGTATTCTTTCAGCACGTTTGGACACATTTTGGACTGCCGACTTCTATTGTGTCTGATCGTGATACTCGGTTCCTTAGTCACTTTTGGCGATCACTCTGGACGGTGATGGACACAAAGCTAAAGAGGAGTACCACTTTTCATCCTCAAACTGATGGTCAAACCGAGGTGGTAAAGCAAACAGTCATTCATCTCTTGAGGGGCTTTAACTCTAAGTATCTGATGACCTGGGATGAAAGCATACCATACCTGTAGTTTGCTTTTAATCGAGCAGTGCATGGTTTGACTGGAAAGTCGGCTTTTGAGGTCTTTTTGGGATTTCTAACACAGAGTCCATTCGATATAGATTTTGTCATCCCTACCTCAGTGCAGAACAGTAAGGAAGCAACTGATCAGGACTGAGCACAGAAGTTCCTAGAATGTTGTGGGGACCCTCATTTGAGGAAGCCGGTGGCAACCTCCCAGGTGAGTTGCACTCAGAAAGGTACATCACAGGCTCACAACAACAAAAATTACATTAAACTGTAGCATAGATAATTAAACAGATACAAGGTCACGAGGACCAATAATACAATATCATAACGCCAAGGATGATGCTAATTAGAGTTGATACAAAAATAACAAGTTTCTCAAAAGAAGAGTCGGTATCAAGGTACCGAACTCACAGGACAACACAGAAAGCAACAACAAAGATCTTCACTTCTGTCGTCAGCGGTTCCGGAAGGGCTTCCACCACATCTGACTCCACTCGGCGCATGACCCTTCTAGAAGGTTGAATCCTCTGGGACGCTTCCCTCCTCTTCTTCTTGGTACTCGAAACCAAAGGAATTGGGATCAACAAATCCTTCTTCTGGGTTTTGAGTGTAAAGGCAAGGGTGAGCACATTTTCCACACAGTGCTCAACAAGTCTCTTTTTAATGAATGCAAATACATAGATGAAGGGTTTTCAAGGAATGGGCCTTTGTTTTATAGATAAGAGTAGAACAGGTTTTACTCTAAAGTTTTGAAGAAGAGTTTTACTTTCAAAAGCAAAACTTTGAAAATCTTGAACTATACTTTATAAAATGTTATGTGTGGCGGTATTTCATGAGTCACCACTTTTATTACCAATATTATAAAAATCTTCCAAATACTACTTGTGCTGAAATGACGTGGATAGAATCCACCGCGAGCAGACTCCATGACCTGGAAGCTCAGAATATCTGATACTTTTTAAAACTTTGCAAAGGTGTACCACTTTTAATGCACTTCTTCACTCAGCTTTCAAGTCGGTACCTCTCCATGCGACTTTTACGCATGTGACAAGGCCGAGATCACACAACAGTTTTGTAGTCTAGTATTAGAAGTATCCCTGCCCGGTAAATAGATAGTTAAGTCCAAGATACCGTTGTGGGTCCTCCCCACTGCCATTCTTCCTAGCCTCAGTCTATGGTCCCGCGAGACACATAGCCTGTTGATTCAGCCGCACACGACTCAGAATCCAGACGTAGGGCGACTTCCTTCTAACACCTTATCCTCTCATTACCTCATACCACTCGTGGCCCTCTGTGGCCCACCAGTTTCTCGCTAGAAACCGGACCGACAAACCATGCAGGGAACGGCTAATACCAAGAAAGCTACTAAGTTGTGCTGTCCCATACAAGGCAAGTGGTTAGTATGTTTTTCATGCCGCATAGAAGCACAAGACAAGGTTCTTGTCCTTATGAACCGCTAGTGAGGAGACATTCACATTCCCGATGCGCACACAGCACCAAGTAGTCAAACCATCCTCACTACCGATTCCATTCACACTTTTCTTTCACAAAAGAGGTTTTAAGTTCATTTTTCATACACATGACCATTTAGCACTTAACGCATACATTTAAGCATAAGCATAACCTAAGCATGATATCCTAGGGTGACAAGGGTGCATGAGATATACAAACATGAGGGGCTTTACAAAGAATTAGGTCATATCTATTCACATTCTTCCAATATAGCATTTAATTTGAAGATAAAGCATGCATATAGTCAAACATCAATTAACCTAATTTATTTTGACATACTAGGAGAGACATGGTCAAGGGGATAGAGACTTGCCTTGCAATGTAGGTTTTGACTGCTCTGCTGGGTCTTCAAAGATTCCTTCCAATCCTTCTACTTCTGGCTTTGCTCTCACACGCAAACAATGAAACAATACAACACATAAGCATACAGAAATTACTTGTTTTAGGAAAATTATAAACATGTATGCAAGCGAGGCGATTTGAACGAAGATGAAACAGTGGTGGAAAGATACTTGGGTTTGGCTCACAAGATCTGCAGGCTGATATTCGGTTCATGGCCTAACAATGTTTGAGAATGGCATAGACATGGTTTAAAAGATTTTCAGTTGATAAAACAGGTTTGGATTAAGGAATTGTGTGCACAATGGGGTAAGGTAACTGATTGACAAACTGGTTTTAACAGAAAATTCCAGGAAAACAAATCATTTGAGTAACCTGCCTGGGGACGCATGCCCCGGGCACCGCCACCGGCCCGGTGAGAAGCGCCCCGGGGACCCTCGTCTGGGGCGCTGCCACCGGTCCAGTGATCAAGGCCCCGAGGGCAGTCTGGGAAAAACTGCGGAGGATCCCCACACAGGGTCACGCGTGGGACACGTGAGAGATGTCTCGCGACTCAATGAGGACACTTGTCGACCATCCGAGTAACCTGCCTGGTGGAATGGTAGC
Organism: Pharus latifolius; assembly: GCA_019359835.1. NCBI lineage: Eukaryota > Viridiplantae > Streptophyta > Magnoliopsida > Poales > Poaceae > Pharus > Pharus latifolius. The sequence continues at coordinate 63,341,925 of CM033323.1, forward strand.
GGTGCCCTCCGATCCAACGGCTGCGACCAGGGTAGTTTAGTAATTTGCATCTTTTGGGCCTATTTATGCCCTTGTACCCCACTTTTGTAAGAGGAGACAACTCATTATCATCAATACACCAAAAAACCAATAGGCGTGCTTAGGAGCACTCTCCCCACGAGAGATCTCCCCCCAACCGACTCACGTCTGGGGCACATCGACAGGACTAGGGTCTCCGCTGAGACCTGAACTTGTATAAACCCTTGTGTCATTCTCTGTGCTTGCCCGACGGGAGAGGACCGGTCATGCGGTCAGCTTGTGTCGTGATTCATCTGTTAGGAACTTCCATAAAACCTGCCGGGGTATTCGCAATACCACGACAGTTTGAGCCATCCGTGGGGACTCATGACGAATCGCCATGGCTCCCCCAAGAACGAGGGCTCGCGTCCTACCCGGTGACGCCGGTCCTAGTGACCCGGCACCACCCCCTCGAGACACTGCCCCCTCGGCGCTTCCGATTGGACGCGGCCACACCGAGGTATCACCTCCTACCCTCCCGGTTACTTCCGGTGGACAAGCTTCCAGGTCCGGCCCAATAACCGTGGCCGCCTTGGGGGGGACTAGCATCCCCCCGAGTGCGCCCCCGTTTCCCAGGGATACGTTGCTCTAAGCTCTTGTCGAGGGTCGACTCTGCACCCAGCGCACCATGGAGGAGCTACTCCACGTCTTGGCCGGCCTCCGGCCCCCGTCCATCTGCCACAGTTCCCATTCATGGGTGCCTTGCTCCCGTTTATGGGGCAACCGGTAGGCCCCTGATGCCCAGAGGCCTGGTCGCCCTCGGAACCTATGACCCCGCCGGGGGCTATGTTCCCCCGGTAGGTCCGTCGTCCCAAGTGGTCCCCACGCCGGGAGCCTTCCCGACGCCGGGGGCTTACCTCACTCCAGCGGCCTTCTCGATGCCGGGGTCTTACCGCGCATTGGGAACCTTTCCACCACTGAGGGGACATCTCGCGCCGGGAGCTTTCCCCGTGCCGAGACCCGGTCCCGGCCCGCCAGTCCAAATCACCGCGCCAAAGGCGGTCACCGGGCGAATGGGACCCGTCATGCCCAGGACGGCCCCGATGCCAGCACGGGATCTCCCCCGCGAGGGACCCCCCTCACCGGTCCTTGAAGTCACCCCGGGGGCCTGCTCGGCGACGGGTCCCGCTCACGCCCGGCCGCACCCCCGGGGCCGGTGACCGTCGTACATGAGCTCCCTCCTCCCCCGGGACCGCCATCGAAGGCTCCCCCGGTGAACCAGACCCGCTTTACCTGGGAGGAGGTCGAGTGAATGGGCACTGAGAAGCCCGGCGAGGCTCCCTCCCGCTATCGATCGGAACTCCCGCCGGCTCGTAGTAGTGGTGAGCCGTGCTCCCGGCCCGACCGTGGTAAGCGACAGCCACCTCCGGGGGATACCCGGAAGTCCAGGAGGTTAGTTAGACTAACCCGGAGGACAAGAGGTGCTACCGTCACACCGGCGGACCGCTTGGACCCCTCCCCGACTCTGACAACGAACGCACATCCCCCGTTAAAGGAGACAGACACCGGGACTCCCCCCGGGAGGTGGAGGGGGCCAACCAACCGCTGTGTCACCGACTCTGATGCATCCGCTGGCTGCGACCCTACCGCCCGCCACACATCGAGTACTACAACAGTGAGGCTGATCCTTATGAGTTCGTCCAGGTGTCCTCCATGGCCATTTCAGTGGCTGGGGTGGATGAGACGGTGCACTGCAACGTCTTCCCCCTCTACTTGATGTGAACGGTGTCCCGATCTTCCGATAGGTAGAGGTAAATCGATTGATGGAGAACTCGTCGTTGACGATTCGGCTTCCAAACATAACTGATTCGAACCCCTGCAATCGCTACACCACGGCTCCGTTGGTTATCAACCACGCCAAGACACAGTTGACCTCGCCAATAAGGCTTATCCCTGCATGCGAACCGAGAACACAAGCAAGAACACGGTAGACGCAATCTAAATATTGCCAATTACCAATGAAGAGTACGAGTTGGGGTTCCACAAATTGATGAACAGCGAAAACTGTCTAAGCAGTATAATCTAAGAAAAACCCCCAAAAGGATAGGGGTGGCGGCCATATGTAGCAGGAGTGTGGCGGCCAGAGGTAGGCCACCGGCCAGATAACCCACGCCCACATAACCCTAGGGACACACGAGCCTTGGGCCCAAAGTAGAGGTGGCACAGCACCCGGTACAATCTATCTGCAAATTTTTTCGTCGATTACAAGAGATCCAGATGGAATTTGGTAGTGGGGCCAGATCCATTGGAAAGGTGGTGTCGTGGGCTTCTCTGTAAAGTGCTCATTCACCCCAAACGGACTCCGTACGTGGCCTGGACGTCTATTTGAAGTTGGCGTGCTCTTGGATGGCCGAATCGGGCTCGCGGATGACTTGGGCTTCATCTTGGGCTTGTCTTGGAGCGTGGACAACTTGGGCTCGTCTTAGAGTGTGGACAACTTGGGCTTCTTCTTGGGCTCGTCTTGGAGCGTTGTGGTATGCTGGACCTTCAGTGTAGATGGCTTGAAAGGCTTGACATGTGGGTTCATGCAGACTTGATGTTCTCCATGGTCTTCGGGGACGGAGTGGGAGGAGTGGACGGAGTGGTGTTCATATCTGTGTTGGTGATGTCCTCATCATCCTCCCCTTCTTGAAGTGGAGTCGTCCTCGACTCAAGTACACTCTCATGCAAAAGATTAGGAGCCACAGGCGGCAGAACAGGAGACATATCATGCAAAACAGACGTAGTAGCTAGTAAAACAGCACCCTTTAATTTAATTTCAGATTTCATAGAACTAGGTTATTTCTTGTTAAGTGGTTTCAGTTCTTTAGCTACAATTTGATTCTCACTTTTATCACAAATAGTTTTATCTCTATTAGCTCTTTCTTTAGCACATTGTATAATATCAGCAGGTGTCATAGGAAGCAAAGTGATTTTCTTTCCTTTGTGTATAAGAGTGTATTTATTACTTCTACCATGATGAGTTGCATCAGTATCAAATTCCCATGGACAACCTAATAAAAGTGAACATGCTTGCATAGGCACTACGTTGAAATCAGCAAAATCATGGTATGTTCCAATGGAAAAATGCACTCTCACAGTTTGTGTTACATTCTCCTTACCACTGTTGTTGAACCATCAGATATGGTATGGATGAGGATGCGCACGTGTGGTCAAGCCAAGCTTCTTGACCAGATCTGAACTCACCAAGTTGTTGCAGCTTCAACCATCAATTATGACACGAACACGTCGATCCTTGACGATGAGTAACATCTAAAACATATTATGACGTTGTAGCTTCTCCGCTTGCTCCATTTGAGTGCTCAATACTCGCTGCACAATGAGGGCCCTGTAACTCTTTGTGGCAGCGATGCCTAAAATATCCTCACCATCGCTGTCCATCTCATGATCATCATCATCTCCTGCAATGGACGCCTCATTATCTTGTGTTGCATCGCGCACTTCCCCCCGTCTGGCACTGTAGTTAAATGGCTGATTTTTTGCCATTCTTTCAATGCGTGTAGTGAGCGTGGCCAAACTATCAGTGAGTGTCGCCATGTCTCATTGCAAGTTGTTCATGGTAGCTATAGTATCTTCAACCTTGCTATTAAGGTGCTCATTAATGGCATTGTGTTGTTCACCCAGGAGTTTCATGAGCTCTCCTTTTGTAATACACTCGTCTCCATCAGATGTATCACCTGTCATTGTTGGTAGAAAATAGAAGACAACACGAGAGTATTATCACTATCAACTACTAGGTTGTGGAGGGGAAAATCACATACACTCAAGCATCTTACCACGCTCTTACAAGTGTTCTTACCAAGGCAGTAGGGGTGCAGCTAGTGGCTGGTTCGTGATACCGTGACGAGCGTGAGTGAGGCGATTGCAAGGTAAACCTGTAACTGAGTTGGAAGAAAGTGGAGCTTGGGAGGCTAATATATGTGTAGCAAAAATTCAATATCAGTAATGCAAAGTTGAAAATTAGTCCAAAGTAGTAGTCAAAGTGTTGGAACTAGCCTAGACTCAGATTTAGCTCAAGCAAGTAACTAGAATCACAAAGAACTAGAACCCAAGATGCGCCACTGAAAATTCTCCTCTTTGCTACACATATTTTTCTTGTATGAATTTTTTTTTGCACTTGATTTTTTTATTTCCTTTTTTTTAATAAACAGTGCGGCTTTTGTTTTTTTTTTTGCACTTGCCTCTTTCTTTTGCAACTGTACAACGAAACAGAAACGTTGTTCGGCAACTTCGCACTCCAAAATCTCCGAATCTGAAGATCTACCCAACAGAAAAGTTGTAGAGGATCTTTTTATCTTTCCAACAAGTACAAGAACATCAAAAATGGAGTTGGAAATCAAAAGATATGGCAATTTTATCGAAGCTGTCTCAGATTGAGCAATTTGAATCCGAATTGGACTAGAGTTTGAAGATTACACAACTAACTTTGCCCAAATTTTAGCGTGATGAAAACAGCTGAATTTGAAGATTACCCCAACTACCTTTTTGTGGAATTTCTTGCAATGATTCCAGAAAGTATAAGTTCATCCCAATCCGAGCTCGGATGAAAGAATTATAATGAAAATACCAAAACAGATGTATTAGATTCAAACTCTACACTGTCGACATTAACGGCCCAATATCTCATAGATGGAAGCCGAATCTGACTTCAACCTCAACAGTAATGTTGTAGACCATGATCTGATGTTTCCAGCAAGTACAAGAATGTGAAAATCTGACTTTGTATGAAGAAGATATGATGAAAACAACAAACTGGACAGCGGCAGATTCGAATTGGACGCGACGACGAGGAGATGGATGTGCAATTCGACTCCACGACGAGATGCAAGACTAAAACTAGACCAAGACTAAAACTAAAAACCAGCACTCGATAATGATGGATGAAAATTCAAAGATGCAAACAGACAAGAACAATGCAAGATTAATGGCTAGGGTTTGGACAAGGTAAACAAGTTTTTTTGTAGGGCAAATTTTCTGGACTCTAGGACGAAGAACATAATCAATCTAAACAAAGAGGGGATACAGTGTTACCTTGATCCGGGAGGATTTTCAAGTCCTGATCGCATACGGATTCGCGACCAAGTCCTTATCGCATACGGCTTCGCGACCTTAACCGTGTTCGGAAAGGTTTCGCGACCATGGATTGGTTCGCGACCATGAAAAGGAATTTGTTCTCTGTTCGGAATTGTAATCCTATCCGAATAAATATAACTAAGCTTATCTGTTTAGGATTAGTTAGTTAGTTATATGAGTCTAATACGCTTAGGATTACTAAGTCTGATACGTACTCATACGATTGGACTATAAATACCTTGTAATAGGTCTAGTTTAGATCATCGAAGAGTCATAGAACTTATTTGAGTTTTAGACACTTATAGTTCCTTCGACGTAGGCAAGTGTGCCTAACGTTCGACGTGTAAAGCCCTCTTTAAATAAAGAGTTGTGCAATTACTTTGGGTTTCGGTATTTCCGAATAAGATCCCGTTATTCCGCATATTAGAATCTGGGCGAGCCTAGTGCGAAAACCAAGGCTAGGTCTCAAACGGATCATACCTATCGGGCAATCTTTGCTCTGATACCAACTGATGTGAACTGTGTCCTGATCTTCCAATAGGTAGAGGTAAATCGATTGATGGAGAACTCGACATTGACAATCTGGCTTCCAATCAGAACTGATTCGAACCCCTGCAATCGCTACACCATGGCTCCGTTGGTTATCAACCACGCCAATACACAGTTGACCTCACCTATAAGGCTTATCCCTGCATGAGAACCGAGAACACAAGCAAGAACATGGTAGACGCAATCTAAATATTGCCAATTACCAATGAAAAGTATGAGTTGGGGTTCCACAAACTGATGAACAGCGAAAACTGTCTAAGCAGTATAATCTAAGCAAAAACTGCCCAAAAGGATAGGGGGTGGCGGCCATATGTAGTAGGAGTATGGCGGCCAGAGGTAGGCCACCGGCCAGATAACCCACCCCCACGTAACCCTAGGGATACACGGGCCTTGGGCCCAAAGTAGAGGTGGCACAGCACCCAGCACAATCTGTCTGTTAATTGTTTTGTCGATTGTGGGAGATCCAGATGGAATTTGGCAGTGGGGCCAGATCCATTGGAAAGGTGATGTCGTGGGCATCTTAGTAAAATGCTCATTCACCCCAAACGGATTCTGTACATGTCCTGGATGTCTGTTTGAAGTTGGCATGCTCCTGGATGGCCAAATTGGGCTCACGGATGACTTGGGCTTCATCTTGGGTTTGTCTTGGAGCGTGGACAACTTGGGCTTCTTCTTGGGCTCGTCTTGGAGCGTTGTGGTATGCTGCACCTTCAGTGTAGATGGCTTGAAAGGCTTGACATGTGGGTTCATGCCGACTTAAAGTTCTCCATGGTCTTCAGGCGAAGGAGTGGGAGGAGTGGACGGAGCGGCATTCATATTTGTGTTGGTGATGTCCTCATCACTACCTCACCAGGATCGCCCGTTCATGGTTTTACAACCTAACGGCTGGTTCCATCAAGTCCTTCGCGAAGCTCAAGCGCGAGTTTTGCGCAAATTTCTGGGGGAACTACGTGCGTCCCCTGTACTCGTCCCAGCTCTACAGTCATCTGCAGCTTCTTCAAGCGCTTCTCTTAGGTGAAGAGCAAACTGGCTCACGTCCCTGACTCCACAGTCATCGAGGCGTGCAAGAGTGGGATCCTCTCCGGGGAGCTCCATCGGAGGCTCTCCCAGAGCTGCCTCTCCTTCACCGATGATCTATTCACCGTACTTGAGAAGTACGCTCGCGCGGAGGAGGACGACCTCTGGAAGAAGAACCAGGGGGCCCTGCCCCCACTGATCGGGAGGCTAGGGACCCCCTCAAGTGTCCCAGAAGGGGCAATTGCGGTGAGCCACGGCCTCGGGACACCTTCGTACTCGAGGGCGGAGGCGGCTCGCCCGTTGGCCACAAGGGCAACTAGCCTTTCCCCAAGCCGAAAGGCCATGGGGGGACAGTTGTCCCGCGGCCGGGAAGGCCCCGTGCAGGGAGGCAAGGAGGGCACAGCCAATTTGTGGTGTACCTTCCACAAGTCCAATACCCACGCTACCCAGGAATGCCACCAGCTTCTCTAACACTTAGCCGCATTCCTCAACTAGCGTGGGCAGGGGGGAGGGATAATGGGAATGGGGATGCCCGAACTTCCGTCAGGTGGAGGATAAGTCGATTAGGCGGCGCGAGACACACACGATCCGGCTTCTTGATCGGCACGATCAAAACCCCTGCAATCGCAGCACCACGCGTCCTCTGGTTATCAACCGTGCGGTGCCCGGTTGACCTCACCACGAAGGCTAATCCCTGCCAGTGAATCGAGAACACAAGCAAGAACAAGAAAGATGCAACTGAATTTGCAATTGAGGATGAAAATCACGAGTTGGGGTCTCACAAACCGATGAACGGCGACACTGTTCAAAGATAGAATTGATCTAAGCAAAACCCAAGTATAAACGGCAGCCATGGCGGCCATATATATACTGTATGGGGCGGCCATGGGGTGGAGGAGGAAACCCTAGGGGTACATGGGCCTTGGGCCCAAAGTGGAGCGTCGCAGCGCACGTCAGATTCTGGTCGTAATCTTGTTTTGATGATTTCTGTTGATTCGTAAGGAATTTGGACATGGTATTGGATCCGTTGGAAAGCTCTCGTCGTTCTCTTGTCCGTAGAGTCCAAGAATGTCGAAAACGGACTTTGTATGTGGCCTGTACGTCCGTTTGAAGTTGGACTACGCGCAGATGGCCGAACCGGACTCGCGGATGAATTGAGCTCACTTGTGGGCTGGCCTTGGAGCGACGTGGCTTGTGCGACCTTAGAGGTGTAGAGGCGCCTTTCTTGAGCACGTCTTGTATTTGGGGAGGTGGCCAAGGTGGAGGCCGAACTTGTGGCGGCGACAGCACAAAATCCAGACGACGTACGTGCTGCCAGCTTTCGCGTCCTGACCAAGGTGGCGGACGATGACATCTTGATGACCACCATGTTGATGTCGTCTTGGTCATAACCATGATGTACATGGTCTCATCATTCTCCCTTTCTTGATGTGGAGTCGTCCTCGACTCCATTGTGTTTTTTTGCAAAATGTTAGCACCAACAGAGAGCACAGCAATATGCATATCTTTGATAATCAAATCATTAGACACAGAACCATTAACATTTATATACTCCCTTTCTTGAAAACTATCATATACCTTGAAAATTGAATTAGAGTGACATGGCAAGACATGATTAGTGGCATTTTCATTAATTGCAGCAAGATCAGATTTTGTAGCAAGCAAGACGGGATTCCTCAATTTAATTTGGTTGGCTACATGCTGAATTTCAGATTTTTCATCAATGGTTTTCTTGTCATTAGCAAGCCGCTCCCTATCGGATTTAACATTTTCAGCGGGGGTCAGAGGTAGAAGTGTAATTTTCTTTCCTTATGCATAAAAGTGTATTTATTACTTCTACCGTGGTGAAGTGCATCAGTGTCATATTCCCATGGGCGACCCAATAAAAGAGAGCAAGCTTGCATCAGCACCACATCACAATCAGCAAAATCAGAATAGGAACCAATGGAAAAATGAACCCGAACTGTTTGTGTTACCTTAGCTCTGCCGGAATCATTCAGCCACTGAATGTGGTATGGATGTGGGTGCGGGCGTGTGGTCAAGCCAAGCTTCTTGACCAAATCTGTACTCACCAAGTTGTTGCAGCTGCCGGAGTCAATGATCACGCGCGCTCGTCTGTTGTTGATGACGAAGAAAATCTGGAACAAGTTGTGGCACTGCTGCTGCTCGGCTTGCTCCATTTGTGCGCTAAGGACACGCTGGACAATGATGGACCTGTACGCAGCGGTATCCTCGGCGCCAAAGGTGGCATCATCATCAACCTCGTCGTTGTCCACCCTGGTGTCGTCGATCTCATCCTCAACATCGGAGGCACTAATGTAACCTCCGTCGTCTGTGGCGATGTATGCCCGCTGGCTGGGGCACTCTTTCTTGACGTGGCCAATCCCTTGGCACTTGTGGCAGCGAATTCCCGTCGATGAACGGCCCGTGGAAGTGACGGAGGAGGAGCTCTTGACCGGTGTTGGCGGGGTCGACTTGCTGCTGTCCGCGGCACGGGCGGGCGGTGCCGTCGATGCCGGTCGTGTGCTCGTCGAAGGGGGCGGTGCAGCTGGTCGGAAGGTGGAAGAAGGCACTGTCTTTGCTTGTACCGTAGTCATTCGGGGCGTGAAGGTGCTGCCGGTGTTGCTCCTGCTCTTAGAATGGCGTCCCTGCAACTCCTTCTCTGCTAACATAGCAAGTTGAAACAAGCGATTGACAGTTGTATATTCTTTATAATCAACAATATCCTGAATTTCTGGACGCAAACCACCGTAAAAACGAGCAATTTTATCCTCAAGTTCCTCTACTACCCCACAACGTAACATACCCTTTTGAAGCTCTTGGTAATATTCCTGAACAGTCATACTACCTTGATCTAATCGTTGCAATCTCTTGCGCATATCACGTTGGTAGGAAGGAGGAACAAATCTATTACGCATAGCATCTTTTAATCTCGCCCAAGAATCAGGTTGTAAACGGGCATTTACTAGTTCATTCCACCAGATTATAGCAAAATCTTTAAATTCACTAGTGGCTTGTCTAACTCTATGAATCTCGGGAACTAGATGGGAATTAAATTTCTGCTCGACCGTCATCTCCCAATCTAAGTAAGCATCAGCATCATAAGCTCCAGAAAAGGAAGGGATGGTGAATTTTACCTTAGCGAAAGGATCATCATTGCGGTTCTGGTTATTACCTCCCATACCGTGCTGGTTGCGGCGAAGACGGTCATGCAGAATGCCGTCTCGTTGAGCAGCACGTTCCCTGGCGGCACGTTGCTGCTCATCTTCATCTTCCTCAAAATCACCATCCTCATCGTGGTCGTTGTTGCCGTGGTTGGCGCCGCTGTTGACGGAGGCATCTCCATCAATGGTCGCGGGAGGGCATTTTTCGACGGCATCCATCCTCTCGGTGAGGGTGGAAACTCGTCGATCGATGCTCTCAAGGGTCTTGTTCGTCGTCGTGGCATGCTCCTTGAACATCGTTTTTATCTCATCCAGTATGGTCGACAACTCTGAATGAAGGACACAGTCTTCGATGGTAACATCATCCTCGTTCCTGCCCTTCTTGCCACCTGCCATGGTTAGCACAGAAAAAGGACAGAAGGAAAACAAGCACAAGTATTATGAGCCCTATGAACTACTAGGTGGGATCTCGCGCTCTCAAGCAATCTTACCAAGTTCTTACCCGGTTCTTACCAACATAGCGAGGGATGGTGCAACCGGTGGCTGGTTCGTGACACCGTGAGGGCGTGATGAAGCGATTGCAAGGGTCAATAACCTGTGCTGATCAGAAGGATGTATTTGTGGAGCTGTAGGAAGGTTATATGTATGGAGTGGCACACAATTCAGTAACAGATAGTAATGCTGAATAAATGTCCAAAAGCACTTGCCCTAGTTGCTGGTCTAAACGTGTCCTTATTCTAGCTGCGGCAGAAAGCAAGGAATATATAGAGACAAGCAACAAGGCATCAGAATATATGAACAAATATCAGCACAGCAGCAAAACACTTCTATCAGGCACGGTAAAAGCACCTACCTTTGCTCCTGTCCTTTTTTTTTTTTTTTTTTTTTTTGCTCTACGCTTCTTTTTTCAATTTTTTTTATTTTTCTTTGATTTTTCTGATATTTTTTCTAGGATCAGGAGCACAAAGGTAGACAGTACACAAATTTTCAGCCTGAACAGATGTAAGATGAAACCGATATGAAATAAGAAGTGTTCTCTGAAAAGCGTGCTCAAACTTCGGCGGCCGGAAACTCAATCTTCCCGGGGGAATTTCGCAAAAATAAATTCGGCGAACCCAACAAAAGCGGGGAGAATCGGATGTAAAATTTTCTGTAGATGTCCGCGGATATAAAATTTGCCTAATTTCGAGTCCGTATGCGAAAGTTATGGCCGTTTTACGGAAGGACTCCGAATTAGGGTTTTCTAGGCGGCACCTCTCCGAACTCAAGGGTGTTTGGAGTGGATATGGAAGGAAATGATCTATGGTGGAAGGCTCTGTGATGAGGGGTGGCGGTATGGCTAACAAGAGGTGGGGGATTAGGGTTTTTATGAAGGGGAAACCCTAACACAACCAGGACTCCGAAAATGATGAAAACCACAAAGCAAACCGATTCCAACAAGGACACAAACGGCGATTGGTGACTGGATCGGTGTAGGATATGGGATGCAGCGGAGATGAAACACAACTAAATTAAGACCACGATCTAAACCAGCAACACGACTCGACTATGGACACAAACTCAGTACTACGGACTCTGAAACCGAAATTGTGCAAAGGCTAGGCGCAGTTCTAGGTATGGTAGACTATGAACTGCAATTTATTTTTTTTGTCTTTTTCGTGGACTATAGGGCGAACGCAAAACTAAATCAAACTAAGGGAAAAGGAGAACCTGACGGTAACCTTGCTCTGATACCACTTAATGGGAACGGGGATGCCCGAACTTCCGTCAGGTGGAGGATAAGTCGATTAGGCGGCGCGAGACACACACGATCCGGCTTCTTGATCGGCACGATCAAAACCCCTGCAATCGCAGCACCACGCGTCCTCTGGTTATCAACCGTGCGGTGCCCAGTTGACCTCGCCACGAAGGCTAATCCCTGCCAGTGAATCGAGAACACAAGCAAGAACAAGAAAGATGCAATTGAATTTGCAATTGAGGATGAAAATCACGAGTTGGGGTCTCACAAACCGATGAACGGCGACACTGTTCAAAGACAGAATTGATCTAAGCAAAACCCAAGTCTAAACGGCAGCCATGGCGGCCATATATATACTGTATGGGGGCGGCCATGGGGTGGAGGAAACCCTAGGGGTACATGGGCCTTGGGCCCAAAGTGGAGCGTCGCAACGCACGTCAGATTCTGGTTGTAATTTTGTTTTGATGATTCCTGTTGATCCGTAAGGAATTTGGACATGGTATTGGATCCGTTGGAAAGCTCTCGTCGTTCTCTTGTCCGTAGAGTCCAAGAATGTCGAAAAAAGACTTCTTATGTGGCCTGTACGTCCGTTTGAAGTTGGACTACGCGCAGATGGCCGAACCGGACTCGCGGATGAATTGAGCTCACTTGTGGGCTGGCCTTGGAGCGACGTGGCTTGTGCGACCTTAGAGGTGTAGAGGCGCCTTTCTTGGGCACGTCTTGTGTTTGGGGAGGTGGCCAAGGTGGAGGCCGAACTTGTGGCGGCGACAGCACAAAATCCAGACGACGTACGTGCTGCCAGCTTTCGCGTCCTGGCCAAGGTGGCGGACGATGACATCTTGATGACCACCATGTTGATGTCGTCTTGGTCATAACCATGATGTACATGGTCTCATCAAGGGAGCTCTGCCTCCTTGTTGGCTCTCCCTACTCCCTCGGGGGAGCAGCAGAGAAAGACGCGAGAAGGGGGCTCAACCGAAAAGCCCCCCTTCCAAACCTCCCAAAGGCGTGTGAACGCCATTATGGGGGGATCTACCTCAGGGCGAGACTCCAAGCGCCAGCGTAAGGAGTACGCACGAGAAGTAAAGGTGGTGGGGGTGCTACACACGTCTTGGCCACCAAAGTGGTCAGACGTCCCCCTCACCTTCACAGCGGAAGACATGCACGTGGTTTTCTTCCCGCATGACGACGCGCTCATCGTCTCCGCTACTGTCTACAATTGCTAGCTGGCAGGCATCCTCGTCAATAGCGGGAGTTCCGCTAACATTCTGTACCTGAAGGCATTCAGGGAAATGTAGGTCGACGAAAAACTGCTGCAACCCGCAGTCAGGCCCTCGCAAGGCTTTGTCCCCGAGAAGACCATCCACCTGGTGGAGAAGGTTGATCTCCCCATGACTTTTGGCTCCCCGGACAACTACTAGACCGAGTTAGTCTGGTTTTACGTAGTGGACCTCCCCTCTTCATACAATGCGATTATGGGGAGGACCACAATCAACCATCTGGGGGCGACAATCCACCAAAGCTACCTCTGCATGAAGATCCCTGGGCCTCGCGGCATGATCACCACCCGAGGCGACCAGGACGTGGCCCGCGCTCTCTACGAGCGCACCACTGCAATGATCGGGAGCGTCAACTTAATCAAGGCCCCGAGGGGGAGAGTTCTCCCCCGGTGCCAGACGCCTCAGCTGTCCCTTCTGGGAGGTCTCCCCCCAAACCGCGCCTGGTGGGTGACCTCCGGAAGATCCCGCTGTCTGCAGAGGACGGAGGCAGGACCGTCAAGATCCAGGCGGATCTCCCCAAAGAGCACGCGGAGCAACTCGTAGCCTTTCTTCGCAAAAACGATGATGTCTTTGCATGGAAGCCCACCGACATGATGGGCGTTGCCTAGGACGTTATCCAGCATAAGCTCATCATAACGCCCGACCGCCCCCGGTCAAGCAAAAGCTGAGGAAGCTCTCCCTTGAGCGCTAAGAGGCCATCAAGGCGGAAATCACGAAGCTCCTAGAGGCAGGGTTCATGGGGGGGTCTTGCACCCGAATGGCTGGCGAACCCTGTCCTCGTGAAGAAGTCGAACGACAACTAGAGGATGTGTGTTGACTTCACCGACCTCAACAAGGCTTGTCCAAAAGACAACTTCGCACTCACGCGGATCGAACAACTGGTAGATTCGACCACGGGGTGCGAGCTTATGAGCTTCTTGGATGCGTATTCGGGCTACTACCAGGTCCGGATGGCGGAAGGGGACGAGGAAAAGATGAGTATTATAACTCCCCGCGGCACCTTCTGCTACGTCCATATGCCCTTCAGACTAAAGAATGCTGGAGCAACATTCCAGCGACTCATGTCATTGGTATTTAAAGACCAAATCGGCCGCAACGTCAAAGTCTACGTCGACGACGCGGTTGTCAAAAGTCTTCGCGCACCTGCTCAACCCAGAAAAATACACCTTCAGCGTACGTGGGGGGAAGCTGCTAGGCTTCCTCGTGTCCCAGCGGGGCATAGAGGCCAACCCTGAGAAAATTCAGGCCTTGCTGGACATGCCCCCCCCCCGCGCTCTGTGAAAGACGTACAACGGCTCACCGGCCGCTTGGCCGCATTAAGCTGCTTCGTCTCGCAATCAGGGGAACGTGGCCTCCAGTTCTTCAAGATCCTCTGGGGTCTTGAGGGGTTTAGGTGGACCCCCGAGGCCCATGTGGCCTTCGACGCCTTGAAGAGATACTTCACGAGCCCTCCAATGCTCATGAGCCCGTCTCCAGAAGAACCCCTGCTCCTTTACCTCACTGCGACCCTAGTCGCTGTAAGCGCGATGCTAGTAAGGGAGCAGGACGGGCAGCAGTGCCCCGTGTACTATGTGAGCGAAGCCCTCTAGGGGGCTAAGACTCGGTACACAGAGATGGAGAAGATTAGCTACGCCCTCCTCATGGCGTCCCGGAAGCTCCGTCACTACTTCCTGGGACACCCGATTACAGTCCCGTCATCTCTCCCCTTGAGGGAGGTGCTGCGGAACAAAGAGGCCATGGGCTGGATCGGGAAGTGGGGAGCCGAGCTCGGTCCTTTCTCCCTCTCCCTTACAGGTCGCTCCTCCATCAAATCACAAGTCCTTGCCGACTTCATGGCGGAATGGACCCCCGCCTCTGGGACAGAGGGGGGGACTCCCCCTGAGCCGACCGGTGCGATGACCATTGGACACTCATGTTTGATGGTTCCTTGTGTCTCGCTGGAGCTGGAGCTGGCGCGGGGGTAGTCGTCTGGAGCCCTAAGGGAAGGGCTCTGGAGTATACGGCGAGGCTCGAGTTCCCCGCTATGAACAACGTCGCCGAGTACGAGGCCCTGCCTTCCTGGAGATCATCGCAAAGCCCTCGGTGACCTCTCCTGACACGGACCTTGAGTCCCACGTCCCGGAGGTCTCCAAAATTGCCCGAGCAACGTCCTAGATGGATCCCCTTGTCTCCTTCATAAGGGGGGAAGGAGACCCTCCCAACGAGACCAGGGTGAAACGTCTCTGTGCCAAGGCACGGGCATACCTCTTGCTAGAGGGAAAACTCTACAAGCGGGGGGCCTCCGCCCTACTCCGCTGACTCCCGCGGGCAGAAGGACTTCAACTCCTCAAGGACATCCACTCGGGGAGCTGTGGGTCTCACCTGGCTCCACGCATTGTCGTGGCAAAAGTTCTTTGCCAGTGCTTTTATTGGCCCACAATGGTCCGCGATGCGCGAGACCTTGTCTTCGCGTGCGAGGCCTACCAGAAGATGGCCAAGGCTTCAATCTGCCCTCCACCGCGTTGCAAACCATCCCCATCACTTGGCCCTTCACACACTGGGGGATGGACCTCCTAGGTCCCTTCCCCCTAGCGCCCGGGGTCTACAAGTATGCGGTCGTTGCAGTGGAGTACTTTTCCAAGTGGGTGGAGGCCGAGCCCTTGGCCAGCATCACCTCCCGAGCAGTACAGCCGTTTTTCTAGAAAAATATCGTGTGTCACTTTGGAGTCCCCTGAGAGATCACTGTCGACAATGGGACCCAATTTGACTCAGCGTACTTCCGGGAATTCTGCGAAGGCTTGGGAGCTACCCTCCTCTTCGCCTCTATAGCTCAACCCCAGAGCAACGGAGCTGTCGAGAGGGTCAACGGTGTGATCCTACAAGGGCTACACCAATGACTCGAGCAGGCCACCTCCAGACGAGGAGCGTGGGCAGAGGAGCTTCCAAGCATCCTCTGTTCCATGCGCACGACCCCGAGTTGGGTGACGGGGTGCAGCAGTTCTCCCCACAAAGATTGTTTTCCGGTCGCTGCGGGTCGAGCTCTTAGACGGAGCTGCGACCACAGTGTACCAAACCAATGAAGAAAATCAGTGGCTGGAAGTCGACCTCGTCGAGGAAGAGTGTGACCGAGTGCTCCTTCGCCATGCCATCTACGAGCACAAAATTGCGCGCGCGTACAACTGACACATCCGCGCAAGGGCTTTCCGCCTTGGGGACCTTGTCCTCAATCGCGTGACCGACACGCAAGCCCAGGGCAAACTTCCCCCAATTGGGAATGCCCCTACAGGATCTCTGCGGTCCTGGGCTCGGGGGTTATAAGCTCTCCAACCTCGAAGATTAGGAGTTGAAGCATACATGGAATATAGGCTGCTTCGCAATTTCTACATCTAGCGTCAGGGCTTATTCCCTTCCCCGCCGCAATTACATGGGGGGAGCGTTGTACTCACTATTCCCTCCCCCACAGCAGTGTTGCGGGGGGAGGCGTTGTATTTCAATTTCTATCAATACAAATGGCTTTTTGGTCAATTGGAACTTTTCACAGGTTCTTGATTTATTGTGGAACCCTCATTTGAGGATTCCGATGGCAACCGCCCAGGTGGATTGCACACAGAAAGGTACATCACAAGCTCACAACAACAGGATTTACTTTAAACAATAAGTCAAATAGATAAAACAAGTACAAGGTCACGAGGACCACTATTACATTATCATAAAGCCAAGAATGGCATTAATTAAAGTTGATACAAAAGTAGGGAGTTTTTCAAAATCAAGAATCAAAAGAAACGGTATCGAGGTACCGAATACACAAAAGCAACAACAAGGGTCTTCATCTCCTACTCCAGCGGTTCGGCTCGGGACTTCACCACATCGAACTCAACTTGGCGCATGACCCTCCTAGAAGCTCAAATCGTCTGGACAGGTTCCTTCCTCTTCTTGGTGCTCAAGGCTAAAGGGATTAGGATCCTCAAATCCTTTCTCCTTCTGAATTTGTTTGTAAAGGCAAGGGTGAGCATATTTTTTCACGATGCTCAGCAAGTCCCGTTATGAGAATGCAAATATATAGATGAGGGGTTTTCAAGGAAAGAGGTCTTGGCTTTATATATAGGAATAGAATAGATTTTCACTCTCAGTTTTGAAGAAAAGGTTTTTGTTTTCAAAAGCGAGGCTTTTAAAATCCTAAGCTAGATTTTCAGAAATGTTATGTGTGGCGGTCTTTCATGAGTCACCACTTTACTCAGATTTTGTGAAAAACTTTCCAAAAGCTATTTGTGCTGCATCGACGTGGATAGAATCCACAGCGCGCAGACTCCATAACCTGGGAGCTCAGAGTATCCGATACTTTTTAAACTTTGCAAAGGTGTACTACCTTAATCCACCGATCACTCAGCTTTCAAGTCAGGCCAGCTCCATGCGACTTTTACGCATGTGACAAGGCTGAAGTGACACAACAGTTTACAGTCCTAGCATTAACAATTCCCTGCCCGGTAAATAGACAGTCAAGTCTCAAGTACCATTGTGGGTCCTCCCCACTGCCTTACTTCCTAGCCTGGGTCTATGTTCTCGCAAGACACGCAGCCTCTCTTGGTTACAGCCGCGCACGACTTAATCTGGCATAGGGCGTCTTCCTTCTTTCCACCTTTTCCTCTCATAATTTTTCTGAACTCACATCACTCATGGCCTTCTGCGGCCCACCAGCTCTCGCAAGAAACTGGATCGACAACCATTGCAGGGAAAAGCTAATACTAAAGAAAGCTACTAAGTTGCGCCCGTCCCATAACCGGGCATGTGGTTGCACTAGTACAGAAATGCAGTCTACTAACCCCTATCTTCTATCGGTTATTAGCGAAACAGCACAAAACCGATAGAAAATGTGCCTCGTGGGCAAAAAAGCCCGACGGATGTATTTTCCCTATCGGTTTCTAAGAAACTTACCGATAGAATAAATAGTATGATTTACTCTAGCGGTGATGAACATATTTGCCGTTAGAAGAGATGCATAAGTACTGACGGAAGAATGTTGTGCGCCGATAGGACTGGTCGACTTCAACAACTAGACTTATTCTATCGCTACTATATGAATATACCGACAGAATATATTAAAAGTTCCTATCGGCAATATGTAGTTCGCCGATAGAATAGTTGACCTTCTACAAATATTTTTATTCTATCGGTAATGGATTCTTTTACCGTTAGAATATATAGAAAATTGCTTAGAACTGTTCGTCTTCTAATAGTTTTATTCTATCGGTAATGCATGTTTATACCGGTAGAATATTGCACAAAATATCTTAGAACTGTTGGCCTTCTACAACTAGTAATATTCTATCGGCAATGTACGTACAGACCGATAGAGTATGTACAAAAATTCCTATCGGTAATATTTGTTTTGCCGATAGAACCATTCGGCTTCTACAGATGTTTTTATTACTAACGGTATTCTGTTTTCTTACCGATAGAAAATATATAATTGTATAAATACACGGGTATGTCTCTTTCATTCTCACAGTTCATCTGGGCTCGTAGTCCTAACCCGTAAGCTCCATGGACGGCCGGCGCACCTCTACAGGGGACCGCTGCACCTCCGCACCTCCATCGACGCCCTCTAGACGTCGGCATCCCAAGGAAGGTACGTAAAATTTCTGCAATATTGTTAGATTATTCTAATCCGATTATGGCAATAATTCTGCTTTTTTTGTATCCTTCATTTTGATGTGTCTTCTTTTCAATATGATTATGATCTGTTCAGGTCCTTGGATGATGCTCGTGGGGGGCAACGTATTTCACGGTTCTTCATCGCAGTACGCTGCCTATGTTGGCTTGTTGGCGAAAGAAAAGGTGAAGATCACCGTCGAGAGCTGGAAGGACGTGAAGGGCGAGATCTTGGTTGGCTCGGTCGAGAAGATGCTTAAGCCCGGCGTGTTTCTCAAATCAGGACCTATAGAAAGCATCTTACATGTTTTTGCATGCACCAGCTTGTGGCCAGATGCTTACCTGCTTGGAGAAGAAGAATTGTTGTTATTTGCACAGCCATTCTACACCATCACTACACAGAACAACATCTTGGAAGGTAGGTTCTTTTTGTTAATGGAGTTGAGTTGAGTTGAGTTGAGTTGATCGAGTTTGAGTCCGAGGAAATCACCATTACGTACAAATGTATGTCGACGGCAGTTCCAGCTCCTCGGGCGTCTTCGAACTGAACTCCTATGGTTAAGTCCAATGTGGTTCAGACATTTGCTGTTTTGGATGAATGGATTTGTGATGTATCAGGTCTAACTTGTAGTCGGTAGTTGCATTGTGGCAACCTGCAAAGGTTCCCTTTTATGTAAAATGCATGTATGGGCCACTGGGTCCTCGTCGTGATCTGTTGTTAATTTCAGACGTGGCTTTTGTAATATACATCGAATGTGTGAATTGTTGTATTTGTATATTGTTGTATATTTGTGTATCATGTATTGCTAATTGGGACATGAACTTGAATGTGCAGGGAGCATTTGTGTATTTAATTGTATTGGTAGGTAGGTGTGTATTTGTACTGCTGTTTCAGACATGCACTTCAATTTGTGAACTGGCATGTGTATGTTTGTACCTGAATTTGTATTGGTGAACTGGCATGTGTATGTTTGTACCTGAATTTGTGAACTGGCATGTGTAATTTCTTTGGCAAGATGAAGTCCCAACTACCTACGAAAAGTATTTTTGTGTCTCCTAGTTAATCCACAAATTAGCATTTCTTGAAATATATTGCTTTATCTTCTAGTTAAGATCCGTTTGATGTAAGATCTGTTTGATGTTACATTGATATGATTCCTTGAATGTGAGAAATGGCATGTGCATGTTTGTCCCAGTTTGGTGACAGTACCTCCTCTAACGGTAAGTACACATATTTACCGATAGGAAAACATATATATTTGTTCAGTCATGCATATTCTAACGGTAAATACACATATTTACCGATAGGAAGCACATATATTTGTTCAGTCACGCATATTCTAACGGAAATGCACATATTTACCGATAGAAAAATACATATATTTGTTCAGTCATGCATATTCTAACGGTAAATACACATATTTACCGATAGGAAACACATATATTTGTTTAGTCATGCATATTCTAACGGTAAATGTACATATTTACCGATAGAAAAATACATATATTTGTTCAGTCATGCATATTCTAACGGTAAATACACATATTTACCGATAGGAAGCACATATATTTGTTTAGTCATGCATATTCTAACGGTAAATGCACATATTTACCGATAGAAAAATACATATATTTGCTTAGTAATGTATATTCTCTAACGGTATGTGTGTGTTTTTACCGATAGAATATGTGAGCGGCAAATTACCTAAGTTAGTCTGACGGTTATTTCATGTATTTACCGTTAGAAAAATGTCCATTATAAGGAAAACCCCAGTCGACCATTGCGGAGCTGCTCTTTAATTTGTTCTGTTGCACTCTGTGTCCCTCTGTTTGTGACGAAAGTTCCAGCTACACTGCTAGGGTGATCAGCGCAGGCTGGAGGGAAGTTGATTGCGCCCCTCTCTTTAAGGTATGCTTAATCGTCGACACCTATCTCTCTCTCCCTCTAGATCTCCCTTCCTCTCTACTTGCAAGCTAGCTGTATTGTGTAGTTCCAAGTTTGTAGCTCTAAGCTTGGGAGCTTGGTAGCTGGAAATGCGTCATGTTTTAGGAGCTAACTAGCTTGTATTGTGTAGTTAGCTAGGTTAATTAGTGTTAATTTCGTCAGGCTAGGGTTCAACACATGTATCTGTTGTAAGAGGCTGTACATGTACATATACATAACTTAATCGGGCAGGTTTCATGCATGGCTTACTCGTTAAATTTTGTTAATTGTAGATGGACAGGAAATATTGGATGTATGGAATAAAACGTACTACTCTTGAATATTTGGATGGTGTGAATGAGTTTATTAAATTTGCTGAGCAACAAAAGGAGAGGAAGGGAGAGAAAAATATGCTCTGTCCTTGTACAGATTGTATGAACTTGAAGAGGTTTAGCAACTCTGATCAAATTAAGAGTCATTTGATTCGTCGTGGTTTTAACGCGCGATACACCCGTTGGATATGGCATGGCGAAGATCTTGAGGAAACAAGCACCACTACTACCAATCAGCACGACTCGGATGTGGATTGCAATAATATCGATGATCATCCCAATTTTGGTAATGTTAATTCCGATGTGCACGTAGATGATGATGATGACAATCTAGATGAGATGTTACGTGATGTAGAGGAAGATTACAACGAAAATGACTTCTGTGAATTTGAGAAACTGATTGCTGACTCTGAGAAGCCTCTGTTCCCTGGATGTGCAACATTTACAAAACTGTCTTCTGTGCTGAGATTATATAACTTGAAGGCAGGAAACGGTTGGAGTGATAAGAGTTTCACGGCACTATTAGATCTTCTAGCGGACATGCTTCCAGAGGGAAATGAGTTGCCAAGATCTACTTACCAAGCCAAAAAACTGTTGTGTCCGTTGGGAATGGAAATCGAAAGAATACACGCATGCCCAAATGATTGTGTGTTGTACCGTAACGAGTACTCCAGTTTGCATGTTTGTCCAAGATGCGGCGCATCGAGGTATACGCGTAGGGACCGGATTGACAGTGAACGTCACGAGGTAAGGAAAGGGCCCCCGGCAAAAACTGTGTGGTACTTGCCTGTGATACCTAGATTGAAGCGGCTGTTTGCAAATCCGAAAGTCGCGAAGCACTTGCGTTGGCATGCTGAAGCCCGGAAACAAGACGGAAAACTGAGACACCCAGCTGATTCTATTCAATGGAGAAACATCAACAGAACATTTGCTGAGTTCGGCGGTGAACTTAGGAATGTAAGGTTCGGGCTGAGTACAGATGGTATGAACCCACATGGTAATATGAGCAGCCGGCACAGCACTTGGCCGGTTCTTTTATGCATCTACAATCTTCCTCCTTGGTTATGCATGAAGCGCAAGTACATCATGATGGCGTTACTAATCTCAGGACCCAGACAACCCGGAAATGATATTGACGTGTTTCTAGCACCTTTAATCGAGGACTTACAGAAATTGTGGAGCGAGGGTGTGCAGGTGTGGGATGCATACAAGAAAGAGAATTTCATCTTGCGGGCCCTGATATTTTGCACCATAAATGATTTTCCTGCCTACGGCAATTTGTCGGGGTATAGTACGAAAGGA
Source organism: Pharus latifolius (assembly GCA_019359835.1). Lineage (NCBI taxonomy): Eukaryota > Viridiplantae > Streptophyta > Magnoliopsida > Poales > Poaceae > Pharus > Pharus latifolius. Next base: position 63,363,989 of record CM033323.1, read on the forward strand.
GCCAAGGCTTGCCCTATTTGCCTAGATGAAACTGAGAGCATCTGGCTGCGAAACTGCCGGAAAACAGTGTACATGGGTCACCGCAGGTTTCTTCCGGTGCATCACACGTACCGTAAGAAGAGGAAATCATTTAACGGGAAGCCTGAGAAGGGATCAGCTCCAGTGTTTCTGACCGGTAAGGAGATTTACTCACGCGTGAACGACATCAAAGTTGAGTTCGGTAAGCATTCTAAACCTCGAGAAAAAAATGTTTGGAAGAAGAGATCGATTCTCTGGGATCTACCGTACTGGGAGCACTTACAAGTTCGACATTGCATTGACGTCATGCATGTAGAGAAAAATGTCTGTGACAGTTTGATTGGTTTGTTGTTGAACATTCCGGGAAAGACAAAGGATGGTGTGAAAGCTCGTCGTGACATGGTGGAAATGGGGATAAGGACTGAGCTTGCACCTTTAGAGAATGGAAAGCGTACATACCTCCCCCCGGCCTGCTACACGTTGTCCAAGAGCGAAAAAACAGAACTCTGTCGGTGCCTGCACGGTGTTAAAGTTCCATGTGGGTACTCCGCGAACTTGAAAAAACTTGTGTCTATGAAGGACCTAAGACTGGTTGGCATGAAGTCCCACGACTGTCATGTCTTGATGTCACAGATGCTTCCCATTGCTATCAGAGGCATTCTCCCAGTTAAAGTCAGAGAGACAATCACAAACCTATGTTATTTCTTCAACGCAATATCTTCCAAGGTAAGTACGTGCACTCGTACTATAAGTTCACTACCTCCATTTGTGGAGCTTAATGAGAAGATTTTTCTGATATGAATATTTGGCGCAACTGTGTCCTCGTAGGTAATTGATCCCGATGGATTGGACGCTTTGCAACGCGACGTGGTTACAACTCTTTGTCAGCTCGAGATGTATTTCCCTCCATCCTTTTTTGATGTTATGGTCCATCTGATTGTTCACCTTATCAGAGAAATTAAGTTTTGTGGACCTGTGTGCCTGCGCTACATGTATCCATTTGAGAGATTTATGGGTGTATTGAAGGGATACGTAAGGACTCGTCGTCGACCCGAGGGGAGTATCATGGAAGGTTATGCCGCCGAGGAGGTGATTGAATTTTGCACAGATTATATGGCCGGGGTTGACCCAATTGGTGTTCCTAGGTCCCGACACGAGGGTAGGCTTGAGGGAATTGGAACGATTGGATTCAAAGCTATCGTCCCCGCTCGTGATGTGTACGCAAAATCACATTTTTGGGTCTTACAACACATGACGGAGGTCGAGCCATACATACACGAGCACAAGGTAATGTTACGGTCACAGAATCCTTCGAAGTCAGACGTTTGGGTAAGCAGAGAACATAACAGGAAATTTGCTGAGTGGATCCAAGAAAGAGTCACGCGAGCTGCCGAGGGCTCCGTAAGTGAAACTGTGACATGGTTGGCTAGAGGCCCAAGATTCACTGTAGGGACTTGGCAGGGGTACGACATCAATGGGTATTCATTTTACACAAGAGCTCAAGACGCCAAGAGTAGCACGCAATGTAGCGGAGTGACACTGTTTGCTATTTCCGAGGATGCCAAGTCAGTAAGGGCGCTGAACTCATATTACGGTGTTATTGACGAAATATGGGAGCTCGATTACGGATTACTTAAGATTCCCCTGTTTCGATGCCAATGGGTCGAAATCCCTCGAGGTGTTCAAGTTGACAGTTACGGGTTTACTCTCGTCAATCTTGGTAGAGTCGGACACCAAGACGATCCATTCATACTTGCAAAGCAAGCCACACAGGTATTCTACATCGTTGACCCGGCCAATCCAAACTTGCATGTTGTCCTCCACAGCAAGAGACGTATTGTTGGGGTCGAAGATGTTGTCGACGAAGAGGAGTATAACCAATTCGATGAAATACCTCCATTTTTAGAGGACATTCAATCTATCCGTACTGAAGATATCGACGAAACAACGTATCTGCGAGATGACCACGAAGAAGGATTATGGGTTGAGAACCATTGATGATTAATTTCTATTTCAGGGATAAATGCCAAGCAAACAGCCCACAAGTTCTGCAGCAAGGTGAGGAACTTATCATTAATACATCAGGCAGTACATTTTTCTTTAGAATTTAATGATAAGCTAGTTCACAGCATTAATACATCTCAATTTTACTCCACAGCATGAGTTCTAACATGTACAGTACCTTTATCCTGTAAATATTTAATTCTTCCCTTCAAATAGCACTTGCAAAAATCTCATCGCAGCCTCTTCAAAAATCCCTTTTTTCTGACGGTATTTTGTTATTTATACCGATAGAGAAGGACATCTTCTCTCAGGCACTTCAAAACGTTTTCTATCGGTATTGTTCTATTTTACCGTTAGAATAAATTCATTTGTCTCACGGTATTTGTTGTCTGACGGTTTTTTCCTGTTTTTACCGATAGAAGAATACTCTACCGCTTCGAATTCTCAACCGTGTCGCCATGCGTCGCCTTGGAAACTCTATAAGTACCTCGCCATGCGTCGCGGTATTTTGTTGTTTTTCTAATTCTCGAACGGTTGGACTCCTCATCTTCTCTTTCACAATGGCAACCTCCATGGGATCGTCATCCACGGCCTCCCCGGTAAGAACTCTAAATCTCCTCGGTTTACCCCTGTATTGTTAATCCATGTTCAGTTCATTCTTGACCTGTTGATTTGCACAGGGAATGGTAGCCGTGGAAGACACTGCCAAAGTGAAGGCTGACCTGAGGGCCCTCCAGGAGGAGCACAAGCTCCTTACAGACAAGCACACTCAGCTACGGCTTGACCTTGACGATCTCTTCCAGCGCATTAAGCGCATGAAGACGGATGGTGACAATGCTAGGGCGAGGACGAGGCGTCTTCGCGAGGAGAAGAAAGCCGCGGATATGACCATCGCTGGCTGCGGTTTGACTATGAAGGATACCATAGCGAAGCTGACGGAGGTCGCAGGCCTTCTTGACGCGGTAGTAGTTGATCCTAGGGACAACTTGTCGCTAGAGGAGTCCTGCGTCCTGGCTGCAAGTCTAACTGACTCTATTCTACATGCAGCCAGGGCTAAGACCACCCCTTGACCTAGCATTTTGGGTTTTATTTTTTATGTAAGTGATAAAACAACAATGAATGAACAATTTCTTTTTATGTCAATTTTCCAATTTTCCGGCTATCTTCCCTCTTTCTTTAACATTCTGCAGCTTTCAACCACGGTCTGTTTGATGTTAAATTGTGTACCTTTTCATAACTCTGACGGTATTTTGTTGTTTTTACCGATAGAAAAAGGGCACACAAATCTCAAGCACTTAATCAAAAAAATTTTCTGGGGAAAATTGGGCTCACGGGATTTTTTTGTTTATACCGATAGAAAAGGGCACCTTTTCATTACTCTCACGGTATTTTGTTGTTTTTACCGATAGAAAAATGGCACCCAATCTCAAGCACTTTAAAAAAATTTTCTGTGGAAAATTGGTCTCACGGGATTTTATTGTTTATACCGATAGAAAAATGCAATCACTAATTCGAATATTTTTCCGGGAAATTTACTTTTTCTATCGGTATTATTTTGTTGTTTCGATAGAAAATTACATAAGTCTATCGGTATCATTTTGTTATACCGATAGAAAAGTTCCTCCGCTACTTTATTTCTCGTACACGGCCCTTTAGTTTCCCTCCACTCGAACAGTTCCACCTTAGAGCACTGCGTCTCTTTGAGAGCGAAGAAAACCCCAACCTCCGCCGTGAGCACTCACTTCCTCTCTCCCACACGACGATCGCCGGCTGGACACTGGTTCGTCACTGCCACCGGTTCTTATTTTCGTCCTTCGCCCGCCGCTGCTGCGTTCTACACCGCCTCTGCATCACCAGAACTGATCGCCGCCGTAAATACCCTAATTCGTCGTTCTATTTCCAGCATCTTCTTTATTTGATCCTAGTGTTTTGCACGTACTAATTCTTGGAGTTTTGCAATTACACTAGGGTTCCCTATTGTGTTGGCTTATGTACATTTCGCAGGCAATGTTGATTTTAATTAGGGTTTACATAATATGTTCCAGTGCTGTAATGAACCTTTTTTGAGATTTTAACTTCTCTATACTGCTGTATGTGTGATCAATTGTATCCAACTGCCATGTAATGCAGATTATATGTTGGAGGTGTTCTTACACATATTCTATCGGCAGCTCATGTGTTTACCGATAGAAAATTTTCTGCACAAGTAGTAAAACTTAATTTGGATCTGGAAGGACATGAGCCATGCAATGTACTAGTTTGGTTGGGAATTTTTACTCACTTCGTATGAATATATGGCAATGTGGATGGGTCTTCGATGTATATGTTTCAAATGCCTATATACATGACTTTTCCCAACCTAATAGCTGTGAAGTCCTGATGACTCACATACAGGCTAGGCTAAAGATTATGCACAGTAGCACTTAGATGCTTGTGTGCATATTTACGTGTGAAATAATAATGCTGGCCCATGAATATTAATTAGTGTAGCAAATCATCGAGAATGTTATGTGATGACAGTGAATGGTGGCTTGTCAACAAAATTCCATATGTAGAGAACATTGTTATGTTCTATCGGTATCTCACGTGTTTGCCGATAGAAAAATTGTCTTGTGTGGAGGTAATTGTTATGGTCTATCGGCAGCTCATGTGTTTACCGATAGAAAATATTTCTGAAGAGTTCAGTAAGTAATTTATGCATGTCTTTCTTTTTGTATTATTTTCCCTTTTGCCGCCCTAGTTAGTCTCCAGTCCTGGGCTGAGTTATGGAAGTCCAAGGCGAATTAATCGCCATATATATGGTTTGTTGAAGGTTTTGTAGGGCAAGACATGTCGTCGTCTTCATCGGATGGTACTAGTGGTTCGACTAGGGCCAACCCCATCGTAACTACTGAAGATGGGGCTGTTACATCCCAGCGCAAGAGGGTGGGGCGAGGCGCGACGACGTTGGGGCGTTTGGCCAAACGCACTGATCTTTCTTGTGAGTTCAACCAATTTGGGAGGCCGATTGGAAAGAATGCTGGGAGGTACGCGGCCTACGTTGGGCTGTTGGCGAAAGAAAGGGTGAAGATCACCGTCCAGAGCTGGAAGGACGTGACGGCGGACGAGAGGGATAGGTTGTGGGCGGAAGTGAAGGTTAAATGAACTGAAATCGCTGAACTCTTTCGTAATCACGTTCTCTTGGCTTATACTAAAGTTTAACTAACTCGTGATTAATTGTATGCATTTTTCGGAAACAGGCTAAGTGGAACATCCCCGACGATACACCTAGGACTGCCTGCTTGAAGGACATGAACGGAACATGGAAAACCTTTAAGAGCTGGCTCGTCAGTAACTTCCTAGCTGCGGGGAAATCTCCTTGCGAGAAGTACCCCTTCATATCGGAGGAGGTATGGGAGGAATTCACCAAGCAGAAGGGGACTGAGGAGTTCAAGGCCCTTAGCGAGAAGAATAGGGCGATCCAGAAGAGGAACGACCACCCGCATCGGCTCGGATCCCGGGGCTATGCGGGGAAGGAGGAACAGTGGAAGAAGGAAGACGAACAAAATCCTGTCATGGACACCCCTGAGTTGCCGCTCTCCGAGATCAGGGATGAGAGGTGCAAGCGATGGTGGAGGGGGAGGGGGTCCGTGTCGTCCACGGGGTCTGTGCAGTTCGCAACCCCTGGGGACGCCGATGTTGTGAGGCGAATGGTAAGTTGGCTAACCTCGTAAACTGTGTGCGCACAAGTGTATATAAGGCAATTTGTCTCACAAGGTACCTTCAAATGTAACAGATCTCTTTTGAGAAGGAGGCAGCGGAGGGATTGTTTACCCCGCAGAGGGAGAACGACATCCTCACCCGAGCTCTAGGAAATAAGGAGCATCCCGGGCGGACACGGGCCGTGGGAGCCATTGTGTCGTGGAAGGCCGGTTTCGTAGATCCGGCTCCACCGAGGAAGAAGGCCCGCACCTGGAAGGAAAAGGAAGCTGACCTCTCCGATAAGATACGGGCTGAGGTACGGGAGGAGATACGGGCGGAGATGCGGGCTGAGATACGGGCTGAGGTACAGTCTGAGGTGCAGACCGAGGTCGCACAAATGAGGGAAGAGTTTGCACGGTTGAGAGAAACATTGCTGGCCAAGAGTTTAGATGCGGATCCCCAGGACGACGGTACCCCGCGGGGACGGATAAGCAGTTGCGCTTCGAAGGTACTCGCGGATCCAGTGGATCTACTTGAGGTACTGCAAGCCTTCATCTGTGCACTTAAGTTGATGCCTAGAGTTGTTTCGCTAACCTATTTTAATTGTTACAAATTTGCAGGGGCCGGAGGGCTGCATCCTACAGAATCACGTAGGCGCCGGGCAGGAAGTGGTTGGACACGGCTTCGTATATCCGTCTGGGCCGGATGTCCGGGTCCACTGTGTACCTCTGCGGTTGGGTTTCGCAAAGGTACAGGTGGACATGGCCATGCCGGGCTACAACGATTCTCCGTTGCCAGTCCCAACAGAGGAACTGCAGACACTTGCCGAGGCAGTGGGCTCCTACGTACAGTGGCCCAAGAAGTGTCTTGTAATACAACCGGTAAATCCTACGCATTTTAGATTACATCCTACTCAGTACACTCAACTTGCATAATCTAACATACGTGCACATTAATTGAAGTGGCCTGCCGCGGGGCTACCAGGGGACTGCGCCCCCAGCTCGGGGCATGAGGGCCGATCTCGTGCGAACCTGGACACATCAAAGACGGCCTCGACCCCACCCAGCGCATCCACGCCTCCACCTCGGAAGAAAGCCGCCATCACCTCGCCCTTGCCTTCGAAGGTACGCGCTCAGTCCCCGGCAAAAGGCAAGGGCGGCAAAGGCAAGGGCAAAGGGCGACAGGGACTGCCGCGGACGTTCACGAACGCGCTCCCACTCCTGTCGGAGGCATCTTTGCGGAAATTGGATCGATCAACCAGAGACCTCCATGACTGGTACCTACATCGAGCTCGGCGCAGCCTGAACTTCTTAGTTCCCTACAGGCCTGGGCAGTTCCACCGTGAGCCCGGGACTATATCCGTGGCACACGAGGATCTGTTCGACCTCTACAACTGGCGGGAGCTCGATATGTCCATCATACGGACTGGAGTCCTGTGAGTTTGCTGATGCTATGTATTGCTGTTTTCTAACTCTGTTTGCTAACTCTGCATTAATGTTGCAGTTCATTTGAATACTGAGTAACTTTCTGTGAAATTAATATTAATCTCGTCCTTCGCATGCAGGTGCATGTACAGGCTAGCATCGGAGGCTGCGTGTGACAAGGTGGGTTTCCTCGACCCAGAGAAAATAAGCCTCACGATGCTAGAGCAGGACGCCGCGCACACTGAGCAGTACATATCCAGCGCGCTGATGGCGCAGCAGGACAGGGACTTCATTCTGGTGCCGTACCACCAAAGGTTAGTGCATTTTGTACTAATTTAACTCAATCTTGTGTGTTACACCTGAGATGTACTTTGAGCTAGTGGTCCTCTTTTACGTACAATGCAGGGGCCACTGGATCCTCATCGTGATCTGTCCGCCGAGGAACGAGGTGTACTACCTCGATTCGATGCGTGACAGATTATCGATGGAATATGTGCTCAAGGGGAATATGGGGGCGTAAGTAACTTATATGTTTGATTTAAATTTTGACCTCACTAGCTAATGATAGTACATTAACCGGCAATACTAACTGAAATGCAGGGCTTTTGATAAATATGTGTCCGCTGGAGGGAGGCATGCCGCACCGCAGGGCTCCCTACTAGCTTGGAAAGAATATGAGGTACTCACGAGACTTTTTGTTTATGCTTAATTAGTTTATGGAAACAATATATAGCTAACATGTATTCGCATATGCAATTATCTCAGTGCCATCAGCAGCCGCAATCGTGGGAATGCGGGTTTTATGTGCTGCGCTACATGTACGACCTAGTGCAGACAAACTTTTCCCGATTCCCCCAGGTAAGCATCGATAGCTAACTCAAATTTCAAAAATGGGTGTCACGTTCTAAATTAGGATCGAAGTTAGTTACTCAGTATGCACACATGCTTGCAGATCGCCATGTCGAAAGACCAATATGAAAATGCAAAGATTATATATCTTCGACAAATCTGGGCACAATATGTCATGGAGGAAGTAGCACCCAACCATCCAGCATGACAATTTTCTCCTTTTGGTGTACTCTGCATAGACTGTTCATATACATGTGAATAAATATATATATGTGAATAAATGTCCACATTGGATTGCAATCTGTATTTGTCCATACATATGTGAATAAATGTGAATAACTGCCTAATGTGTGAATTTGTTCTGTGAATTTACCTTGCATCTGTACTGTATTGTGTATCCAATCTATACTGTATTGCATCTGTACTGTATATGTGAATGTACTGTATTGTGATGCAAATAAAGTACTGTATATGTGATTGCTCTATCGGTAAATTCATCAACAACCGAGAGACTACTGTCCTTTTTTCTATCGGTACAATCAAAATTAACCGTTAGAAGAGTTTGACCTTTCCTGCCGGTGAACTCATACATATCCGATAGAGTACTAAGCTTTTTTCTGTCGGTAATCTTGTAGTTAACCGTTAGAATAGTGGTACTTTTCAATCGCTATTGACGAGTTTTCTATCGGTAAACTTGTAATATGCCGATAGAATAGTGTGAGTTTTCCTGTCGGTAAACTTATAATTAGCCGTTAGAATAGTGGTACTTTTCCAGCCGCTGACGACGAATTTTCTATCGGTACACTCCTAATATGCCGATAGAGTACTAAGCTTTTTTCTGTCGGTAATATTGTAGTTAACCGTTAGAATAGTGGTACTTTTCAATCCGCTAGCGACGAGTTTTCTATCGGTACACTCCTAATATGCCGATAGAGTACTAAGCTTTTTTCTGTCGGTAATCTTGTAGTTAACCGTTAGAATAGTGGTACTTTTCGAACTGCTGGACGTAAGAATACGACGGGTTTTCTATCGGTAGATTCATAATATGCCGATAGAATAGTGAACTTCTTCTGTCGGTTATTTACCGATAGAAAATGTCCAGTCTTGTTCTATCGTGTCTATCTCTATCGGTACAAAAACCGATAGTAGAAGGGTTTTTTTTACCGATAGAAGACTGCATTTCTGTACTAGTGTTGGTACGTTTTTCATGCCGCATAGACGCACAACACAAGGTTCTAGTCCTTATGAATCTTTAGTGAGGAGTCTTTCACATTCCCAGTGTGCACACAGCACCATCCAATCAAACCATCCTCACTATCGATTCCAATCACTTTTTCTTTTACAAAAAGGGGTTTTGAACATGCTTTTCTCATATGTGACCATTCAGCATTTAACATATAATCTCGAACATAGCATAGCCTAAGCATGATATTCTAGGGTGACAAGGGTGCAGGGATATTCAATGTCAAAAGGGGCTTTACAATCATTTAGGTCATATCTAATCACTTTATTTGAATATAGTTCTTATTTGAATATAAGGCATGCATATACTTGAAAATAGTTAACATACTTCATTTCAAAATAATAGGCGAAACATGATCAAGGGATTGAGACTTGCCTTGCAATGCTGGGTCTAGTTACTTGGACGATTGTTCGAAGATTTCTTCCGCTCCTTCAATCTCTGGTTCCACGGCGGACACAAATAATACACACACACGCTATATAAGCATACAGAAGATAGCCTTCATGGGAAATGATACGTAAAATATATCATGCGTGCAGGGGAGAGATTTGGACAAAGTCACTTGGATGCTGATTGAAGAGATGGGCTAAAAAGGGGTTGAATGTCGAAAGGTTGACATTCGGTCTACGGCAAGACATAGCCTTAAGTTGGTCTTAGGCAGGTTTTCTGGAGAAGTGACAGTAGAGAAAGATGTAGAGTACAACTCCAGGAATCTAATGGACAAGGTGGCATTTCAATTTCTCAAGTGTAACAGGTCTAAATCACTCAATGCCACTGGTGGACATGCACTGACATAGTGCTGGACATGGCCACAAACTAGGGCATGGCATAACTTTTGACTCAGGACTCCAATTGATGAGCCACTTTGTCTAGGAGTTAGGCCTTGATAACAGGAACAAAGTACTCAATAGGATCAAGGGCAGAAAGTGGCCGGAGGGTGGCCAAATCAGGCGAGTAAACACGGTGGCCTGAACTACTGGACATTAATCTTGGCATTGGAATATCTCTTGATTCAGGTCGATTCAGGAGTCGAGCTAGTAGACAATGCTGCTTAGGGTACTGAGATCTATCTAAGGGACAAAGTGTACGGGGCTAGATCGGCCGAGGAGAAATTCCGGCGACCCGCGCTGGAGAAGACGACACTGAAGATTGGGGGTTTTCGATTTAAAGAGTTTGAACTCAATTCATTGCTCAGGGAGTCAGAGGGTGAGGTGAGGGAACTATTGGTGAAGCTAATTTGGTCGGGGGATGGCCGGAGTGGCTCGGCAGCGAGAGTTGGTTTGCTGGTGGCGCGCAAACACGGGAAGGCTATGATCGCAGCTCAATTTCGAAATCAAAATTAGTAGGCTTGCTCAAAGGAGTGTTCTGATCAATTTCTTCCACTGGCACGAGGGCTAATTTAGATTGAATCGGGCAACATTGAGGAAACAGGGGTTTTGGGCTTTTCCGGTGATCGCCGGGGGCCAATTAAATGATATGATACGGAGGGGGGATGAGAGTAACTCACTGGTGGCCTTGGTTTGGAGTGAGAAGCTGCGGGCGAAGCTGGCGACGGTGGCCTCAAAAGCAACTCACCGGAGAAGAAGGTGCTCACGGCGGCGCTGAGGAATTGGCTGCTATCTGGTGCTAGAAGCTGAAGCGATGAAGCTACGGGGTGGTGCGAAGTGATTCTGGGCAAGGGAGGGAGCTTATATAGGCGAAGGGCTGGGGCTCTCGGGAGTTGAAGCATATCAGGTGGGATTCGCGGCTGACACCGGAGAAGGGTTCGAGGCGACGTTGGGACACGGCAACGACTGTGCCAGGCGAGGGGGAATCACGCCAAAATTCGGCTGGAGCAGGGCGACGAGATCACTGGCTTTGGCATGGCTGCAACGTGGCGTTGCTTTGCTGCTGCTGGAGCACACGCGCGCGTGGGAGAATCACGGCACAGCGCGGTTGAAGTTGCTCCACGGTGGCGGCACGGTTGCGCATAGGTGGTGCTACGTGGCGGTGACGGTGGTGGCGGCGCGGGAAACTTTATCGGCGGCGAGTTCCTACGGCGAGGTGAGGTGGCGGGGCACTGGTCGAACGAATAGAGCTCTGGTCGAGAGCAACGACCAGGGGCTGGAAAGCTAGGGCTGATTTGTAATTTCAGAAACCTTCACCAGGGACTGTTCTACAAGGATTTGGACAAATCTGTAAGGAATTTGATTCGGGAATTTGGGCCTATTTGCAATTCTGGAGATCTAGAGGGCTGATCTGAGATCTGGTTTTGCAGATGAGTACTACTAAATCACTTGGACTAGTACTACTAAATCACTTGGACTCATCCAGTAGGAGAAATGGTAAAATCCGATAAGATTTGGTGATTTTGACAAAAATCGAAAACAGGGTAATTAGGGTAAACAAGGTAATTAGGGTTTGAAACTTTGGCGAGCCTAAAACTAGGGTTTCGGTTGAGCTTTTGGAATTCTTCCAGAAGGGAAAAATGTTCAGAATAGTGAATGGGAGATATTCACTGAATCAAATCGGAATTTGAAGGTGATCTGAGACTTTTGGTCTTTTTGAGCTTCTGACAAATCTAAAAAGAACTGGTCTGCGACACTTTTGGACTAAAAAGCGAAAATGATCTGAAAGGCGGAGTTTGGCTGCCAACTTTTTAAATTAAGGTAGTGGCACACCTAAGATCATAATTCTGGGATAAGGATCAAAAATGGGGTTGAGACATCCGAGAATCCAATGAAGATACGCTGACTGGCAAGCTAAAGAGATGGCAAAATTTGGGATGTTACATTTACCGTCTCAAAAGGCGACACCCTCCTTGCGAGGATTCCCTCTCCGTGAGGACGTAATCTATCGCAGCCTAAAAGTCCCTACAACGGGAGCCCCGCTCCCATAGGGCAGCTTGCAATCACCCCTCGTGGACTGAGGGGGTAAGCGGCAACCCAGTCCTCATGGACTGTGGGAACGAGTCAATTTGAGATACTACTCCCCCCTCAAACACTCAAGCCCGTCATCGGGCTCATCCTCCTCCGGGAGCTTCCCCCTCTGTGGGTTGTTAAGCCCGTCCTCCTCTGGGAGCATGCTTCCCCTCCGAGGGCCATGGAATTCTCTGTTGTCGATAGCCTCGGGGGTCTCTAGAATTCTTTTGGCCGGGAACTTCTTTACCGGCTCATCGTTCTCACGGCGACCGTGGGAATTTTTCACCGGTTTCCGGAGTTTTTTTGACTGGGAACTTTCTTATTGGCTCTCCGTTCTCACATCGGCCGGGGGAACTTTTCACCGGTCTCTGGAATCTTCTTGACTGGGAATTTCAGAAATTTTCCTCCCAGAAACCCTTTACCCGGCTCTCCGTTCTCACGGCGACCGGGGGGAATTTCCCATGGGACCTTGAAATCCCTCGACCAAGCTTTGGAATCGTTCGGGAGGATCCACGATCGTAGCTTAGAAATTTCGACCGAGGGCTTCGTAACCCCAGTGGTCCTTAACACCCGGTGATCTTTAACGCCCGGGCCTCCTTGCTCCTTACCCACAGCGCGCGGAGCTAAGCTGCACCCCGCTGTGGGGGGGGGGGGGTAACTCAGGCTCGGATAGGTGAATATTTTTGGAAAATTTTGATGACAAGCAATCTCATGAAAATATTAAGGAACAAGCAAGTTCTTAGCTTTATTGATACAACATTTAACAGGGCGAGATCGCCCCCCCCCCCAGTGGGCCAAGATGTCCCGGGGACGACAAGCGCCGGGCAAGTACAAGATACAACCCGGGGAGTTAGGCTCCCGTGGGAAACTACTCTGGAGGACAGCTACACCTAGTACTCTCAGAGGCCTTCTGATAGCTCCCGGGAAAGGTCCCAGTTCAAGCTCCTTATGTGTCTCTGGCTTCTCGAAGCAAGTCCTCGGGCGAATACTCGTAGCCGGCCGGAGGGTGTATCCTAAGCGGTCGGACCCCCCGGGACCCCGGTCTCAGAGGGGACAACTCGCCGCAACTATTGTCGAAGTTATCTAGGTGCCACTCAAGGAGCCATCGCAGTCGGATCAGCTCCCAGGAAGCACTCTCACCATGCCCCCCGGTGGCGAGGCTTACCAAAGACAAGGACAATTGGGCACCCCCCGAGTTATGTCCACTGGGACCCGAAAGCCCCTTCTAGGGAGCGAGCCCCCGGGCCACCGAAGAGCCCCCCGAGTTAAGGCGCTCAAGCCTCGGAAGCTCTCCCCCGGTAGCGAGCTCCCGGGGGGCCTGCTCATGATAAGTCAAGACTTAGCAAAATAATCTTCATTTCATTGAGCAAAAAAATTTTTACAAGTCTCCGGGGCTTCCTCTAGGAAGCTACCAGGAGCAAAAATCCTAGCGCAAGAAAAAGGACCTATCTAAAGGCCCAGGGGGGGCGGAGATTCATACTTGCTCACCGCCGTGCCCCTCGAGAGGCAGCTCCCGCCACTGGTACGTCTGCCCTCGGGGGCGTCGGAACTGGGAACCGAGCCCGAACAATCTGGTCGTAGAAGCCCCCCGCCGACTCCTCCAGCTCCCACCGCTGTGGCTCGAAGAAGTCGGGGAAGCTTCAGGGGATCTGGCCTCCAATCACCCGGGCACTGGTCCCCCGGTGCTCCACAAGGGCCACAGCCGCGGCCACCCCCGGGATCGCTCGGCCTCGGGCCTGGGCGTCGGCGGCCTCCGTGATCACAGAGACTTACGCGTTGAGAAAGCGCATAGCCTCCGTGAACGTGGCCGCAGCCATGTGGAAACCTCCTCCTGGGTCGAGGCTGAGCCCAACCCATTCGAGGGCCGAGCGGATCGAGCGGCCCGCCTCCTCGACCGCCCGAGAGCTGGAGTCCTCGAGCTCCCGACGGGCTCTCTCCTTCTCCATCACCTCTCTCCGGAGATGGGCGTTGGCGTCCTCCGAGGCAAGGAGCTAGGCCCAGACCCTGGCCAGCTCCCCGAGGGCCTCGTGCCTCTCGGCGCAAAAGGCGGCAGCCTTTGTCCTCTGCCTCATTCAGCGCCTCCTTGAAGCGGCCCTAAGCGAGGGCCGCCTCCTATGAACCCAAGGATTAGACGACCACTCGGAAAAAGTAACCGGATAACTTGAAAGAGAACTCACCTGGAGATGGAGCGAGACAACTCAGAGCTACGCTCCCGGATGGTCCCCTGCTGGACGTAGGCCTGGACCTTCCGGATTTGGAGGCCGGTGGCAAACCTCCGAGCCTCGCCCAGGGACAGCATGGGGGTCTCCCTCCCGACGGCACCGGACCCGTCCCTCGCCGGTGGGCCCCCTCCAGCCGTCCCCGGGGGTGATGTGGACCTGTTCGGTCTCGACCACACCCCTGGCCACAGGAGACTCAGTCTCCGAAGAGTCAGAGGACGAACTCCCGGAGGGAACATGGACCTCTGGGGGACAAGGAGCCCCTTGCCCCTCCCGGGCTGCAGAGCCCCCAAGGCCCCATGGAACAACCCCGTGAACAGCACCTCCAGGCGCTCCTCGCTCACTGGCTCTGGAACCGCCGGTGGTGTGGCACCGGAGAGGGCGAGGGGTTGTAGTTCAATGAGTCAGAGTCGCTCCCATCATGAGTCGCCTTCCCCTTCTCGCCCCATTCGGTGGGCGCGTCGAGGAGGCACATGAACTCCCTCGTCATTCCTGGGCCAGGGGAGGGCTCCACCTTTGGGAGGGGCGACATCGCCCCAGGCCTCGCGGTTGCTTGCGTGCGCCCCGACCCGGGAGCCACTTCACGGGTCTTGCCGGGTGTAGCGCCCAGCGTCACTGCCGCACCAGGGGCCTTCCGCGCCTTGGCACGCTTTGGCTCGAGGCCCCCGGAGGCCTCCTTCCCCTGCTTGTGAGAGCCGGGGTGGGGAGAGGTCCCTCGCCGGTAGCTTCAGCCCGAAGGCTTCCGCCACCAAGTTATGGGGAGAGCCCTCCCCGATGACGCGCACGACGCGCTTGTGCTCGTCGGCGTAGTACCTCCCGAGGAGGTTCTCCGCCTTCTCCCAGGAGGCCGCATACGGCCGGACTACAAAGAACAAGTGTTAGCCAAAATATCGAAGACTAAGGATAAGGTTCACGGGATACTTACATTGGGCCACCGGCTTCTGCGGGGGCCGGTGCTATGGGCACATCCCGATCCCCAGCTTCTCGTGCGAGAAGGGGGGGAGCTTGTGGAGCGCCAGCTCCTCGGTGAGGTCCCTGATGGACCTCCGGCCACGGGTGCCCACTATGTTGCTGAGGAGCTGCAACTCCTCAGCAGTCCAGGCCGGGGGCTTGGGGGCGGATGAGCGGCAGTAGGAGGGGGCTCCGAGGAGTACGTCACCCTGGAGTCCCAGACCTGGAGATAGAACCATCTCCAGAGTCAGTCCCCCCAATGATCCCGGGAGGCCGCCACCGGGTACTCCTCCACCCGGGCTGGGAGGAGCTGCATCATGATGCAGCCGAAGGCGGACTTTGGCCCTCCCTTGACGATGTACGAGCCCCTCGTCGAGGGCTCATAGAAGTACCGCAGTAGCCGGAGCGTCGGCCCTCGTCCGGTGGCTGTCTTGCACAGCCAGATGAAGTGGCCCATCCGGACGAGGGTATTGGGCGTCAGGTGGTTTCGCGCCACCCCGTACTCCCAGAGGAACTCCCGGAGCAACGGATGCACGGGGAGCCGGAGGCCGGCCTCCACAGAGGCCTCAAAGACGACTACCTCTCCGGCCCGGGGGTGAGGTGCCATCTCCTTCTTCGGGGGGATCCGGACGTCCCAGTCTGCGAGAACCCCCCCGTCTACGAGGGACTCCAAGTCCCCCGAGGTGAACTCGGAAGCCCCGAGAAAGTCCGCGGTAACTTCCTCGGGGGGCATGTCGGCGGCTTTGGTCCGGCCCTTCGGAGCCATCTACCGGAGAGAAAGTTACTGGGCGAAGGGTCACCGGCGGGTAGGTTACTGGGAGAGGCTTAAGGCGCCAGTGAGAAGTCAGAGGCAAGGTTTCGATATGAGCTCTCCGGTCCCAAAGCCCTATTTATAGAGCCCCGCACGGTCCCGATGGGCGCCATGTGGCTCCTCGAGGATCAATCCGAGCCACCCGTTTCAAAGGACACGTGCGAATCAAAGAGGCGTGCGCGGGAAACGGCGTGCTTTCGTTCGAACCGCGCGAAGCCATCATGACCGGTGGCACACGCTAATCTAGACCAGCAGCGTCATGAGTACCAGCGGCACCGCCATGAATGCGTGGGACGAGAACCGAGGCGTCGCCAAGCGCCGGGGACCTGCTCCGAGGGAGATGTTCCTGATGGTGTATACCACCCCCTCTGGGGACTTAGGGTATGTCCCTAGAGGGCATGGGGGGCTTCTATTGGGGGAAATCTCCGCCTGATCAGTCCCGGTGATTAGCGCCCCGGTGACTCACGACCGGGTGCCGCCACTCACCCGGTGAAAAGCATCCCGGGGACCCGTGTTTCGGGCGCCGCCACTGGCCTAGGGACCCATTTCCCGGGCCTCGCCACGGGCCTGGGGAGAAGTGCCTCAGGGACCCCTACCCCGGGCGCTGCCACCCGCCCGGTAAGCAGCATCCCAGGGACCCGTGTCCCATGCGCCGCCACTGGCAAGGTGAGGAGCGCCTTGGGGACATGTGCCCTGGGCGCCCCTACTGGCCCAGGGACCCATGTCTCGGGCGCCACCACGGGCCCGGGGGAAGCTCCCCGGGGGCCCCTGCCTCGGTCGCCGCCACTAGCCCAGTGACTAGCGTCCCCGGGACCCGCGTCCAGGGCACTGCCAGGGGCCCGGTGAGAAGCGCCCCGGGGACCCTAGTCCAGGGTGCCTCCACCGGCCCGGTGAGCAATGTCTTGGGGACCCAAGTCCCGGGCGCTGCCACTGACCCGGTGAGGAGCACCTCAGGGACCCGTGCCCCGGGTGTCACCACTAGCCTGGGGAGCCCTGTCCCAGGCGCCGCCACTGGCCCAGGGAGACCTGTCCTGGGACCGGCCCGGTGAGAAGCGCCTCGGGGACCCCCGTCCCGAGCGCCGCCACCGGTCCGGTCAGAAGGCGTCCCGGGGACCCATCCCCCGGGAGCCACCACCGGCCGGTGAGAAGAGCCACGGGGACCCACGTCCCTGGCACCGCCACAGGCCCGGTGAGAAGCGCCCCGGGGACCCCTTCCTCGGGTGTCGCCACAGACCCGGCGAGTAGAGTCCCGGGGACCCCCATCCCTCGCGCCGCCACCAGTCCGGTCAGAAGGCATCCCGGGACCCATCTACTGGGCGCCACCGCCGGCCAGGCGAGAGGTGCACCTGGGACCCTTGCTCGGGCGCTGCCACCAGCCCGGTAAGAAGCGTCCCGGGGACCCGTGTCCTGGGCACTGCCACTGGCATGGTGAGGAGCACCCCAGGGACCCATTCCCCGGATGCTATTACTGGCCCAGGGACCCTAGTCCCGGGTGCCGCCACGGGCCCAGGGAGAAGCGCCTCGAGGACCCCAGTCCCGGGCGCCGCCGCGGGCCCGATAAGTACCCTCCCGGGGATCCATATCCCGGGCGCCGCCACAGGCCTGGTGAGAAGCGCCCCCGGGGACCCCAGTCCCGGGCGCCGCCACCAACCCGATAAGAAGGCGTCCCGTGGACCCATGCCCCGGGCGCCGCCACCGACCCGGTGACCACTGTCTCGGGGACCGGAGTCCCGGGTGCTGCCACTGGCCCGGTGAGGAGTACCCCGGGGACCCGTGCCGAGGTGCCGCCACTGGCCCAGGGAGCCCTATCCCGGGCGCCACCACCGGCCCGGTAAGGAGGCATCCCGGGGACCCATGCGCTGGGCGCCGTCACTATGGGACCCTCATTTGAGGAATCCGGTGGCAACCGGCTAGGTGGGTTGCACTCAGAATGGTACATTGCAAGCTCACAACAACAATATGCATTATCTAACAATACAAGTAATTAAAACAAGTGCTGATCTCAAGGACCAACATTACAATAACATAGCACCAAAATGACGCAATTTAGTGTTGATACAAAATCTAGGAGTTTTTTTCGATACAAAGGTCGGAACAAAACAAAACAACATCAATAATCAAAAAGGGCTTGAACGATCTTCATGTTCAATTGCAGCAGTGTTGCATGGGCTTCCTCCACATCGGACTCCACTTGGTAAGTGACCCTCTAAATTTGTTTGCAAAAGCAAGGGTGAGCATGTTGTCCACATAGTGCTCAACAAGTCTCAGTTAAGAATGCAGGTATATAGATGAGGGGGATTTCCAAAAGATGGGCTCTTTGGTTCATAGATAAGGATAGAATAGATTTACACTCTAAAGTTTTGAGAAAAGGTTTTTTCTTTCAAAAGTGGGACTTTAAAATCCTAAACTAGATTTTCAGGAAATGTTATGCGTGGCGGTCTTTCATGAGTCACCACTTTAATCAATATTATGAAAAACTTTTCCAAAAGCTACTTGTGCTGCATCGACGTGGATAGAATACACCGTGTGCAGACTCCATGACCTGGGACCTCAGAGTATTCGCTACTTTTTATAACTTTTCAAAAGTGTACCACTTTAATCCACCGATCACTCAGCTATCAAGTCGGTACCTCTCCATGCGACTTTTACGCATGTGACAAGGCCGAGATCACACAACAGTTTACAATCCTAGCATTAACAATTCCCTACCCGGTAAATAGACATTCCAGTCCTTAGTACCGTTGTGCGTACTCCCCACAGCCAATTCTACCTAGCCTTGGCCTATGGTCTCGCAAGACACATAACCTATGGATTCAGCCACGCATGACTTGGAATCCTGGTGTAGGGCGTCTTCCTTCAATACTCCTGATTCACTCATTAGCTCACACTGCTCGTGGCCCTCTGAGGCCCACCAGTTTCCTCTCGAGAAACCGGATCGACAACCATTGCAAGGAAAAGCTAATACCGAGAAAACTACTATGTTGCGCCCATCCCATATCAGGCAAGTGGTTAGTACATTTTTCATGCCGCATAGAAGTACAACACAAGGTTCTTGTCCTTATGAATCTTTAGTGAGGAGTCATTCTCATACCCATGTGCACACAACACCAACCAATCAAACCATCCTCACTATCGACTCCAATCACATTTTCTTTCGCAAAAGAGATTTTGAACATACTTTTCACACATGTGACCATTTAGCACTTAACACATAATCTTGAGCATAAGCATAGCTTAAGCATGATATCCTAGGGTGACAAGGGTGCATGATTTATACAAACATGAGGGGCATTACACGGAATTAGGTCATATCTATTAATATTTCTTTCAATATAGCACTTTATTTGAACATAGAGCATACATATATTTTAAAACAGAAATCATCCTAGTTTTCTCAAAATACTGGGAGAGACATGATCAAGGGTAGAGATTTGCCTTGCAGTGTGGGGTCTGACGGCTCTAAGGGTTCTTCGAAGTCTTCTGTTGACTCTTCTGCTTCTTGCTCTATTCTCGCACACAAACAACGAGACAATTCAACACATCGCACTACAGAAGCATACAGAAAATACTTGTGTACAGTATATAGATATGCATGCAAGAGAGAAGATCTGGTCGAAGATACTTGAGTGTAGCTCAAAGAGATTGGCTCTGAAATATTGAATGTTGAAGGGCTGACATTCGGTTCACGGTCAGACATGGCCTTAAGTTGGCTTTAGAGGGCTCTTCTCAAGATGAGACAGTAGAAGAAAATGTAGAACATGGCTCCATAAGTTTAGTGGACAAAGTAGAATTTCATTTTCTCAACCAGAAGGGGTCGAACAGGGCCAATGCCATTGGCTGACATAGGCTGACACTGAGCTGACATTGTCAAAAACTAGGGCAAAATAGTGGAGATGATTCTGGACTTCAATTGCTTCGCCAACAATGTCTGGGAGTTAGGCAAAGAAGACAGGAATCTAATGGTGGTGGTTTCAAGGACAGAGGTGGCCGGATGGTGATGAACGGCAGCGAGGAAGGACGGTGGTGACACGGCATAGAACAGCTTCTGGACAAAGGTTGGCATGACTCAAACTTGCAATTATGTGCAGAACCAGAGATCAGGGTAGAAGAGAAATATGCTCAGGGGACTTAGGCAGAGTTACAGGACAAAGTGGCGTCGATAGCGGTGGCTAGTAGCGATAGGGCAGCACGCTAGTGGCACGGCAGTGAGGAGTAGGTTACTCAATTCGGGCTTTGGTGCTGCGCATTGAGAAATCGAGGCTGTTGGAGCTAGGTGGGGCTAACTAGTGCCACTTGGAGCATTGGTCTTGACTAGTGGCCGGTGGACGGCGAGCGGCGGCAAGCTGCGTCGGAGAAGAAAACACCTCGATGGCGACAAAGCAATTTGATGAGTTAAACTCCAATCTAAGAGCACGGTTGAGTTTCTAGATCGGTCCAGATGGTGATGTTAAGAGGGATTGGACTGAGGCGGCACCGGTCAGAAGTTCAACGTCGCGGCCGGAGACGAAGAAGAGAGATTTGGGCAAACCTAATACACGGCTTTAGAGATTAATTCCTCTCGATGAGAGCAACAGGGTGGAGTAGGAAAGCTACAGGTGAACTTGGTTTGGCCAGGGAATAGGTGGTGCAGCCTGGCAACGGGAGCTGGTCGTTGGTGGCGCGCGAAAAAGGGGAAAGCTACACAGCGAGCTTCAATTTGAAAACTAAGATCACAGGCTTGCTGGAGGTGCTCTACTGGTCAAGACACTCCACTACAAGAAGGATCAATTCAGGCTAAAATGGGTGGCATTGCCGAAACAGGGCAAAAGGGGAAATCCGGCGATCACCAGCGACAGGGTCCTCCGGGATGCAAATAAACGCTATAGCATAGAGAGGTGGATGAGAGGGACTCACAGGTCTGATCAATTTGAGGATTGGTGCAACAAGCTGAGCTGGCACCGAGCTCCCTCTCACTGGCTCACTGGAGACGAAGAAGAAACGCGAAGAAACTGGGACTTAGTGGCTGCTGGAGGTGCGAAGAAGCTCTGGGTGAGGGGGTGGGTTTATATAGGCAGCGGGCTGGGGCTCTCGAGACTTGAAGCAGATCAAGCTAGATACGGCGTGAATGGAGACGTCGTTGGGATGCTGCAGTGGCTGCCACGATGCTGCCAGAGAAGAGGATCATGCAAGATTTGGTTGGAGCAGGGTGACGGGATGGCCGGATTTGGCATGGCGGCGATGTGGCAAAAAGTTCCTGACGGCTGCAGGCACGCGCGCACACAGAACGATACGGCGCTACTGGCGGTCGTCGGTCGTTGCCATGGTGGATGGTTTTGGTGCGACGAGAGCACCACGCGCGGACAAGTCGGACACGATCACAGGTGGAGATGAGCGCTGGCAGGCGGCAAGTTTGCAGCGGCGCCACTGGTCGAAGCGGCTGCGGCTGGGGTCCTGGTCAAAACGGCTGCGGCCTGGTCGAAAGAAGGGGCTGGAAAAAGAATATTGGACTGGAACATAATTTCTAGAACTTGATTTTGGACTGAATTGTGAATCTGGAAATAAACTTGGTTTCGGTTGAAACTGGCTTTGCCAATTGGACTCACTAAATTCAGTAACTAGGTTTGCAGGGACAGAAGACACAATCTGGTGCTTTTGATTAGGTTTTGAACAAAACGAAAACAGAAAGATTAGGGTAATTAGGGTAATCAGGGCCTGAATTTTGTCGAGGCTGAAATCTGAGACCTAGGATGAGGTTTTGAGATTTTCTCTGAAGAGGATTCTATTCAAAAAAGCAATTGGGAGATGTTCCCTAAATCAGATCAAGGTTTGGAGCTAATTTGTGGCTTTTAGCCTTTTCAGGCTCCTGGGAAATTCTGTAAGGGATCAATCTGAAATACTTTTGGACTAAAATGCAAAAATGGCTTAAACAGTGGGATCTAGCTGCCAAATTATTAAACTAAGGTAGTAGCATACCTTGGATCATAATTCTGAGATAAGAGATCAAAAATGGGGTTGAGACATCCGAGAATCCAATGAAGATATATTAATTGACTAGCATGCTAAGAGGTAGCAAAATCTGGGGTGTTACAGCCACCGGCCCGGTGAGCAGTCTCCTAGGGACCCGAGTCCCGGGTGCCGCCACCGGCCCGGTGAGGAGCGCCCCGGGGACCCTCGTCCCGGGCACTGCCACCGGTCTAGTGATCAAGGCCCCGAGGGCAGTCCGGGAAAAACCGCGGAGGATCCCTGCGCAGGACACGTGAGAGATGTCTCGGGAGTCAGCGAGAACACTTGACGACCATCTAAGTACCCTGCCCGGTGTAATGACGGCGGTGCTCTCAGATCCAACGGCTGCGACCAGGGTAGTTTAGTAATTTGCATCTTTTGGGCCTATATATGCCCTTATACCCCACTTTTGTAAGAGGAGACAATTCATTATCATCAATACACCAAAAAACCAATAGGCGTGCTTAGGAGCACTCTCCCCATGAGAGAGCTTCCCCCAACCGACTCACATCGAGGGCACGTCGATAGGACTAGGGTCTCCACTAAGACCTGAACCTGTATATACCCTTGTGTCATTCTTTGTGCTTGCTCGACGGGAGAGGACCGGTCATGAGGTCAGCTTGCGTCGTGATTCATCCACTAGGAAATTCCATAAAACCTGCCGAGGTATTCGCAATACCACGACACGTTAGAAGAGAGGAAAGTGTACTAACGGTTGTGTTTTGGAACCGTTAGTAAAAGTTTCACTATAAGACAAATTAACCCACTCGAGCCTTGCTGACGATCTCGATCTCTCTGTTAATTTTCTTCGGTTCCACACTCCAAGCTAGAGTGATCTGGGCAAGCCAGCTGGAAGGAAGTTAATTCGATCCCTCCCACTAATGTAAACTTCTCATCACCTCTCTCTCTCTCTCTCTTGATCACTCTCTCTCATTCTCTCTCTCTACTTCCAAACTAGCTGTAGCTGCAAGCTTGGAGGCTAGCTAGCTAGCTATAGCTTACTAAAGTTAAGCTAGGAATGATTTATGGCTGAAGTTAATATGCTAGCTAGCTGGCTCTTACAATTAATGCATCAAGTTAGGGTTTCATATATATCAATTGTAAGTATCTATATACATATAGCCTACTGGCCATGTTTCATGCATGCATGCCTGAGTCATTAATTATTTTCTTCAATTTGTCAATTTTGTGAATTATAGATGGACCGAGAATATTGGATGTAAGGAATAAAACGTACTACTCTTGAGTATTTGGAGGGTGTGAATAGGTTTATTAAATTTTTTGAGCAAGAAAAGGCGAAGATGGGAGAGAAAGATAAGCATTGTCCTTGTACAGATTGCATGAACTTAAAGAGGTTTAGCAACTCTGATCAGATTAAGAGTCATTTGATTCATCGTGGTTTTAACGCACGATATACCCATTGGATATGGCATGGCGAAGATCTTGCAGAAACGAGCACTGCTACCAATCAACAAGACTTAGAAGTGGATATCAGTGATGATGATCATCAGAACTTTGATAATGTTCATTCGGATGTGCATGTAGACGATGACAATTTAGATGAAATGTTATGTGATGTAGAAGAAAATTACAGTGAAAACATCTTTGGTAAATTTGAGAAACTGATTGTTGATTCTGAGAAGCCTTTGTTCCCTGGATGTGCAAAATTTACAAAGTTGTCTTTTGTGTTGAGATTATACAACTTGAAGGCAAGCAACGGTTGGAGCGATAAGAGTTTCACGGCGCTATTAGATTTTTTAGCAAACATGCTTCTAGAGGAAAATGAGTTTCCAAGATTGGTTTACCAGGCCAAAAAACTATTGTGTCTGCTAAACCAATATGTGCATGCCCAAATGATTGTGTGCTGTACCGTAACGAGTATGAGGATTTGCATGTTTTTCCTAGATGTGGTGCATTGCGGTATAAGCGTAGGGACCGAATTTATCAAGGTGAATGTGACAAGGTAAAGAAAGGGCCTTCGGCAAAACTGTGTAGTATTTGCCTGTGATTTCTAGATTGAAATGGCTGTTTGCAAATCCGAAAGATGTGAAGTACTTGCGTTGGCATGCTGAAGGCCAAAAACTAGATGGAAAACTAAGACATCCAGCTAATTCTATTCAATGGAGAAACATTAATAGGACATTTGGTGAGTTTGGCAGCAAAGTAAGGAATATAAGGTTTGGGCTGAGTACATATGGTATGAATCCACATAGAAATATGAGCAGTCGGCATAACACTTAGCCGGTTCTTTTATGCATCTATAATCTTCCTCCTTGGTTATGTATGAAGCGCAAGTACATCATGATGTCATTACTAATCTCAGGACCCAGACAACCCGGGAATGATATTGATGTATTTCTAGCGCCTTTAATCAATGACTTACAGAAATTGTGGAGCGAAGGGGTGCGGGTGTGGGATGCATTTAAGTGAGAGAATTTTATATTGCGGGCCATGATATTTTGCACCATAAATGATTTCCCGGCCTATGGAAATTTGTCGGGTTATAGTACGAAAGGAGGCAAGGTTTGTCGTGTTTGCCTGGATGAAACTGAAAGCATGTGGTTACAGAATTGCAGAAAAACAATGTACATGGGTCACCACAGGTTTCTTCTGATGCATCACGCCTACCGTAAGAAGAGCAAGTCATTTAATGGGAAGCCTGAGAAAGGATCAGCCCCAGTGTTTGTGACCGGTAAGGAGCTTTACTTGTTTGGAAGACATCAAAGTTGAGTTCGGTAAATGTTCTAAACCTCCAGAAAAATAGTTTGGAAGAAGAGATCAATTCTTTGGGATCTGCCATACTGGGAGCACTTACAAGTTCGACATTGCATTGACGTCATGCATGTAGAGAAAAATGTTTGAGACAGTTTGATTGATTTATTTTTGAACATTCCAGGAAAGAAGAAAGATGGCATCAAAGTTCGCCGTGACATGGTGGAAATGGGTATAAGGACTAAGCTTGCATCATTGGAGAAGGGAAAGCGTACATACCTCCCCCCGACCTGCTATACTTTGTCAAAAAGGGAAAAAACAGAACTCTGTCAGTGCCTGTATGGTGTCAAAGTTCCAAGCGGGGATTTTGCAAACTTGACAAAACTTGTGTCCATGAAGGACTTGAAACTGGTTGGTATGAAGTCCCATGATTGTCATGTACTGATATCACAAATGCTTCCCATTGCTAGCAAAGGCATTCTCGCAGTCAAAGTCAGGGAGACAATTACAAAGCAATATTATTTCTTCAACCAAATATCTTGCAAGGTAAGTGTGTATTCCTACTAAGTTAATTAGCTCCCACTACCACAGAAACAGACATCCAGGATGGCACATCACAGATGGTTATGAACTTTTCAATGGAACACCGTCTGCAAAGGCCTGTCGGGAGAATATGTTAAGTTATCACAGTCGGTTTTGATGTCAAAACCAACTGTGATAATCAACCAGAAGGTTTTGACCACGAAACAGTCTGTCATAGTGTACTTATCACAGACGGTTTTAAACTCAAAACTGACTATGATAGATACAATCGGTTCTCAACTGAGAACCGTATGTGATAACTAGAATATCATAGACGGTTCCGTAGTCCAAACCGACTGTGATAGATACAATCGGTTCTGAACTCAGAATCGACTGTGATAGTGTAGTATTAGAGACAATTCTAGTATCAGAACCGACTGTCCTAAACAGTGCCGGCGCTTCGAATTCTCAACGGTGTGTTCATTTCGGTCTCTGATCTTCGCGCGGCGCCCTAGGCGAACATGAAGCATCGCCTTGGAAATTTATAAATAGCTTGATAGTGGAATAACTGCCAACTACTTTACAAGTTTTTCTAATTCTCAAACTCTTGGACGCCTTGGCTTCTCTGCGCCAATGGAAACCTCAATGACATCGTCATCCTCGCCCTCCCCGGTAAGAACTCTCAATCTTTCGGACTTACCCCTGTATTGTTAATCCCTGTTCAATACATTCTTGACCTCTTGATTTGCACAGGGAAGGGGAGCCATGGAAGACTCGGGCAAGGTGAAGGCCGAGCTAAGGGCCCTCCGGGAGGAGCACAAGCTCCTTATGGAGAAGCACAGTCAGGTACGGTTTGACCTGGACGATCTCTTCCAGCGCATTCAGCGCATGAAGACGGATGGTGACAACACTAGGGCGAGGATGAGGTGTCTTCGCGAGGAGAAGCAAGCCACGGATATGGCCATTGCTGGCTATGGTTTGACTATGAAGGATACCATCGCGAAGCTGAGGGAGGTCGCAGGCCTTCTCGACACGGTAGTAGTTGATCCTAAGAAGGACAACTTGTCGCTGGAGAAGTCCTGCATCCTGGCTGCAAGTCAAACTGACTTTATTCTAGATGCAGCAAGGGCTAAGACCACACCTTGACCTAGCATTTGTTCTTATGTCAATTTTCCAATTTTCCACCACGTTCTTGGATTGCATGCTATCTTCCCTCTTTCTTTATCTTTCTTTAGCTTTTGGCGAACATTCGACCATACAAAGGTATGTGCACTGTGTGCAATCACGGAACGACTATCACGATCTTCGGCGCGTGAGGGAATTTGGTGGGAGGGAGAATAGATCACAGTCGGTTCTAAGATCAAAACCATTTGTGATAGACCCATTACAGACGTTTTTCATGTTAGGACCGACTGTGATAGTCCCAACAATGTCCGACGCTTCAAATTCTAAACGTTCTTTGAATATCACAGAAGGTTTTGAGGTAAAAAACTTATGTGATAGTCACATTACAGACGATTTTAATGTCAGGACCAACTATGATAGTCCCAACAGTGTCCAATGCTTCAAATTCTCAACGTTCTTTGAATATCACAGACAGTTTTGAGGTAAAAAACATCTGTGATAGTCACATTACAGACGGTTTTAATGTCAGGACCGACTGTGATAGTCCCAACAGTGTTCGACGCTTCAAATTCTCAACGTGCAATCGTGGATAACCGCACATGTTAACCTCCTTGTTGGATGTAGTCAGCGACCCTCTGACTGCGCACTGTCTATGGTCTCCTGATCGCGCAAGGGCTCCGATCATAAACTAGTTTTGTGTTCGTTGGCGACCTTAGCGGCCACTAAGACATATAGGCACATATCGAATTCGGTTTTGACTTGAACCCGACATGTGTTAGTCTAACTAGCTTGGGTGATAATCCTCATCAGCTAGTCCCCAAATTTGAAAAAAATGAAGAGACTTAATTATTTACTTCAAATTTAATTTGCATCGAATTATGTAATCTGACGCTTCAACTTCGTAAGTGGGCACTGTTCCGCCGTGTGGCAGTTTATCTCCCGAGAAATAATCATGAATTTATTGACCTTGAAAACCAGTTGTGCGCATTTTAAAACTCGAGGCACCCGCACATACGAACTGTCACCTTCTGGTTCTATAAATAGCGAGGCTCTTCGATCCTTAAGACTTACAAATTTTTGGCTAAGTATTTTAGGAATTCTGCTTCTAAATCCCTATCTTTATTTCCTCCTCAACTCCCACCTTGATGGCGAGCCGAGATTCCAATGAGGTTATTGAAATTGAGAGTGATGAGGAAGGGATAAGGAATGAACTCGATCAGGATCTTCAGAAAGTAAATCCTCTCTGAAACTCTAATGCAGATCTTTCTTTTATGACTTGATTACCTCCAAAAAAATGCATTTCAAAATCCACAGGTGCCTGAGGAAATGCTCCCTCCAAAGAAGAGACTCAGAAATGATGAAAGATCATCCAGTGGAGCTGCAGCGAAGACTCTAGACGGTGCTGAGTCCTTTGTTGCCACATTGCTCCTTGCAACCCCTCCAGTTGCATCTTCATCTCCACCTTTAGAGATCCACAACAATCCTTCTAATATCCCCTCTTCAACACCTTCTTTGGATTATCAGCTTTTATTGGATGATCAACTTTCCATGGGAGGTCCCATACCCCTACGACCAGGTGGTCCTCAGCTTTTGTTGGGTGATCAACTTTCTGGGGTAAGTCGCACACTTCCACGTCCAAATCCACTCTGAAGCTTGGCAATCATCTTCACCCTCTCTGCTGGTCGTTATGTCTTTCAAAACTAACCCATGTATGTGCAGGAGGTGAAGGAGCCTGGAGCTCCCAGTGATCAGCTTGCTGAAGTCTAGGCTCTTTTTGGTGAGAGAGCTGCCTTGTGCAGAACTCTCCAAGAAGAAAAAGAGGCGCTGGAGAAGCGTTCTGAGGAGATGTCTTCTGCCATTCTGCACTTGGCAGAGTGCTATGAGGCTTCTCGTGAAGAAGTGTGCAGGTTCCGGTCAGAGAGAGATTACGCTCGGCAGCAGACACCCCTTTGATGAGAGATGATGTACATAGGTTTAGAGCTATTTCTAGTTCTCTTGGGGCTGCCAGTGTAGATCCTACTGATGCCAATATGTCCCTAGGAGAACTTTGTAAATTACTTTCAGATCAGGTCGATGCTTTGGTCGCTTATATCCCTTATGTATGCAAAGATTGTAAGAAATAAGAAATTTCTTTTCCTTATATATCTGGCTTTTCGAATGATTATGTATAACTGACAATCACCAAATGATGTTCTCTATATGAAAATGATAAAAGATATGTTTCTGTGATCAAGACGGTTTTTAACTCAAAACCGTCTCTGATAGTCACATTACAGACTGTTTTTATGTCAAGACCGACTATGATAGGCCCAACAGTGATTGACGCTTCGAATTCTCAACGTTCTTCAAATATCACAGATGGTTTTTAACTCAAAAACATCTGTGATAGTCATATTACAGACGGTTTTGATGTCAAGACCGACTGTAATAGTCTCAACATTCTTTGAATATCACAGACATATATATACACCATAACACCATAATATATCATTCTTTTTAATATTAACATTGAATGTTGGACTTGATTCACCAGAGAAACTAGTGGCCGTCGATGGAGTTGCGGCGGCCATCAATGGAGGTTACGGGTTAGGGCTTGTCGTGCCCAAGGAGAAAAATAAGTGGAACAATTCAACTGGAAGCAAAACTCCAAGGAGGAAAGTGTCAAGCCCCGAAATTGGGACTACGACTACTCCCGTGGAGACCCAGCCCTCTACAGCTGGTCCCAATATAAGCATATCATTGACTTCCTAGGATAAGTCAAGCACAGGAGTTTATTCACATTGCAGCAGAAAAACTTACAAAGTATTAAGTAGCGAGGCCTGCTGGCCATAATATTACATAAAGAGGAAACAATGCCTTCGTGGCATTCAAGGTTCAGTTAAAACAAAATAAAAACTTCTACACAGTGGATGATGGGTGTCCCCTCCACAGTAAGAAGTTGACGGCAGAACAACACATCAGGGATTTGGCGGATCTGGCTCTCCTTCATCTTGGTCCAAGAAGTTCTCCACGCCTTCTTCTTGATCATAGTATGCTCCATCTTCTGGGTTGTAAGTTGCAAGGGTAAGTACTTACGTACTCAGCAAGTCATAGGTAAGAGTAGATACATATAGTAGTGTTGTTATGAACCTAGACTAGTCAAGAATTATGGATGTTTGTAAAAAAATCTTTTCTTTCATATCTCATCTCATCTCAACTCAACTCATCTCATGGCAGCACTTTTCATAACAAAGCATCGCCATTTATGTTCACTAAATTATAGCACTACCACGACACGTTGACACACGACAGCCTACGGTAGCACCCCTTATCATGACAACAAATGTCATTTGGGTAATCTTGACTTATCAAATTTTATTTAAAAAAAATATACTTGTGTCACACCCCGTGGATTTAATCCACCGCAGCAGACTCTTATCAACCCGGGAGCTCGGACTATTCGAATATGTTTTTAACTCTGTAGAGAGGTACCAATTTATGCGCAAGATATTCCACTTTCAAGCCCATCCTATCAATATGATTAGACCCTTCCTCACAACCATGTGTGAGTGGCAAGGTGGAGATAACAAGAACTTTTGTTATGTTTTACTCACAATTCACCCCTGACCCTGTGGATTTCTCGCGAACCACAGTTGTGGCGGGCTAAACCCCCACCCCCAAGTCTCTTCCCATTACTGGGTCAGCGTGCATGATCACATTCAGTGATATGTGTAGGAGCCGCACTCCGTGAAATTCGTACATCACCTTCCATCTCATGCAGGGGTTTCATGTGCGATCCGCATAAATACTTGTTCAGGCCTGTCCCATACCAGGCTTGCGGTTAGCACGTTTTTCATGCCACTAGACGCACAACACAAGGTTCTAGTCCTTATATGCCAGTGACCAGATCATACCACAAACCTTGCACCTACAGTGCCTGCACATCCAGTACTAGTACCACCATTCCATACCAAAACCCTGGTCACGGCTAAGGGTTCTATTTCATAAATATATATAAGTACATTTATAATAGTTCATGGCTCACTATTTGATCAATTCACATTTCACAGGCATCCAGCCTAGTACTGCCAATTCACAATTCATCCATTCTCACATGCAATACTGTTTATATTCAAGGTCATATCATAGCAATTCATAAAATATAGGTTCAAGATGATCAAGACTATGACTTGCCTTCCGCGTCGTAAGAAACAACAGTTGATGTCGGATCAGCAGTGAAGTCCTCGAACTCTGGCTCCGACTCTGAGCAATGATCAAACAAGCAACCAAGGATCACAACCTTTTCAATACATAATTATACTACATGCAATAATGCAAAGATGAAATGTCTCGATGATTCTGAAGTAATTGGGTTTAGAAGCTGATTAGGTCTAACTCATAGAATTAGGGCTGAAGATGAGTGCTAGGGACTTTTAGGGTTCCAGAGTATGGAAATGACATTAAGTTCGCAGTTGGTTTGCCCAAAATCGATGAACGTTTTTAGGTTGACATTCGGTTCAAGGCATCGACAAAGGATTAATGGTTGATAGAGGGCTCAACTCAAGTTGTGACAGAAGAAGAAATTGTAGATCACAACCTCAGGAGTCTAAGGGACAAAGTCATGCTCAAAATACACATCTGGAAGGAAGTGAAAAGGGCTAATGCCACTGGCTGGCATAGCCTGGCATTGGACTGACATGGCCAGAAACTAGGGCTTGCCATAACTTTTGATCTAGGGCTCCAATTGTTGCACCACTTTGTCTGGGAGGTAGGCCTTGATAACAGGAACAGTTTACTCAACAGGATCTAGGGCAGGAGATGGCCGAAAAGTGATGAAAACCAGCGAAGAACACGGTGGCCAAAGTTTCAAATCTTGGCACTGGACAGAGATTAGGGCATAGTCATAACTTCTGATTTAGACCGAATTGGAAGTCGAGCTCGTAGACAAAATTTTTCAAGAGATCAAGATGCATCTAAGGGACAAGGTGGTTGGAGCTGGATCGGCCGTAATCATTTTTCCAGTGAACAGCGCCGGAGAAAATGACACGGGAATTGGGCATTTTTGATACAGGTCGATTGAGCTCAATTCCTTGCTCAGGGAGTAAGAAGGATGCATATGGAAGCTGTTGGCACGATTAATTTGGCTGGAGCATCACCGGAGAAGCCTGGCGACGATCGCCGGCGACTGGTGAAGCTTGAGCTTGGGAAAAGCTTCAATTCTTGCTTAATTTCACAATCTGAATTCACTGGATTGCTAAATGAAGCTCACTGATCATTTTACTCTATTGGATCGAAGGCTAATTTGGATTGAATTGAGTTGCAAAGCTGGAACAGGGGTTTTAGCATTTCCTGGCGATCACCGGCGATGAGATGCATAAGAACTCAATTCAAAGCTACAACACGATAAGGGAGATGGGAGAACCTTACTGGTGCTGTTAATTTGGATGAAGGGGCTGCAGTTGAGGCTGTCACCGTGAGCCTCCTTCTGTGCTCACCGGAGAAGACGACAACAACGAGGAAAATTTTCGTTTAATTTGTGAGAAGTTCTAGAGAGTAGTACTATTGACAAGGAAGCTACTCGGGACTGCTATCTAAGGGCAAGGCGAAGCGAAGCAAAACGAAGTTTACTGCTTGCTTGCGCCGGTGGAGACTTCGGGTTGAAGCAACAGTGAGCAACGAAGCTGTGCAGCTGCTGGTGAGCTGGATAGGGACTACCACGGTGATGACTGAGACACAAACACATGTGCGCATGCAAACATGGTTGCGAAAAACACGGGCTAGAGCGGCGCTCGATTGGCGGCGAAAACACGGCGACGAGGTGCTCCTGGTCGCGGTCGCATTCGCAACGGCGCAGGTCGAAGTGAAACAAAAACACTGCGCGTTGTGGTCGAGGTCGATGATGAGCACTGGTCGTGAACTGCTGCTGCTGATTTGGTCGTAGGAGGTTGCTCCGGTCGTGAACAGTGGCTCTGGTCCAACCAGGGACCTGATTGCAAGATTCTTTGTTTGCAACTTGGACTGATTTGTAATTTCTGATTTAGAGATAGTTGATTTGCAATCTGATTTCATAGATGAGTGTAAACTTATACCTTATACTCATCTAGCAAGAGATTTGGCAAAATCTGGCATGATTTGATGACTTTTGATATAAACCGAAAATAGGGTACTTTAGGGTAAATTAAGATTTAAGTTTTGTCGATTTTGAATTCAAGGTAATTGGAGAAAGATTTGGGTATTCTGATAAAAGAAGATTTTGTATTAATTAGCATTTGGGAGGTGTTCCTTGAAACAGATTTGAATTTGGAGTTAATCTGAAGATTTTAGCCTTTTTGGGTTTCCAGATATCAGATAAAGGACTAATTTGCGATATAATTTGGACTGATATGTGAAAAAGGCTTAGATGATATAATTTGGCTGCCAACTTTCTGGATTAAGGTATTGGCATACCCATGATCATAGTCCAAGAATAATCTGGTCTGAATTAGGTCAAGATTTGGCTAAATCTGAGTTCAGAGTATTTAGGGTAATTAGAATATTAATTAGAATCCTGTTTTCGAAAACAAAAAGGATTGATAGATCTGGGAGTTAGAGATGGAATTGAATCTGGCTTCTGAAGGCTTTTATGTTTAGAGTAACTGACAGATCACATCTGGGAAATCTGATCTTAATTTGGGTTCACAGGAAAGATTTTGAGATTTTAGGGCTTAAGATAGATTAGGTTTGAACTGATCTTGCTACTACTACAGATTCATGCATGCATGATGTTCATGAGAAAGAAAATTTTTACCCCTAAACTCAGGATGTTACAGAAAGTATTTATAGAAGTCGAACGGTTCGACTACAAGCAAAATTCTTGGATATTACAGACGGTTCGGACCTTGTCACCATCTGTGATAGTAGAGCAGACGGTGGATTTTGTAATTATCACAGACGGTTATGAAGTAAAAATCGACTGTGATAGTAAAGCAGACGGTTTTGACCTCGGAACCGTCTGTGATATTTCTGTCATAGGTCTACACAAATGCACCGATATTACCGACGGTTTTAAAGTGAAACCCGTCATGGATAGTTTCTATGAGATTCTAATTATCACTGACGGTTCATATATCAAAACTGTCTGTGATATTCTGTCTACACAAATGCACCGATATTACCGACGATTTTAAAGTGAAACCCGTCAGTGATATTTTACTATTATAGACGGTATTATATAGAATTGTCTGTATTGAACCTGGTAATGGTATGAAAGGTCTTTTGGCGGATGTTTCAAGATAGTCATGCACTCTTGCTCGACATACTGTCCAGTTGGAAGAGATCTGGGCAAGGAAGAGCAATATCTCAAAAGGAGAGCATTTGGGGGCAACAAATTTGAAGATCCAAGGTTGGAACTTGCTCCTAAGGCATACACATTACTTAATTTCATCATCAATATCGATCTCCATTAATTGATCAAATTAGAGGGAGAGGGAGGGGAAGGTAGAGTAGGAAATCCTGGTTGGAACTCATTTTTTGACCTGTAGCTATTTAATTGCTTTATGATGTGTGTTATCCACGCCCCCAATTAGTTACTAACTAATTGCTTGTAGTTCAAGTAGTAGTTAACTAGTTATACCGCAAACTCCACATCATACACTTGCTAGCTAGATTTATAATTTATTGCGTGTCGACCGTATGTAGAGTATTACTAATTAGCATGTGTATGAATTTAATTGCAGATGGTCCATCGAGACTGGATGTATAATGACAACCGAGTGAGTGAAGAATACATGAAAGGTGTTTTAGATTTCCAAAAAGTTACTGAGCAAGATATGGCAAAGAAGGGTTTACCATATATGTACTGTCCTTGCGTAGACTGCCAGAATCTTAAGATGTTTACCAACTCATATCAAATTGTCGCCCACTTGATCCGACGTGGTTTCAAAAAAGGGTACACATGTTGGGTCCACCATGGAGAAGAGCCAACAGCAGAATCAAGTGCCACTCAGATTGAGGAAGAGGACATGTCGGATCCCAACAACGACTTCGATGAGGATATGCCAGAGGATGACAATTTAGATGACATGTTGTGTTATGTGGAAGGAAATTACAGTGAAAGGGAGTTAGGTAAATTCAAGCGCTTGATTGAGGACTCAAAAAAGCCATTGTTCCCTGGTTGCAAGTTGAAGTACAGAAAGTTGGCCTCCGTGCTTGAACTGTTAAAATTGAAGGCAAGTAACAGTTGGACCGACAAGAGTTTCACAGCATTGTTAGATCTTTTGGTAGACATGCTTCCGGAAGGAAACGAGTTGCCAAAAAACACCTACCAAGAGAAAAAGCTGTTGTGTCCTTTGGGAATGGAATTAGAAAGGATACACGCATGCCCTAATGATTGCATCCTTTACCATAACGACTACAGGGTTGTTGAGTTCTGCGTCGATTACATGGCTGAGGTAGAAGCAATAGGAATTCCTGTGTCTCGTCAAGAGGGGAGGCTTGATGGCGTTGGGACTATTGGAAGGAGCACCACCACTTCTGATTTTGATATGTACTCGAAAGCTCATTTTTGGGTCTTGCAACACATGACGGAGGTGTCTCCGTACATTGACGAGCACAAGGAGATGCTACGACAAGACAATCCTCGTCGATCCGAGGTTTGGATCACAAGAGAATATAACAGTCAATTCAACGCGTGGATGAAAGTGCGAATCACTGGAGAGTCCGCAAGTAAAAACCTTAAATGGTTGGCAAAAGCGCCCATGTTTACGGTACAGACATGACAGGGATACGACATCAATGGGTACACATTTTACACGAAAGCTCAAGATCAAAAGAGTACTGTGCAAAATAATGGAGTGAGCGTAGAAACTTTTCATGAGGAGTTCAGCGAGACAGGCCCAACAAGGGTAGTACGTGGATTGAACTCGTATTACGGGTGCATAGAAGAAATTTGGGAGCTCGATTACGTACTGTTCAAGATTCCCCTGTTTCGATGCCAATGGGTCCAAATCCCACAGAGTGTGAAGGTTGATAGTTACGGTTTAACTTCTGTGGATCTCGATTGAGTTGCTTATAAAGATGAGCCATTCATACTTGCAAAGCAAGCCATTCAGGTCATTTATGTCACTGACCAGCCAATAAGAAGTGGCACGTCGTCCTTCATGGCAAGAGAAGGATTGTTGGAGTTGAAAATGTCGTAGACGAGGAGGAATACAATCAAGTTGATGAGGTGCCTCCATTTGGAGATGGCGTACAGATCGATATTGAAGACACCGACAAAACCAGTTACGTGCGTATGGATCACCAGGAAGGGTTATACTTTAAAGGTAATCAACCGTCCTTATCTCTCTGTTTCCATCGGTATAGCTTATATATCCTCTAATTCTCATCTTTGCAGGGCCACGGCAAGTGGAAAGTTGAGGATAACATGGCTGTGTATGTGGAAATTGTCAGTCAAAGTCCCCATTTGTATGTAACATTTATTTGACCATGCTCCACATTGTATGTTAAATGTATTTGAGCATGCTCCACATTGTAACCAATTTTTGGAGCATTTGGACTCTATTTAAAATATCTGAGTGTTCATTTAAAACAAGTTTTTGAGTATTCAGAGTTGCAGAGCTATAGAGTTTCTAATTGTAAAACTCTACATCATTGCATAGAAGACATCCAAAGTTAAGGTTGACAGACAGTTCAGAGTTCACAACCAACTGTGATATATTAACAACACAAACGATTTTTAGTTAAAAACCGTCTGTAAAACCCGTATGATGTTCTATCATATAGACGGTTCTAAAATCAGAACCGTCTGTTATAATTTTACAGACGGTTCTAATGTCAAAATCGTCTGTGATAATCTCTAGATATTATCACAAGAGAGATTATCACCGATGGTTATGAAGTCAGGACAGACTGTGATAGTCCCAACAGTGTTCAACGTTGCGAGTTCTCAACGTGCAATCGTGCAATCACAGACGGTTCTGAAATCAAAACCATCTGTGATGTTAAAATATCACAGACGGTTGTGAAGCCTGAACCGTCTGTGATATCTCTTTACATGGTACATAGTTCAAGGTGGGCCTTGTCCAGCTCATTTCCAAACTTCGCGACTGTTCACTTGCCCTAGCTCTCTCCGCCCTCGCACCGTCCGACGCGATCACCTCCATTGCCTCCCCACTGTCCGGCGCGATCACATCCATCACCTCCCCACCGTCCATCGTGATCACCTCCATCGCCTTTCCATTGTCAGGCGCAATCACCTCCATCGCCCTCCCACCTTCCGGCGTGATCACCTCCGTCGCCTCCTGTAACACCCTGAGTTAGGGGTGAAAACTTCCTTTTTCATAAATAGCATGAATGCATGTATCAGTAATAGTAGCCAGATCAGTATCTATCTTAAGCCCTAAAATCTCCAAATCTAACCTGTGACCTCAAATCAAGATCAGATTGTTCAGATGTGATCTATCAGTTACTCTGAACTTAGAAATCTTCAGAAGCCAAATTCAATTCCATCTCTAAATCCCAGATTTATCAACTCCATTCTGTTTTCGAAAACAGAAATATTTTATATTACCTAAATACCCTAAGTTTCAGAAATTCAAATTTAATCAAAATCTTGACCAAGTTCAGACCAGATTATTTTTGGAATATGATCATGGGTATGCCAATACCTTAAACCAGAAGTTGGCAGCCAGATTTTATCATCTAGACTCTTTTCACAAATCAGTCCAAGAAATATCGCAAATCGGTCCTTTATCTGATATCTGGAAACCCAAAAAGGCCAAAATCTTCAGATTAACTCCAATTTTAGAATTTCTTCAACAAATCTTTTCTAAATGCTAATTGACACATTTTTCTCTTCTGTTCAGATTTCAAAATCTCATCCTAAATGCCATAATTCGAAATCAATTGAAATTCAGATTTCAATTACTCTAAAATACCCTATTTTCAGTTCATATCAAAAACTATTCAAATGTGCCAGATTTTATCAAACATCTTTGCCAAATATTTTGTTGAATATAATCTGCCAGGTCAGTGAAATCAATTTCTGTTTAAACCCTCTAAATCATCAGATTTACAGATCAGTCCAAATCAAGAATTTGAAATCACAAACCAGTCCAAATTCGACCAGAGGACTTAGCTGTTCATGACCAGAGCTTGCCGTGCCTGTGCGCCGTAGCTGTTCGTCGCCGGTGAAGCTACGCCGCGCTCATGACCGTGCATGTTGGGTGTACGTGTCCTCGCCTTAGCCAATGCCGTGGCAATGTTGTTGCAACGTCGACGACCAGCGCCTGCTCCCGCGCGCGACCAGCAGCCTTTTGTCAGCAACTCCCCGCCACGTTGCTTTGCCGCGCCAGTTGTTGTCGCCACCACTTGCTCCAGCACTGCTAAGTCCCAATGTGCGACAATGTGATCAGTTGCAGTCCTGTCGCCGTCGCAATCACCGTTCTTCGCTGTGTCTTCGCCGCTGATGTTCAGCACGCAACCAATCTCATCACCGGCTGCCAATCACTTCGCTGCTCCCTCCTTGCAAGCTGCGCCTGGCCTATTTAAACACTACTGTTCCCCAGCAACTCCTTTGCTTCACTGGAAATTAGCTAAGTCTCGAAATTCTCCTGTCTTAGTCTTCTTCTCCGGCGAGCCGTCGAGGAGGCTCACGGTGCCAGCTTCATCCACTGCACCAACCTTCGAATTAAAGCCATCAGTGAGTTCCCCTGCTCATCCTCTCTGTGTAGTACTATTTAATTGCTCACCGGTGACCTCTAACGCCGGCGATCACCGGAATTGCCGATTGCCCTGTTCCTGCAATGTAGCTTAATTCAACCCAAATTAGCTTTCAAAATTGTAATCTAAATTGATCAGTGAACCTTTTCAAGCAAGCCTGTAAGCTTAGAATCTCCAATTGAACCCCAATCAAAGCTTTTCCCAAAATTGAATTTCACCAGAAACCGGCGATCGTCGCCAGGCCTCACCGGTGATCCTCCGGTCAAATTGATGCTACCAGTAGCTTCCTCATATCCATATATCACTCCCCGAGCTTGGAATCGAGTTCATTCGGCCTAAATCGAAAACCCCCAAATGGCAGTGTTCTTCTCAGGCGCCGATCACCGGAAAGCTTGTCCAGCCATTTCAGCCCTCAAAATTTTGTCCAGTGTGTGTGCCTTGATCTCCTGAACATTTTTGCCTTCTATCCCGACACCTAGATCGGCCTAGATTGGAAGTTACAGCTTTGCCAAAATTGTGTCCAGAACTGATTCAGTGCAGTGAGTTCACAGAGTTCATCATTGAATTTCATCACCTTCCAGCCATTTTCAGCCTTGGATCCTGTTGAATGATTTGTTCCTGTTATCAATTCCTACCTCCTAGACAAAGTGGTACATCAATTGGACCTCTAGATCAAAAGTTATGCCAAGCCCTAGTTTTTGGCATTGTCAGCTCTATGCCAGAGCTTGTCAGCCAGTGTGGCATTGGCCTTGTTTACCCACTTCTGGTTGTGAAATTTGAAAACCACTTTGTCCACTGAATTTGTAGAGTTGTGATCTACATTTTCTTCTACTACCACAACTTGAGATAAGCACTCTAGCTTTTCTTGAAGCTAGGTCAAAGCCTTGATCTGAATGTCAATCTGCTGAGATTCGTTGTTTTGATTAAACCAGCCACAAAATTGTTATCCCTATTGTAATCCTGAAACCCTAAGATTATCTAACCACCATCCTTAGCCCAGATTCCTTGAAACCCTAGAATCTCGACTCAGTTCAGCTTAAGTTCAAATTATCTCTAGTATAGTTCAATCATTCTTGTTGAGCATTTCTACATATAAGTCATAAAACATTTTACTATTATAAGTAATCATTGTGTGTTTGTTTGTCGTCGAGCAGATCCAGAAGCTGACTTTGAAGATTTTGCTGTTGACCCGTCATCAACTGTTGTATCTTACGACGCGGAAGGCAAGTCATATCCTTGGTCATCTTGAACCTATATTTTAAATGTTGCTAAAACATAACCTTGAATATCGATAATATTGCATGTGAAAGATTGAGAAAGATTGATTTAGAGGGTTTAAACTTGAATTGGCAGTACTAGACTGGTTATCTGTGAAATGTAAAATAAACAAGTTTTGAGCCATGAACTATTATATATGTATATATTTATATTCATGAAATAAAACCCCTAGCCGTGACCAAAAAAATGGTATGGAAGGCTGTAGCACTGGAGGTGCTAGACTGCAAAGGATATGCAGGCACTGAAGGTGCAGGGTTGTGGATGGTCTGGTCACTGGCATATAAGGACTAGAACCTTGTGTTGTGCGTCTAGTGGCATGAACAACGTGCTAACCGCAAGCCTGGTATGGGACAGGCCTGAACAAGTACTTATGTGGATCGCACATGAAACCCCTGCATGAGATGTGTAGTGATGCACGATAAGCACGGAGTACGGCTCCCACACATATCACTGAAGGTGATTTCGCACGCTGACCCAGTAATGGGGATAAGCAAAGGGGTGGAGGTTTGGATACAACCTGCCACAACTGTGGTTCGCGGAGAGCCACAGGGTCGGGGGTGAATTGTAAGTGAAATATAACAAAAGTTCTTGTTATCTCCACCTTGCCACTCACACATGGTTGTGAGGAAGGGTCTAATCATATTGATAGGATGGGCTTGAAAGTGGAATATCTTGCGGGTAAATTGGTACCTCTCTACAGAGTTACAAACGTATTCGAATACTCCGAGCTCCCGGGTTTATAGGAGTCTGCTGCGGTGGATTAAATCCACGGGGTGTGACACAAGTATATTTTTCTAAATAAAATGTGTTAAATCAAGATCACCCAAATGACATGTGTTGTCATGATAAGGAGTGCTGCCGTGGGCTGTCGTGTGTCGATGTGTCGCGGTAGTGCTATAATTTAGTGAACATGAATGATGATATTATTTTATGAAAAGTGCTGCCATGAGATAAGATATGAGGTGGCATGAAAGAAAAGATTATTTTATAAACATCCATAATTCTTGACTAGTCTAGGTTCATATCATCACTACTATATGTATCTACTCTTACCTATGACTTGCTGAGTACGTAAGTGCTCACCCTTGCAACATTCAACTCATTAGATGGAGCGTTCTTTGACCAAGATGATGGCATGGAGAACTTCGTGGATCCAGAAGGAGGAGAATCAGTTCCGCCAGAGCCCTGATGTGTGTTGTTCTACCGTCAACTTCTTTTGTGGGAGGGTCACCTATCTTCTGCTGTGTAGTTAATATTTTGCTAAACCCTGAATGCCTTGTAGGCATTGTAATCCTTTATGTAATATTAAGGCCAGCAGGCCACACTGCTTAAATATTTTGTAAGTTACTCTGTTGCAATGTAATATACTCCTGTGTTTGACTTATCCTGGGAAGTCAAAGGTGTGTGTATGCGACTAGCTGCAGCGAGCTAGGTCTCTACAGGAGTAGTCGTAGTCCCAGTTTCGGGGCGTGACAAAAAGTTTGTATCAGAGCAACATGAGAACTTGACTGTAGGACGACACCTTTAGGGATTGGCTGTGCCAGGAAGACGTAATTTATTTAGAAACTATTTGTTGAAAACTTTATTTTGGTAAAAATAATGAGCTTTGTAGCTCCTAAAAACTTTTATTTCAATGTCTTATTTGGATTTTCTAAAAATTCGGTAAGATTGTGAGAGTGTGTTCTGTTGTCTCATAGTGTCTTAGGGGTTGGTGTAGACAGAGCTAGTGATGCTCTTGATAGCTCTATGATTCGCTGTTGCTTTTGCAATGGTTAATTTGTGTATTATGGCTAATAGCCCAAGTATTTTATGCATTAAAATAGTTTGCATTAATTTCTGC